>OY977935.1:23093248-24293248 GCA_963854355.1 Epinotia brunnichana
GTAAAGTTCTCAGGGTATTTAGTCAATAGGTATTATGATGACTGAAAAATTATTTCAACCTGCCCAGTTGAAAGAGTTTTTCAGCCTTCATAATGCAGCTCAAGCAAGCAGATTTTGGTGGCTAAAATCAGTGAGAAAAACGCGATTTAATCAGTGTGTGAAATGCCGTGAACTGTCAAGATTGTGGGTCAAATTAACATTATTTATTACATTAATGTAATAATTTTATGAAGTAAAATAATATAAAACAAGCATCTTGAAATAAGGCAATTTGTTTTTTTTTGTGAACGATAACCACAGGTGTACTTTCAGAAAGAACATTTTAAAAATGCGGTACAGTCAAGTGTAAATATAATATATGAGTACAAACAACTTACTTATAAATATGTCCCATCGAAAAGAAAGAAAAGAAAAGAAAGAAAATACGTTTATTTAGCACATTTGTAGGATAAAAGACAAAAAAAATTACAGACATAATGATTAAATGCTAAAATGGCTGCCACTCAGCTTTGTGCCACGAAATGGTGATACCTATTTCGCAGCGCTGATTTTCAGTGGCGCCTTGATGTTAATTCTATGTAACTAAACAAAAAGTAAAATCTAGTAAAATGAATAAAAATAAAAAACACATATTACAATTTTATATAAGTAATTTAAACTAAAACATGCAGTAAAATGAAACATATTAGAGTGTGTGTATGTGTGTGTGTTGTGTGTGTGTGTGTGTGTGTGTGTGTGTGTGTGTGTGTGTGTGTGTGTGTGCAAGCAATTTGAACAAGTTCGACTTGTACAGTGGTGGTTATCGGAGGATTAAGGTCGTGGTACATATTTATGAGAGGATTATATCGATACATATTTTTGCACTTGACTGTACTAATTTTTGATATTAAAATTTTCTTATCAAACTCCTATTACCTACTGCTACAAATGAGCTACCAATATTGGAAAAAACAACTAGAATATAAGTAAAACCAGTGATTAAAACCAGCCGTAATGAACGCTCAATCAATATATTTTCCTGACAAATAACAGAATCAATACATAAATTAATACATGAATGTTCTCATTGAGATGAAAAAATGTGACGCGAGAGCAAAGTTATTTGCATCTCATGGTTTTGAGTCTCTCGCAGCAAAAGGCATCTGTGATAGATATATCTTGTAATTTTGAACAATTTCATCTCAATGATGCTTATAGTGAGATGAAATCAAAGGCACATCTCATGCAAATAACTTTGCTCTCGCCTCAGAGCAAAGAATAAGGCAGAGGCCACGTTGCGAACTACAAAGTGACGCAACTTTTTTAAACATGTGTGCGTAAGAGTGATACCAGTAGAATGAAAGTATCCCTATAATTTGGGTAATTTGCTTAAGGTCTCTCTATAATGGTTTGTGAAATATTAAATCTAATTTACCTAGTTTGAGATTGTTAAGACATAAGGCGAATCCCCATAGCAGTTTGCCATGCAATCCGCCGCGTCATTTCGGCCCGTGCGCTTATAACTTCGTACCGCTCGTGCCGTCCGTGCCTCAGACGTCTGGCGCCAGCTTTTGCAATATTAAGTAATATTTTTGTGATTTTTAAAAGTCAAATATGCTTTTCTAACAATGTTTGTTTGCCGAAACTGACGCATTACAATATGTTTGATGTTTAAAAATATCGAAAGGTTTGGCGCAGCGGGTGTGGTCACAGCGGACAATATGTTTCGCAAGAGCGCAAAGTTCGTAGTGTCATTAATTTAATTCGTGATTTTAACCTAAAACTTTCTGTATATGACTGTTTGTTGCCTAAATAAAATATAAAGTGATTCCGTAGTTGGAGTTGGATTTGCGATGGAGGAAATAAAAAGGCCATGTAGAATTAATAATAAAAATGTATGAATAAATACCATTGTGCCTGATGCACCTATGCACTGGTTGTGCAACTGAATTTGACGGGATTCCGTTGAGAGAGCAGCTGAGTGAAAGACTTGTTTTCTTTTCCGAGTTGATGCCGTTTCGTAGGTATTTGTAGAACTGAATTTCATGAGGCCCGGACGCCATATTTATACCATGAAATTCCTAGCCCCGCAGCCCGCCCGCCCCGTGCTTTTGGCGGGAAATATGGGCGGGAAAGTATTGGCGGGAAAATTTTGGCGCGAAACGACATCTCATTTATTTATGACAATAATCTTAGGCTAATACGTTATTTACAGTGTTTTATACTTATTTCTATGACATTCGTAATGCATTATCACCCGAGATCCTCTCCGTTTGCCGGCCAATCGCATCTAAAGCGCGGGTTTTTCGTGTCGCTGTCTATATACGTACCTCGGCCCCCACCTGGGGTATAAATACCGAGCTTCCCCCCTCGCTCGCCCATCAGTCTATGCTTGGCCAGCGCGCGGATAGGATCTAAAGGCTTCCTCTTAATCTATCTATATTTCTAGTGGAAACTTAGTGTTTAGCCACTCTTTACTTATGAAACCAACAGTATATTACCTCTTAACTAGGTAGGAATGAAGTGTGAGACCTATTATTATTTATTTCGACTACAAATTATATAAGGCGAATGTAATACAATGCTTACGTTGTAAGAGGGTTATAAGCTAGGTTACAGGCAATCTATTTTATCAGTATTTACGTAGATGGTTGTCCTGCACAACCATTAACGCTGCAGTATAGATATAGATACACATAATTGAATGTAACAAAACCTATTTGCTAGCACACCTGATTTTATTACTACCTAATATATAGAATAAATCTAATATACGGTCTTCATGTACGGACTGTAATTGTTTGTCCGTTTGGGGTAAGTAATAATCATACTCTGGTATCACTCGTGCTTTATATGTCAGATGTCACTTCAACTGACTGTTGAGGTTTTTTGTTCCAAGTCAAGCATTAATTTGTGTTTTCTAAAAGTGTTTTAAGTTATTATTTCAGTACTTACACATGAAACGTTATTCCGTCCGATTTAGTCTTTGAATTGGTGTTGTTTTTACAACATTTGAAAACGCAGGAGACCATTATTTATTTATTTTGTTGTCATCGAAAACGTGTCAACATGACGGCGTCGTAACACGCACTGAAGAGGTCAGAGGCTTAGTTTTGTCTGTATATGTGTGCGTGAGCGTGTATCTACTTATGAGGCTTAGTTTTGTTTGGCTTCACTAGACTGTTCGTAATGCTCCGTCTGTATTTTTTACTTGGTCTGAGGCTCTCGCGTAGCACACATTTTTAACCGACTTCAAAAAAAGGAGGAGGTTCTCAATTCGGTTGTACTTATGTTTTTTATTTTTTTTAATGTGTGTTACCTCAGAACTCCGTCATTTATGAACCGATTCGTACCATTCTTTTTTTTATTGAAAGTATATGCTTCTAGGTTGGACCCATTGTTTTCAAAACTCCAGTTGAATGATGGGAACCATGAGGAATTGAGGGAAATCTTCAAATATATAAGGCACGCGTGTAGTAATTTCGGTGTTTTCTATTATAACTCGTGTATTTACATCCGGAAATCATAAATTTGGTGAAGTGGAAGTGATGATGAAGACCACAGATGGCTTGTGGAACTTGTCAATGATGTACTTCAAACTATAAAAGTACGTCACCGATTCTGATATCATTCAGTTGAAATAGCAAACAAAGAAGTGCCAAAGGTGATTCTGAGATCCTTGAGGAACTGACGGAAGTCCTCAAATATTATCGGCCCATATACACAGCGATTTGGTTTTTTTCTCTAACAATCAACGTATTTGCTCTCGGAAATCAGTGCATGTGGTAAATTGGAAATTAAATGTGGAAATGTTCATGTGGCTTGGCGGAGTACTGAATTGTAGTCGGTTAAAACTTTGTTTTTAAAGAAAATTATTTCATACGCATCTGAAGATGCGAATATTTTCAAACTGAATGAAAAATAAATAAAGCTTATTGATTATAGTCACACACAGTCAATAAATCGGTGAGTTTCATTAAATGAGTATAAGGGCATTTTCAATAATTAGTGCACCCAATTAGCATAATTTGTTAAACAAAAATTAACTCAGTGTCAGTTTTGTAACGATAATTAAGCGTTTAGTTTGTATAAAAATTTACTTTTTCTTTTCAATATATAAATTATATGCATAAAGACCTTATTTAAATACGAAACAAGTTCAGTTTGACATCATTTGTATGCTTAACTTTCGTTCAAAACTGACACTGAGTTAATTTTTGTTTAACAAATTATGCTAATTGGGTGCACGAATTATTGAAAATGCCCATAATTTCCATGCGACTGGTCAGCCGTGCATAACAAATGAGTAAACTATGATGTCAGGAATGTTTTACAGTATAAGTGGTTGATACGAGACATCGTTAATTTTGTAGCATTTTCAGTGCAGTGTAATGTTATTAACGGAATTGGTGTAAACAATTTCTATCAAATACTCAATTAGCGTTAAAAAATTAATATTAACCTTAACATATCGTATATTTTCATTGATATTGTCTATCTATACCAACTCCGTTAACACAACCATGCTGCACCGAAAATGCTACAAAATGTACGATGTCTGTTGATTACCTATAAAATAACTTATACGGTTATAGTATTTTATGCAACTGTTTTATAAGAAGGGTCTTAAAATGCGAGTGGCGTGAGTTGCGATGCGAGCCTTGGCGAGCATCGCAATTAAAGACGCCACGAGCGTTTTTAGACCAATTATAAACCGTTGCATACAATACTTTTTCTACGACAAATTTTAAATAAATAGCAGACTACAAATTAGTTAGCCTTTTCGGGCAGAAAGTTTTCTATTCGTACTTTTGCTACTCACGCAATTTCTTCAGGAGTGCAGTTATTAATTGCTTCGACCATTTTAAAAGGAACGTACACTTTTATCTTCACACACACGAATACAATCTTAATATTCTAGGACTAACAATTTATCATCTTTCATCTTTTCATTTTGAACATTAGGTATATATTTTGGTGGGAAATCGGAAATGTGACACTTCTTGTTTATGGTTTGTTTTGTTTTTAATTTGTTTTCATTTGCCATCCGTATCAAACCTAATCCGGACCCGGACCGAATTCGAACTTTATTTTCATAAATAATACCAAGAATTTATAAGACATGTAATTTAACACACAATAGATGATGATTTATTATTATTGTAGTAAATAATGTATAATATATAAATGTTAAATTGTAAATAAAAACTTTTATTTCGAAATATTTGTTTATGAAGTTGGCACCACTGCAATATAGCGGCCGATTTAAAAAAGTTTAACAGTGCTTTTATGAAAAATGTATGAACCAAAAAAGTACGCTAAACAGTGCGTTTTTGGGCCATAGAGCATAGAGTTTTTCGACGACTTATTAGTGGTGTCATTGTATTTGAGCTACAGCCTATATAAATGACAGATAACAGTACAGGAGTAGAAAAAAGCTGTTTCTTCATTTGGTTCGGGAAATAACATTGTTCGCACAAGATACTTAAAATAATGTATATTCAAACTGAATACCGCGTCCTAGTAACGTGAGTGCACAGGCTTCTAGGTAAAACAGTTTGTTTAGAACGAGGCCTGCATAACGAATTTGCGTAGTTTCATTTTACGAGCTCTGCAGATCAACATGATTTTTTAGCATATTTTTTTTTGCAGAGTAACCTTACAAAATTTATATTATTTATTGTTATTTACACTAATTATATGTTATTTATTAGGCACATTTGGACAGTATTCTGAATACGCATTATTAAAAACGTAGCATTTCTTCTCAATCGAATTTGAACGATAATGACACAGTGTAAAGACTAGATACTAGTAATAGATCTATTTTTCTACAGTCTAATTTTTAATCCCTGTCACAGTTTATTTTTAGTAGACTTCTAAAAAGGAGTTTCGCGATTTCAATCGTAATTCTTTTTAAAGTTAATTTTGGAAAATACTAATCCATATAACAAAGCAAATAATATGTTTTATTAACTTTGTTACAATCTTTGTAACAAAGTAAAACATAAATATTTGTTAGTGACAGACAAACTTGATAAATATAATTAAAAGCGGCGAGGAACGGCAACAACAGGCACGTGCACCCGCAGTCAGCGAGTCCCAGCGCCGCGCCAGCACGTTCATAATGGTGTTTGAGCTGTGGCTAAGACGATTCTGTAGCGACGCCCACCGCTTTTTAGGGTTCCGTACTCAAAGAGTAAAACGGGACCCTATTACTAAGACTTCGCTGTCCGTCCGTCTGTCTGTCACCAGCCTGTATCTCAAGAACCGTGATAGCTAGAGAGTTGAAATTTTCACAGATTATGTATTTCTGTTGCCGCTATAACAACAAATACTAAAAACAAAATAAAATAAATATTTTTATTGATAATGCTACGGAACCCTTCTTGCGCGGGTCCGACTCGCACTTGGCCGGTTTTTTTTTACTATGGCATCGAAAAAAACTAGCAATGGAAGTTTGTGTGGAACTGCCATTATGAGCGGGCGTTTTTCGTTCATATGGACATCAAGCTGCTACGCGCTACGGCGTAGCGCTACGGGCGTAATGAAGCTGCGATGATCTACGGCGTAGCCCTGCGAGCAGAGCAGAATTACCTACGCAGGTGGCGCGGCAGGTACAGCTTGTAAATTATAATAATTTATTACCTTTTGCGTTGAAAGAAAATAATTCTAATTAATCTGTAACAGCGGCATTGTACCTCAGCGAGCTCTTTGGTCTTGATTTTTGTCATCCGAATTAAAATTCAAAAGTTATTCGTCAGTTTCTTTGTTTTTTGTTCGTTAATAAAGTTAACGTCGCATAACTGCTACTTGACAACATAGTTCCGTATAACAACTAACGATTTAATTTAAATTTCATCACAAACCTTCTCTCAATATCAGTGCATCCCGCTAGGTTTTGTCCTTCAGCTTAGAAGCTTGCACTGGCAAGTTACATACATTTTTGTAAAATTAGAACCGACAAGACTTTATTCTGCGGGGTTTGCAGTCAACACTAGTTTTAAATTGTCATTGAATCGAAAACTCTTTTTTTATACTAGCGACCCGCCCCGGCTTCGCACGGGTTTATACAGGGTGTGGCATGTAATAGGAGCAAACAATTTAACGGTAGAATATTAAGCTTGTGAAGAATTATTTCCACATAATAAAACTTGAAAAAATAAACTTTTTTTTTTTTTAAATTCTTCAAATTAAGTTAAGTTGTATTTTTTTACTGTTCTGGAGTACAATCAGTAACTTTTTATTTTAAAGACACTAAAAATTAAATAAAAATTTAAAAAAACGCAAAAATATCTTTTGAAAACAAAAACGCAAAAACTATTATGACTCGTTACATGATGTTACCTCAAAATCCGCATTGACTGCTGTGCTATGATGTCGTAGTGCCAAGATACATTACTTGGAGGTCATAACTTTAGATCAAAATTACTCCGAATCCAAAAAAAAAAAAGAGTGGGACACAAGGGGTTACTACAAATGCTCTAAGGAAGCGTCCCTTTGAATATTTGCTCCTATGCCCACACCCTGAATATATAATACATGCATGTACTATACATATAAACCTTCCTCTTTAATCAAGTGTATCTATTAAAAAAACCGCATCAAAATCCGTTGCGTAGTTTTAAAGATCTAAGCATACATAGGGACAGACAGACAGCGGGAAGCGACTCTGTGACATCAGTGGCTCTGTGAGCTGTAGAACACAAACCTGTCTTCATTTCCAATTTTTTGAAGTGGATACTTCTTTGCTCGCGTTCTTGTATAGGGGTAAAGTTCTTCAAAATGTATCACGTGACTTCCGGAATAACTTTTTGTAGAGAAGCCTCATCTGATTTCAAATAATTGTTTGTTACATGTTTTAATCCTTCTTTATTTGCCATTAGTTGTTGATCACATGTTATTTAGTTTATGTGGCGGACATGACAATAATGCTGAAAGAACCGCCATTTTGGACTGATGACCTGGTAAAGGTCGCGGGAGTCCGCTGGATGGACACTTTGGGGGAGGCCTATGTCCAGCAGTGGACGTCTTTCAGCTGATGTGATGATGATGATGATGATGATGACCGCCATTTTCAATGTATCGCTAGTCAAATGAGCTACGTCAGTCAATGTTGCCATGTATACCGATTTATCTGTACTTATACAGATTTTAGTGAATTAATTCAGATATATTAGAGTTCCATAGCCAACAAAAAAGTATTTACTTAAACTTAATGAACGGTTGTATCTCCGACACAACCCGCTTCATTTTTTTATTTGTTTTTCGAAAAGCTAAATTGACAAAATAAAACTATACAATTATTGAAACTGCTCACAAAATTTCTTCAGAATCGGTTGAGAAATGCGCCTTGTAGAGGAGAACAGCTTGATACACTTAGACGCCGGACAGACGAAAGTATTTTTGCCCTTAGCTGAAACGGGGAACTTCGTGCGCTTCGCTCGCTCGTTCAATTAAACTGGAAGTAGATATTATGCAAGCCAAATAACATTAAGTATTATCCATTACTAACTGTTTACTTTGGCAGCAGCATCCCTGGAGGTCGGTGGAAATACTGCGATCGCCAAGCCGCATGCCAAGCGTCGCGATTATGGCATATACCCCTCAATGCAGATTATAGCACTCTTCGGGGGAGGCTTATGTCCAACAGTGTACGTCTTTCGGCTGATATAATAATGATGATGATTACTGTTTACTTTATGTATATTTTCTCTGTTTTAAGTGAAATGTAAATTTCTTTAGAGATAAATAAAATACTTTAACCATAAGTTTAGTAGGATTGATGAAGATGTTTTTTTGCAAACAATCAATATACAGCTGTATTATTTGTTAAAGCGTATTGGGCTAAAACAAATAAATACCAGCCTCAGTAGCACCCAGAATGCCCAAAGCCCCCGCGGCAACCCCCACTTGTTTTGAGGGCATGCAAATGATAGTAACATTAAATAGTACCTACGTTGTTGCGTCTTTTTTCAACGTAAGTTTTTTAATTAATCAAGTATCTCATTTTTAACAATTTTACGGAAGCTTAAAACATTCTATTTAGTTGATTCAAACGGGGATGGTCTGACTCAAATATATACATATACTAGCTGTTGCCCGCGACTTCGTTCGCGTAGAACTTAATACTTAGAAAATATAATGCAAACAAACTTCTACCATCTTAAGGGATGATTTCCGAGGCAAAAACTATTCTATATCCTTTGAAGGGTCTCAAATTATCTCTATACCAAATTTCATCTAGGTACATGGATTTTATCCAAACTTTCACCCCCTATTTCATACCCTTAGGGAATGATTTTCGGGATAAAATTTATCTAATGTCATCCTTCGGGACTCAAACGACCTTTATACCAAATTTCATCTAGATAGGATTCATCCAAATTTTCACCCCCCATTTCATCCCCTTAGGGAGTGATTTCCGGAATTACAACTATCCTATGTCCTTTCCCAGGACTCAAGCTATCTCTATACCAAATTGTATTAAAATGGGTTCCATCCGAAATTTCACCCCTAATTTCATCCCCTTAGGGGATGATTTCTGGGGTAAAAACTATCCCATGTCCTTTCCCAGGACTTAACCTATATCTACACCAAATTTCATCAAAATAGATTACATCCAAATTTTCACCCCCCCCCCCCCCTTTTTCACCCCTTTAGGGGATGATTTCCGGAATAAAACCTATTATATGTCCTTCCCCGGGACTCAAACTATTTATATACCAAATTTCATCTAAATCGGTGCAGCGGTTTAAGTAGCTCCATACAAATTTCCACCCCCAATTTCAGCCCCTCAGATATAAAAAATTCCCTTTGTCCTTCCCCGGGGCTCATTTCATCTAAATCGGTTCAGCGGTTTAGGCGTGAAGAGGTAACAGACAGACACACTTTCGCATTTATAATATTAGTATGGAAGTATGGATTATTAGTATGGATAGTATGGATTATTTCCGCTTGTCTTCCAAATAGAGGTGTAGCTGTAGACTCACTTCAAAAGAAAGAAGAAACGAAAAACTCATTCAAATATCTCAAAAAATTACGAAGCTACAACCGTTTTAATGTCGCTTGTTAGAGTGAGAAAACGATCAGGGACCGTGACGTCACGATCCTCGAGCGTCATAGTAAAAAACAATCGTTTCATTATAAAGGTGCGTTTTGCGGAAAAGAGACGCAACAAACCCCCTCTTAAAACTTTATACACTTATAACTTAGTGATTACCTATATAGCCTCTTGCGTTGTTTTTTTTTCAAGATAATTCAACATTATGATTATTTTGTTTAGTGTCTACATCCCTATTTTCGATAAGATAAGATAAAATAAGATTTCTTTATTGTCAGAACTGTGTACATTTAGTTGTTTTGTGTAAAATAAAGTCCAACAGCTTGCCCATTTCGGACGTACAATATTAAACTTAAAGCTAGTCAAATATACTAAAACAATAACAACAATAGTATTTCCAAATAATTTTAACCATATTCACACATAAAATATTAATTTAGATCTATCCGACATCCGTATTTTCTTTTAAACCACGAACTTCGGAATTCGAAAATATTCGGGTATCTCTATCTCTATCGCACTAACAAATGACAGGAATGCAGAGGGCCTACCGCGAAAGGCATTCGAAGTTTCCCCTCTCTGTCATACTTACAAGTTCGTACATAAGTGCGACAGAGAGGGAAAACTTCGAATGCCGTTCGCGGTAGGCCCTCAGATATACGAACTTCGAGTTTCGGTTTTCGTGGGTTGGCTGAATACGCAAAGAGCGCGCGCGCGTGCCATTCAAAAAAACCAAGTTTATATTGTTCGAATTTGTTGTTACATTTGTACAAATTATGCCTTAATTCGACATTTACGCATATAAGTTCGCATATCAAAATCGATTAATTTTATATTTGCTTTTGGTACCTATGTGTCTCGTCAATGTATATCGTAGACGGGATTAAAATTATTAATAGGCGAAAGAAAGGCAAAGCAATTCCGCCATTTTGTCCGTAGTATTTCTTATTACTGTGATTTTGACGTTTCTTTTAGCTGACAGATGTGGCGGCGATATACTTTAAGAATAATAAATGAAAAATTTTATGAAGTCGTATATTACGGAAAATAAATTAATTGTCGCAGTCGGATAAAAACTATCCTAAGTTGCAGCTGGAATAATAATGTACCTATATAAAATGTTTCATATTTTTCCGTCCATGGGATGCTGAGAACATTCGTACCACAGAAAGCTTAGTTTCAAACTGGCTGATTCTTTTTTTAATTTAGAGATTTATTATAAGTGGAGATGGAGATGATTGACAACACTTAACTTATTTATTTATTTATCGTATGGCGGTTACACACTGGTACATAAGCATATGTATATACTTATAATTTTATGAGATAATCGAGAATATAAGACGCTTTTTGACTTTCCAGCCTCTGCTGTCTCTGTATGATAAAATCTTGCCTGTTATCAAATTAGTAAATGCATAGAAATTTATAGTGAAATAAAGCAATACATTACGCAACATTAAACACTGTGTTCTGCAGTGTGATGTGATAAATCATTTATTTAATATCGTTACTGTTGCATGTCGAGAGGACATATAACATCGATTGTCACCGCAGATATGCACCCATGCCATGCATGTTAATGTGCTTTATAAAAGCTGTGCGGAAAATTGATTGAGAATGCAAAAAATATGTACATTTAAAATGAAAATGTCACCACTGCAAAAATACTGCCCGCATAAAATTGGGCCAATGACTGTCGCATTTCTATCACACACAACATTTAACAAATAATACAAGCAATTATATATCACCGGAAGCAAGATTTTTGAATTTTATTGTTGTTTAAGGAATTTCCTACGTAGTCATTTTGATATTCAAAATTCCACAATGACAACTACCTATACGTTATTCAAAATCAAAAATCAAAATCAATTATTTATTCTGCAAATAGGCCACAAGGGCACTTTTACATGTCAAGTGGTATTCTACAATATAATATTAATAATCTTACACAATAATCATTTTAAAATTGCAGATTTTAACCAATAAGTACCTAAACGGTTAACATACTAAATGTCACTAAATGAAAACAAAAAATCCAAAATTGTGAATTATTATCCATTACATTTGATATTAGGTCTGTATCAGAATTAACAATAAGTTTATGATATTAATTTAGTACCCCAGAGATGTTTAAGGTATCTGAACGTCCAAATACAATTAATAATTATTCTAATGTTCTTATAGAGATGTATACTGTCTCTAAGCGTTAAAACAGAAAAAAAGGATCATTAATGTAATATTGTCAGAGATGTACAGGGTCAATAGCAATAAAACGTGTCAAGAACAGAATGATGTCACTCGTCAAAATAATGATAATAACACTAGTATTTAGGTAGTTACTATGCCCTTGCAAGCATGAACAGACCGGACTCCACAAACAGCACTCGATCACGAGTATGACGCATATCTCAGCCATCGCCTGCCCATTATAATCTGCATCATGAAAATCATCTATAAACTGATTTTTAAATATAAATATAACAGTATCTACCATTATATACAGGACGGAGTGAAGAATGGCTGTCTCAAAACGCTATTTGAGGTTAATTAGTTACTGGTTACTAGTGAAAATACGGTTTTGAAAAATTTACAATACCGCTATATTAGTTTTTTTTTTTTTCAAACTTTTTTCTGAGATTTTATTCAATAATCCAACGAATGTTCCACCTTGAAGTAATAATATAGAATTAAATGAAACATTAATTGTCTTTTTTAGTATGATTTATCTTGAATATTATATGTAGTGCAAATGTTAATTAACCAAAACAAAGATCAAAACATTTGTTAATATTTTTTCCGACTTTTCAGAAGCTAATTTAGTTATAATTTTCTTGTATGTACTATTTCTAGTATGGAACTAGTTGTCAGTAAAATTACTGGACTACATGTTAAATATAAATATCGGTTCCCTTCCGTTAGCCCTAAGAATTTCATACCTAATTTCACTAGCCCTAATGTTGAGAACCCTAAAATGGCAAAACCGAATATTAATTTTTCCGAATTATTCACTAGCCCTAATGTCAGTATCCCGAATTTTCTTAATGTTTAATTTCTCATGACCGAATTCTCACTAAACTGATTTTATTTAAATGTTTTTTTCCTAGGTCTAATTTTCCTATGCCTAATAATGACTATGCCTTATTATCTATGTCTCTAAATTCACCAACCCGAATCTTCATTTTGCCTAACAATTTTAGCCCTAAGGTCAGTATCCCGAATTTTCATAATGTGTCATGCATGACCGAATTCTCAGTAATACTAATTATATTTCACCGATTTTTTCCTAGGCCTAATATTCCTATGCCTAATAATGACTACACCTTACTATCTTTGTCTCTAAAATCACAAACCCAAATTTTCATTTTGCCTAACAATTTTAGCCCTAATATCAGTATCCTGAATTTTCATAATGTCTTATGTCTCATGAGCTCATGACCGAATTCTCAGTACTTAATTCTAATTTTATGTCACCGATTTTTTTCTTTTGCGTATATAGTCGGGTCTGGCGCTTCGCCGGCCCCTGCCGCGGCACGCTCGCTTCGCCTCGCGGCTGTAGGGTCGCAGTTCTTCCTAACACTCCTCCTCGCTTCGCTCGTCGTCGTACCTACACTACACCGACCTGCCTTAGAGTAGAATGGGTAGGTAATCCGATGTCCAGAAGTGTTTTTGATTCTCGAAAAATGTTTTTGTCACTTATTGACTTACTGGCACAGTTAATTGACCATCTATCAAGGGATTCTCCCTTGTTAGACCTAACTACTTTAGCCTTAAATGCTTCTTTTGACCTAATGTTTCATTAGACTTAATTTTTTTCATAAATAGTTATAGTTTTAAAGATTTATGCAAAACAAACCTAACCATTGACTTTTATTTGATGATATTCAACAAACCCGAAAAGTTCACTGTTTCGAAGAAATATGCATTAGGTCTAGTGAAACATTAGAGCAAAAGTTAATACGAGTAGGTCAAGAGACAGGATAGGTGTGATGACATTAGGTGTAGTGTTCATTAGACATATTAATCATTAGGCACATTAATTATTAGGGTTACTAATCATTAGGAAAAATCATTATTCGTTACCTACTTACCTACTTACTTGATGTTTAGTATTAGGAAAAATGAGGAGGTATGAAATTAGGCCCAGCAAACAATTATGCCATACAAGATTAGTTATCCAAATATTAATAATAAAAACCGGCCAAGTGCGAGTCGGACTCGCGCACGAAGGGTTCCGTACCATTATCTATAAAAACGGCAAGAAATTCACGTATGTTGTATGGGAGCCTCCTGTA
Organism: Epinotia brunnichana; assembly: GCA_963854355.1. Taxonomy (NCBI): domain Eukaryota; kingdom Metazoa; phylum Arthropoda; class Insecta; order Lepidoptera; family Tortricidae; genus Epinotia; species Epinotia brunnichana. The sequence goes on from OY977935.1 coordinate 23,107,586, forward strand.
GCCTAGTTGGTGGTGACCCTGCCTACGAAGCCGGAGGTCCCGGGTTCGAATCCTGGTAAGGGCATTTATTTGTGTGATGAGCACTTTCTATGTATTTAAGTATTTATTTATCTATATAAGTATGTTTATCGTCGTCTAGTACCCATAGTACAAGCTTAGCTTAGTTTGGGACCAAGCCGATTTGTGTAAAAAAAATAAAATAAAATCAGGTGTTTGTATTTGTTGTTATAGCGGCAACAGAAATACATCATCTGTGAAAACTTCAACTGTCTTACTATCACGGTTGTTGAGATACAGCCTGGTGACAGACGGACAGACAGACAGACAGCGGAGTCATATATTAGTAATAGGGTCCCGTTTTACTCTTTGAGTACGGAACCCTAAATTTTATATCGAACGTTGGTACCTAGGTGTAATGAAATTAACACTAACGATATTAGGTTATTTAAGTGGGGGGGAACCACAAAAATCATGTCAGTTGTTACTTCAGTTTCGAGCTAATAGCACACTCACCTATGTGTACCTACAGTAAACATTATTATTACGAATGGTAGATAATTAGCGTAACAGTATTTTGGCTTATTATTAAGATATATAAGATATATAAGATTAAGATATATCCGGACATTTACCTACAAAACATTAATTCAGTGAAAATAGTGGCCAAAAACTAGCAACAACTCCCATTACTTTATTATTTAGTTCACAACTTCAAGCAACTTATCAACGGCATAAATTTTATGATGAATAAAGCATCTACATATTTTATTTCTCTTAGCAATTCTTCAAACGCTCTTCGCTTAGGTATTTCGAAATGCAGAATGAAAACGTCCAATATGAAACTTTTATCTCCTTTCAGAAATGCTGTGAATTTCATCGCTCACTCTGCAGTACCACGGTTCCTTGGAAGGATTACTCGAAAAAACAACCTGACTTGTACGAGCGTTTCCTTTAAGTTGGTGTGTAAAGTTATAAAGACGGAAAGTCTGTGAAATTGTAGCTTTTGTAAGTTTGTTTGTAATTATTTCACCTGTGTATTGTATGGACTTTCTGGGTGGACATGCGCTTAATATTTTATCCTGCGGGCTTGTTTGCGTTCCTTACAATTCAAGGGCAAAATCGCGCCGACAGCTAGTGTGATTTAAAGGATTTCAATCTCAACGTTCATTTAAAGATGGGGTTATGTTGGCAGGTAGACACAAGCCACACAACACCACATACCTCCTTTTGTATCTGTGTGCCTTTTGTGTAGTGAAGCGCGTGGCCGACCCACCGTTCATTTAAAGATGGTTATGTTGGCAGGTAGACACAAGCCACACAACACCACATACCTCCCTTTTGTCTCTGTGTGCCTTTTGTGTAGTGAAGCGCGTGGTTGACCCACCGTTCATTTAAAGATGGTTATGTTGGCAGGTAGACACAAGCCACACAACACCACATACCTCCCTTTTGTCTCTGTGTGCCTTTTGTGTAGTGAAGCGCGTGGCCGACCCACCATTCATTTAAAGATGGTTATGTGGCAGGTAGACACAAGCCACACAACACCACATACCTCGCTTTGTCTCTGTGTGCATTATGTGTAGTGAAGCGCGTGGCCGACCCACCGTTCATTTAAAGATGGTTATGTTGGCAGGTAGACACAAGCCACACAACACCACATACCTCGCTTTGTCTCTGTGTGCATTATGTGTAGTGAAGCGCGTGGCCGACCCACCATTCATTTAAAGATGGTTATGTTGGCAGGTAGACACAAGCCACACAACACCACATACCTCGCTTTGTCTCTGTGTGCATTATGTGTAGTGAAGCGCGTGGCCGACCCACCGTTCATTTAAAGATGGTTATGTTGGCAGGTAGACACAAGCCACACAACACCACATACCTCGCTTTGTCTCTGTGTGCCTTTTGTGTAGTGAAGCGCGTGGCCGACCCACCATTCATTCAAAGATGGTTATGTTGGCAGGTAAACACAAGCCACACAACACCACATACCTCGCTCTGTCTCTGTGTGCCTTTTGTGTTGTGAATAAATGTCTCCTTTTTACAAGCTTTATATTAACTTGCACTGTTCGTATGTATGTAAATATGTAAGCATGTAAGTTGTCCGTCAAAATTTCCGCTGTAGTCCGCTGAAATTTTGCAAGCATATGTATATCGTATGACAATACAATATTATGATGAATTAGAGCTGATCTGATGCTGCAGCTGGAAGGTGGCGAAAACGACACAAACCCATCGAGTATGGGGTCGTTAGAATCGTCTCAATGAGTAGTTGATGATGGTATGCAGAAAAGTACAGTCGTCATTAAAAGCTTGTACCAAAAATGAAATTTTTGTCAGAAACTTATTTCTTTCCTTCTTTACAGAGCAAATAGTGCTGCTATTATGGCTGCGAACTTCTATAAGGTGGACGTACTTCCTCACTTGGATTTATTATTTGTTTATTTATTAACGACAAAAAGTTACATAAATACGTTGATAAAGTGCTCTACAAAACTAAACTTTTCAGTTTGACTGTGAAGTCAAAATGGCTGCAAATACTTATGAACGAGGTGACATTCCGATAGAACCTTTCCCTTTTGAGTCTGACTATGTATATGAAGGCTAGCGGTATGTCATTTTTAATTAAATAGGTAAGCTACTAATATTTACCTAATTCCATGCAAGTTCTAATGGACACCAGCGATAAAATAAAACTCGTATGATATTAACTGAGATGCGGCTTTCAAGTCTAGATTTGTATAAAGGTTTAGACAGAGTAAAGTAATTATATTAACTCCGCCAGACTCTTTATGCCACGCGGCACTATGTCGCGCACGTAAATTATATGTAAATAACAATTGCATTAAGTAAGTTCCAAAACGCTAATCCGAATAAAACTAGTCTACCGTCAAGCACATGACGTAAGTGAACGTTAAACAGGAATTAGTAATTGTCTTATAAATGCTAGAAAATTCGGCTACAGTTAAACGAATTCTGTGACTCTAAATCTTTTTATTTGGCATTTTAAGGTTCCGTACCAAAAGGTAAAAAGGAAACCTTATGGTGGTGCTACTCTGTCCGTGTGTCACAACGTTCAATATCTCAGGAATTTTAAATTTAAAACGAAGAAGGGTTTCGGTCAAAGGGGAAAATTGAAAAATACTTAGAATTTCGTTAGCGGACGTTTCTGCTTAGTATAGATTTACGAAGAAGAGTGTTAAGAAGGTTAATGAGACACGTGTAATGGAAAATGAAAAATTTCAATGTAGGTACCTATATATTTATATATTTTAATTTTGACATTGTATGCAAACCTATATCGTAATTTTTATCTCGAAATAAATCTAAATCTACATTTTTATTTTCTGTGTACATAAAGACTATGAGGGGGGTTAAAAATTCTAAGTCTAGTTAATAGATCAAGTGGGGTATCATATGAAAGGGCTCAAGTTGCCCTTTTTTAAACCGTTTATTATTTTTTCTATAATGGGTAAATTTTGATTTATTAAGGATCATGTTGAAAATATACCATTCTCCCCCCCCCTTATCTCCGAAGTTTACCAAGTGAAATTTCTATTACATATGATTAAGAGTAACATAAATAATACAGGAAAAACAAAACGGCTTCGGCCATATCAATCGTATTGTGGTCGACTGTACAAGTAGCAGAACATTCTCAAAATATTAGAAAAGTTCTCTGAAATTTACGGATACATCATCATACCATACATAAGATACTTTTACGAAATATTACTAAAACTGCAGCTGCATCCCCTAAACTCCGTAACCTTTCATTAGAAACTGAACTAAAGCTAACAGCTTATAATGATTTGCGAACAACGAATCACTAAGCTTTTTTATACAGCCTTTGATGTCATTTTCATAATATTAGAAAAGTTCTCAGAAATTTCCGGAAACTTTCACGAGTAATTAAAAATAAGTTTTACTTATTCATAAATCATCATCATCATCCTCATAATTTCATTAAAAAATACTTTCACGAAATATTACTAACACTACAGCTGCATTCCCTAAACTCCGTAACCTTTCTTTCTAATACTGAACTAAAGCAGACTTATAATGATTTGCGAACAACGAATCACTATACATTTTTATACAGCCTGTGATGTCATGTGCTTGATCATGGCTTCATAAAGGGTTCTTATCTAGAGAAGATTTATAAAGGCAAAAGAAGGCTTATAAAAGCTTAGACTCATCATAACAAGGCAATTCCGATAAGTCAACAAGGCGTGTAGCAGAGGTCGATGACGTGGAATGACACGACAAGATGACGTCCCGAGACATGACGCGAATTTATTGACGTCACCCTATAATGTGTCACAATACGATACCGCCCGCGTCACGTCAAAGCGGTTTTCCAATAATGGTGAGACAATTTTTTACGTATTGCTTGACTAACGTACTGCTAGCAATTTCAGGTTGTCTAAGCTTTAGTGCAAAGTGGCAGGAACCTGTTAACTGAAAGAGCGGGTAATGAGCAGGAAATGATTAAGTGAGATTGCACTTCCACTGAAAGGGAGTTACAGCTTCCACCTTCCGTAGCAGCGCGACGCAGGATCGGTGGGGCCACCTCACTAGGCATCTCGCGAACACTGCCTCTCACTCAAGCAATTATCTCACGACGACTAGCGCAGCTCAACATTATAATAAATGGATTCCTTCTTCTTTCCGAACACTAAAATATATTGAAATACATGAATTAAAAGTGTAATATTCTCTAAGTTTAACTACTTACTTAGCAACCAAACAATTACTTTTTACGTTACGATTCTAATGTGACTTTAATGACTTTTTGACGATAAAAACCAAACATACAAGACCGGAACTTTGAGGTCTATACCTTATAAATAAATAGGTAGATACCAACTTTTTTAATTATTTCGTAAAGTATTTTAGTAGCTATAATAGTTACGTTATAAAGCTTATTTGCTGTTCGTCTATGCTTATAAATATCACTACGATAATATGTTACAATATCCAACATGGTTCATCAACATCACCACTATTTACATTTACCTACTAATAAAAACTGTGAGACATGTGGAACAAAAAGTAAACGCATTTTATGTAGGTACCTACCAGTGGCGGCGCGTGAAAGTTTTCGATGGGCAACCAGGAACAAAAAGGTTACTTAAAATAAATTTTAGGCAAACCGGTTGGAATCGGCTTGTATGGGCGCTCCGCGACTGGTACCTACATATATACGTATGTGCGATACATTACACCTCGGGGAAAAGCGTGCAAAAACAATATTATTGATAGAGAAGTAACGGATCGCAACGTTGACCGCCACTGGCGCCCGTGCCTTTATAGATAATTGGATTTACTTTACTTTCCTCCAATTGAACATTATGTCGATGTTAGCAATAAAATCATTTTTATGGTTCAGTGCTGTGATACTGAGAAACAGAATATAACTGTCAGTAGTTTATTTATTTAAACATTAAATACAGTAAGTACTACACAAATATTGCAAAAAGAATTTGTGCACAACCATATCATTAATTTAATAGGTTAACATACAACAGCATTTAACTCGCTGTAATACCGACGCATTCAGGCTGCTGACTAGATTCTTCCTCTCGGGATTAGGTAAACTCTGATATTGAATATCTCTGGGTATTTATCTGATTTCAAGTTCACATTTCATAAGTAACTACTACTTACATACATCTGCAGGCCCTTGACGGCTTAAAAAAAATCAAGCATTTATTCAACACTTTAAAGGTACGGCTAGTCGTATGCTTTACTCCTCGCATAACATTGTGAATAGGCCTCAGTACTATAAGTACCTATACAATATCATATGAAAAAATAATACTGGAGTGATTAAAATCTGATTTCAAACTCTCAAATACAAACACTCTTAAATAACGCAGTAAATATACTACACTTCCTAATTATAAATAGTACAAATGCATCCCATTATTTATGGTTACGTGAAACTGCCGAAGCGCATGTAATAGTACATTACTTACCTAGGGCGGTTAAACAAAGAATGTCTCAGATCACAGGTATTTGACGCCCGAGCCGAAGGCAAGGGCGATAAATATGCGCTCTGAGGCTTTCTTTATTACCGCCCGTGGTGAGTACAACATTTTACGTCTCTATCTAGCCAGGAAGTGGGGTTTTCCGCACGCATAGCGTGCGGTAATTCCTATTACTTTATGGCCAGGTATGACGTAAAAATATATATTTAATTAGTTAAAGAGCGAATACAGCGGCAGATAAACCTTTACGGCTTTGTCCGCTGTACAAATGTTTTCTTATGTATTGTTTTTTATAGTAAATAGTAAAAAAATGTGTTCCTCGAGGTACCAACCCTATACTCGCACTTAACCGTTTTTTCTAATCCATTTTAATGTCTGCTTTCTAAACGACTTCTTCGTTCTTATTACCAGCAATTCCAGCAAAATATCTTGAATTTCCTTATAAACTTTGCACAATCGAAAATGATCATACTTTAAATATTCTGCGGTAAGATATAATAGGGTAGTTAAATTATGTGATCAGATATTTTTGCGGCCTTTGTTCCATCATATATTTATGCCGGAAACTGTACACCGTCAAACTACCTATTGTAATAATAAAGTATAAATTACTAAATATAAATAATATTATAAAATGATATATGGACCTTGAAAGTTTAGAAAATATGCATTTTTTTCATTGTCCAAGAATTAATTTAAAGCTACCAATAGTTACTTACTCTTAGCTAAGCATGTTCCGTTACTTCATTTATCTCCAGAGAAAATGGAACTCTCCATCGAAGAGTCTGTCAAATGCAATCGTTAATCCCGATTCGAGAGTTGCGCTCCCACCACAAGGCGCCGCAAGCAATACACCAAAACAGATTTTACACTAAACAATTACTTTTATCATTAGAAAAATATGTAATTGATTAAAATAATATGCGACTAGGCTTTGTTCATTAACGCCAATTGTGTGTTCTAAACCCACCAAAAACGTAATTGTAAAAAAGGAGAGCCAAGTTCAATACAAAAATTATGCTTGGCTGTGGGCTTCGCCGCAAAAAGAATGGAGATCTAAATGAGTGCCAAGTTGTATGCAAAATCCAAATATCTATACCTGCACACTCAAAGGGTGTAACAGTCTGTTGTTTTAATGGCTGTTACACCCTTTGATTCCGCAGGTATCGATATGTATTTATAGGAACAAAATAACATTATGAACAAGTATTAAACTCTACGTACGTACGTACGTCTTCTATGAAAAGGAAGTTGGATTATCTTGTTTCCTCAATTTCCATATTTGTACAAACGTAAACGATAAGAAAAATCTACCTACATAATTTTCTATGACACATTAAGTCCATGGTAGCATTCGGGTGACAAGCAAAAGTCACTACCAAAACTGTCACTGCTCTTCAAAACCTCGTATCTCGGTACATAGTCCTAATGCGAACGATCGTTGTGCCTATCGTCAAAAACAGGACGGGGGACCTGGCAGATAGGAATAACTACAGACCCATCTTGTTAGCAACAATCATGGGAAACATACTTGATAGTGTGCTTAATTCACAGTTAAAGAGTCATGTAAAACTGCATGATAACCAACTAGGTTTCCGACCACAGTTATCTACAGAGTCTGCGATCCTGTGTCTTAAATAAATAAAATAAAATAAATAAATAAAAATATTTTATTTCAGACCATTGATCCATATGTGATTAGATTAGCGAGACTTAAAAACTATGTTAGAATTACAAACTAAGAATCGGGGGCAATTACAGACATGGTTTTGGCAAGCTATTGGCAGTACCAAACACACTGTCACGTATTACGTTAAGCACACTGTCAGGTATTATACCAAAAGTAAAACCCCGGTGGTAGCCTGTTTCCTCGATCTATCTAAGGCTTTTGACCTGGTTTCCTATGACCTACTATGGAAGAAGCTGGAAAATACCAGTTTACCGCAGGAAACCATTCGCATATTTAAGTACTGGTATGGAAACCAGGTCAACAGTGTTAGATGGGCTAACGCGCAGTCTGATGAGTACAGGTTGGAGTGTGGGGTGAGACAGGGAGGGCTGACCTCACCTACGCTCTTTAACCTATATGTTAACGGACTAATCGAGGCGCTCAGCAGCAGAACCCATGTCGGCTGTCATGTAGGTGGAGTTTGTGTTAACAACATAAGTTACGCGGACGACATGGTGCTGCTGAGCGCGTCGGTGTGTGGGCTGCGTAAGCTGCTGAAAATTTGTGAAACGTATGCAACAAATCATGGCCTTAAATATAATGTTGCTAAGAGCCAGTCCATGGTATTTGAGTGCGATCGCCAAGAAAACAGTGGAAGTTCCTACCATTTGCCTCAATGGTACCCCTATGGATAGAGTGGACCATTTCAAGTACTTAGGCCATGTGATCGCGACCGACCTCAAAGACGACCTGGACATGGAAAGGGAACGAAGGGCCCTGTCGGTCCGGGCGAATATGATCGCCCGCAGATTTGCAAGGTGCTCTAAAGAGGTGAAAGAAACACTGTTTAGGGCATTTTGCACCTCCCTTTATACCTGCAATCTGTGGGAGCAGTATACGCAACGGGCATATGGGGCCCTTAGGGTCCAGTATAATAATGCGTTCCGGGTGTTGATGGGACTGCGTCGTTTCTGTAGCGCATCAGGGATGTTCGCGGCGGCGCGTGTGGACTGTTTTTATACAAGCATGCGTACGCGCGCAGTATCCCTGGTGCGCAGGGTGCGCCGCAGTCCCAACAGCATTCTGCGCATGATAGCGGACAGGGTTGACTGTCCCTACATGTCACACTTCGAGGGACTACACTCCCCTGTCAGTGTTGTTTTGTTTTAAATGTAAGTTTAGCTGTAACTACTAACCCCCTAGTTTTGTAAATTCTACTAACAACATGTGTCCATGGTTACACGAAATAAAAAAAAAACATTCAAAATTTCATTTAATTCATAGTCGATATCTAGATACGACCTTTGATTTAAGTAGGTATTTGTTAATTAGTGAGTTTTGCTTGTCACCTGACGAATTATGTTACTTAGTTAGGTACCTACGATAATTCCCACCGTTCATATTTAATTTCCTAGTAAATACAGGTATTAAACTACAAGTGTGCTATGTTAATCATTGCATCCTAGGTAATATTTTCAAAAAGAGCGCTGGGAGTGCAATGTTCTTAGCTTACGGGTTTCAAAACTGGCTTCAACAGCATTTTTTGACAGTATTTTTAACCGACTTCAAAAACGGAGGAGGTTCTCAATTTCATCTGTATTGTTTTTTTTTTTATATGTGTATGGTAACCGATTTGAAAAATTATTTCTTTGTTTGAAAGCATATACTTCCAGATTGGTCCCGTTGTCACCAAAATCTAGTGTTGATGATGGGATACGATTTTACTCAAATATTTGTCATTGCTAATTATTTTCAAGTATGGGAATTCCTCCTATCATTCTTATCTACTCGAGTTAAAAAAAATGTTATCACACACACGTTGACAATGTTTACAAATATTCGTGGATAATGTCGGGCAGGTTTTTTTTCGTGTGATTTGTGCTACTTGTTTACGCGCAGGTACAAAGCAAGTATCTAAACAGTCTGTACAAAAATTACTGCACTTACAACCCGGGTAATTCAAGAATACACCATGTTGATACATACATACTTGCTGTGAGATACTAACGTATCTGAGCTAGGTTTAATAAATATAAAACACGGTTGCGATAATTTTTGTAAAAAAACACATGTTATGAATATCCTGGATTATGACTAGGGGGTGCACTCCAAGAACCGGTACTGAGATTTCCGGTACTGAGCCGGTACCGGGATTTCCTGGTTCTTCGCTACTTTTCGGTACCTACTGAGATTTTTTTTGTACTCAAATTGGAAATTCTTTTACTAAAACGCCAATTTTTATTTAATTATACACGGTGTTACAATAATACCCGTAAAGGGGATCCAATTACGATTAAAAAGCGGAAAGGGGGTTAAATGGTCCCTTATAAAGAGTCAATTTACAAAATTTGAAAACCGTAGTATCGCAGTATGACTTAGACGCAGTATCAATAAAAAAAAAGAATTATAAATTTTTTACCGGGTGTTTTGTAACACGTTGTACTGTACAAACACAACCGGGAAAAAAATCATAAAAATTAAATACCAGAACATAATTTTATAAATATCATATTCGGAGCAAAATTTTGCTGAATATCTATAACTTGTTATTGATAGTTGTTATAAAATCGTGTAGTACCTTAATAACAAAAGTTGTATCTCGGTCATTAACGTGGTAATTTTACTGTTAGAAAGCAAATACGGTTTAGACTAACATGAAATAATAAAAAAGTTAGGTAAATGGGACATTTAATTAAGTTATTTTACATTTTTGAAAAAAAGTACTTAGTAAAAATAAACACAATATTATGAAAATTAAAAACCTCGTAATAATAAATTGGATGCGTATTTTTTTTCGACGATTATCATTTAAATGCCTTAGCCTGTTATTAATGATCATTCTTGTTTTTGTTTCGTGTCGATAGGCAGTGTAGTTTAAAAGCAGTAACGTTTTATTTAAAAAACTAAAAAAATCAAAAAATTGTAAATTGCCAAAAAAAAAAATTCATTTTTTTTGTCGATACAATTGGGCGTAGTTGCTCCCGTTTTGCTATGTGCACATTATAAAGACTCACACTGTATAATTGAAACTAAATTGGCGTATTTCAAGAATTTGTCATTTAAATACAAAAAATACTTTTAACCTGCCAGAACAGGTACTGGGGTTTTTTTTTTTGGGAGCATGCTCAAATTCTGACCCTTAAAGCGTCGTAACAAACGTGACGTTACGAGCAAGTGTGTTTTGAACAAAAATCCCTTTCGTAGGTAGGTACTTTTTTTTAAAGCCGAAACGAGTTTTCAACGAAAATTCTGTGATACTATACATTTTACGAAAAGATTGTCTAGAAGGTGGGATACTAGCCACTAGGTCGCATATTGAGAAAAAAACTGGACAAGAGCGAGTCGGACTCGCCTATCGAGGATTCCGTACAAAATTACAAATGTATAAGTAAGTAGTTTTCAGATTTTTTCCATGTACTTGTAGTTACTCACCAAATTTCTTAGTTCTAGGTCAACGGGAAGTACTACCCTTTAAATTTTGATTCCCTTGAGAGAGCCAAAATCTTCCTTTTTTTACGGCATAAACGGTCGTTTCTTTTTTTTATGTTAACTTAGAAGTAGGAACTGTAGACTTGAGTATATAGTTATAATATCAACTCGATAACTCCACGCGTTCCCGGACAGACAGACAGACAGACGGACAACTAAGTGATCCTATTTTTGTTTTAATAACCTTTTGCGGTACGGAACCACATAGCGTTAATTTTGCATTTCATCATTTCATTCAAATAACTTTCTTCATTTTAAGTATACGAGCTAAACAATATTAATATCAAGTGAACGCAGAGTTACTAGTTGTACTCGACCGCAACGAGAGCTGGGCTGTTATTCGCTACGCGTTAATGCGGCTCACCCCGCCGGTCACCGGTTACGAAACTAGACCTCTACCTACGCTTAATTACTACGCATCGCGGTGTCAAGGTATAATTGTGGGTGAGCGTTGAGGTGATCTTAAAACAATTTACAGAATAGGGGGGCTGGCGACTCGGGGCGTGCGGGAACAAAGCTATTGAAACGTCGCATTTGTAGGAGATACTAATCATTATTGTCTCTGCCTGCGACAAAGTGCACTCTCTTCGAACAAAATAAAAGTTGTCCTATGTTTCAGACGAAATACAGAGCGTCATGTTAACCGGAAATGTATACTTTGTATCGAAGATCTGCTCCTCCGTTTTCTTAAAAATATCGAACACAGTATCGTCGTTTACAATTACAATCTATACATCCCTACCAATCAAAAATGGGTTACTAACTTACTAAACAACTTCTAGTTGGTATGGCTCTTCAGGGATTATACAACAGACACAATTAATTAGATTAATTTGAGAAATTGGTTTGGGACGTGATATTTTGGGAAAACAATTTTTCTCAAATTAATCTACTTTATACAAGTTTATTCTAGGAAAGGGGGAATTTGGCGCAAATAATGGGAAGCCAATTGATGAAAGTTTGTTACATAAGTTTCTTAAAATATCACGCCGTTAGCCTGCGAATGACAAATAACGCTTTGTATCGCAATCGAACCACCTTAAACACTCAACAGATACTCGACTACAAAAGCCCTCATTGAATAGCTATTTGAATACCTTTATTCTGTTTATGGAATTCACAACATTGTTTTTCTATAGTCCAGATTATTGTCCCCTGGCATATTCAACCTTATTCCAAGGCAATATTGGTGACAATCCTGCGAAAACGAGACGGGCGTGTTAGTATATTTTACCCAATGAGTTGTCTATGAACTCCAACCACTCGCGTGACCGACGCCTTGCACAATAGGTAGTAGATCGTTTGCCAAATATTTTAGGCCCGCTGCAACGAACCCGAGTTTCCAACTATACTCTAAATTGCAGTTTTTTAATCAAAGGAAACCCAGGTATATTTACCAAACACAAACAGAACCAAAGTTCAATTGAAAACTGACGATTTTGAGTTCCAATAAGTCGTAAGATTATGTAGTACGAGCTGAAAACAAATTACGTCAATAAGGAACATTACTGCAATGTTCTGCCGCCAGAGGCAGCACTACCACTAATAGTAAAACAGTATAGGAATATAGGGATTCACACACACATGTACAATTGATTGTCAAATGAGTGACAAGGATGCTTGCATATACAATACCGCAAGTGGGAACGAGATACAATGTCAACGCTGCTAGTGTCGCCACCTACGAAGAGTTTTGCGTAATGTTCCCTATTGAGCTGATTTATTATTGAAATCTCCACTTATAATAAATCTCTAGAATCAGCCAGTTTGAAACTAAGCTTTGGGTTGTCACGAATGTTCTCAGCATCCCGTGAACGGAAAAATATGAAACATTTTTTGTAGGTACATTATTATTCTAGCTGCAACTTAAGATAGTTTTTATCCGACTGCGACAATTAATTAATTTTCCGAACTATACGACTTCATTAATTTTTCATTTATTATTCCTAAAGTATATCGCCGCCACATCTGTCAGCTTTGTGAAACGTCAAAATGGCGGAATTGCTTTTCCTTAATTTCACCTATTAATAATTTAAATCCCGTCTCCGATAGACCTTCACGAAACGCATACCAAGAGGTAAAGCATAAGAATTTAATCGATTCTGATATGAGAACTTACATACGCAAATGTCGTTTTAAAGCGTAATTTCATTAAATTTATCAACAAATTCGAACAATATAAGTAACACAAATGTTTTTTTTAATGGCACGCGCGCGCTCTCTTTCCGCATTCAGCCAAACCACGCAAATAACCACGCGATAGAGATAGAGATACCCGAATATTTCGAATTCTGAAGTTCGTGGTTTAAAAGAAAATACGGATGTCGGATAGATCGAAAATAGGGATGTAAACACTGTAGACACTAAATAAAATAATCACAATGTTGTAGGTATTTTCACGAAAAAGGACTTAAAATGAAGTCAAATGGAGAAAAAAACAACGCAAGAGGTTATTTAAGTAGTCACTAAGTTATAAGTTTTAAGAGGGGGTATGTTCTGTCCCTTTTCCGCAAAACGCACCTTCATATGAAACGATTGTTTTTTACTATGAATACTATGACGCTCGAGGATCGTGACGTTACAGTCCCGATCGTTTTCTCACTCTAATAAGCGATATTAAAACGGTTGTAGCTTCGTAATTTTTAGAGATATTTGAACGTGTTTTTCGTTTCTTCTTTCTTTTGAAGTAATAATAAATTTTGAGTCTACTCCCCTATTTGCAAGACAAGCGGAAAGAGTACCTAATATATATATTAAAGATGAGTCATTTGAAGAAATAGATACCTGCAGAAAAAATCCGGCCAAGTGCGAGTTGGACTCGCGCACGAAGGGTTCCGTACCATTATCTATAAAAACGGCAAAGAAATCACCTTTGTTGTATGGGAGCCCCCCTTAAAAAAAATATTTTGTTTTTAGTATTTGTTGTTATAGCGGCAACAGAAATACATAATATGTGAAAATTTCAACTATCTAGCTATCACGGTTCTTGAGATACAGCCTGGTGACGGACAGGCGGACGGACGGACGGACGGACGGACGATCAGCGAAGTCTTAGTAATAGGGTCCCGTTTTATTCTTTGAGTACGGAAGCCTAAAAAACAGTACGGATTGACAGCAAAAAGTATAGTAATTATATTTATGGGAACAAAAATATAAATGCTTATGTCCTGACTGACTCACTCACTCACTCACTCATCAACTCACAGCCGAAACTACTGGGCCTAGAGAGTTGAAATTTACACCAGAACTACCCTTTACAACGTAGGCAACGGATAAGAAGTAGTTTTCGGAAATCATACCCCTAATGGGGTTAAATAGGGGTGCAAAGTTTGTATGTGGGAAACTTAATTTTTTGAGATAGTGACTTAAAACTTTGTATAACGATTACTTATTAGAATACAAATAAAGTACTTTCAACGTTTAGGAAAATTCTGCCCCTAAGGGGTTTAGAAAGGGGTGCAAATTTTGTATGGGGAAAACTTTATTTTTTAGACAAGCGACTTAAAACTTTGTAGAAAGATTACTTATTATAATACAAATAAAGTACTTTAAGCGTTTTGAAAAAAATCACCCCTAAAGGATTGCAAAGTTTGTATGAGCGAAACTCCTTTTTGAGATAGAAGCTTAAAAGTTTTTATAAATATTACTTATTACGATACAAGTAATACGAAACAATAAAAGTATTTTTAGCGTTTTGGAAAATTCCACGCCTAAGGGAATGAAAAAGGGGTGCAATGTTGGTAAAGGGGATTTTTTGGAGCTAGAATCTCAAAACTTTTTAGAAAGATTCAATAATAAAAAAAATAAAAGATATGAGATTTGTAACTTAGCCTGTTTAGACTACCAAAATTATTTCAGCGTTTTTTAAAATTCTTCCCCCAAAGGGGGATTATAAAGGCATTCAAAGTTTGTATGGAGAGCAAGACATTTTTAAAGTAAGGGATCTGTAACTTCGGTTTTAGACAAAACAAACATGCTAAAATACTACAAAATATGTTTCAGCGTTTTTTTTAATTCATCGCCTAAGAAGGTTAAAACAGGGTTCGAAGTTTGTATAGTATAGAGCAAGACATTTTTAAAGTAAGAAATTTGTAACTACGGTTTCAGCCTGTTTATTATGAGGGTTCAAAGGGGGTTCTAAGTGTGTATAAAGAGCAAGCCATTTTGAAAGTATAAGAGATGTGTAACTTCGGTTTTAGACTGTTTAAGCTTTTAGACGATGACATGTTATACGCGGACGAAGTCGCGGGTAACAGCTAGTATATAATATATCCCTTTCTTAACACGTCACAATTCAAGGAGCGTAATTTAACACAATAGTACATTACTTACCTAGGGCGGTTAAACAAAGAATGTCTCAGATCGCAGGTATTTGACGCCTGAGCCGAATATGCGCTCTGAGGCTTTCTTTATTACCGCCCATGGTGAGTACAACATTTTACGTCTCTATCTGGCCAGGGAGTGGGGTTTTCCGCACGCATAGCGTGCGGTAATTCCTACTTTATGGCCAGGTATGACGTTAAGGAATATATCGAATTCTGAAGTTCGTGGTTTAAAAGAAAATACGGATGTCGGATAGATCGAAAATAGGGATGTAAACACTGTAGACACTAAATAAAATTATCACAATGTTGTAGGTATTTTCTCGAAAAAGGACTTAAAATGAAGTCAAATGGAGAAAAAAACAACGCAAGAGGTTATTTAAGTAGTCACTAAGTTATAAGTTTTAAGAGGGGGTATGTTCTGTCCCTTTTCCGCAAAACGCACCTTCATATGAAACGATTGTTTTTTACTATGAGTACTATGACGCTCGAGGATCGTGACGTTACGGTTCCGATCGTTTTCTCACTCTAATAAAATGTTGATTCTATAAATATATGTTGTTTAGTTTAGGTTAGCTTAGTACATAAATATGTTGCTACACCGTTGTAGGGTCCATGTCTGTACTAATTAGATTTTAAGAACATCCTGTGAATACCATGGTTGCAACGAATAAATGAATATAAAAATGAATATGAATATGAATATGAATATAATGTTAAGAGCAATAAAATTACTAAGTAGGTATCAAGATTAATAGTCAGAGAAGTAACCGATAAATTTTCAGTGATGAAGGATTCAATAATTAACTTACTTTATTTTATCCATGGCGCCCAGATTTGGAGTCAAAACATTTATATTTTGCGCACCGAAAAAGATTTAAGTGTAAATCACAGTGTTTTAACAAAAGTAATAAAATCGGTGGGATTGCGAAGCTCAAAATTAACGATAGTCATTATAACGCTTTCGCTTCTAAAAACAAATAAAACATGCAGCGCCATTTCGCGCCGGGAAACAATCCGTGCCTTATAAATTGAATTCAATTTTTCAGCTTTTCTTCTGTTTTGAGTTGTAAAATTTCGTTAAAAAAAGCTTTACTGTGGTAAGGTTACAATTATTTATCATTTTTATTACTTAAGTACTATTTCACCAGTAAATATGTGTAACAAAACATTGCAATTACTAGATTCGACCCATAAAAATCAAGCTAAACAAAACTGTTTAAATAATACCACATTCTCAATTGGCTAAGTAGGTACCTACAAGCTTTTGCAATATTGATCACAGTAGTGGAATGGCATATTACCTAAGTACCTTAAAATACAAGTTTGCCTCGCAATTTACTCGCTTGTTAAACCTTAAATCACCGTTACTAACTTTGGTTTTATATTTATGTTGAGTTATCATGCTATCTGAAACTTCCAATTAAAGGTACTTACCTCTTTGAATACCTTTGTCGTAGGTACTCAACAACCAGACAGGACACCAGACAAGAAACATTTAATTCATCAAACGTTTTTACTGTTTATTGACTTCACAAGAGTTTGCATTTAGGTACCTACCTACCTACAGCCTCCAAATATCCCAGACTTAATTGAATTACAATTTAGGTAACATGAATTATGGTGTTGTTATACTAGGTTTAGTAATTAAAATCCAGGACAAATTTATGAGCTAGTAAAATGATTATTCCCGCAATCAGTAACAATGCTTTCCGGCTTGCTGTAATTGTAATACCATCCAGGCTCACCTCCGCCTCTGGATATTAATTCAAGTAGCGGCACGGAAACATTGCGAGAGAATTTGTATCTTGTATCCGACTTTCATGGTTCGTTAGCGCGAACCTCTTAAGTGCCGTTTTAAACAGAAAAACCTAAAACGAGACAATTATAAATTGTTAATAATAATCAGCCATTAATTAGCGATTTCGTGCGGAGATGTCCCTTCCAAAGCGAAATTTATGAAACAGTAGACATCATTATTAAGGGTCTCGTCAAAACAACTCAAGGTTAATTATTATTATACCCAAGCAGCACCCGATTCGATACAGTTACTCGCCTAAAATCAGAAACTCTCGACAATAGTACATTATGATACAAGTGAGCTATGTTGATCATTACATCAGAGGCGGAATTGTCACGCGAACCGCAGGTGAGCGTGATAACAGAGCCGAGGATGTAATTATCAAAGCTCACGCGTGTCATACGACGTTTTTCAACACATTTGCGAGGAAAAAATCCTTTTCATAAAATGAAAATGTTACAGGCTCCTAAGTTGTTTCCTTTAGTTATTGATGACAACAGGTTATTACTCACATACATTTGTACATCTCCAAGAATGTACAGTGGCGTCAATTATATTTATCACTTTTCTATTCACCACTAGTCAACAGTTTTAATAATAACCAAACACGCATCATCAATGTTTACAAATATTTGTGAAATTACTTATAATGGCGCGCAACTATATTTTTTCGTGAAGTTCGCGAGCATACAATAACAACAGGAGTAGCCTTTCAGTAACTTACCCCTCTGTTGAAAATCTTGCACAATGTGTAAAAAATAGAAAGACAATTTCACAATCGATTCATGGTCATTCACAAAATCGCTCGCAAGAGAACACTGATAATAAAAATTCCCGCATGTGCTGCTGTAAACACATTTAATAAATGTTCAACCACTGCAAGCTTAGAAAAAGATGGTATTACATTCCATTTACATGTAATTTTAGTAATTTTGGATTGCTAAAATATTAAATTTATGAAAATATTTTCATCACACGTCAAATTAAACGATTATGTGATCGATTTACAATTATTTCTTGGATACGTCCAGATACGTCATGGCACTCCCCACTAGAATTTTTTTTCATGCTTTGTAAGAATGAAACTTATTGCAATTAAATTAGAGTTAATAATTATATTTGCAAGGATTATCTCAAATGACAGACCAGTGTTTCGAGTCTCATAAGTAGAGATGAGGGTTGTATCGATGAATTCATTCATTATCGATAGTAAGTATGATTCACTAAGAACCTGCAAAATTGTCAAGTGAACACAATTTCTTCAAAAAAGCGACGTATCAAGCGGGTTCTACTGTAATATAATACTACTCGCTACTTCACATGTACATCTCTCGCCCGGTAGCGTCCATTTTAAAATCCGCAGAAGAAGAGAAAAAAAGTAAATACAGTAACGCCTGCGAGAAACAACATGCAACATTTACCCCTCTCGTCACATCAGTTGACGGAGTCTTCGCCCCACAAATGTCCACCTTTATTAAACATCTTGGTGAAGCTATTGCCGACCGCTGGAACCGACCCCTATCTAAAATAATGGGCTGGTTAAGGTCAAAAATTATAACATCAATAATCCGAGCCACAAGCATGTGCATTTGCGGGACCCGGTACAAATTTAGATCAGTAAAGCATTTTTTTCGGCCTCAACGACGGGGCAGCTCTACCCAACATGGCCCCCTAACCCCTCTCTACTCTCTACATACAACCATCCGTTCTTTTTTAGGGTTCCGTTCTCAAAAAGTAAAACGGGACCCTATTACTAAGACTATGGTGAATTTCTGTTGCCGCTATAACAACAAATACTAAAAACACAGAATAAAATAGTTTTTATAGAGATAATGGTACGGAGCCCTTCGTGCGCGAGTCCGACTCGCAGTAGGCCGGTTTTTTTCTAATATTTATATTTGTTGTAAATAAATAAAGAGAAGTAAACACGAAAAAAAAATATTAAAATCAAAAATTGTTAATAAAGATAAATCAAAAACATCATATTTTTTCGTTATTGTATTTTATAGCTTAACAATTATTTCAATATACAATTGAGTTTCAATATCCTATTAAGATGCTCATAATAATTTATACCAAAATTGTATATGTTTGTTCATATATCGATAGAATTATCGACCTTAGTTAACGACCCAAACCTCGCTCTACTGGTTTAGCCGATCACACTGGCATTTACGTATTCTTAAACCATGTTTCGACGAAGTCTTTCCATGTGTGATATGTTTGTGTGCATCAATATGAGAATGTGTTTTTCTTTTTCAAAATGTGCGTGTGTAAATAAACAGATCGTTTTGGCATTTGTGAGTAATCTTTTGCATACTTCACCCCCCTGCAAAATTCAGCAGACATTTTTGTACGCAAATACGACATATGATTAACGCAAATATGACTACTCCAGTCTGTATGCTCTAAGCTGGCAACAAACTAAAATCTGTGACGCACTAAAACATGCGCTAATGGAGTGGGCTGGACACATCTCGCGTTATACGTGGTTATACTGACAACAGAGGCCTAGCACACTAGGGTTTATATCACGCTTTAGGTGACGTTTCAGTACATTTTCGCCGTAAAACGTGGCGATAAAACCTAGTGTGGCGATAAAACGACAAAATGGAAAGGTCCACAGGGAAGAAGGAAAACCGGTAGACCAAAAAAACGGGGGGCTATTTACTAACCATACTTAGGTACATTAAAATAAACAACCAAATATACCATTGACTAATATTAGAATAGCATAATAACATTTAGAATGTAAACTTAAATGAAATCATCACTAGTCGCTTCCCGCTGTCTGTCTGTCCCTATGTATGCTTAGATCTTTAAAACTACTCAACAGATTTTGATGCGGTTTTTTTTAATTGATAGAGTGTTTCAAGGGGAAAGTTGATATGTATAAAACATGTATGTATTATTACATATAAACCCGTGCGACGCCGGGGCGGGTCGCTAGTATGGAATAAACAGCTTTATTATTATTATATTATTATACCATTTTATTGATTACTTAGACGACTTTAATTCCAGCTGTAACTACAAGAGAACTTAGTAGACTTTGTTTACATTTTTTTAATTAACGAAATGAGAAATGAGCCATCGAAAAGCAAAAGCACAATCCTCGGCGTCCACACTGATTTCCATTCCGTTTCCGAGACGAGGAAGCTAACAATGCAATTGTCCCCCTTGCTCGGCCAGTACAGTTATTGCCCCGCTTGCAACTCAAGTAGTCTGGAATAGAGGAGGGTTAGCAGCAGAAATGCTTGCGTAGTAACAGGCAAACGGCAGGCTAATAATAGGACCGATTTTAGAAGTGAGCGTTCCTATCCCCTGCCGCATGCGCCGCCGAAGGCACTGTTAGCCTACGAGCCACCTGGGAGCTACTGGGCACAACACCCAGAAATTAGCCCCGGCTTGGAAGGGCAGCGCTGACACTTAATCTAATCATAAATATTAGATTACGGACGACTGCTTTGAACATTAAAATTCTCCCAATCATCGTTAGCAAAATATTTATTATTCATAACTTTGACATAATTAGTGAGTAACATTTTGACGCGCAGGACATAACTCGCATAGTTTGATCTTCACAATTTATGGATTTATTGTATGGGTACATATGGCAGCGCAACACTCGTGAGTATGTAAACACAGAAAACTCGTCGGCAGATAACGGTTTTCAAATGGACAGAGGCCGTACTGTGGAGCATTAATTTCTAGCGAACTTAACCTGAGTTTAAGTATATAAATGTTACCTTGTTCAAGGTATTTCTATCATTATTTTAAATCTATTATTAAATGATTAAATTATACAATGAGCAGCAAACTTCATTTTATGAAACTGTTTTAATCATGGCCACTTGTTTGCAATTTCGCGCTCATTAAAATTCTTCCTGTTTATCATATTTGATTAAAATTTAAAAAGTAAAGTGGATGCTTATAACGAATCAAGAGAGAGTTTTGCCCTTCTTTTGTAGACTGTGCTCAACTTCGTCGAGTTTGTATACTACACGGCCTGCAGCTGGAGAAAACTCTGAGTAAAATAAATTGTTTGCAACTAACATGTTTAACAATAGGTAACTTATAACTATGTTCGTGTGTCGTGTATATTCTCTTTTTACCAGCGAATGACAAACACATAGAAGCCTAACTAGCACCACAAAATGGCCCCTCAGAATGGGTGCCCTTGTAGGCGGGGTGTCAAAACAAAACGAAGCCAGGCAGTCGTTATGAGTAAAATAAATTGTTTGCAACTAACATGTTTAACAATAGGTAACTTATAACTTTGTTCATCACGAAGTTTGTGTCGTGTATATTCTCTTTTTACCAGCGAACGACAAACACATAGAAGCCTAACTAGCGCCACAAAATGGCCCCTCAGAATGGGTGCCCTTGTAGGCGGGGTGTCAAAACAAAACGAAGCCAGCGGCGGTACCACGAACTTCGAATCTCGAACTTCGTATATCCCCGTCTCTGTCGCTCGAGTACCATAAACCATAAGTGCGATAGAGATGGAGATATACGAAGATCGAGATTCGAAGTTCGTGGTACCGCCGCAGGCAGTCGTTTAGTTCGGACATGGCAGTGTTAGCGAAAAGTTGCGTAAATACTAAAAAAATATGTTTGAGTCGTTCGGACAAGCACAGCAAAAAGATAGCGAGAAAAGTAACATATCGATTTCTTGTTTGGGTTAAATTTTGTATAGGGATGGTGTTATACCAACATCAACAAGGGAACTAACACAACACTATCTCACTCGCCCTGTGCAAATTAAAACTAGCACAACACGGTGTCAATCCGAGTCGCACGCTACTTAGTGACTCCAATCTCACTCACCCTGTGCAAATCAGAACTAGCACAACACGGTGTCAATCTGAGTCGCGCGCTACTTAGTGACTCCTATCTCTTTCGCCTTGTGCAAATTAGAACTAGCACAACTCGGTGTCAATCCGAGTCGCACGCTACTTAGTGACTCCTATCTCACTCGCCTTGTGCAAATTAGAACTAGCACAACTCGGTGTCAATCCGAGTCGCACGCTACTTAGTGACTCCTATCTCACTCGCCTTGTGCAAATTAGAACTAGCACAACACGGTGTCAATTCGAGTCGCACGCCACTTAGTGACTCTAGATTGCCATGTAATTTTGTCAGGTTTTTTTGTGGTAGAACAAAGGAAAGTCACAGATGGTAATAACAAAGCTTTTATTTCAATTCAAATGTACTGTCTAATAGGTAGGGAGCACTTTGCTCTTATTATAAGAATATGCTAGGTATCTTAAATTATTAAGGGTAGGGTTTTGATGACGCTTTGGTCGATTGCGCTAAAACCATTTGATAAAAACACCAAAATAACTGACTATGGGCTTAGCTGCATCTCCATCCCAGGCGGTGCTACTGAGCGTTCCCGTCAATGAGAGTACTGGCTCAGCTGGCGCGCGTGGCTACGGGCACGATCAGGCCCTCACCAAACACCTCCTTTAATTTCCATCAAAACGGTGAGACGGTAGCCAAGAATAGCAAGTACAGACTGGGCGGGCACCGGGCGTAATAGTGTGCCGGGGCTCAATATCAGTCTGTGAGCTGGCATATAACATCCAAAGAAAGAAAATGGTCCATGGTACAGTTTAAAACTAACCTTTTGGAGGAAATATCCCACGACAATAGGCATTGACAAATGTCAACTCCGCCACGAAAGGCCCGTGCTGTGCTACCGCGGCTCGCCGATTTAACCACAACACGATGGTGCCTATTCAGCGAGGTTAAGTCGCGTGGGGTTACGCCACGGCCCCCGGCTTGCCTGTAAGGCCACCTGTAAGGTGTGATTACACCGGCAACGAGGAAAAATACAAAGAAAAACGGGCTCATTCGAGCGAGATTAAAGGAATTGCGCTATTATTGCTAGTGTACAACACGGTGTCAATCCGAGTCGCGCGCTACTTAGTGACTCCTATCTTACTCACCTTGTGCAAATTAGAACTAGCACAACACAGTGTCAATCCGAGTCGCGCGCTACTAGTGGCTCCTAATCTCAGTCGCCCTGTACAAATTAGAACTAGCACAACACGGTGTAATCCGAGTCGCGCGCTACTTAGTGACTCCTATCTCACTCGCCCTGTGCAAATTAGAACTAGCACAACACGGTGTGAATTCGAGTCGTGCGCCGCGAGAGTTCTGATGAGCCAAACAAAACGGGTTTATTTCGCGTAGTTTAGAAGCTGTTATGCTTTAGCCACCTTCTGTCTCCACCATCAGATCAGCTCGGCGGTTTCATAATATTGCGTTGTCACCGAACTTACAAAACACGACGGGTTTATTTCGCGTAGTTTAGGAGCTGTTATGCTTTAGCCACCTTCTGTCTCCACCATAAGATCAGCTTGGCGGTTTCATAATATTGCGTTGTCACCGAACTTACAAAAGCATACCAAAACACGACGGGTTTATTTCGCGTAGTTTAGGAGCTGTTAATATGCTTTAGCCACCTTCTGTCTACACCATCAGATCAGCTCGGCGGTTTCATAATATTGCGTTGTCACCGAACTTACAAAAGCATATCAAAACACGACGGGTTTATTTCGCGTAGTTTAGGAGCTGTTATGCTTTAGCCACCTTCTGTCTACACCATCAGATCAGCTCGGCGGTTTCATAATATTTCGTGAACTTATCAAATTTGCAAGATTTGAGTCGCACATACGACTAACGACGTTGTCGAGTAACGAAGTTGAATAAAATCTTGTAAAAGAGCTGTTTCCGGACCAACTTTACAAGTTTATGACAACAAAGTTGAGTGACCGCTGGTCATGACATTGCTGTAGTTAGCACGGGAGCTGAATCCGCAATGATGCGGCCGTGGCGGCCTGGCCCACCTACCTCGTTAAAAGGCGCTTCGCTCATCTGACATTAACGATGATCGATGGCTTCGGGACTTCCCCTGTAATATCCGATCCCTCCCGCCACCGGCCACCCGCTAAACACCGCCCCCCTTTGAGACTCCATCGAACCCATAAAAAATACAAAATACACTTACTTGGCGTGCTTAATCATCATTAACTTGCAAAATGAGCTGTAATTAACAGGCAGCTAATTGACCTGTGTGTGCATTATCATTAAATATACCTTTTCTCCGAACCTGTTCAAATTACAGGCGGCGTAAGCAATTTCCTTTTTTGTGCGATCAATTTAAATGTAAGTACATTCAGGTACAATCCATGTTACTTAAATCCATAGCCAGCCACGCCTGAGCAAATCTATAGGTAGGTACATGTGTTTGATAAGTCTACGTCTTAGCTGAAAGTCCCTAATCAATAACAGTTTAAATGAAGGACACATCAACGAAGACGTCGACGACTTATTAAACAAACGTAATACCTACTCATCCAAGCTTCACACAAAACCAAAGTCCTCAAAATTAATAAATTTATTTAGTTTAGAATTATAAAGTATCTCGTAAGAATCCAATGAAACAAACAAAGCCCGTATACATGCCGAAATGATTTACTAGACAGTAAGCAAAATTGGGCTTCGGTCTTGTACAAAATTTCGGCGGCGCCGCGCCGCCGCGGACCGCTTGACTCTTCGTTTACCAAGCTTAATGGAGCTGGTCCTAAAAAAGCAAACCTTGCTTACACGCCTCAACTCTCATGCTAGGTACAACCCATGTAGCCAATAAATATTTCTGCATAGCGTCATTTACTTATTTTATTTCAAAAGTACACTTTTTAAACATTACGGAATGCTCGGTCAGACTTCGCTCGCTCGTTCACGAAGCGAGGTAGTTAAGGCACTTATTACTATTCTAATAGCTCTAAAAATTTCATTGCAAGTTTGCATTACATTGCCGAGGACGGATATTTAAAAGCTCTCAACGGCCATTTTCCATTTCCGCGGAAAGTCGGTTTTGCATTTTTATAATTATTACTTCTAGTGGCACTTAAATAATAAATAGGTATATTTGCTTCTTTTATAACAGTGTTAGGTACGTCTATGTATTTAGGTACTGTTTATAAAACTAACAGGTAGTTTGAAGTAGGTAGGTAAATAGTAGTGCAGCATGTACCTAACCGTTGTTACGTGTACCTACTTAAGGGGACGTAGGTTCGTGGTCTTCTCTCCCTCTCACTGAGCATAAGCGTGAGCGAGATGGAAGTGCGTGTTTGGAAGCGCGGATATCATGTTTTTAATTTTAATTTTTTGTGCGTTTTAATAAATAGAAAAAGATTAGCTGATTTCCCTTAAACCTGACATTGCCGATTTTTAGAACCAATTTTAATATGTTTAGCTGTTGTGCATAATTTATTATGATTTTTTTAAGTGTATTTTAGACCTATGTATGTGATTTTTTTCTATGAAGCAAAAGTCAAAAACTCAGGATTCAAATAGCTGATTTCCCTCGAAAAAAGCCTCAAGATTGCTAATTAAATTTAGAGCAGCCGTATTATAATCCAAACAAGAGCTACGATTTTTTAAAAATCAGTTTTTGGAGCTCACGTCGCCTTAAAGTACCGATAAACCATTCCGGGACTGAGTCGTCAACGTGACAAAATGTTTAGTGGACGTATTGTTTAATGGTCATAAAGTACGAATGTCAAAACGTACAAATGTCATAACGTATAAAACTAAATGACCAAAATGTTTTGGTGACAAAAAAAATCATTGTTAAAATATATGCGAGTTGGAATGTGCATATGACAAAATGTCCAAAGCATTAATTGTCTCATGGTCAAAGAGTAAAATTCGCAAAATGTACAAACGTCATAATTATTCAGTAAACATTTGAATAAGTACCAAAATGTATATGTTACTTAACGTGCAAATGACAAAATGCTTAGTTTATTTCCGAGCGTAACGTAAGAACGTGTTAAGCTTTAGGGCGTAAACGCTGCCTTTATTGGTAACTAGCTTTCCGCCCGCGACTATTTCTGTAATTTGTTAAGAGGATTGTGAAGTGTCCATACGCGGCGCGAGTAGGTATTTAAAAAAATGCTATCTGTTTCACACCGCTCTTTGCCTCACCCGTATCGTGCGATAGAGTGAGTTGTCAGTCCTGCAGGTAATTGCCTACAGTTTCTTGTTGAATTGCCGCAAAGTCTGAAAGTCCTTAGAATTTTCTTTGAATTTTGTATAGGTACTTTTTCTTATAGTAATTAAACTAGCGTATATATTGAAATACAGGGTGTCTCAAAAGAAAGTTCACATTTAAAAAAAAAAGTTAGAAGTTTACTGAAAAAATGTTTATTATATATTAAAATACAGTGTTTGGGAATTTATTTTTTAAATATGACATCGTCCAAATGTAAACCGTTGCGTTCATGGCATTCATTTAATCGAGCACTAAAATTGCCTATGTCAGAGAAATTTTTCCTGGCAAATTGATCTCTAGGAGAGGTGACATAAGTTGGCCTCCACGTAGTCCCGATTTGACACCTATGGACTTTTTCCAAATGGCACTTTTACATGTCAAAAATTCTACAATAAAATATTAATAATCTTACACAATAATCATTTTAAAATTGCAGATTTTAACCAATTAGTACCTAAACGGTTAACAAACTAAATGTCACTAAATGAAAACTAAAAAAATCCAAAATTGTTAAATCAATTACATTCGATGTAAGGTCTATGAGCATCCAAATACAATTAATAATTATTCTAATGTTCTTATAGAGACTATGTATACTGTCTCTAAGCGTTAAAACAGAAAAAAAGGATCATTAATGTAATATTGTCAGAGATGTACAGGGTAAATAACAATAAAACGTGTCAAGAACAGAATGTCTCTCGTCAAAATAATGATAATAACACTAGGTAGTTACTATGCCCTTGCAAGCATGAACAGACCGGACTCCACAAACAGCACCCGATCACGAGTGTGACGCATATCTCAGCCATCGCCTCCCTCAACCATATGTTAGGGAAGGTGGCGACCCGATCAACAACGCCACCGTAAGCAAAGCCCTTTAAGCGAGCATGACATATTCAAGCCACTCGACATTGATAATAGCAAAGATTAAAGCGACTTTTAATATATAATAAACATTTTTTCAGTAAACTTCTAACTTTTTTTAATATTTTTTTAAAAATGTGAACTTCCTTTTGAGACACCCTGTGTAATGTATCAAAGAACTATCGACAATTTATTCAGCTTTCATTAATTTGGTGGGTATCAAATGTGTATGAACGTTGCATGGTTTGGGTTTTGCTGACGTCATTACAGGGGAGACAGCAGACTCCTTAGAGATTGTCTCCCGGCAGTTTTGGAATCCAGGGGACATGCCTAACAACATACCAAAATATGGCGCCGGTATCCGAAAGTGAAGTACCTATTTGTTCGACGGAATCCCCTAACAACACGCACTAGAAGAAAGTACTGACAAAACGTGATATTTAGGTACACTTTTCTTTTATAAATATAGAAGAAGATACAGTATTGACATATATTACTAGTACTAGGACCCGGGTATGTCCTAAAACTACGACCAAGACCATCGGGGGATGGGCAGCAGCATCTCTGGAGTACGGTGGAAATACTGCGATCGCCAACCCGCATGCCAAGCGAGGCGATTATGGCATATATCCCCCAAATGCAGAACACAACCAAGCCATGGCCCCGAGTATCTGGTGACCCCCGGTACCCTGGTTATGGTAGCGGCCAGGGTACTAGCGGGGTCAGGGGTGCTAAGATTCTCCGGCAAAGATCCGGCTACCATTACCGACGACCCTTGGCCCTGGCAACATATAACACGCGCACACTGCGGACCGACGAAAAGATAGCGAAACTGGAGGAAGGATTGAGCAAGTTGCGGTGGGACGTCATAGGGTTATCTGAAGTCCGAAGAGAGGGGGAGGACACGAATAACCCTTAAATCCGGCAACTTGCTCTATTTCCGGGAGGGCGACCAACAGTCCCAGGGAGGTGTCGGGTTCATCGTCCACAAATCCCTCGTTAACAACGTGGTGAAGATCGAGTGTGTCGACTAGGGTGGCGTACCTTATACTCAGAGTATCCGAGAGATACTCTTTAAAGGTCATACAGGTTTACGCGCCGACCTCGACACACTCCGACGACGAGGTGGAGGCTATGTATGAAGATATATCTAAGTCCATGCATAGTTCCAAAACCTACTTCACCGTTGTCATGGGGGACTTCAACGCTAAACTGGGCAGGAGAGATGGTGATGAGCTGATAGTGGGGCAATTTGGAGTTGGAAGTCGGAACCAACGGTGCCAACTACTGGCTGGTTTCTTAGAGAAGGAGGGACTCTACATCTTGAACTCCTTCTTCAAGAAACGCGAGCACAGAAAGTGGACCTGGATGAGTCCCGATGGTGTGACTAAAAACGAGATTGACTTCATCATGTCGACGAGGAAGCATATATTAAATGATGTCTCTGTGATCAATACGGTTAAAATCGGGAGCTATCACCGTCTGGTAAGAGGCACATTGAATATATGCGTGAAGCAAGAGCGCTCTCGATTGATGAAGTCTAAGTCTCGAACTTCAAAACCGTTTCAATTGCCTTCTTGGTCGTAGTTTTAGGACATACCTGGGTCCTAGTACTAGTAATATATGTCAATACTGTATCTTCTTCTATATTTATAAAAGAATAGTGTACCTATCACGTTTTGTCAGTACTTTCTTTTAGTGCGTGTTGTTAGGGGATTCTGTCGAACAAATAGGTACTTCACTTTCGGATACTGGCGCCATATTTTGGTATGTTGTTAGGCATGTCCCCTGGATTCCAAAACTGCCGGGAGACAATCTCTAAGGAGTCTGCTGTCTCCCCTGTAATGACGTCAGCAAAACCCAAACCATAAAACGTTCATACACATTTGATACCCACCAAATTAATGAAAGCTGAATAAATTGACTATAGTATAGTAGTTCTTTGATACGTTATACAGGATGTCTCAAAAGAAAGTTCACATTTAAAAAAAAATTTAAAAAAGTTAGAATTTTACTGAAAAAATGTTTATTATATATTAAAATACAGTGTTTGGGAATTTATTTAAAAAAAATGACATTGTCTAAATGTAAACCGTTGCGTTCATGGCATTCATTTAATCGAACACTAAAATTGCCTATGACGGCTCGGCAGATATTCTCCGTGATGGCTGCCATTTCATGACGGACATTAAAATGGGTCAAGAAGTTTTAAGAGACCGGCTCAAAACTGGAAAAACCAAAATCCGGGCGTCCAAGATCTTCAAGGACCGTCGAAAACGTAGACAGTGTCACCCAGTCTATTCGGGACGATCCGAACCTTTCAACGCTCTTAATTAACAAGAAATAAAGTAACGATTTTTTGGTAAAAAAAAAAACTTTAAAATGCTCTCCTGTAAAATGTCGAAACATGATTATTTAAGTGTACCTAATTTTCGCTCGATAGAAAAAAAACACGAACATAGTTCTAAAATACACTTAAAACATTCGTAATAAAATATTAAAATAGCTTCTAAAAATCGGCAATATCATGTTTGAGGGAACTCAGTGATTACTTTTTTATTTATTTAAACGCACAAAAATTTTAAATGAAAAAACATGATATCCTGCGATTTTGAACACGCACTTCCATCTCGCTCACGCTTATGCTCAGTGAGAGGGAGAGAAGACCATGAACCTACGGCGCCTCTGTGATCTGTTTACAATTTTTTCAAATGCAGTCGCTTCCGTAATAAACAATGTCTACTCCTATACTTGGGATTCGGTAAGGTAACATACCTATACCCCGGGCGCCTTTAGAATGCAACCGGTATAAGCTCGTATAAGGGTAGATAAGATAAAGGATGAGAAGACCATTAAAAATGTTATCAAAAAGTAAGTTTCTGTCAAAAATTTCATTTTTGTTACAAGCTTTTACTGCCGACTGTACTTTTCTGCATACCATCATCTCCACCAGTACTCATTGAGACGATTCTAAAGAGCCCAAACTCGACGGGGTTGTGTCGTTTTATTGCGGAGTTCCTATGGCCACCTTCCAGTTCCAGCATCAGATCAGCTACAAGTCATCATAATATATGCTTGCAAAATTTCAGCTCAATTGGATAACGGGAAGTGACTGAAAAATGGATTGCAAATTTTGACGGACAACTTACATACTTACATATTTATATACAAAAAAACAGTGCAAGTTAATATAAAGCTTGTAATAAAAAGCATTTTCATCATTGATCACCTCTCTGTTTCCTGTAACCTATAATGATACGGATGCAGGATGGAATCTTGTAAAGAATTGCAGGCGCAAACATATGACGCCTGTTTGTATAGGTACAAGTTTGTTTGCAAAGTACAATCCCATTCACCACCCGCTCGATGACAGCGCTTAATGAAACTCGGTCTTTGTGGTGAATCCTATATTTAACGGATTGAAGACCGACCGGGAAATGCCACGGCTCTCGCGCTCATTAAAATTGGAATTGTTACAAAAACCATTAAAATTCGCAAGTAAATGAGATACCTATATGGGGACGCTGAAAACTTAAAATCTCTAAGAATGCATTGTGTACGGCTAGCACGAGACCGCATGAGATCTGTCTCTTTTTAACCGACTTCAAAATAGGAGGAAGTGCCAAATTCGTCGGAATCTTTGATTTTTTATGTAGTTATGTTCCCCGGTTACTCGAAGACGCCTTGACCGATTTGGAAAATATTGTTTTTGTTTGAAAGATTATCCTTTCCAGGTGGATAGGAGCACCAGGTCAGGATCTGATATTGGGTTCCTGGAAAAAACGAGGGAACATTTCAAATGAGGCAAAGTCGTTTAAACATTTGTTTTTAAAGTAAATATTAGACAGTTCAGAAAGAGACCAGCAGTTTTAAAAATCGGCAGAGACTTGAAAATGTTAAGGCCTCCACACACCGAACCCGGGTTTGGGAAAGGCGCGAGCCCGTCCAAGTTGTACAACATTGAAACTACATTTCAAACACACATCGAACGCGGTCCGAAGGCGGGCCCGCGGCGCTAAGTTACAACTCGGGCATCGCGGCCGCGGGTCGTGCGCGGCGCGGGTCGACCGCGGCGCGGGTCGGGCTCGGCGCGGGTCGGGCGCGGCGCGGG
Organism: Epinotia brunnichana; assembly: GCA_963854355.1. Lineage (NCBI taxonomy): Eukaryota > Metazoa > Arthropoda > Insecta > Lepidoptera > Tortricidae > Epinotia > Epinotia brunnichana. The sequence goes on from OY977935.1 coordinate 23,138,905, forward strand.
TGGGAAGCGAAGCGGTTCAGCCGCGGTGCTTATTTATTATTTATCTATATTATTTAACCAAAATACGCGATTACACCGTATAGTTTACAGTAAAATTTGCGCCAAACTGCATAACAGCTGAGCTGTGTGTGACTTGAGTTGTGATCGTTCCCTTACGCACCTTCAATAACTCCCAAGAGGGCGAAAGTACGATCCCATTAGTGTATACCTGTATAAATTGTAAATATTTATTGTAAGTGTGGCTATTTTTGACACCTCTTTTAAATGCGTTAGCCCACCAGGACTCTAGTACAGTTTTTAGAATTAAGCAGAGTGCAATAGTTTTCATTTTATTCAAAATTTTCCGAGAAATATTTGTAATTTTAACTATTTGTGAAGTAAACCTTAATCATTTTCGATTTTAAGCAAACGCCCGTTATTTTATTATTGTACTGTATTGTGTAATTATCAAACTGCTCTGCAAAATTTCAGATTTTTTCGTTGAGTTAGTCTCTGTGGAAAGTAATTTATAGTAAACCTAGTCCCGAATTCGCGTGGACTTACTTAATTATCATTCCGAAATCCAATTTTTCCCTGACCAACTTTCTCAAATGTTTTTGACTATTTCGTGTACATCTACCTCTAAAATAGTTTGTATCAGGGTTTCAACATTTCATATGTACCTAGTCCAGTCCAGTTACTTTCTGTGAAAATTGGATTTGATCATTCTATGTTAATTTTCGTGTATAAATTGTAAATATTGTAAGTGTGGCTATTTCTGACACCTGTTTTGAATGCGTAAGCTCACCAGTACTCTTAAACAGTTTTTAGAATTAAGCAGAGTGCAATATTACTCGTATATAGTTCTCATTTCAACAATTCCGAAAAATAATTGTATTTTGAACTAACTGTACACCGTGTCCAATACGACGACCGCTTTAGCCTAGTTGGTAGTGACCCTGCCTACGAAGCAAGAGGTCCAGGGTTCGAATCCCGGTAAGGGCATTTATTTGTGTGATGAGCACGAATATTTGTTCCTGAGTCGTGGATGTTTTCTATGTATTTAAGTATTTATTTCTCTATATAAGTATGTATATCGTCGTCTAGTACCCATAGTACAAGCTTTGCTTAGTTTGGGACTAGGTTGATTTGTGTAAGATTGTCCAAAATATTTATTATTATGTATGTCTTTCCCGCTCACGGGATAATGATGTCCCGGACCTTTGGGAGGCGTGCGTGGGGCTAGGTACCTACAAAGTATCAACTGAGCCATCACGTAGAGGCCCTTTTGACAATTTAATGAAATGCAAGGAGTACACCGAGCGGATGCTGTCCCTGCCCGTGTCATGGGACGCACACAGAGACAGCACCCGCTGGGGTGTATAGGGTTTATTGCTGGTTGATGGAATCTAAAGAAAACGGGTTATTGGGTGAACATGATGGACTAGTGGCTGGGCTATTGGGTGAAACATCGGACGCCTGCCTAATTAACTGTCTCTTTTTTATCTCTGGCAGACGGTGACTCGCCAACCGCTAGATGGGCCCCTATTAATAGCGACATTAAAAAATGGCCTCAGGGCAACACCAGTCAGAGAGGCTGGGGGGGTAGAGAGGTGGCACTGGACTTTATTATTATTATCTCCACTTATAATAAATCTCTAAATTAAAAAAAGAATCAGCCAGTTTGAAACTAAGCTTTCTGTGGTACGAATGTTCTCAGCATCCCATGGACGAAAAAATATGAAACATTTTATATAGGTACATTATTATTCCAGCTGCAACTTAGGATAGTTTTTATCCGACTGCGACATTTAATTTATTTTCCGTAATATACGACTTCATTTAATTTTTCATTTATTATTCTTAAAGTATATCGCCGCCACATCTGTCAGCTAAAAGAAACGTCAAAATCACAGTAATAAGAAATACTACGGACAAAATGGCGGAATTGCTTTGTCTTTCTTTCGCCTATTAAAAATTTTAATCCCGTCTACGATATACATTGACGAGACACATAGGTACCAAAAGCAAATATAAAATTAATCGATTTAGATATGCGAACTTATATGCGCAAATGTCGAATTAAGGCGTAATTTGTACAAATGTAACAACAAATTCGAACAATATAAACTTGGTTTTTTTGAATGGCACGCGCGCGCGCTCTTTGCGTATTCAGCCAAACCACGAAAACTGAAACTCGAAGTTCGTATATCTGAGGGCCTACCGCGAACGGCATTCGAAGTTTTCCCTCTCTGTCGCACTTATGTACGAACTTGTAAGTATGACAGAGAGGGGAAACTTCGAATGCCTTTCGCGGTAGGCCCTCTGCATTCCTGTCATTTGTTAGTGCGATAGAGATAGAGATACCCGAATATTTTCGAATTCCGAAGTTCGTGGTTTAAAAGAAAATACGGATGTCGGATAGATCTAAATTAATATTTTATGTGTGAATATGGTTAAAATTATTTGGAAATACTATTGTTGTTATTGTTTTAGTATATTTGACTAGCTTTAAGTTTAATATTGTACGTCCGAAATGGGCAAGCTGTTGGACTTTATTTTACCCAAAACAACTAAATGTACACAGTTCTGACAATAAAGAAATCTTATTTAATCTTATCTTATCGAAAATAGGGATGTAGACACTAAACAAAATAATCATAATGTTGTATTATCTCGAAAAAAAAACAACGCAAGAGGCTATATAGGTAATCACTAAGTTATAAGTGTATAAAGTTTTAAGAGGGGGTTTGTTGCGTCTCTTTTCCGCAAAACGCACCTTTATAATGAAACGATTGTTTTTTACTATGACGCTCGAGGATCGTGACGTCACGGTCCCTGATCGTTTTCTCACTCTAACACGCGACATTAAAACGGTTGTAGCTTCGTAATTTTTTGAGATATTTGAATGAGTTTTTCGTTTCTTCTTTCTTTTGAAGTGAGTCTACAGCTACACCTCTATTTGGAAGACAAGCGGAAATAATCCATACTATCCATACTAATAATCCATACTTCCATACTAATATTATAAATGCGAAAGTGTGTCTGTCTGTTACCTCTTCACGCCTAAACCGCTGAACCGATTTAGATGAAATGAGCCCCGGGGAAGGACAAAGGGTAGTTTTTATATCTGAGGGGCTGAAATTGGGGGTGGAAATTTGTATGGAGCTACTTAAACCGCTGCACCGATTCAGATGAAATTTGGTATATAAATAGTTTGAGTCCCGGGGAAGGACATATAATAGGTTTTATCCCGGAAATCATCCCCTAAGGGGGTCAAAGGGGGGGGGGGATTTGGATGTAATCTATTTTGATAAAATTTGGTGTAGATATAGGTTAAGTCCTGGGAAAGGACATGGGATAGTTTTTACCCCAGAAATCATCCCCTAAGGGGGTGAAATTAGGGGTGAAAATTCGGATGGAACCCATTTTAATACAATTTGGTATAGAGATAGCTTGAGTCCTGGGAAAGGACATAGGACAGTTGTAATTCCGGAAATCACTCCCTAAGGGGGTAAAATGGGGGGTGAAAATTTAGATGAATCCCGTTTAGATGAAATTTGGTATAAAGTTCGTTTGAGTCCCGAAGAATGACATTAGATAGTTTTTATCCCGAAAATCATTCCGTAAGGGTATGAAATAGGGGGTGAGCGTTTGGATAAAATCCATGTACCTAGATGAAATTTGGTATAGAGATAATTTGAGACCCTTCAAAGGATATAGAATAGTTTTTGCCTCGGAAATCATCCCTTAAGATGGTAGAAGTTTGTTTGCATTATATTTTCTAAGTATTAGGTCCTTACTTATGAAATTGGCGGTTTTTTCACAGATATTATTTTGTACGTTATTTATTCATTTCTATTGCAACTTCCAAATTATTTTTTAATTTCATTATTAGACTATGTAATAAAGGTTTTAAATACAAAAAATAGGTTTGAATTTTTTATTTAGTGTTTCAAATTAAAGCTTGAAAACCGCCCTTTTCATGTGCTGCCGGTTAAAGTGTTTCAATTACGTATAGTTTTATGATGCGAACTATTTTAAAGGAATGAAGATATGTGTAAAGTAGCTTAAAAGTTTACTATATTCCTACCAAAATTTAGTTTGCTTTGAATTTGACATTGCTGAATAATCCGCAAAATTCAATGTATGAAAATCACAGTTTTCATAAAATTCTCCATACACACCGCCAATTTCATAGGTAAGGACCTAATATTAAGTTCTACGCGGATGAAGTCGCGGGCAACAGCTAGTTATTATAATAAGTTCGCATACAGTTTCAAAGTCTCATTAAAACAATGTGTTAATAACAATTGCAATAAAAACTATATTTCATGATAGATATTCATATATACAATATTCACAATAAAATGTTCCTTCATCACCAGCTTCAAACGTTTTTCGAATCCGTCTCCACTGCCTCCATCGGCATTTCGTCCCAAATTTGTACGATAACTTTTTTGAAATGCTCCAAATTCTTTATTTTGTAGTTATTAAGTTTCGAGAGCATATATGACCATACAAAAAGGTCCAGTACATTTAAATCTGGAGAACTCGGGGGCCATTAATTTTTTGGCAAGAAATCCGTTAAATTGGCCTGACACCACGCTTGAACTGCGTTTGCCGTGTGGGATGGAGCTCCGTCTTGTTGGAAACAATAGTAATCGTTTCCATACAACATTTTTAAGTTTGGATTGGTTTGGAGCAACATTTTTTTCCAAAACTTTTGTTTTATAGTAATCAGCATTGATTTTTACCCCTTTGTCGATAAATACCAAAGGAAGTTTACCCCGCTTACAAACTGCTCCCCAAACCATTATGATGGTGCACTCTGGAATCTTGGCACATTCCTCTGATTATCTGGAATCTCTTGGATGTTAGCTGCCCACAAACGACCATTTTGAACATTGAGAGGTTGCTCTAATACGTAGAGTTTTTCGTCCGAAAAAACGAATTCATCCCCCGCGTGCCAGGAAAGTATAGTGTTTGATCGACCTAATCTTTTTTCGTTATAGCTTCGGAAATGCCGTGTACTTTTCTTTTCTTGTAACCGTGACACCCGAGGTCTGCTCTCAAAATGTTGTGTACTGATCCTCTTGAAATATTTAAGTCTGCAGCTAATTTTCGGATCGAACGGTGTTTTTTTCCGGCGGAGACGCACTCTCACGAGTTTCACGACCCTATCCGTTCTTGCTGAACGCGGGCGACCAGATCTCTTTCGGTCTTCTAATGTGGAGGTCTCCTTGTATCTTCTAATTGTAGTATAAACTAGGTTACGCTTAATTCCAAAAGGTTTCAACGCCGCAAAAATTGCACTCACGCTATCGCCCTTAAAATTTTTGAGATAATAGGTTCCCGGAATTGCTTCATCATGGATTTAAAGTTAACGACGCTAGATAAATATTTTTTAAATTGTGTTTTTTTTTCATAACAACATAAACTTCAAATTATAATGACAAAACTGTCTGAAAGTTTTCTATTTTTTTCAAACCAGTGCTAGAAAAAGTGTATTCGAAGTTATTGGACACGGTGTAAACTTTCAACCTTTTTAATTTTTGATTATATATAATTTGTAATCCAATTTTCACACAAAGTAATTCGCGGGCCCGCGCTGGACACGCGTTGCTATTGCTACCGCGGCGGGCCCGCGTTACTACACGCCGCGCCGCCCGCCTGCGGTGTGAATATACAGGCTTCAACCGCCCGACACGCGCCGCGCACGACCCGCGCCGCGCACGACCCGCGTTCGGTGTATGGAGGCCTTTAAAGTTTTTTTTTTATACAGCGACGCTGGAAAACAAGCTTACGGCCTGCCTGATGTTGCTGCAACATGCGCCTTTCTAAACATCTTTGAGATCGGACGTCACCACATGTCCAAGATATTTAAAATGATCCACTCTAACTAGAGGTTCACCACTAAGATGGATATGGGGAACAGTCTCCATTTTCTTACGTCCGCTCTCAACAACCATAAATTGACTTTTGCTTGCATTATTTACAAGTCCGTGACCGTGACTGCTACCAAAGTTCTCACAGATCTTAAGCAATTTACGCAACCCACCGACCGACGCGCTCAGCAGAACCATATCGTCTGCGTAGCTCAAATTACTAACGCACACGTCACCCACGTGACATCCGACATGTGAGCTCAGGCCGCCCTGTCTCACTCCACACTCCAACCCATAGTTCTCAGACAGAGCGTCAACCCATCTAACGCTGTTGACCTGGTTTCCATACCAATACCTAAATATACGAATGATTTCCGGTGGTAAGTTTGTAGCTTTTAGCTTTGACCACAATGTATCGTAGGAAACCAGGTCAAAAGCCTTAGATAAATCGAGGAAACAGGCGTATACAGGCGTCTTTCTATCAACATAATATTTGATATTATAGCAGAAGACTGGTATATTTGTGGAAATACCTACTTGACGTCCTACTTTATGTCTCAGTAACCTGGTCCGTAGAAACGGTAGGTAAAGCCAAAACCAACGGGAAGTCGCTAGTTCCGGTGTCGGGCTCCGTAGGGCACTCTATATTTTGCTTCATTGTTGTTGCTGTTTACATAAATGATTTATGGCCACCGGCTTTCTTAGGCGCAGCGAAAACATTTCGAGCACGCCTATTTTCCACACCTGTCCTTCCACGATCGCTAAGCCTAATATGCCAGAAAAAACGCGCGCATCAATATTTCAATTGTTGTGTTCACTATCCACTTACATTATAGGGATAATGACTTCTTTAAAAAATTGAAAATGTCGCTAGACGTTTTATTGGTGACCACAAATTATTTAAAATTCACATTAAGGCGAAATTCCAAACGCACGACCCCCCAGGAGAAATCTCGTTTTCACTCGTACTTAAATACATAGGTACCTATAGATGAATTATCGAGAACATGGAATTGCATTTGTAGTGGTTGTACCGTTTGCAACAAAAGGAGAATAATTTTCTCTTAATTTTTCTTCACAATTTGACACTGACATTATTTTGGAATTTACTTCTTCAATATATAACAAACCTCTTTTTATGCTGATAGTACGAGAAAATAGAAAATTCAAATATAGAATGCCTGTAAACATACAATATTACTACATATGCAATTCCATGCTCTCGTTAATTAATCTATACCTACCCTACGATCTCCTCAGTCATCATAGAGTAATGTTAGACGGAACACAGGCAGGGTGGGCAAATAAAAGGGATGCAACTTTGAATCCATAACATATAATCTAAAAATGTAGGTATACCAACCGCTTATATTTGTGTATACAGCTGAGTCGTCGGTGTTGGAGGTGCAGTCGGTATTTGGAGGCAAGTGGTTGGGTCCATTTGGTGACGTACTGCACCGCGACAAGCAGGTTTTATCCTCTTCTCCATACGCTTGAAATCCCGAAAATATTATTGCGGTTCCCCTGCCGGCGAGCGGGGCGAATGCTAAAAGCGTCTGTTATAGACGGTCGCCAACAAGCCGCTCCAACCTGGCGACTTTGGTCCGCACGGACCGTGTAGACAGTTGTTTGCAGCAAAATTGCATACTAGGAGGGACTTGTTGGCGACCGTCTAGCTGACGCTTTATGTCCGACATAGACGCCATCATGCTAGGCTGAAAAGAGAAGAAATGACATCACTCTACTTTTAGAAAGCAATCTGGGTGGATTGCAAAAAAATTGTACGTAATTAAGGGCCTTAATCTAATTTAGGCTTTAACTTTTTTCCATTGGGTAACGTAAGTTACCCATATAAAATGTATGGTTAATTGCCGTTACACAATGGAAAAAAGTTAGAGCGTAGATTAGATTAAGGGTGAATTGCAAAACAATTGTATACATAGTTAAGAGCCTTAATCTAATCTACGCTTTAACTTTTTTCCATTGTGTAACGGCAACTACCCATATATTTTACATGGGTAACTTTCGTTACACAATGGAAAAAAGTTAAAGCATAGATTAAGGTCCTTAATTATGTACTATTTTTTTGCAATCCACCCAAAAGGCTCTTAACTATGTACAATTTTTTTGCAATCCACCCATCTGTGTCCTGTTGGTATTTTTAGGGTTCCGTACCTCAACAGGAAAAAAACGGAATCCTTATAGGATCACTTCGTTGTCCGTCTGTCCGTGTGTCAAGACCCTTTATCTCGGGAACGCGTGGAGCTATCGAGTCGATATTAAAGCCATATACCTACTCAAATCTAGAAGCTGTGGAAAAATCAAACTTCTAAGTTAACGTAAATAGTATTTTATGCAACTGTTGTATAAGAAGGGTCTTCAAAGGCAAGTGGCGTGGGTTGCGATGCGAGCCTTGGCGAGCATCGCAATTAAAGACGCCACGAGCGTTTTTAGACCAGTTATACACCGTAGCATACAATACTTTTTCTACGACAATTTTTAAATAAATAGCAGACTACAGAATAGTTAAACTTTTCAGGCAGCAAGTTTTCTATTCGTACTTTTGTTACTCACGCAATTTCTTCAGGAATGCAGTTATTAATTTCTTCGACCATTTTATAAGGAACGTACACTTTTGTCTTCACAAACACGAATAAAATCTTAATAGTTTAGGACTAATAGTTTATCATCTTTCGTCTTTTCATTTTGAACTGTATTTTGGTGGGAAATCGGAAATGTGACAGCTCTTGCTTATGGTTTGTTTTGTTTTTAATTTGTTTGCACTTGCCATCCGAACCAAACCGAATCCGGACCCGGACCGAATTCGAACTGTTTATTTGTATAAATAATAGCAAGAATTTATAAAACATGTAATTTAACACACAATAGATGATGATTTATTATTATTGTAGTAAATAATTTATAATATACAAATGTTAAATCGTAAATAAATACTTTTATTTCGAAATATTTGTTTATGAAGTTGGCACCACTGACACGGACGAAATCGAACTGTTTATTTGTATAAATAATAGCAAGAATTTATAAAACATGTAATTTAACACACAATAAATGATGATTTATTATTATTGTAGTAAATAATTTATAATATACAAATGTTAAATCGTAAATAAATACTTTTATTTCGAAATATTTGTTTATGAAGTTGGCACCACTGCAATATAGCGGCCGATTACAAAAAAAAGTTAAACAGTACTGTTATGAAAAATGTATGAACCAAAAAACTACGCTAAACAGTGCGTTTTTGGGCCATAGAGCATAGAATTTTTCGACGACTTATTAGTGGTGTCATTGTATTTGAGCTACAGCCTATATAAATGACAGATAACGGTACAGGAGTAGAAAAAAAAATAAACTGCCTGGTATGCCACAAAAACGTATATATTTCGACACTCCCAAGGGAATCAAAATTTATAGGGTACTTCCCATTGACCTATATGTAACTATGAAATTTAAGTAAAACCTGAAAACTATACGTTTGTAATTATCATACAAATATAATCTTTATTTAAAGTACCTACTGTCTGTCGGTCTGTCACAAGACCCTTTATCTCGAAAACGCGTAGAGGTATCGAGTTGAAATTAAAACCATATACGTACGTTTAAGTCTACAGTCCCTTGAAGCTGTGAAAAAAACAAACGTCTAAGTTAATGTAAAAAAAAAAAGGTTCAGCCGTTTATGCCGCAAAAACGAATATTTCAACATTTTCGACCATCTCAAGGGAATCAAAATTTATAGGGTACTTTCCGTTGAACAACGTTGAACGTTGAAAATGAACTATGAAATTTGGCAAGTAATATTGTGTTATGCTACAAGTACAGTACAATCATAAAAAATATCAAGGTAGGAGGAAATTTATACGGAACCCTCGATGAGCGAGTCCAACTCACCCTTGTCCGGTTTTTTCAATTGTACTACACCTTTTTTTTTTGTACGTGGAGAAAACCTGCGAACCAGGTACCCAATCATCGGGGGCTGACTGGGTTATGTGGTATTTCTATCCACTAAAAACTCCACGGCGGCCGACATCTGCGCTCTCATGCGGAGGACTCGAGGATCTCATACTGAACGCGCTGGAGCCCTCCTCGCGCCTCGCCACATTTGGCTCGTCCTAGGATGATGATGGTCGCCTTGTCGTCCCTGGGGTTTTTAGGTGAGTGCCCCGGCCCCCGCCAGAAACACTGCGACCCCGATGACCCCCTTTAGTCGCCTTCTACGACAGGCGGGGGAGACCGTAGACCTATTCTTGTCCGAGCCTACACGGTTTGTACTACACCTACAGATGAACTGGTTTCAGTATTTTCAGCTAGCTCAAGCTATATCTATATAGCTAGCAGAAATATCCAAAATAGTGATGTTCAATTCAAATTGAACATCACTAATTTGGATATTTCTGCTAACGGTGCGCTTCTATATCTCCGTCTCTGTCGCTCGAGTACCATAAACCATAAGTGCGATAGAGACGGTTCCGTTCATGGGATGCTGAGAACATTCGTGACAGCACAAAGCTTAGTTTCAAACTGGCTGATTCTTTTTTTTAATTTAGAGATTTATTATAAGTGGAGATAATGTGGTCTGATTTTAATTTATATTGTATTTTGCTTTAGCATTAATTATTTATAATTTGAATATTTGTATGGATCTTTGGTCTGAAATGAAGCATAACATAACATTACAAAACAGCTGATAGGATACATTTTTGAGAGCGATAGTAGCGTATGTCTGTACCAATACTTATTCACTCCTAACTGTGCCTACGCTGTTGAGAAATAACGGTAATGTTAATAAATAATTTATTAGACGTGGGTAACTGGTTGTTGTGCTGTAATTAGATTTTTCATTCATTTAAGCATTAAATTCAACCCAAACGCAAAGTCTAAACAATGATTTTAATGGTAATTTTACAGAAGTTTCAATAAGCCTTGACATCTATGGCAGTCGGCGTTCATTTTGTTAAAGTAAATAGGTATAACAATTTAACCCAAAGTAAATTCGAAACTCCGATCCTGCTCTCTTGACTTTGTTTATTGACTCAAGTTTGTTAACTTGTAAAGTCGAATATACTAAGGAAAATATAAAGCGAGATGCCTCTTTGCGATAGCGTCTCCTGTAGTATTCCATGCATAAGTAGGTAAAGGCGCGCCACACAGTCCAGCAAAGGAATCCGCATTCCAGGCCACCGCGGGATGCATGCTATTAAGATAAAGCGATTAAACATATCAAATTTATACAGTTGTCACGTTACGTGGGCTTTCAAAATTTTTGTAAGCGTACGGAACAGTTACATAAGTACTATTTACTAGAAGTATAGGTAGAGAGGCGCGTAGACGTTGGGTAAAGAGGCAGACGCGCAAGCCAAAACTCGGAGTGGGATCCTCTAGAATTGCGGGGCCGACTGTGACCCCGCAACGGATCAATTTAGTTGTCTCCAAACTGAGAGACGACGTAAGACTTATGGTTTTGCCCGTTGTATGGGCTTATACAGACAGGGTGTCCCAGAACTACCAGGTCACAGTGACACCGGAAGTAGGTCAGCTCAAGAGGAACCTAATAACCAGCCTAACATGACCCCAGTAAAAGTTGCACGGTTTTCGAGTTAAGAAATAAAGATTTTTGAGAATTTTCCTCTTTGTTTTTACATTTTTAGTACCAGCATCGACTTGGAAAGCTCTTAATAACAGTTTTTTTGTATGTATCATGTATCCAATCATAAGTAGTTAATTCAGAAGTGCGAAGTGTTATTTTGTCAGTAACTATTGTAAAATGCTGAAAAAAACTTGATTAATTTTGATTTAAGTTGTCACAAAAACACGAAGTTCAACTTTGATCATCTGCCATGTTTTTTTTTTATTAGAAACGTAACAAACAAATAACGTCAATAAATTAGGCATGTTATGCAGATTTCGAAAAGGTACATATATTACTTGTATCTTACTGCGATAACATTAGGTATTCTTATCACTTTAGCGATGCCCTATCGAACCAACTTAAAACTGGAACTCAGAAAGCAGTCACTGCTATGTGGTACAAAAATCTTGTGTACAGCAATGACTCATCTTCTATCTGATCCAATTATTTTGCCAAATGCACAAGACCTAAATACTAATGTTTGTCTCCCTTTTGGAGGCTAGCTTATTCTAATAGACCGGATAAAATGTCAAATGGTCCGGCAAAATCGACATGAAGTCTTTCCCGTGGGCTGTCAGGGACGGACACAGGCAATTCAGGGTTATTTGGCCGGTTTTCTTGGCATTTACGACAGTAAGTATTTAATGTAATTTTTATCATATTATTTTATTAAAATTCAATATCATCGTCGATCGATGGCCACCATACGTAAAAACGTGCGAGTGCTTTCATTGCACAAAAACGATAGGATGAATTTGATCATTCGCTTTATGAAATAATACGGCACCCACACCCTTTTCCGAGGCGTTACACGCTAAAAACAAAGGACGCTTCTCGTCAAAGGCCACAAGCATTTTAGTATTTTCAAACGCCGTATTTTCTTTATCTGTCCATCGCCACTTTTAGCGCGCGCCTGTTAGTGCGTGCAGGTCCGCGCAGAAGCTGTGCAGGTGAGGTATGAATTTCGCGTAGAAATTTACGAGGCCAAGGAATGACCGTAGTTCTTGAGTGTTAGTAGGCGGTGATGCTTTTGTTATTGTTTCAATCTTCGATTTAGTTGGTCGTATACCTTCCTTGCTGATTGTGTGTCCCAGGTAGGTACTCGATATCTGTTTGGAAAAATGAGCATTTTGTTAAATTGGCTTTTAAGCCAGCCCGTTCTAATTTATCAAACACAGTAGACAGTGTTTCGAGATGTTCATCGTCATCCTTCCCTGTTAAGGCGATATCATCGAAGTAAACCGCTACGTTTGGTATACCACCAAGTAGTTCATCAAGGTAGTGTTGAAAAATCGAGGGAGCTGTTGATATTCCAAAAGGCATCCTATTGTATAGGTAATATCCTTTGTGGGTAGATATTGTCAGGTACTTTTTTGACTTTGGGGCGATCTCAAATTGCAAGTACGCATCTTTTAAGTCGATTTTCGAAAACTTATCTCCGTTTGCAAGGTTTTGACGTAACTGGTCAAATAGCGGGACTGGATGAGCGTGTGTTACCATGGCAGGGTTAATAGTGCTGCGAAAGTCACCGCAATTTCTGATTTGGCCATTGGTTTTGACCACGTTGACTGTGGGTGTTGCCCATTCCAAGGGGTCATATTTGGGTCAACTTTGGTAACTATTCCCTCGTCCGCTAAACTCTGAAGCTCTCTTTCAATGTTTTTGCGCATAGTGAACTTAACAGGTCGGGCAGGGACATGTTTAGGTACAGTACCATGTTTAATATGGATGTTAACGGCGTAATTTTTAACTTTTCCTAGTTTGTTGTCAAAAAGGGGCGAGAACGTGTCTACTGGTATCTCGTTGAGTAGGTTTAACCGAATAGACGGGTTCTGGAAACGTCATGTCGTACATCTCGCTCCACTGAAGACCAAATAGCATGGGGTTGGCGTCTTCCATAACTACAACAGGCAAAATTTTCTGTCTTCCAAGGATTTCAACTGTTACGTCTGCAAGTCCCTTTGGTTTGAGTTTGCGCAAAATTGACGACATTGACAACTTCACTTCCAGATCAGTGCGAGTGAAGCGCGCAGCTTCAATATTTCGACCAATCACAGAGCAGTATTCATGCAGCGCATGGCCTGCTCGATTTTTATTCAACCAATCACAGAGCAGTATTCTTGCAGCGCATGGCCTGCTCGTTTTTTTATCCAACCTATCACAGAGCAGAATTCTTGTAGCGCGCGATCACCTAGATTTGCTTTAACCAATCAGATCACACACAAGCTCATAACTCCCTCGGGCTTTATGCATCGATTCATCCGCCTAAACGATGATTTATAGCATTCCCGGTACTCTTCTTTAGGGAGGGCTTTTACGGCCTGCAAGTAGGTATGCATTCCGTGCATCCTCAGGACTGTTATATTTTTATTATTTCTTCCTCTTTCCGAAAATCAAACTCGGAAAGAGGAAGAAAAAGCTAAATCGGGGCTATAGGGAGGATGACACAATTCTTCAATCTCTGTACTCATCAACAAATCCTTGGTGAATGCGTCGCTGCACAAGGCTGTGCGGCGACGCATTGTCATGATGCAAAAAGATCCCCATCAAACCAGTTTTACTCGTAGGTCGGTTTTGTTTTATATTATTAAATACAGTAGGTAATGCGAGGAAATAAATAACCACAAAAGACAGAAAAACCTATGTTTTATACAAGCGCATCAATCAAATGTTGACGAAATTGACAACTTCACTTCTAGATCAGTGCGAGTGGAGGGCGTTCAATATTTCAACCAATCACAGAGCATAGAGCATGTGGTTCTTGCAGGGCTCTTGCTGCTCTATTTTATTTTCCAACCAATCACAGAGCAGAATTCTTGCCGTCCAGATTTGCCTAACCAATCAGATCACACACAAGCTCATTACTCCCATGGAACCATTATTTCCCGCGGGAACAATTTAGGCCACTGTCCTTTTGTATACAGGCAACGAATAACACCATTTATGAGCAAGTGTGATGAAAACAATATACCACCTTAGCCTTGGCTGATCATAAATTATTTCCATGGTCAAATTGTGTTGGTTGTGATGGGGTCTATACATGTAATTATTATTATTGTTTATTTATTTCAGGCCAGGAGCCCATAAAGTTGTTAGTACAGTACATCATTAAACTATGTTAGTAATGATTTGTCAGCCCCAATTTATCAGAATGTGACTAATTGCCATCGTCTGGAGGCATGTTGCGCTGCGGATGCAACTGTCAAACGAGTTGTACTGACAAATTGTATGCATGTGGACAACCAACACAATTTGATCATGGAAAGAATTTATGATCAGCCAAGTTTTCTGTCAGATAGTAATACCACAAACATGGACACAGTGCTTTGTTATGGCAATATTATTTTAACGAAATGGTATCCCTAAATTGTCTGAAATTGGATGTGACAAATCTGAAGTGATAATTGTATGGTTTGTAGAGCCCATGATACTTGTGTTGTGATGTGCATTGTATACAATTTGTCAGTACAACGCGTTTGACAGTTGGATTAGCAGCGCAACAAGTCAGATTCTGATAAATTGGGCACATCATTGCAAAAATTCATAACGTTTAGTAAATATTCATCGGCGGTGCAAGGAAGCAAACTAAAGAAAAAAAATGTTTGTGGGCGCCAAGATGCCGCCTCCCCAGTCGTGTGATACGTTTGTCGTTATGCCGCCTCACACAAATGAAAATCAAGTAATATTTGGCAAGAATTCTGACCGTCCGCGGCATGAGGTTCAGGAGGTGGTACACTTCCCGGGAGGTATCAGACAGGGACCTTTAATGGTAACAAAACACTATCATAACGCAACAACACGTTCATTACGCACATAACAAAAGCCGATTTTATCAGTAATCATAATCATATGGGTAATAACTAATTAATAATATATGTAATAGGTAGCGAGGTTCTTTATTGTTGTTGTATTTCCCGGGTTGGTATAGAAAGAAATATGTATACAATGAAATATAGAAATAACACACCTTTTGTTAACAGTGTACTTACATAAAAATTGAAGAGAGTTCCAAACCACTGAACGCAGTTATACTGAGTAAGCCAGGCTGGATGTGGGGTGCAGAGATGGGGGCTAATGATAAGAATGTGGTCATTGGCAACGAAGCTGTGTGGACCAAGTATGATTATGGCCCAGGGAATGCTAAAGAAAAACGCTTGCTGGGAATGGATCTTGTTCGGTAATTATGATTGTTTTTTTATGCTCTATGAAGGAATGACCTATGTTTAGCACTAGTTATTAAAGTGATGGGAATATGTAAAATTGGCAAACTGAAATGGAAATTTGTATACAGATAAAAAAGTGCTCAGAAACAAAAAGAAGTTCATAAACACAAAAATTTAACACTGAAAAAAAATCTTGTATTAAAAGCAATGTCAATTATAAAATATAAAGTTAGAAACAATCCAATTAATTGACACCAGTAGGTATATTAAAATTATCCTGTTTTACAGCTTGGGGCTAGAACGCGGTAACACCGCAGAAAACGCCATGGGTGTTATAACATCTCTTATAGAACAGTATGGACAAGGCGGCCCATGCAGCGAATACGACGAAAGTCTCTTTTACCATAACTCATTCCTTATTGCGGACCCTTGCGAAGCTTGGGTGCTCGAGACAAGCGGGAACCTGTGGGCCGCAGAGAAAGTGCTGTCTTACAGGAACATTTCTAATGGACTTACTATCACCACCAAGATAGATAAAATGTCTGAAGGATTGAAGGAAAAAGCCAGGGAGTTGGGATTCTGGAACGGAGAGGTTGTCATAATACACCAAACTTTAAATAAATAAACTAATTTAGAATTTCACTCCTCCTAACTTGTCAAAGTCAGGGTTTATATCTTTCCTATATATCAAAACCATGGTAAAAAATCGGACATGATCTACCGAAAATTAATATCTCACGACCAAACAAATATAAAAAATAAAAATAACTTTATTTAGCCTTCATACAGGTCATACACTGCTTACATAATAAGTAATAGGTACCAGTGGCGGAGCGCCCATACAAGCCGATTCCCACCAGCATGCCTAACATTCAAGAAAATAGTTATTTGTTCAACAAGAGAGCAAAGTAGATTTTTGCTGCGAGTGTTGATGTTGAGTCCCGAGCAAGCGAAAGATTCTATACTTGAATCACGAGCGTAGCGAGTGATTCAAAATTAGAATCTTGAGCGTAGTGAGGGACTCAAAGGCACGAGATGCAAATATCTTTGCTCTCGTGTGATACATACAACTTTTCACCTCAGCAGTGAGAACATCGTCACGTTAAAAAATATATCGCTAGGCTTTTACGCACCTATAATATTCTGAATTTGTAATAGAGCACTGGTGACACAGTGACTGTGGACACTATGATGTGTCACCAGTGCTCGATATCAAAATTAAAAAGCTACTTTGACTCACGGAGTGAGCAAAATCGCATTTTGCTCACTGTTTTCACGCAGCAAAATATGCTTGTTCAAGCTGCTGAGGTGAAAAAAAAATTAATTTATTGTTTGGCAATGCTATTAGGTATATACTCTAAACTCTTTCATAACTTTTTAGTTCCGGGTTGCCCATCGATAATTTTCACGCACCGCCACTGATAGGTACACAATATCTAGTAACAATCAGTGAGTAAGCGTCCTCTGTTCCCCATACTAGTAAAAAACTGTATCACGGTGGAACAGGATTCCCCTCCCCTCGTTGTTGTTTATAATAAGTACTTAATGTTAATTCAAAATCGCTAAGGCCATCACAAAATATGTCATGTGGGTAGGTAAATTTAAACATAGAAAAGAAAAGAAAAGAAAAATATAATAAAGAAAAGAAAAGAAAATATTGTAGAAACTTTAATTGTTACAGCTTTTTGACTTACAACTGCAATATGTAAAAGATTTTTCATCTCTCCTGTTCTGAAAGTTGACTTTTCATGGGCATATAGCCGGGTGGAAAATAGCGTTTTCTCCCCTAGGGTGGAAAGTAATTTTTTTTTAATTGTTACGGTCAGCCACGGAGTCGAAGATAATTGAGTTACTTCATATTATTAAAATAAAAGCTTTACATATATCGAAACTCAGCTATATATTAAGCGACGGGTTCATTACGACGATGTTGATAAAAAATCATTTTACTGTTGGTATTTTTCTTCCTAATTACAGAAAATCAACATTCAAAACCCTTTCTGTAAATATCGGCTGCCCGAAATAATGCTATAAAACTTTTTTTTTCACGTTTCGTCATGGCCCTCTAGATTAGTAGCGTCGTCGCGGCCTACTCGATTACAATCGAGTAGGCCGTGGCAAGTGGCCAGTGCAAAGAGGTTAGAGGTTGGATATAGTTTTAATTATTTTACTTAGGTATATCTAAAATCGAATAATTAATTTATTTCATATCAAGCAAATCATTCTATACATTTATTTATAGAATTATATAAATACAAGAAATAAGATTAAAACTATTAGATCAGATACGTTTTTTAAACTTTTCTAAAGTTGGCAGTATGTGTATTTTAACTGATTATTCTTAATATACCTGTTTTATAAAATGTACGTGCAGTATTTTACTTTCCTCACAGTCGAATTGAAAAGTAGAGTGTTTAACTCGGGTGAAATTACCCATTTTACCCTCGAACTATTGGCGCTCTCACTTCGTTCGAGCGCCAGAAATATCTGGGGTACTATGGGTCACTTTCAACCCTTGGTTAACAATCTACTATTTCAAGTACATTTTTTTCTTTGTTTTAGTGTGATTTTAACTTTATGAACTGTTTTTCCTCTGGCGGGGACCTCCAACGTCAACAAGATGGTGAAGCACTGCTCAGGGATGGCGGCAAGGATTCGCAATTCACTATAAGCAACATGTTTTATGTGTTGCGCGACAAGAAAAGCCGCATATGCCGGGGGTGCGATGATGGCTTTCCTACTCAAGGAAGTCAGGTGAGTTAGATCTGCTCAACTAGGCATAACTGTAGGTACTTATTTATAAACGTTCATTATTAAAATGCCGTTAACATGCATTTGTGTAATAAATGCGAAAACTAGGTTTTTAGGGTTCCGTAGGCAAAGACGGAACCCTTAAGGTCGATTTAGACGAAGACAATTTACAGCCGCCTAAATTACGGGGCCTGAAAAAGGCACCGTATAAACACTTTCGGCGCCATGTTTTCGCGGCATGCCAACGCTGGCACGGATTTTTTTTTTTTTTTTTTTAATAAGTACAGTGTTTTACATACTTAAGGGGGTTCGATTGCCATACAAAGCGTTATTTAACATTCACAGGCTAACGGCGTGATATTTTAAGAAACTAATGTATCAGACTTTTATCAATTGGCTTCCCATTTGCGCCAAATTCCCCCTTTCCTAGAATAAATTTGTATAAACTAGATTAATTTGAGAAAACTAGTTTTCCCAAAATATCACGTGACAAACCAATTTCTCAAATTAATCTAGTTTATACAAGTTTATTCTAGGAAAGGTGGAATTTGGCGCAAATGGGAAGCCAATTTATGAATGTTTGTTACATAAGTTTCTTAAAATATCACGCCGTTGGCCTGCGAATGTCAAATAACGTTTTGTATGGCAATCGAACCACCTTAAAATTAAACATTGCCCCACAAAACTGTAGTGACAGTTTGACTGTGGGAGCGGCAGTCTCTAGGTAAGGCATTTATTAACAAAAAATATTTAGTTATTCATTAGTAACAGTAGTAGGTAGTAGTAAATAGTATAACTGCGTTTTATATAAGTACATCTAGGTAATGCTTTTTTAACAGTCTCTTAAATTTATTCCTATTTTTTTCACGTCTAATGGCTTTGGGCAAACTATTGAGTAGGTATGGGATACGCTTTTTGAGAGTTCTGTCCCCATAGTAATTATTTATCCTAGGAACGAATAGTCTACCAGTCGCCATAGCCTTGGTGTTATATACGATCAATAGGTTTTAATGAAGAATACTCTGAGTTATGTTCCAGACAGCCATGGTTATTAGAACACGAGTCTATTTTTCGGCGCCAGTGACCTCCGCCCGCGTCTCTCGCTGCCCCCGCGCCTTATTTTTACTGAAAAAGGCACCGTGTAAACGGTTTGCTGGTCACTGGCGCCGAAATTTAGGCGGCAGAAAATTGTCTTCGTCTAAACGGTCTGAAGATGTGACGGTGCCTTTTACGCGCCGTAATTTAGGCGGCAGAAAATTGTCTTCGTCTAAACGGTCTGAAGATGTGACGGTGCCTTTTACGCGCCGTAATTTAGGCGGCAGAAAATTGTCTTCGTCTAAACGGTCTGAAGATGTGACGGTGCCTTTTACGCGCCGTAATTTAGGCGGCAGAAAATTGTCCTCGTCTATATCGCCCATTATAGTTTGTCACAGGTATTTTAGTCGAAAATTATAAGGTGTATTTGAATACAATTCTGAAAATAGGTGTATTTTGTTAGCCGCTACATGATAAGCTACGCGCCGAAACTAGATAAGCTTACCAAATTAAAACTGAATGAAAAGGAAATACCCTACTCAAATGAGGTCAAGTACCTAGGAGTTACTTTTGACCAAAGGTTAACTTGGAACGCTCATTTAAGTAACGTAATACAAAAGGCAAAAATATCCATGTGGACTTGCTGTCGAATGGCAGGGGCAAGATGGGGTATAAGACCCAAAACTGCTATGTGGCTTTACACAGCGGTAGTGAGGCCGGTAATCACATACGCCTCTGCAATCTGGTGTAACAAAGTCAACCAAAAGACAGCCATCACAAAGTTAAGCAGCCTACAGCGTACAGCTTGCTTAACAGCAACATGAGCTTTATGCTCAACACCGGGGGCAGCCTTGGATGCACTGCTGGATCTAACGCCACTCCACCTGCAAGTGCAAAAGGAGGCGAAGCAGTGCATCTACAGGATATGCACACTAACAAGGCCAAAATGGCGCTCTCAAGCGCTAAGCAAACTTGAGGCCCTTGTTTTTGATAACAAAAACCTAAGCATAAGCCCACTGACGACACATAGATGGAATGCAAATTCACATCACCCTGGCTAATTCCAACAAAGTCATACTTAGATGGGTACCAGGACCTTCCGACATTGTAGGAAATGAAAAAGCAGATGAACTTGCAAGGCAGGGCGCAGACACAGCCCTGGTCGGCCCAGAACTGTTCTGTGGTATCACAAAACGGAAAGCATATTCTCTGCTAAACAACGTAGAAAAATCAGAGGCAATCAAGCTGTGGAAGTTCACGAAAGGACAAAAACAGGCTAAAGCCCTGATCAAAGGGTTCAATAGTAAGCTGTCTAAAGAGCTATTACAACTCAAAACCTGCGCAGTGACAAGAATCCTGACAGGACATTGCAAATTGAACAAACACCTGTTCCAAATGGGTATGAAACAGGACGCAACTTGCAGATTCTGCCAGGAGACGGCAACGCACATTCTCTGCTCCTGCGGACCACTCATGCACAAAAGAAGAACCTACCTAGGGCGGCACATCGTGCACCCAGAGGAGGTACAACATATCACCGCCCAAAGAATCTGGAATCTCCTCGAGGCAACGGGCCTTAACGGGAACTCTAAAAAAGGGCTGCCACAATAGATCACTTGCTGCTCGAAGCGGCATATTAAGGCCCACAAATAAAATAATAATAAAAAATAGCCGCTACATAGTTCTGTAATGAGATCACTAAATAATATTTTATTGGGGTGCACGTAAATACTTATGCAAGTCAAAAAAGACATGTCCACGTGTGGGCACATCAATGGATATAAGCCTAAGTAAACGCATTTCAAAATAAATATATAAGGTTCCTCAGCAATTTTTTCGATTTAGTAAGTGAATGTAGTTGGCGATAATCGCCCCGAAAGTCACAAAAATGGTATCCTATAAATTTCGAATCAAAGTATTAAAAAAAATTGAAATAGATCATGGACTTAGTGCTTATTAAATACTTTCAACCAAAAAGTGTCTCATAGTTTGACTGCATATAGAAAAAAGGAACCCCTCATGTGCGAGTCGGACTCGCACATGAAGGGTTCCGTTAAATAAATTGCTTTTTACGATTTATGACGTGTTAAAAATAACTAGGTACTAACTAGATCTCGTTCAAACCAATTTTCGTTGGAAGTTGGCATGGTAATGTAGGTACATCATATATTTTTTTAGTTTTATCATTCTCTTATTTAAGAAGTTACATCAGGGGGACACACACACATTTTACCACTTTGGAAGTGTCTCTCGCGCAAACTATTCAGTTTAGAATAAAATGATGTTAGTAACTTCAATATCATTTTTGAAGACCTATCCATGAAGGGTTTGAAGAAAAAAAAATTTAAGTTTTAGTTCTAAGTATGGGGAACCCCAAAATTTATTGTATTTTTTTTCTATTTTTCTGTGAAAATCTTAATGCGGTTTACATAATACATCCACTTACCAAGTTTCAACAGTATAGCTCTTACAGTTTCGGAAAAAGATGGCTACAACATACGGACGGACAGACAGACAGACATGACGAATCTATAAGGGTTCCGTTTTTTGCCATTTGGCTACGGAACCCTAAAAACGAACTAGTATTTTGTAATAAAATAACTCTTATTATGTTTCGTAGCTTTCTAAGTATTACAATTTTATCTCAAAATTAAAATACCTACCTAAAAATTACGCAACAACTCTCTCTTGACGGGGGTTTTTTAAATGTTACTTTGCTCTACATTATACTTTCTGTTGCCAGGTTTCTGTCCTAGTGGACGGTGGCAGAAGTATCCATTGGTTCACGGCTACACCGGACCCGAGCATTTCTCTTTTCAAACCGTTTGTTTTCACTCCGAATTGCAAGACTTCGTGCTACACGGAGAGCCTTCCGGAGGTAAGTAGTGCAACGTTCTGTTGAGCCAGCATGGAACCCTGTCATTAATGAGGGCGTCAAATTACGAGGTGTAGCGGCCTTTAGACCAGGCTAAATGCAGTGCACTAAGGGCCGAATCAAACCCCAGCAGCAGGCTCGCGTCGCCGCCGGCGGCGGCCGCGCGCCGCCTCCCGTCGCCGCCTGTTATCTACACACTTAAAGACCAGTGCGAGTATCGTTTGAAAAGGTCGCGCGGCTACCCGCGGTGCCGCGAGCGGCCTTGCGTCGCCGCGGGCAGCCGCGGGTAGAACCGCCGACGAAGACGGCTGCTCGCGTCACGCCAGGCGGCCGCGCGAGCTTTTCAAGCGATACTGCACGGCTATCACAAGACGGCACGCGAGCTCTCTCAATTTTTCTCGCACTATCCCTCTCTATCTTATTAGAAGACTTAGAATGTTATTGGATGAGCTGCCGTACCTATTATGTTGTTGTTGGTCGTGAACAAAACTAATATAATCGTTTACAGGCGAACCGTTTAACTGATACGGTTCCGGCGGTAGTTGCGCGGTCCGGGAGTGGTGACCAGCACCAGAGAATCGGACACTTAATTGAGCTCTAACCGAGCTTAACAGCAACCGCAGGTAACTGATTCAGTTAAACGGTAGCCCTATACTTAGATGTCCAATTTTTGTTTTTCTAGCCTAAACATGAAACTCGCTTGTACAAGTTACATGTTAGTCACATCATTCGGGGCACAAAAAGTCAAGAATTAATCAGACAACTGCAAATAATGGAGGCGGAAAGTATCCACCGGGTGGAGTCAACCCTGCGGCGCTATGATGCAGGAGAAAATATTGACAACCTGATGGAGGACTATGTCATGATGGAAGTTGAACTCTACAGTAGTTGTGCACTTGAAGACACTGAAAACAAATAGAATTCTAGAGTAACAAACGCAGCTTTAGCGTTAAGGCGCTATAGGTTCAGCGAAGTGAAGCGAACATAGTTTTTGAAACAATATAATGCGTCTGTTTATAATAATATGGTTTCAAAAAAATACGAATAGTAATCTTGAGGCTTTTCTGCAGGGAAATCAGTGATTCGAAACACGATAAGGCAAATTTCGCTCGATAGAAAAAAAATCACGAACATAGGTCTAAAACATATTAAAATTCACTTAAAACATTCGTAGCAAATTATGCACAATAGCTTAACATATTAACATGGGTTCTAAAAATCGGCAATATCATGTTTGAGGGAACTTAGTGATTACTTTTTTATTTATTTAAACGCACAAAAAATTAAAATTAAAAAACATGATATCCGCGCTTCCAAACACGCACTTCCATCTCGCTCACGCTTATGCTCAGCGAGAGGGAGAGAAGACCATGATACTATAGCGCCTTAAGAACTGTTTTAACGAACTGACAACCAGCGCTGTACAGCCGCAATGACTGTCACAGCACATGCTGAGTTCGTTCCTTTTGTCACACAAATAATCTTGTATTTTTTCTCAAAATGTATTTTTCTTATGTAACTATCTATTTGTGTGAGAATAAACATTTTTTTTTAAAAATTTTTTAAGGGTCATACGAAAAAAAAGTAAAACAAACCAAAAAATTTGCTTTAGGAATATTTACAAGTAACATAGTTTAATTTATTTATGAAAAAGGGGCTTGTCGCCAGGCGAACATACCGCCCCGTAAGGGCAACAAAATGAGAAACTTAGGTTATAGATTTAAACGCTACTTCCGTTAACTTATACAAAATCTCGGCTTCAACCGATATAGGAGACAAAATACTGTTAACATATCCAGTAAGTAACATAGTTACAATTTGTTGTTGTTTTATTTTCATAAGAATATATTTCGTCTTCATATCATACTTACATCTTTTTCGACAATGTCGATGTCAATAGTAGGTAAATTTAAGAAATGTTAGTATGCATTTAGTAAGATAGTGTGCATTCCTGTGCCCGTTAGATATGTAAACATTTTAACATTTCAATAAAGCTCAAAGCAACGGTCACTTTGGTTTCATTTCAGAACCCATTTAACATTTTCGACGCCAACGAGGCATATATATGCGCACTGCAGGTTCAACGCCAACGACTGATATATTCGTAAAGGAGCCCGGCGCGATCGCAACCTTCTTGCATTGACATAAGGTTTAACTCCGCACTAAATGTCATGTTGATTTGGCGTGTGGTTGACAACTTTTCTCTTTGACAAAGCGTTGAAAAGGTTAAGTCAGACACCTGAGAATCGCTAGGCCTCCTGTGCAGGCTAGGCCGGACAACAATATAGTGCGTGTTGTTAGGGGATTCCGTCGAACAAATACTTCACATTAGGATACCGGCGCCATATTGTGGTATGTTGTTAGGCATGTCCCCTGGATTCCAAAACTGCCGGGGCCGGGAGACAGTCTCTAAGGAGTCTGTCTCCCCTCACTCCCCTGTAATGACGTCATCAATAACGCCGCAGCAGCGCTTGGAAAAGTGTAAATTACACCCAAACCATGCAACGTATATACACCTATATACACTTGTCAATATTTCATTGATACATTATATTGTGTGTGTGGCATGTAATAGGAGCAAATATTCAAAAGGGCGCTTCCTTAGACCATTTTCAGTAACCCCTTGTGTCCCATTCATTTTAATATTTATTGGATTCGGAGAAATTTTGATCTAAAGTTATGACCTCCAAGTAATGTATCTTGGCGCCACGACATCATAGCACAAAAGATATTTTTGAGATTTTTTATTTATATTTCTTTTTTTTTTTCAAATAAAACGTTACCTATACTTCAGAAGATTAAAACAATACAATTAAACTTATTTCGAAGAAAAAAAAATATTTTTCACTTCTCATGCTCGCAAAGTTCGCCTTTGCGCTGGATGTATGCTGCACAAAATCCCATTTTTATGCTCTAGTGCACAAAGTAAAATTGTTTTAAAGACTAAGATAATCGGGCCTAACAGCCGCCACACACACAATAAAACTTCGTGGAATAAACTTGTCATTTGATTTTATTTGCTTTAATAAATTTCACATCCATGTTTTCCATTACTAAATTAATAAAACAAGATAAAATTGGAGTCAATTATTATTTTAAAACGTATTAAACCATTAAATGACTTGGCAGTATGAAGTACAGTACCTAAGTCTAAAATCGATACCTGCAGACTCAACAGTCATTAAAACAACAGGCTGTCATATCACGTGTCGAAAATTAAAACTTTAAAAAGTTAAGTGACAGGAATGAGCTATTATTTTATTTTATTTTGCAATTATTTGTTTTTTTCTCGCAATCGAAGTGAAAAGCAGTGTGTATAACTCGGGCATAAATTAGCCATTTAACCCCTCGACTTAACTATCCACCCTCGCCGGTAGCTCGGGTGGATATAAACGTCTCAGGTTAAATGGTTTGTTTTATACGCTTGTTATACAATCTTCTATTTATCCACTTATAACCACGTGTAAATAATTGTTCATAAGCTTAATAATCTACCGTTTCATTTAATAAAAACCTGTATTATGAAGGGTTCACGGAAAGAACATGTCTAGTCACATTTTCTTCAAAATGAGATTTTAATGTCAAAATGTTGAGCTCGTTATGAACTATTACGTGACATTAAAATCTCATTTTGAAAAAAAATGTGACTAGACATGTTCTTTTCGTGGACCCTTCAAATACGTTATACCTACCTATTACCTATAGGATTTTTTCTAGCTTAATTAGAATGATAGATGTCACTTCATAATAGAATGTCACTTTGTATTGGTAAGCGAAATTCATATTTTTTCCAAGGGACAAATATTGCTTGTAAAAATTAAATCACTTCCAATATGCGGACTTTATCTCAAATCGGTTAATAAAAGGTGTGAAAACAGTACGTAATATACGTGAGTTTGGCACCTGTCCTATATAGTTTAAGTACCACTAGCTGCCAGCCCCGGCTTCGCACGGGTGGTGCAAGATTTATTTTTATTTTGTATAACGATAAACCTGCTAATTAATTTACCTAATACCGATTTTTTTCATTTAAGTAATAACAGTTTTCTTGCGCAAGGGATATTACCAGCAAAAAAATTAGCTGCAAGTGCATTTTTGTGTATGTTGTACATGGACCTAATACTCAGGACAAGCTATACGTGTTGCTACAATGAGGGACGGAAAGGCTCCTATGCAAAAAATTTAGAACAAGTCACAAAATAGCTTATGGCTTACCACAAACAACATGGTTTACTTATTTGCCAGAACCTCATATTATATCAGATCAGGGGTTTATATGACATAACAAAATGGCCAAAAAAATCCATTAAGTTATACTGCTCAGTATAATTTCGCACCGAAAGCGTTAACACATTTAGGGGGTTGACGCAAAGCGATATGTACATTGTAGAGGATTTAATGAATTGGATAATTTATTGAAATAATTAATACTTTCAAGAGTGAAGGTTCTTTTATTTCATGTACTTATACAACTTAGTCTGAAGTATCACATGAATTCGTAAAATTAGGGAAAGATAAATATTTAAGCTACCTAATGCAATAGTATTACAAATAAACAGCTAAGTTGTACACTTAAACATAGCACATTCTTTGAGATTTTATAAATGCCATACTGTTATTATCTACACTAAGTTAACTTTGTTTACACATCTTGCAACGCAAAAACCAACGAACAACAATTATAAGGTACCCCATTAGTTTCCACCTAAATTGTATAAAAATGTAGCGATGATGAAGTGTCAATAATTCCTAGTTAATACATAGTGTAGCTTAGAAGAACAAAAAGTAACAATTAGTTATTTCCTCCAAAATAATTAATTATGTACTGTGAAACGGTATTTTAGTTTAGGCGACGTGAGCTCCAAAAACTGATTTAAAAAAATCGTGGCTCCTGTTTGGGTTAAAATACGGCTGCTTTAAATTTAATTAGCAATCTTGAGGCCTTTTTCGAGGGAAATTAGCTATTCGAATCCTGAGTTTTTGACTTTCGCTCGATAGAAAAAAATCACGAACATAGGTCTAAAATACACTTAAAAAAATCGTTACAAATTATGCACAACAGCTAAACATATTAAAATTGGTTCTAAAAATCGGCAATGTTATGTTTGAGGGAAATCAGCTATTACTTTTTTATTTATTAAAACGCACATAAAATAAAATTTAAAAACATGATATCCGCGCTTCCAATCACGCACTTCCATCTCGCTCACGCTTATGCTCAGTGAGAGGGAGAGAAGACCACGAACCTACGTACACTTAAGTCACTTGATCATGCGAGAGTGCGACAGTTCAATACAAAATCCCCAATATTGTTCAGAACTAGTAAATGATATGCAATGTTCTTCTGTCCTGCTACGCTGCCCTGCCTACGTCGCGAGACGTTGCATTACATGTTGTAGTTGTACCTTAACTTGGGTGTGGCGCGTGAAATTACACAAAATGACTATCACTACTGTTTCATTATAATATTCAATTATTAAGAATAATGAGATCCTTATTATTTATAAAACCAGTGGCCAGTTGATTGGTGAAAGGTCAAGGATTGACCACCGGCTAAGCAACGCAACTGCCGGATGCGATGGAGACTAACCAAGGAAAGGATGTGTTGCGTCACGTAGCGGGTCGAAAAGCCTTGCAACTTGTTTACTGCGCCGGCAAGCGACAGCATCATCCAACTCTACTAACGACCCAGTGTAAACAAGCCTTTACATTCGTAACGTTACCTAAGCATTTACATTTTGACTTAGCACAAATGGAACCAATTTAACTGTGCCACTGCACTTATTTTCATATTAATATACACCTCTCAAGGCTGATACAGTAATACCCAACTGATATGGCGCGCTTATTAAGCAATAATAGCCTTTCGGTCAACGAATTAAGCGCTTTGACGCGCGCCATATCAGTTGGGTACTACTGTACCGCGCTCGAGTAACACGAACATAATTAAAACCTGACTTGAGTTGTGCGTTATCTCACTTGAGTGCAGTTTATTAACACGGGTCTTAATAGTCTCTAATAGGGTCTATAACTGTGGCTCGGACAGAAGTTTCTACCGACAATCTTACAATCAGTAAAGAAATGCCTTTTCAATGAAACTAACCAAA
Source organism: Epinotia brunnichana (assembly GCA_963854355.1). Classification (NCBI taxonomy): domain Eukaryota; kingdom Metazoa; phylum Arthropoda; class Insecta; order Lepidoptera; family Tortricidae; genus Epinotia; species Epinotia brunnichana. The sequence goes on from OY977935.1 coordinate 23,167,353, forward strand.
ACTTGAATATACCTACTATATTTCTTTATTTAGCATAATATCGAAAAGTTACAAACTATTGGGCACGACGTAGTTGCGTCACCTGATGAAACAGACTAGAGTGCTGGTAGTAAATTCCGTAAGCCACTAGTACACCACTCACTACATTATCTTATTTATTAAATAAATATTTACAGCTAACTTATTCCATCGCTATGTATTTACACATGCGACGTTTATTTCTTATCTACATAATTATATGTTATTCTAGAAATATGTCATACTTATCAAAAGACAGAGCGTAGCAATATGGTTCCTAATAAAGTACTCCAGGACACTTTTGCGGAAGTGTGTAAGGGTTTAATATATGATGGCGTCGTTTCATAAAAAATACAACGTGCAATAAAAACCAAGTTTATAATTGTATAGATTACTACGGTGATACAAAATTGTACTGTTTTTGAAACTGGCCCTGTACACTATGCCGGTGCAGTTATATTGTAGGTACAATTTGCGTCAAATATACAAGGTGGATAGTAATACTAGATCTGAATCTCTTGTTGCCATGGGAGTAGTCTTAGGAAACATTCAATAACTTTTTGGACTAATTTCTATGGAAAATCTTTTAAGTATAACCTAACCCTTGTTGGTAAAAATATATTAAAACTAACTTTTTTCAAGCAGACCGTATATTTTTCGAAAAATCAGAATATCAATCGCCATGAGTTAAAAGGACAGTGAAGGTTTAATTTAGTCAATTTGGTGTGACAGCAAGAGATCCCGTAGCATCCCTTTTTGGTCCATTCAAGCTTTCCACCCTGTATTTCGGGGTTGCCACACGACAAGTAATGAATTCGTTACAGGCGAGTGACCTAAAAAACCTTAGTTGAATACGGTACTTCGACACGACACGGTCGTACGAACTAAGTATAGATTCACGGGCAAGGTAAACTACTCAGTTATTGGCACTTCCACAGATAACATTGACACCCCATTTTATTCACAGATTACCATATAGAAGTGGGTGTGTAAATATTATAGGGGAGCTAATTTTACCTAGATCCGTTCACCCTACTTACAAACCATCATAATGAATGGCATAATTAGTTGAGTACTGTAGGTAATGCAAAATCATGGAATAACATTGTGTAAGGTACATATCAAAACCATCATTATTTAAATTATATGTGAAAAATACAATCCTCAAAATGCTAGGCAAAACTAATAACTAGTAAGTGTTACTTGTGGCCTTCATAATCCATGTTATAAATACAAAAAATATAATACTAAGATTAGACAGTCAAAACAATTTTTAAAGGTCTATAATTTAATTACATTGCTATCGTTTTAAACTACTAGTTACATAAAAAATATTACACGTTGACCAATAAGATCTCCAAACTAAAAACAATTTTATATACAAACACCTAAAACATTTACTGGAAATCTTACAGATTTGCAAAGCTTACAAAAATATGTAATGAAATTCATTACTCATGGCGGACGCGACATTACATTGCATATTAATTATAATAAACACGAATAGAATTAATAAAAAGAGCAAATAAACACTGTCAAACAATGAAACATTATACAACACAAACCAAGCAGCCGCGCCCGGTAGCCGGGCCCATTTATTACAAATAGCGGTGACTTTGAAAGGGAAGGAACAGAAATGTTAAACATTCAGCCCCTTCTGTCCACCCTACGGACAGTGGTCTCATTCATGGCGTGAAACAATCTTTTCAACACATTTGCTCGTAACGTGCCTCTTATTGTGCTGCGTTTAGGCTCATAATCCTGGGTATTAAACACGCGTGTTTTATAACATTACGGCACTCGTGTTTTATGGTTATATAGTCCAGGCAATGAACTGACAGCTTGTATGGAAAATATGTCAACTTTGGAAATAATTTATAATAGCAGATTTTTTTTATGTAATGGATATATTATCAATTAAATAGTTACTTAGTGACAAAATCCAACAAAATTTCAGACATCAAAAAAATGATGACTTAACTAGCTTCTGAAAAGTCAGAAAAAATATTAATAAATGGTTTTATCTTTATTTTGGTTCATTTACATTTGCTCTATAATATTCAAGATAAATAATAAAAAAAAACAATTCATTCTTTTTTTTAATCTATATAAATACTTCCGGATGGAAAGTTTGTTGGATTCTTGAATAAAGCATCTTAGATCAATGTTTTAAAATGATATAAAGAAAAAAAACGCTATTATAAATTAATGTTTTTCAAAACCGTATTTTGCCTGGAGTAATATCCCGAATAAGACACGCTGGCACCTTGCAGCAAGGTGTATGTATAGACTCGGCGCATTGTTAAATTGACCGGGTTATACAGGTTTTTTTTTAATTCTCGGCAAATGGATTCTTACTCGACTAAACAAATTAAATCATTCTTGTGTATGTAATTGTAATTTCTTCTTGGATATGATATAGAACCGTTTCATTTAGTAAAACTATTTAATTCTGATAACATTTTACATGAATTTATATTGAATAAGTACGAAAATATTAATTTTATTTTGTATTGGCTGTTTAGAGATTTCATCTAAGCCTCGCTTCAACACCTGCGCGCGCACTGCGCGAACTTCACGAAAATGGTAGATTGTTAACCAAGGGCTGAAAGGCACCCATTTCTGACGAGATATTTTGGCGCTCGAACGAAGTGAGAGCGCCAATAGTTCGAGTCAGAAATGGGTGATTTTCACCCGAGTTAAACACTCTACTTTTCATATAGAAATACGAGGAAAGTAAAAAAAAACAGAAGGAAAATTTAACAATATGTTTATTGAAAGTATAGGTACAATAACTTGAAATCAATGGAAAAGTAGAGCAATTTGCGAATGTAAATGTAGTATTTTTGTCTGGAATATTCACATTATATACCAAAAATTAGCGCCACCTGAAAACAAAACAATTTTAGTTAGGACATGCTTTTTATAAATTACGTAGGTATTTGTCAAAAACTATTTATTTACGATTTCTATAGAAATTTAGTTACATTTACAATATAATATGATTATTTTTTTACCTTTGTTGCCAAATAAACACCATCAGAAGCTTCATTTAAGAAGGTATTTATCTCATTTGCAGTAAAAATCTTGGACTTTTTGCTTTTAAGGCCATCCAACTGCCTTTTTAGAAACTATGTCCGCTTACTGTATTTTTTTAAATTCACGTCATGTTTGGTGCTTAAAGTCGTTTTAAGCATTGAATACATATATACTCCACAGCGTTGATAGTTTTAATTTCTTCGATAAATCACTGAAATAAGTTGTCATCACAATTTCCGAGAAAGATTTAAATCTCTTTGCGGATCGCCATTTTATAAAATCGGTATGTGATTTCATATATCTTTCTTTTGAAGTTTGCGGTAAAAGGCCTTCCACTTTAGATTGGGCTTCTGTTCTGATCAAATCATCTGATTAAGTCGGTTTCAAAATCACTGGATGAACTCATTTTAAACGCGAAAATGTATTAAAATTAAATTCGTTTTACAATACAAATGTTCGCACTAGTTTGGCTTCCCCGCCCTTTAACTTTTTTCAAGGACCATAATGCACGTAAACTTTTGTTACGCGCGTTTTCGGTGTCTTAAATAGCATATTATTTCTTCTTCTAAAAACGTCGCCTTCGTTTAAAAATCCGTAACAGACTACCCCACCGCACCGCGACCTACGTGCGCCGCACCCATAAATGAGATATCTCTTTTTCGCCCTCATTTTCATACTATTTATGTTTATTAGTAGTATTTAATTGAAGGTTGGCTGTATGCGTTTCAACCTTAGCTCACATGCACAACTTTAGGATAAAAAAAAGGTTTGTGGGTGTATTCTATTTGTCACCACCTCATAGAGCCTAGTGAATATTTTAGCTAAAATAAAAGTAATGAATTTACAACATAAACTTAAGTATTTTATATTTAATAAAATAAATTCAATGAACTAGTAAGAATTAAATTATTTCCCTTCGTCAGTGGCGGGGTAAGTACCTATTGATATTTCTTTGAATAAGTTCCCGCATAAGGCGGGGCCGCATAAGGCAGAAATGTATCACTTTCAGCACACTTCTTAGAACAACAACGACCCACTTTCAGAGCATGAGATATGAAAAAAAAATTGTTGCTTGCCATAATAGGTAATTTCACAAATATTTGTAAACATTGTTGATGCGTGTTTGGTTATTATTAAAAATGTTGACACGTGGTGAATAGAAAAGTGATAAATAGAATTATGTGAGTAAAAACCGTTGTCAGCAATAACTAAAGGAAATAACTTAGAAGCCTGTAACATTTTCATTTTATGAAAAGGTTTTTTCCTCGCAAATGTGTTGAAAAACGTCGTATGAAACGCGTGAGCTTTGATAATTATATCCTCACCTGCGGTTCGCGTGACAATTCCGCCTCTGATGTAATGATCAAGTAATGTAGTGTGCTCACTTGTATCACAGTGTACTATTAATGCGGCCTGCTCTGTCAGAGGAATTAGAACATCACTTCGTTTGGATAAAGCTCAACACTCCATTTAACGCAGTGTTTTTACATTCAGGAATTGTACAGTAATAAATTCCAAAGATGCCCTAGAATGCCCTTGATACATATTTAACAATAACTTTGACCCACCTATATACGCATCCAATATATTACAATAACAGATCACAACAATTGCCTTCAGCTTCCCTATAGTCGAAAGTTTGCTACAATTTGGGGACTCTCGGCATAAGCACAACTATCACTTTATACTGTGGGTGCAAATTATTAATAACTAAGTATGGCCAGTATTTCTACTAAACACGATTTCAAGCGAAAGAACACCTTTATGTAATGTAGCTTTTATATAACCATACCTACTTTGATCATGATACTATTAAGTGCTTGACACACAAAACACGTGGAATATACTGCGAAGGATTTGTGAGCTCTCGATGCACGGCGAGTATATATTGTAGCTTGCTTTCTGAGGCTCTAGTATAAGTTTTATCGATACAAAACGTTTTAGAACGCGTTTGCGTTTAGTTCCAATTTGTATGACAACGCGAAAAGCGCCCCTGGTGGTAACTATTAGGAACTACGCGTTGCCATACAAATTGAAACTAAACGCAAACGCGTTCGAAAACGTATATGTATCGATAAAACTTATACTAAAGCCTCTGGTGACACCTTATTACGTAAATTGTCACTGAAGTAGGTACATTCGCGCCACATTACATAAGCTTTCATTTATATTTATGTGTATACAAATTTCGTATTTCATGTATTATAATAAAAATTACTATAGGTAAATACTAACTTAGAAAGATAGTTGTCATGTTTTAAACAAAGATAATATAACAAAGGGAAAATAACAACACATTAGTTAACTATGTACACACGCATAAACATTGATCGATTTTTCCATGCTAAATAATCATTCTTTTTCGCAGAATAAATTATTTTCCAGTTATTATATTCTAATATTATACATTTTCATATTATTATATAAGAAACCTCGAGTCCTAAGCTATTTAATGGACACGCAACAGGACAAACCCAACACTACTTAACTATTATTGCGTAGGCGTAATTTATTGAAATTTTGTTCAAAAATCCAGCCAAGTGCGAGTCGGACTCGCGCACCAAGGGTTCCGTACCATTATCAGAGGTCGGCGGGGTGAGCTGTTTTCAATTTTTGCATAACATGGACATACCTTTTCATTAAATGGTAAATGCCCCATGTGTAATTATTAATTAATGTAATGATTTTATTTAGGCTGCCTTTCTGCTACGAGCTTTTTGTCGCCATCAAAACAACTGAATTTTATTAGAATACTTACTTGGTTTAAATTACACAAATGGTCAATGTTTAATAAGACAAGTACAGTAGACGGCAAACTTCGTGCGCAAATGACCTTGCCAAGCAAAGGCGAATTGTACGTGCAAGCTGCCCCCCCACTTCCCCTCATTTGCGCACGAAGTTTGCCGTCTACTGTACCATTTATTACAATAAATAAAAAAGGTTAATATTCGCTTTGTAATTTTCATTTTATGTCTAATCATTTCAATTTTGTCTTCTTTTAATTTTCTTTATGGCACCTTATCCATATTAATATCTACAAGACACAACTACTTGACATTAATGACGTAAAATAGCTCACCCCCGTCGACCTCTGACCATTATCTATAAAAACGCCAAAAAATCACGTTTGTTGTATGGGAGCCCACTGTAGCCTAGTTGGCAGTGACCCTGCCTTCGAAGCCGGAGGTCCCGGGTTCGAATCCCGGTAAGAGCATTTATTTGTGTGATGAGCACAAATATTTGTTCCTGAGTCATTGATGTGTTCTATGTATTTAATTGTTTATTTATCTATATAAGTATGTATATCGTCGTCTAGTACCCATAGTACAAGCTTTGCTTAGTTTGGGACTAGGTCGATATGTGTAAGATTGTAAAAAAAAAAGTTTATTTTATTTTATTTATTCTATGTTTTAGTATTTATTGTTATAGCGGCAACAGAAATACATCATCTGTGAAAATGTCAACTGTCTAAACAAGACGGACAGACATACAGACAGACAAACGGACAGCGGAGTCTTAGTAATAGGGTCCCGTTTTACTCTTTGAGTACGGAACCCTAAAAATGCAATTTCATTAATTCTATAGTTTTTGTCTGGTTTTAGGAATACATGCTGCACAAACAAGTTGCTTTTTATAAGCTTATAAAATAAAATGGAAAGCCTAATTCGTGTTTCAAAATGGAACCACTATAAGAATAGATTTCAGTAGGTATACATATTTTTATAACTTCAGAAAATTTATGGACTACTAATATTCATAATGAATCAAAGTCACACACGGACTGAAAATCACAAATCATTCGTAAACTCTTAATTTCATTTCTTGTTAGGGATTGGTTGTTAGAAACCCTATGGGCAACCATATACATAATGTGACCTGAACTTGAATCTGTGGATCATCCTTGATTGTGTACTAAACCTAATGTCAGACAAATATTTCTGGAAAATGGCCAGCGAATAGACGCTTACGGAAAAGGTCAGAAAATAATAAATCATCTTGAGTCATAGGGCTTCAAACGGCAGCAACCGACTAAGGGCGGCAGCAGAGGACATGTCACAGTTTCGGAGCGAGGTTGGTAAAATGTGCTCCGAAGTGCCACCGTCCATCTAAAGTAAGGCTAAAGATACCTCATCTGAGCCTTGACCGCCACGACCTCCCCGTTCACCCTGATTCCAGCATTGCGGGGAGGTCCCCTTCTTGGTCCATGAAATAGAAGGGCTTCGGTCTTTGGGAGGGACACCTTGAGACCTAGCTGCCTTAGTCGGTTGCTGCCCAACGTGGGGGAGCCCAATGCCACGTGTAGGCGTTTGTATTCCAGCGTTATAAGGAGCATGGCCTTATATGGGGCGCCTATGTGGGTCGACGCTCTCTCAGCGGCCAACAAGACACTACTCCGTAGGCCGCAAAGGGCGATTTCGTTAAGGGCGGTTCGGGGATACCGGACGGTGTTTTATACAGCTGCGACGACGTTAGCTGCCGACCTCCCTTGGGAGCTGGCAGCGCGGGTGCTAGCTGCGGTCCACCAATACAAGGTTAGGAAAAGATTAGCAGGGGAATTCCCTGACTGGGAAGAAATGAAGCGTGCCCGGGCATCGGCACTGGCCGAATCTCACGCCAGTGGAAGGAGCTGGCATCAGCAGAATTTGGTCTTTGGGCGGTGGGAGCAATACTGCCTCACCTGGAGCGCTGGGTCGACAGGCGACACGGAACGTTGACGTTTCACATGGTGCAGATACTTACTGCTTTGCTTTGGCAAGTATCTGCACCGCATAGGCAACCCCCTGTTGTCACGAGTGTGGTGCGCTTGTCGACACAGCGCTTCACACTCTGGTGGAGTGTACCGTGTGGAGGCATCAGCGGGCCACCTTACAGGCGGTAATAGGGGCAAACCTCTCGCTGTCGAGTGTCGTCAACGCCATGCTCAACGACATGCTGACGACGTAATGTCACAGAAGGAGGCTGCGGAGCGGTCTCGCGAGAATGATGCTCTCGCGGATCCGCTTCGCCGGCGACGGACTGGGGGCAGAGCCAGGCGCTATGCGCATCTGTTACCTCCGCCGTAGTGGAACCATGCAGGGAGTCGGGGTCCCTGTATGTAAAGGTTCCACAGGACTGGAGCTGATGCCTCGAAATGAATGTGGCCTGCTACTGTGGGCCGCCCGCCGGGACGTACGCAGTTGAATGCCAGGAGCGATCCTGCGACGCCCCACTTTACAAGGCGGCGCCGGAACTCGTTGGTGGTTTTAGACGGTAGTCCAGCTTCGGTTAGTCCGTCATACCCGTTCGCCTCCCCGGACAGGACGGGATACGTAAAGGCATTTCCCCAACGTTAAAAAAAAAAAAAAAGGGCTTCAAACGGCCAGCGAATAGACACTTACGGAAGAGGTCAGAAATTAATAAATCACCTTGAGTCATAGGTAGTGTTGTGTATAACGCTCATTTCGAGGCTTATAGACTCGAGTCTTAAAGACTCCAAAGGCTTAAAGACTCGATGCTGTTTAAGAACAGTGTTGGCTTATTCTACGCATAAGAATGCAAAATATTGACTTTTCGTCACTTGAGTCTTTAAGCCTCGGAAGTCTTTAAGGTTCGAGTCTTTAAGCCTCAAAATGAGCGTTATCCACAACACTAGTCATAGGGCTTCAAACGGCCAGCGAACAGACGCTTACGGAAGAGGTCAGAAAATAATAAATCACCTTGAGTCATAGGGCTTCAAACGGCCAGCGAATAGACGCTTACGAAAGAGGTCAGAAAATAAATCACCTCGAGTCATAGGGCTTCAAACGGCATGCGAATAGACACTTACGGAAGAGGTCAGGAAATAATAAATCACCTTGAGTCATAGGGCTTCAAACGGCCAGCGAATAGACGCTTACGAAAGAGGTCAGAAAATAATAAATCACCTTGAGTCATAGGGCTTCAAACGGCCAGCGAATAGACGCTTACGAAAGAGGTCAGAAAATAAATTACCTCGAGTCATAGGGCTTCAAACGGCATGCGAATAGACACTTACGGAAGAGGTCAGAAAATAATAAATAACTTTGAGTCATAGGGCTTCAAACGGCCAGCGAATAGACGCTTACGGAAGAGGTCAGAAAATAATAACCACCTTCAGTTATAGGGCTTCAAACGCTGGGAAGAGCCCAAACGATCCTCGTCACAGAGACAGAAAAATATCGCAAGCGGATAACAATAGTAAGAGTGAGAGAATATTGTTGATTAGTTTGTGGGGTGGAAAGGCTACAGGCACGCGGAAGTTGCCAGCTCGTGGTTATGATACACGCATACTTTACAATGTTCTCCAGTAGTTAATATTACATTTTATCACTAAGTAATGTTAACATAGGGGTCCGTGTTCATTGAAAACCTTTGCGTGATACGATCCAAGTTATAATAACATGAACATTAAGATATATGACATGAATAGGTTGTCAGGATAATACTGTATAAGAACTCATCTCAATAGGGTACCTGCTATCAAGTTTTTTTTTAAATTATAACAAGAAACGAAATAAAACCCACGCATAAGCATATAGCAACAACTCATAAAAATGAGGCAGCTCGATCGCTTAGTAGGTCCGAAAATATCCTTGTGTTATTGTTACATTATTATTTTTCCCTGTTGTTTTTTAAGTGGCTGATATGTCAAGTACCCTGTTGAATGGTTCTGGGCAAACAGGAACGACACCACTCTGAATACCATTCATGGCGCGCACACATCACAAAACAATGCAGTAAATGTGATAATACGATGTGCACATAACTTTCAACTTGTATTTACATAGGTACACAGAAGATCGTATTCTGTAACTAACAGGATCTATATTATATTCAGTCCATACCAAAATTAAAATATATTTATTACTGTCAACTGTTCCGGTACAATAATTGTCAGGTTCCCTTAAAATAACTACAAGCGAACACCTTGAACAGTGAAAGCTTTCCGTAATTGTGCTGCTGTAGCTAAGGAAGCAATCAAATAGAAAATTATTGTACCCAAAGAACGTATCTGTGGCTTAAAACACAAACATCGTACGCGCAAACGCGACATTCAAGATTATACCATATTATAATTAGAATAAGTCGCAATACTCAACGGCAAACAATGTGAACATACGAGATGAGTGATATAAGCCATCGTTATCGTTTAGATTTAGAGAGCTCACACGAGTCGAACTAACTTCACTGTTATCTTTTCCAATGACCCGTTTCGAGCTCTGACTAAATCACAAACCACCTTCACGATACGCCTAAAGTAGGACTTCTCGTTATAAATTCATATTTAATAAAACATTTTTCAACACGCTCAAAAAGTCTGATAGTTCAATGCAATGTTTTGGATCTTTTAGATCTTTTCAAAGCTTTAGAAGTCCTCACCCAAGGTAACACGAAGTCCCTGAAACATAGAAAAAATATATTGAAACCAGATATGGGAGTGAGATCCGCCAGGCAGGCACTCGCACGACTGCCCATGCGATGGGACGAGAAAGGAATAAATCTACCCGTCTCTCTATAATAGGGAACATTACGCAAAACTCTTCGTAGGTGGCGACACTAGCAGCGTTGACATTGTATCTCGTTCCCACTTGCGGTATTGTCTATGCAAGCATTCTTGTCACTCATTTGACAATCAATTGTGCATGTGTGTGTGAATCCCTATATTCCTATACTGGTTTACTATTAGTGGTAGTGCTGCCTCTGGCGGCAGAACATTGCAGTAATGTTCCCTAATATCACAATGCGAGCTTGAACTTGGCAGCTTGTTGTTTGCCCTCACTGATCTTAAACCGTTGAACGTCAAGAACGCATAAAGGTGTCGTGTGTTGTCGTGCCCGCAGCGCCAAGAACTCCTAAAGGTGTTATGACGTCCGCTGTCATAGCAAACATCAGTCTTTCTTATAAGGTGGCGGGCGGCTGCGTGGCCGAGTGCCCGCCCCACGGATCGCTGCTCGCGGATGCGTCGCATGTGCCATCTTTAATACCGCAACAGCGATGGGAGATGTGTGTACTCACGTGCTCGGTATGGCGGGCAGTATCTCGCCGAAGGCCATCACGGGCAGCGTGTCGGTAATCTCTATGAAGCGCGCGTCCCGCTGCGTGTGCGGCCAGATGGTGAAGGTGGCGGGCGGCTGCGTGGCCGAGTGGCCGCCCCACGGGTCGCGCTGCCGCTGCCGCAGCCGCTCCACGTGCCGCTGCTCGCGGATGCGTCGCATGTGCCATCTTTAATACAAATTATAGGGAACATGCATATTTTATTTTATTACGGAAATCAAAATTATAATCCAGAGGAATATCAACGTCGAATTAAAACTTTCTTATGATTTATTTTTCTGATGTTATATGCATTTGAAATCTGCACGCGTCGGCACCCACCGAAAACGCTCTAAATTAAACAGGCTTATACTACAACTCATATTCTTGGCGCGTTTACTATGGATTATTTAAGTCATTCATTCATTTGCAATTATCTTCACAAAATTTGCGTTTAAGTCTATACTTGTCATACAAAAATCATTGCTAATAATTTCGTGAGACATGTTGAAATAATGCTACAAATATACGGTTATTTTCAGCCCTCATACCAAGATGAGGCAGGTGTTGCGCTCTCCCAAGGACAGAGACAGCGTGAAGAAGATGGATGTTAGGAACTCAGCGGTAGGGGAACATGCGTGCGTTACAGGCGCGTCCCATTCCATTCGATTCGACAAGGCAAGATTGCTGGTACGAGAGAAAGGTTATGCACCACGCAAAATTCGTGAGACGATTGAAATTGGGCGCCGCCCTAATGTTACCACCAGCATGGAAACCTATAATTCCTGACTTGAAGTGGACAGTGTGTTGCGACAATCGCGTGGACACAGTGAGTTCAGTGTGCGTATCGTTTCACGGAGGAGACGTTCTCCTTTTTACGGTTCCGTAGCCAAATGGCAAAAAACGGAAGCCTTATAGATTCGTCATGTCTGTCTGTCTGTCTGTCCGTCCGTATGTCACAGCCATTTTTTTCCGAAACCATAAGAGCTATACTGTTGAAACTTGGTATGTAGATGTATTTTGTGAACCGCATTAAGATTTTTACACAAAAATCGAAAAAAAACATTAAGTTTTAGGGGTCCCCATACACAAATCTGAAACTCAACATTTTTTTTTCATCAAACTTATACGTGTGGGGTATCATTGGATAGGTCTTCAAAAATGATATTAAGGTTTCTAAGATCATTTTTTTCTAAACTGAATAGTTTGCGCGAGAGACACTTCCAAAGTGGTAAAATGTGTCCCCCCCCCCCTGTAACTTCTAAAATAAGAGAATGATAAAACTCACAAAAATATATGATGTACATTACCATGCAAACTTCCACCGAAAATTGGTTTAAACGAGATCTGGTAAGTAGTTTTTTTTTAATACGTCATAAATCGTAAACTGCAATTTATTTAACGGAACCCTTCATGTGCGAGTCCGACTCGCACTTGGCCGCTTTTTTTTTCTCCTGCCGCAGCCTGCCTGCCGATCGGAGCGGCCCCGCCCGCGGGCAGTGATTCAAGCGACACCGCCGCGAGAATGGGCTTGTGACCTTAAATTTATTTACAATGCCATTCGAACCAGTTTTTGTAGATGAACAAATGTTTGTATAGAAGTAACTACTTTTAAAGGACATTAATACCCAAAAAATCGAGTCAAAGACGGACCTCGCTGACAGCAGCCGAAACGCTTCATACTGATTGGCTATGTGACGTCACACCGTGCAATTTGTACTAACCGTTGCATGGAAAATGAAGTAAATAGCTGTTTCGGTCGCGAAATACTGCGTTTAGGTCCATAGTTGTCATACAAATTTGTTTCTATAAAAGCGTAAGGATTCTATTGGTACCTTTAAATTTGGGTGCGTTCCAACCGCCGTCAGTCCGCTGCTCGCATTATTGTCAATGTACCGGCAGCGGCAAACTGGCATGGCATCTTCAGGTATTTTAAACAAGTCCAGGACTACTACCAATTTATTGGAAAAGGGGATTAAAATCTGCAAGAACTTTGACAATAATGCGAGCAGCGGACTGACGGCGGTTGGAACGCTCGTAGAATCACCCATTTACTCTTAGACAATAAATAAAAAAACTTTATATGATTTGAATTATATTTTGTAATTTATACTTTATTACAATCATTTGATGGTTTACTATCCATTTAGCAACACAACGTTATCAATTTTAACACCACGCAACAAGCCTGTACTCATCATGAACAAGAACTCCCGAAGGGATTGAAACATGTCACCCGTAGTGACATTTAATACGTGAGTTTTTGTTATTTTAACGTGAGATAAAACTAATACAATCGGTTTTCTTTATTTTAAGTAGTTGTTCTTTTGTTTGATATTTTTACGAAGGTATGTATCCGCATCGATTGAGTGCAATTTATTCAAAATTGAAGTTCCATGCAAGTTCTCTATTAAAGTGATTCAAGCGACACACTCATCCTGAAGAACTCCCGAAGAGTTCGAAACATGTCACCCGTAGTAACATAATACGTGAGTTGAACCGTGTAATTATTAGCATTAACTTAGAAAAGTTGAAAGACATTTTCATTTCAAAGTTCAATATCTCAAAAAACGACTGAACCAATTTTATTGAAACGTAGCTAAGAACCATCTCGTCACATTGGCTTGCGGTAAAAAAAAAACGCATTAATATCGGTCCACTCGTTTAGGAGCAACGATGCCACAGACAGACTCACAGAGACACAGACACGTCAACCTCTTTTTCAAATCAAATAATTTATTTGCAGAAAAAGGGTAGTTTACATGTCTTAGAGTAAATACATCGGGATTTAAAAAAGCGGCCTAGTGCGAGTCGGACTCGCCCATGAAGGGTTCCGTCTGTGACGTATAAAAAAAAACTACTTACTAGATTTTGTTCAAATCAATTTTTGGTGGATGTTTGCATTGCCAATTGAGTTGTTTAGTAACCAGTTTATACCTTATAATATATCGTAACAATTTTCGTGTCGGAAAATATAAATCATAATCTGCAAGATATGAGAAGTAACATAGTTTTCGTAGAAATCCATTTTAACATAAGAAAGTAGAGAAAAATAAATCTAAAGTCAACCCTATTATTTCACTTGTAACCAGTTTACTGCTCCATGTTTCATCAGAAAAAGATGAAATTTTATATTCTTCTTTATAAAGTAAGGAACAATAACTTCATATTCTTACTTTCTTAAATTTCGTCTCGTTTTCTGAAATATTCCGAAACTATAAGAGCTATTACTGTTGAAACTTGGTAAGTAGATGTATTCTGTGAACCGCATTAAGATTTTCACACAAAAATCGAAAAAAACATTAAGTTTTAGGGGTCCAAATACTCAGAACTAAAACTCAAAAAGAATTTTTTCATCAAACCCATACGTGTGGGGTATCTATGGATAGGTCTTCAAAAATGATATTGAGGTTTCTAACATCATTTTTTTCTAAACTGAATAGTTTGCGCGAGAGATACTTCCAAAGTGGTAAAATGTGTGTTCCCCCCCCCCCCTGTAACTTCTAAAATAATAGAATGATAAAACTAAAAAAAATATATGATGTACATTACCATGTAAACTTCCACCGAAAATTGGTTTGAACGAGATCTGGTAAGTAGTTTTTTTTTAATACGTCATAAATCGTAAACCGCAATTTATTTCACGGAACCCTTCATGTGCGAGTCCGACTCGCACTTGGCCGCTTTTTTAATATTATGTTCGGTTATAAAATTTCTGTGTTTCTTTTTCAGTCTACAGTAATTTTTCTGTAGTAGAATTCTTCATTATTTGTTCACACTCGAAGTTCAAAAATCAATATTTTCGTCAGATCGTGAACCGGCCTCGTCTTAATGTAAATAATAAATAAATAATAAATATTATGGGACAATCTTACACAAATCAACCTAGGCCCACGGTAAGCTCAGTAAGGCTTGTGTTGTGGGTACTAGGCGATGATATATATAATAGATAAATACATATAGATACTTATATACATATATAACATCCATAACTCAGGAACAAATATTCGTGATAAACACACAAATAAATGCCCTGACCGGGATTCGAACCCGGGACCTCCAGCTTCGTAGGCAGAGTCACTACCCACTGGGCTACGGAGGCCGTTAAATTAATTGAGGCCGTTAATGTGTATTTCTTCTTCTGTTCTCTGTCTGTTGTTTTTTTTTTGTAGTAACTTGTGTGTATGTAGCAAACAAATAAATGATTTATCTACCTATCTTAAGGCTTTATACTGCCAGAGCTTACTACCTAAATACTACATGAGCAGCCTATCTAACTATACGCAGAAGGCCATCAACGCCTATCGAGTCCAGTACAACAATGGCTTCAGGATGTTGCTGGGACTGCCGCGTTTCTGCTGTGCATCTGGTATGTTTGCGCTCGCGGGAGCGGATGACTTCGACGCCATTATGCGCAAAAAACTGCCTCCTTGCTCTGCAGACTTTGCGCTAGTTCCAACTCCATCCTAAAGACCATAGCCGGGCGGTTTGACTCGCGCATAATGCGCCACCTTATACAGATGCACGTCAGCAAAAGGTGACGCCGTTTCGTATTTTAACTGAAAATTTTGTATTTTAATTTAATTTATTTTTTAATTTCAATTCAAATTATTCCAATCAAATCAAATAAATGTAATGTAATGTAATTTAATAAAATCTTATTCAATAGGGAACATTACGCAAAACTCTTCGTAGGTGGCGACACTAGCAGCGTTGACATTGTATCGCGTGCCCACTTCCGGTATTGTCTATGCAAGCATCCTTGTCACTCGTTTAACAGTCAATTGTGCATGTGTGTGTGAATGCCTATATTCCTATACTGGTTTACTATTAGTGGTAGTGCTGCCTCTGGCGGCAGAACATTGCAGTAATGTTCCCTATTCCACACTAACATAGCCCCTTAGGTTGATTGTTACTAACAATATACCTATGGACCAACAGTAGTCTGAAATAAATGTTTTTTTTTTATTTCAATTTTATTTAAGGGAGAAAGTTCAATCTACGAAGACATGCCCCGCTCCTACCTAAGTTATGTACCACTAGTAATCAAACGAGGAGATTGTTTACCTGAGCTGCCGCCTCTCCTCTGCTTCTAATTTCTGGTGCCGTTTTTCAAAAACTTTGTCATCCAAATTTTCTGTGCCCTCTAAAGTGTAGCAACTAGTGTACGGCTTCTCTCTCCACCGTGGTACCTACAACAAATAAAATATATAATATAGTAATAATAAATAATGAAGCACTCGCCAAAGGCCGAGCGGTGCCGGCAAGTTCGCATTCATGCTATGAAAAGCAGCGTTTAAATTCAAAAATTACTTTTTTGTGAAACCCATACTGTTTCTTCTACACTACCGGTCAAAAGTTTAAGTTCACTCTTTGTTTTAGGTACAAGTACTTTTGGACAATATTTTTTTGCAGTTCGGAAGCCGAAATTTGTTTCCAACTGATCCGTTATTGTTTCCAGAGATTTGTTTAATTAGTCACACACAATTCACGTACATTTCTAAACAACGCATTCCCTGAAATCTTATAGGAATGACGGCAAAGGCTGGGTCATATATGGCCTTGCCACTTAAAACGTACAATGATCAGATACAATGTTGGTTTTTAGGGAATCAGTTGTTTAGAAATCTACGTAAATAATGTCTGACTAATCAAACACATCTCTGTAAACAATAACGAATCAGTTGGAAACAATTTTCGACATCTGAACTGCAAAACATTATCGCATAAAAGTACAAATTTGTACCAAAAACAAAGAGTGAACTTAAACTTTTGACCAGTACTGTATATATATATATATATGTATATTTATTTATTTATTGAGAAACAAACAGTCGTACATAAACATTAACACCACACATCCACCAGCAATATCGTCTGATTTATGTGAGTCCATGTGAGTTTTTCAGAATTATTTTTTTTCACCAGTTGGCAGGACTGTACGGTGTAACATGAGGAAACCGAATAATTTTAACAGCGTATTCATGAGGTCGTAAGAAGCAAAACATGTTATACTCGTATACACCCAGGTCGTAATGTGATTTTTATTCTTTTTATGTTTTCATACATAATAAATATATAACTGGAGATTTCAGAACAACTTTTTTCAGAAAAAAGATGCAGACTTTTCAGCTGCGTCAATTATTTTTGAAAAATATATAAACAGTTTGCACTCTTACGTTTTGGGTTTAGGACGGCGAATAAGAAATATTGCAAAAAAATATTTGAAGTATTATCTTTTTGCAGTATGAGATTTAAATGACAAACATAGCTGCTGCAGCTGTCAATATCATTGCCAGTGTCAGTTTACCACGGATATTTAAGATATTTTCTTGTAATATGACACGGATCAAGGAAAGTGTATACACCGTCCTAAACCCAAGAAACGAAAGTGAGGAAAATGTTTATATTTTTCAAACATAATTGATGCAGCTGAAAAGTCTGTAACTTTGTTTGGTGCTAAGGAAGGTTATTCCTAACACCAAAAAAAATATTAGGCACTTCTGAAATTTTCATCCATTCCCAATAGGCCTTAATATTTTTAACAATGCCATTCGAACCAGTTTTTGTAGAGGAACAAATGTTTGTATGGAAGCAACTCATTTAAATAACATTAATACCCAAAAAATCGAGTTAAAGAAGGACCTCGCTGACAGCAGCCAAAACGCTTTATACTGATTGGCTTTAAAGTATGACGTCACACATTGCAATTGACAACATTTCATAATTCGAAGTCCATGATTTGACTAGCTCCTTGTATTCTACTCGAAAAGAGGAACACGCTGGTAGTTTTATATTTCCAGTATTATTTATGTTCAATTTTAACGAATTATTAAAAATGCACTCATAGCAAATCCAATACTGCAGAAAGGGCACCTTGCTTTAGTCTTGTTTACATATAGCAAATTAAAAACAAACATTGTCAAGATGGCGTCAATGTAACCAAATGTAACCCACCCGAAAATGACATTTAAACTTTTTAAACGTTTTCGTCGAAACGGGACTAAAGCAAGGTGCCTATTCTGCAGTAGAATTGGGTTTGCTGTGAATGCATTTTTCAAAAATCGTAAAAAAATTAACATATATAATACTGGAAATATAAAACTACCAGCGTGTTCCTCTTTTCGAGTAAATACAATGAGCTAATCGAACTAAGGGCTAAAAATTATGAAATGTTGTCAATTTGTACTAACCATTATGCATGGAAAATGAAGTAAATTGCTGTTTCGATCGCGATATACTGCGTTTAGGGTCCATAGTTGTCATACAATGTTGTTTCTATGAAATCGTAAGGATTATATTGGCACCTTTAAATTTATTCTTGGACAATAAATAAAAAAACTTTTTTTTCTAAAATTTCAAGGTTCATATCTTTTTATGATTTTAATTATAATTTTGTAATTTATACTTTATTACAATCATTTGATAGTTTACTATCCATTTAGCAACACGACGTTATCAATTTGAACACCACACAACAAGCCTATTGTACAAACTGACCTCTACAGTGGAGACTTTGCTGTCAGCCGGAGGATCTATGTCCTCGGGCTTCACCTCGGGGTCTAAGCCCAGGTACCACGAGATGTCCGGGTCGCCCACGAGCGTGTGGTACGGCTTCTTCGTCACCATGCCGGGCAATGGCGATTTTTTGCCACGGCAAATAGCTGGAAAAACAAATTAAATTATCATCCGAGAGAGATTATTATACTTATGATATGATCGAGATGAGATTTAATTTTGGTAAGGTAACAACATATCTAACTGTTTGTGTCACACTTGCATTGTCTTACAAAACGTACTCACGCCTTTGATGTCTCCCATCGTCAGTTGACTTTGCGGACACTAAGTATATATATATATAGTCTTAGCGTTATAATGTTGACATATTATTCTGACATTGTAGGAAATGAAAAAGCAGATGAACTTGAAAGGCAGGGCGCAGACACAACGCTGGTCGGCCCAGAACCGTTACCAAAACGGAAAGCATATTCTCTGCTAAACTACGTAGAAAATTCTGAGGCAATCAAGCTGCGGAAGTTCTCCAAAGGATAAAAACAGGATAAAGCCCTAATCAAAGGGTTCAATAGTAAGCTGTCTAAAGAGCACAACTTAAAAGGCACAAAACCTGCGCAGTGACAAGAATCCTGACAGGACATTGCAAATTGAACAAACACCTGTTCCAAATGGGTATGAAACAGGACGCAACTTGCAGATTCTGCCAGGAGACGGATGACTCATGCACAAAAGAAGTACCTACCTAGGGCGGCACATCGTGCACCCAGAGGAGGTACAACATATCACCGTCCAAAGAATCTGGAATCTCCTCGAGGCAACGGGCCTTAACGGGAACTCTAAAGAAAAGGCTGCCACAATAGATCACTTGCTGGTCGAAGCGGCATATTAAGGCCCACAAATAAAATAATAATAATAATAACATATTTAATAATTTTACTGTATATTTTCATCATTATTATTTAATGACTAGTGGCCCGTTTCACGAAGCTACGAACTTTACAGTCTAAGGGTTAGTTGCACTAAACCTTCTGTAATAGGGAACATTACGCAAAACTCTTCGTAGGTGGCGACACTAGCAGCGTTGACATTGTATCGCGTGCCTACTTCCGGTATTGTCTATGCAAGCATCCTTGTCACTCGTTTAACAGTCAATTGTGCATGTGTGTGTGAATCCCTATATTCCTATACTGGTTTACTATTAGTGGTAGTTCCTATACTGGTTTACTATTAGTCTGCCTCTGGCGGCAGAAAATTGCAGTAATGTTCCCTATTCCACACTAACATAGCCCCTTAAGCTGATTGTTACTAACAATATACCTATGGATAGCGGTGTTGGTGATGGAAACAGGCAACACAGATCGAACGGCCAATCGTTAGTGGTCAAGCGCCTCAGTGTTGCCTTGCCAGACTTAACTTGTACGAGTAAGTAGCTACGTGAAACCGGCCACAGGGAATTAGATATCATCAGAGTTACGAAATGAAATGTTCGTGCCAGGAACCGAGTGGGCGCTCAGGGGGCTGATTTTTAACTTTCGACCGCTCGAAAATTAAATAAAAGTAAATACAATTGTAGGTCAAAATTGCGGGCACTTACTTTCTACCGATATAATTGAATATGAGTCAATACCACTCGTTTTTCAATTTTCAATCGCTGTTTCAAAATAGCATTTCGTCATTTTCTACCGTTTTCGAGTGAAAAAGTCGAGCGCTCGAAAGTCAAAAATCGGTCCCCAAATCGTAAATATTTTCCACTACATAACGAAAAACTACGGTGTCGGATACGTGCGCATGGTTGAGAAAACGTTGGAATGGAATGTGACTATTATATTTTTACTTTTAGGAATGAGCTCGCTTCTTGAAATGAAAAATATAACTTAGAATAAGGATAGATTTACTTACATTTTCCCTTAACTAACTTTGGTTTGGTCGCTGTAGTGCTCGGTGGGAGTATGGCAGGTCCTTTCGGAGGGTTTTCTCGTTTTGTTTTCAGTAAACCCGTGGAGAGAGCTCGTTTTCTACCGCGTTTACTGTCCCCTCCACGTTTACTCGTCGCTACGTCTTCCTAAAAGTCATTAATACGATTACATTATACAGTGAAAACAAATACTAAAACTACAATCAGTAAAATTATAATTCGCGGAGCTTTTTAAAATGTAATAGATTCGCGAAGGGAGCTTTGAATGGTGATGGCAACGCGGGGCTGGTTTGTCTTTTTCGTTTGTTTTGCACAGCATAAGCCTAGGGCAATAGTGGAGACTAGAGAAGAAATAGTCAAGCTCAAATAATGTGATCGGTACATACCCCCGAAGTATTAGGCCCCACTAGACTGGTCGTGCGAGCTGCTCGTCTTTTAGACTTGTCCGCTGCACTCTTGTCAGTAGAAGTTGTAGGACAATAGTCTATAGGATTCAGACTGTCCAAGTTCAAAGATGATTCAGATGAAAATAAATCTTGAAATTCAACGGCGTCCAAGGAGGGTAGGATATTGGATGCTAAGTTATTTGGATTCTCGCCATACGAAAAGTCACAAAGGCTCGTCTCGTTACCGGGTTTGTTTGGATTGTACATCCGCCAATCGATCTCCGGCTCCGTTTTGACTAAATTTAAATCCGGCTCGACGACTATTAGTGTTTTTGGGGAGGTATCTTTTTTAATTTCCGAAGAGTGCATGTAGTTGGTGTTGGTGAGGTTGTACCGGTCGAGTTTGACCCTATTGTGGAGCTTGGTTTCGGCGGGGGGAGCGTCGTAGATGCGGCGGGAGGGGGCGGAGGTAGCGGGGCTCGCTTCCATGGTCTCTGTACAGATTTTGATGCGACCGTGATTGGTTTTCTGGAGCATGAGCTTGGGTATGGGCGACTGCTCGCGCATGTCGGCCTCGCCGAGCTGGTAGGGGTCCTCGCCCGTCGGCGTCGTGTCGATCAGCTGCAGCCGGTCCGACAACGACCCGAATTGATTACTTCTCTTGAAATTACTCTTTGATTTCCCATATGTGTTAATCATTTTAGACTTTTTATTTACACTAAAAGAGCGCTCAAATGGCTTATCTTCCTCCAAAACTTTTGCTGAAAAATATGGAGAGTTAAACAATTTCAAATCGACATTACAAAAGTGCTCACGGATAGAGTTACTCACCACTCTCTAACGGTTCAATTTTAGCTCCAGGACTTTTCATTCGATTTAAGCTGCTAATACCAGAAGTAGTTCTTCTTCTATTCCTTTGTATTCTTTGTATAACCGGATTCCCGCTATGGAACATTACCATTTTATGTTACGTTTAAGAAATATACTGCCTATAAAACACGTCAGCAACATTTAAATAAGCGTGAAGTATTTCTAATAAAAATCTTTGCTTGTCTAATTTATTTCAATTTATTCGTGTTTATATTTAGATATATGCAGGCACCTATATTATATATGTGTATTACTAACCTGTTGGATGTAACCGTGTACAGCGGTTCAGGCCGGTTTTCAGTCTTTATTTCTTTTTTGACAAATGAACGTTTACTTTCAATCATCGTGAAGTTTTCACAGCTAAGGTTAGTATCCAAGAGTGTCGGCACGCCTAAATTATCTGGTAAATAGCTAATTACATCTGTAAAAAGTGTTGATCAGCCTAATAAATATTCAAGAAAATAAGGTCTGGGGTCTGGGTAAAATGTCATTTTTGGTACAAGCTTTTATTGCACAGTCATCAATTACTAGTTGAGAGGGTTCTAATGAGGCCAAATCAACTGGTTCACCTTGTTTAATTGAGGAGTTCCTACGGCCACCTTCCGTCTCCAGCATCATACCAGTTTTGTGATACCATAATATTACATTGTCATCCAAGCTAAATGTGTATGCAAAATTGGATGATGTTAACTGCTTTAAAATTCAGTTTCAATATTTGATTCGAACAAATATACATAAAACAAGTTAAATAAAAGCTTGTAAAAGAAAATAAACAGTGCTATTAAGTTCCTACAAATAAACATTGTCTTTGATTACATAACAATATGACATAGTAAATTCAGGGTCAGTAGAAATGGGCAAAATTGTAAACAGTATTGATGATAATATCTATAGTCTGATCAAGCTCCTAAATTAAATTATGGAGTGACATGATAATTTAGTTTGTTTACGTTTCTGCAATTTTCATTAAACTCAAAGATTCCTGTAATGGTTATCAAATACCTTACCAGCTTCCAAAGGCCTGGCGATTTCAAAAGACTCCTGGCTAAATGGTTTCGCTTTGCTTATATCACTTTCAAATATAAATGAATTTGTTCTATTATCTGTCAAGAGGAGCTCTGTGAAACTATTGAGCATTATCTGAAAATATACAATTATAATAAATAATTACATTATCCCCATGCATACCATAGTAAAATATTATTTTATAGTGATAATATTACTGACTGGTTTTATATTATGAAAATACCAAGATATGAAGTGCTGGCATATTCCGCATACCCAGAAGCCATGAAATCTCTATATTTTCAGCAATATATTAACTTTTCACGCCACTGCTCGAAAATATGGCCAAAGATGGATTGAAATGAGAGTAGAAAGTAGTTCTTAGATTTGCAAAGTAAAATGTAGTGTTTTTTACTTTCTACTCTGCTATTGGTCGATTATTTTTGAGTGGTTGGTCATTGTAATAGTGGTTGTTCAGTTTGAACAGCTCTTCGACCAATCACAGGGCGTCGAGCGGGAGGAGCGGCGCCGCCGCGCCGGCGAGCGGTGCCGCGCTTCTTTTGTTTTTTGATTAGTATTATGATCTTCAATTAGGAACTTAATTTTGATTTAAAATTATGATTATTTGCAATTTCCTCGGAGTAGACGTGAAAAGCACTATGTTAAGCCTCGGCCGAAAGTGCAATAGCTGGACTCGTACTTTCGAGGGCCTCCGCTACGCGTCGGCCCTTGAACTAACTCGTCCATATATTGCTTACTTTCTAGCCTATACAACAATGTACTATTGTCAACAAGTTCGAATATATTTATTATAAATAAAACTTATTTTGCCAAATGTCACTTGAGACTTTATAGTACCAAAACAAAAAACATCAATAAATAAAAAAAATAACACATAAAATTGTAGCTGCCGCAGGCAGGGCTTGGCACCGATACCGAAAATACCTGTAAAATACCGGTATTTATAGGTTTTCTTCGTTTTGGTTCGAGAGAACCGGTAAAGGAAAATACCGGTAGTAGTACCGAAAAATACCGGTTTTTTATAGTTCCTGGTTCAAGGTCACGATACCGGTTCCGGAAAATATCGGTATTTCAAGCCCTGGCCGCAGTATCAACTGACAAATTTCTAAGTTTTGCACATTTGCATATTCTTAAGTCTTAGTGTAAAAGAGCATTATGCTCCAAGTCGTCCATTTGTACAGTCAGCATCAAGGACAGAAGCAGACAAAGTAGCCAGTTCAATCTCAACCAATCTTTATAACTGTAGGAATAAGAACACAGCTAACATACATTATTAAATGAAGTATGTACTTATAGGGTAAATCGCCAGTTACTGGCCACCTCATCCTAAAAATTATAAATATTATGGGACAATCTTACACAAAATTAACTCTATTCACCTATAATAAAATTTATTTTTAGTGCATAAGGTGTTAATGGTGCCACCCTTCAATAACTGGCCACGTTATACTAAATTGCATTCTGTTTGTAGGGTAACAGAGGTCATTTTTAGTATGAGGTGGCCACTAACTGGCGATTTACCCTACTATGTGTAACGATTTGCTGAATAAATGCCTTATCTCTTAAGTACCTGCGAAGGCGGGCTTGGTTCACTCTTGACAATGGTAGAAGTTACACTGGTCACACTGGAGGATGGTACATGCACCAGCGGCGGGGGGTTTGCGAAGTGCCTCTGGTTTATCGTCAGCCGCCTGTCCATGCGACTCAGCTTAGACTTAAGCTGCAAGTGATTAATGAGCCATTTGTATAGGGATTGAACGAGAATATAAATGGAAGTTTTTATATGTATGATACGACCAGTGATAAAGAAGCATATGTACCAGCTGGCTGGTAGTAAAATGGCCACCTGGCGAATCAAAAAGAATCACAAGGGTGTTCTGGCCCTTGATTTGAGGTTACTGTTTTGCTACAACCAAATATCATAATACCCTTTTACACATTTTGACTCAATCTGAAATTGTCTTATTCCAAAATTACAAAAATCCCAAAGAATCCTAATTTCAAGAAAATAAAATTGAGTAACAATGTTCACTCAGTACATTCAATATCCAAAATGTCTAATTAGTAATATTCCTTGAAATACAGAATTATATTCGTATTCATATTCATTTATTGCATTTATGGGTTTTACAAGATTTTATAAATAATTACATGTTCCAGCATAAACCCGTTAGGGCACAGCAATTATTATTAAGACTGAAGGAGAAAATTAATTATAATTAACAACATCCAAAATACCATTGGTTGACAATATGCCTAAAATGTTGCGAGTAGTTAGTTCCAAACAAAGTCCAAACACAAAAAAAAAATTCCTACTCGCACACTACCTATAGTCATACCAGGATTTTGGTGTTTTAAGAAGGTGTAACTAATTTAAGATGTGTTTTAGTACGCATGGTTCGAATAGCACAAAATTTCGCAAAAGCACAGAAGCTAGACAATCTTAGGTTTAATAAGATTTATTGTAATGATTAATATTTTTGCTAAATCTGACAATGAGACTAATTTGTTTGCCTGGACTAGCTTGTTAGAGGACTACATACATTTATGTAAATATATAATCTGTATGATTCACATCGAAAATAGTGAATCATTCATCATCATCAACATACACATTGTATCCTCCGAAATATTAATTATGTACAAAAATTTAATTGATGTAACACCAGGGGCCCGTTTATCAAAAGCTTGTAACTTGTAATACAACCGGAAGTCTCTTTCTAATGAGATAAGTTGAAAAAAGGCAAACGCTTGTATTACAAGTTACAAGCTTTTGATAAACAAGCACCTGTAATTTAGTGAACTAGTTCCGATTGCCATGAAGAAGCTCTATAAATGTCTCTAAACTATCTATCCACGCCGTGGCCGGCGATGGTGATCTGCTAGTTGCGGGTGCGAGCCCTGATATGGCTTGCGAAGCCGAACTTACTCTTAAACACTCGGTCGCAGGAGGTACAGTAAAGCTGACCAGAGCTATTGCATGTACAATTGTAGTTGGGCTTTGGGCGCGATTTTCATGCCTGACGTCTTTCATCAAGGTCGTTGAGAGGAGCAGCTTCAAAATGCTTGATGCTCGTGACCCATATAACAAGTAAAGGACCCATTTTCTTGGCTTGGCTGTCACAAGTAAAATATGGAGCATAACTCTAATAATGAAGGACTATTCATAATAATATAGTCCAATAATAATATAGTCATGTGCTTGTCTAACAAATTATTCTTATTCTTAATAAAAAATTCGCTTGCAACTTAATAGAAAACGCAACACTAATTACAGCTTTTTATGTGTTAAATTCATAGTGATTCACTATGAAAGCTAAGGTTTCATACTAAACAATAATAAGATACTGTTATAAATTAAATTTCAATGATGAGCAGCAATTATTTAGTGGTATTACTTTAGTACTTAATGAGATGTAACAGCGTAAATAATAATAACTAACATACATGACAGTTTTACACTTTGACATGGAAAACTATATTTAATGATCAGAGACCCAAAGCATTCTAGCATTATAGAATGCTACAAAAAGTCCCAAGCCTAGTTATATAATAGTAATCTACTAAGAAACACTAATAAATATGCTTTCAATTAATCAACACATCTAATTAGTCACAAACCGGCACACTAAATTAGAAGGTGGCTTTGGATAAGAAAACTCATATCAAAATTTTGTGCAAATTACACAATTTATAAATGCATTACTTTCACACACAAACTCAACGCAGCACTGTTTCCTAAAAGCTCAATTTGTGTGTATGGTTAACTTGTTGATTATTTGACTACTGTGAATGTTTTAAAGCGGCTGTTTCATTCAGCACTACAGTCTGTCAAACATATGTACTTGTGTACTCCACAGTAGCATAAAAGGTGTATTACAAGAAATACATACTAACAAACCATTTGTTAAGGTCAGAAATTCTGACATTTGTTTGTGTATCCATAATTATTAATGTGTCCATTAACTGAAGGTGTAGTTGTTATTGTACTAGACTGTATACCTATATGCATACAGGGTAATGTAATAAAGTCATAATTCTTTATCAAGGGTACTGCCATCATGAATATCAGGCCCTGAAACTGCTTTACCATACACTAATAGATAGGAACTTAGTCAGGTGCTTTGCATGCAGTTAATCAATAGTATGGTTACAGCGCCATCTATTAATTACACTTACAATCACATGTTGTAGTTTGTTTGCAAACAAGTTCTATGCTGTGACAATGTTTTTTTTTTTACATTTCTATTGTTATATAATATAATATCATATAATTAACATAAATAACAAGTTTCATTCATTTCCACTTTTTCTGATGGTTTCATGTAATTTAGTTAACTTCACAATGATAAAGGTTTTTTATTTAATATAATCATCATACTCCAATTACAATAAAAAAAAAGATAGCAAGTAGTTATGAATAAATTAAAAATATTTTTCCTCAAATTCAATAAAAGGTCAGATTACCTAGCAAACATACCTTTCCTTATTATTGAAGTGCAGTATTATTATGTCCAAATTAAAGAACAATATTTTCTAGCAAGCCGGGCAAACATAGTAAATCGCAAAGCATATTCAAACCAAAACATAACCTACTCATATTGCATTTAAGAATGAACATATTCATTTCAGAGTGTAATACTTTAAATTAAATGTGGTACTACTTTAGAATGATTGCAAGATTTAGAAGTAGGTAGAGTAGTAGCTGTGATAATGCACTCACTGAATCATTCTCCTGTTTCAAGGCTTGATACAACTTGTCCCTTTTAGTGATCAATTCGTTCTGCTGCTGAATGAGGTCCAAATGGTAAACAAGAAGGTCCTTCAACCTCTTGTTTTGGCTCTCTGATGCTGACAGCTGCTCAGTGAGTCTGTCCGCATCTGGGCTCCTGCTGACCACTAGTTCCTTGTCTTCACCAACTACACAGTGAGTAGTGATCTCTACCTCCTTGTCGAGGGTGAGGGTTGGTCTGCGATCCGAGCTCTCCGAATGACAAGCGTAGATATGGTCGAAAGGGAAACTCAGCAGTCCATCTTTTGTTTCCAATTGATTGAGTGTCGACAGATCCGCCGAGAAATTCACCAAATTCGTTTCATTTACACTACTACGACTGTTCATTTTTATAGGAAGCCAACCGTAAGTCACTTGACGAGCCGAGCCTGCCGGCTGTCAAATCCTACCTACGGACACTACACTTTTGTTCGTTTCATTACAACTGAATTGTACATTTGTTTTGTGATAATACAAAACTTAATATTCACGTTCACGCGGCGTTACATCGTCAAAGCAGCGAGAAACCTACGTAAATGCGTATCATTTCTGACATTTCATTCACGCACATGTAAAATTATAAAAGACGCACATAATTGGTATGCAACTGTTCCGATCACGATATCCAAGCTCTACATTGATTATGAGGTAAAGCATTTGTACAAGTAATTCAGAAATAAATTAGAATAGTCTAAACATCGATCATAATTTGTATAAATAGTTATTAAACCGATATAAAACCGTAAATCCTATTAAAAATCTTCAACTAGCGTCAATCAAGGCGTCAACCATAGACAGTCTTTTAGTTTTTTTTTCGTGTTTTTAACCTCTGACGTAGTACAGTATAATGACACAAGTAGTTGCCATATTAAATAATGAACCGAACCATGTAAAAGCCAAGAATACTCGGTAAAAGCCATTTAAAAAGCGGTGGTCTTGTGACAATGTCATAACGAAATCTAATTCAATAAAAATACAGCTATAAATTGTTCTATTTGAATAGCATCACTATGACTGTTCATAGTTATCAATATGTTAGCCGAAGAATCCTTCGTATCCTCAATAGTGTAAGCATGCTTTATGTTGACTACAAACTCTCTATTATCTCTATCGCACTTTCCTGTTTCGAGTATCTCTATCACTATCACACACAGAGACAAACGAACTGTAATTTTCGGGCATTTGCGCGGTATCGGTAGCGGTAGCTCAGCGAGCCCAACCTACCTAGCCCATCGGCAGGTACAGGCAGTATCCGGAAGTCGGACCCAACGCCAAGTGGCGGCGATCCGCGAGCCCGACCTGACATAACAAACCTTTGAGTGGCGGCGCCGCAAATTGAACCATTTGGGCAAACATACAGTCAAGTGGCTGGCAACGTTAGAATAATTACCATTTCTCAAAGAAAACCTATAGGTACTACAGCCTAGCTAGCACACTAGGTTTTATGTCGGCGAAAATGTACTGAAACGTTACGTAAAACGCGACATAAAGCCTATTGTGCTAGCCCCCCAGGTATATAATATAAACCATGTATCGTTGGATTCAGCATAAAATGGCTTATTTGATTATATAGCAATAAATTCCATTCCATTTATGTGAATTTTGCGATTCTTGATCAAATCTCAGGTGAAGGTCTAGCTAGGTCTCATGTCTAGGAAAATTCGTTTTCACCGTATTTCCTATACTTTAACCCGAGCAGAGCTTGGTGGCCCAGGGACTGTTGGACTTTTAAATGCGATCATGCTATGCCTGGTGAGTGTATTTATAAATTTTATAATAGTGCTAAAGCACATCGTAGAAAATTCTATTATCTATATACATATATATCCATCTTGCCTTAAGAGTGTGGAACGGTGAAGAGGTACCTCAGGACTGGAAGGACGCGGTAATTTGCAAGCTGTACTAAGGGAAGGGAGATGTCTCCGATTGCAGCTCTTACTGAGATATATCTGGCTGGGGTACCTGTAGAACTGGTTCAGCTGTTTAAATATTGGTATGGCAATCAGAGTAACAGCTGTTTGTCTGACTCCTTTAAGACTCAGTGTGGGGTGAGGCAGGGAGGTTTAACCTCTCCTAGGCTATTTTGCCTCTATATGGACCAGCTGATTGATGAGCTCAGCAGCACCCGGGCTGGATGTTCAGTCAGGGGTCAGTGTTTCAACAACATCAGCTACGCTGATGACATGTTGTTGCTGAGCCCATCGGTCTGCGCGCTTCGAAAGCTGCTCGCTATTTGTGAGCGGTACGCGGAGGCTCACAGCCTCAGGTACAATGATATTAGGAGCGAGTTACTTATCTTTAAAGCGGGCACAAAAAGCTACAAAATTGTACCACCAGTCGAGCTGGCTGGAGCTCTGCTTAAGATAATATCGCAATTTAAGTACCTGGAGCACCGCGTCACTAAAGGATGACCTGGACTTGGAGAGGGAGCGCAGCAGGCCGCTGTCAGTGAGAAGCAACATGTTGATCCGCAGGTTTGCAAAATGCACAGCAAGTGTTAAATTAACCTTGTTTAGAGCTTACTGCCAGTCTTTTTACACGTGCAGCCTGTGGATCGACTACACGAAGACTACCTACAGCGCCCTGCGCGTCCTCTATAACAACGCATTCAGGATGCTGATGAGGTTGCCGCGGTACTGTAGTGCATCAGGGATGTTCGTGGAGGCGCGTACGGATAGCTTCCACGCTATTATGCGTAAGCGAGTCGCGTCTCTGATGCGACGTGTTCGCGGCAGCTCCAACGGACTCCTGAGCGCAGTTGCGGAAACGCAGGACAGTCCTATATTCTGCCAATGGACGAAGTCTCATATCTCACAAGTGAACTATGAGAAATGATCACGTTTCTAACATAGCCCTAAATAAAAAAAAACTGTTAGTAACATATATGGATGTACCCTTTACTCCGAAATAAACATATAGTCATTCATTCACTCATATCGGTTATATATCTTAGTGCCGGTAAAATTCTATTAACTATCTATACCTACTTCATAATCATAAATTGATTTCCATTTAACCTTAGGTGGTAAATACATTGTGGTCGAGTCCTCCTATTAGGTATTATATTACCTGTGTCAGGAGACCTCGCTCTTCCAAATTATACATTATAGGTAGTTCTAACGTAAAATGGTTTTTATAATGTTCCAAAGATACAAAAATAGGTACTTAAGCCTACGTGCGTGCGTGCGTGCGTGCGTGCGTGCGTGCGTGCGTGCGTGCGTGCGTGCATGCGTGCGTGCGTGCGTGCGTGCGTGCGTGCGTGCGTGCGTGCGTGTGTGTGTGTGTGTACGTGTGCGTATGTGTGTGTTTTGAATTAATTATTATAGTTTAGTCCACTTAGCCATGTTGATACAGTTTTTTAACAGTCGTAGCAATTTAATATATAAATATTCAATTCCCTGTTTATCTTATTATATAACAGTGCGGATTGTACATCAAACTGTCTCTTTGCAAAAGCTGATTTGTACGCAGGCAAAGGTGCTTTTTTATGAGTTCTTCTCTGAGTTGACAGTTAAGGTTTGAAAACTAGCGATCTGTGAAGTTTTAAGATGGCAGACATTATGTACAATTTGCGAATGCTATGTACTTTACATAGCTCATAAAGTTCTGTAGTGGGGTATCTGTAGGGTTTAAAGTACATCGTTTTTAACAAACATCTCTGACCTCTTTCAACTTCCAGATACTTGGTTTTATCAACGCCCCTCCCCCCCCCCATACTGGAATGCAGTAGGTCATTATAGATTGAGCTAACACAATGTATACTTGTCTTAGTAAGTTGGCGTTACTGATATGTCGTAGAGTCTTAAATATCCACACTAGCTTTCTTATTCTACCGTTTAAATATTCTAGGTGTTGATGCCAAGATAGCCGTTGGTCGATTATTATGCCTAGATATTTAATCGATATCACTTTTTCTAGTAGCATTTACATAATATGTTGTTTTGCGGATTACAGTTGTGAATTTTGAGTTTTAGTTCCTGTCGAGGTTGTGTGCTGACCGTCTTTGTGAAGCAGATGAGATTTAGATTTAGCTATGTTGAGTGTAAGTAGATTGGATTTCAACCACGCGTCGATCTTGCGGAGCCCCATCTCAGCAGCACCAAAGACCGCTTCCCAACTCTTGCCTGTGAATGCTACAACCGTGTCATCTGCGTATGAAATAACATGTCCATAGTGGATGGCCATGTTAGTAAGCTCGTTAATGTAGACAAGAAACAGGGTCGGCCCCAGCACGCTGCCTTGTGGGACGCCACAGGTCACCTTAACATCTGTACTTGTATGGATTCCAATTTTAACCCTCTGACAACGATCCCGAAGGTAGTCAACCAGCAGATCCAGAGGTTTGCCTCTGATGCCGTAGTGTTCTAGTTTTTTTACAAGAATGGGGAGATATACAGTGTCGAAGGCCTTTTTTAAGTCAAGGAAAACAGCAAGGCACTGTTTCCCTTTGTCAACTTCTTTGCTCACCATCGATGTAAGTTTCAAAATTGCGTCTTCCATCGATTTCCCTTGCATAAATCCAAATGTAAATATTTTTATTAACAACTTGGAAATAAAAAAATAAACTAAATTAAAACTACTCAAACAACCCACGCCGCGCCACCCCCGGTGCAAAGGTGCCCATCACGCTCGCCGCATTGCCGCGTTGGATTGCGATGGACAACCTTTGCAATAAGAATGACCCGGAGCGGGGGTCGAAGCCTCTTTCCCGCAGGCGGCGCCCCACCTCCCTGAGGAAAGACTTTCCCTCCGAGCACCAGCATCCCGTGGTCTCAGCGGCAAGAGGGACAAATAAGTAGTGTGAGAGCACTGCGTATTTGTCCCTCTTACGTGCAGCCGCCCACTCAGCAGCAGCTCCTGCCACTCGTATCGTGCGGCCCAGGTGGGATGCTGCAAACGTGCTGACGCATGTTGCGTCCCACAATAGGCATTTACCTTTTTGCCAGGGTACTAAAGTGAGGCCGTCAGGTCTCTTTCCGTCGGACCGACTGAGGCCTGTGGTTCCAGGACGCAAGGGATATTGGCAGATACCAGCGCCCTCCGGATGATGTCATTCAGGGCGTGGTGGCGAGGGAATCTGCCGGCACACCTGAAGCAGCTGAGAGCATGGTGGCCATTGCTCTCCACTGTGGCACCGCAGATGCATGCATGGGGTTCACAGACATTACAGCCAAGGCGGAGAGCAACAGCCACCCGCATGGAGTCGTTATCGAGCAGGGTACCCATATGTGGGGACGGGAGAGCGTGCAGCCACGCACCGGACTCTGGCCTCGACACCGCCTTGAGCCTGGCTTTCTCCACACCCAAGGCGGTTTCCAAGAGGTTATCAAATAGACGCTTGACTCCTGGGCTGTCCAAATCCAAATTGAAATTTTGATAATAGTTTGTATTTGTTAAAGTAGCTTGATAGTCTAGTAATAATAAGTTTCTCTATTATTTTTGAGATTGATGTGAGCACTGAAATCGGCCTGTACTTATTCGGGTCGGTTCTCTCTCCACTCTTATAAACCAGCGTAATTAGCGACTGTTTTAGCAGTTTCGGAAATTCACCTTGGGCAAAACATAGATTCGCAAGGTGGCTAATCACGGGCACTATAGTGGTTTTGCACAGCTTTAAAAATTTTGTAGGTATACCGTCAATTCCCGGGGCACTATCGGATTTTAACGACATTAAAATGTTTTCAACCTCACGGGGATCTGTTTCTAGTAAAACGAAAGATGACAGTGTGGCGCTATTATTATGTACCGGTTTCGGTTCTAGGGATATTACCAACAGGTATGTCTGCAGCAAGATTTTTTCCAATGTTACAGAAAAACTCATTGACGCAATTGACAGCATCCTTGGGAACAGGTTTGTGTTTGAGTAGTTCAGTGTTGGAAGTTTTGGTGGCTTTATAATTGGTTATTGACTTTATTGATGTCCAGAGACTCTTAGGGTTCTTTGAGTTTTCCAGTAAATTTCGATCATAATGTCGTTTAAGTTTTTTTTATTAAATTACATAAGTAATTCCGATATCTCCTAAATGTGACCTTTAGAACCTCATTATCTGGGTCCGCCTTTAGCTTCAACTGCATTTTATTCCTGTTTCTGATACATCGCAGAATACCCGGAGTGATCCATGGCTTAATAGTTCTTCGGTTTCTGGGTATTTTACAGACTTTTTTACTTTCATTTAATGATTCGTTAAGTTTATGAATAAGTTGCTGTATTATGAAGTTAGGGTTGTTACTTAAAAGGAGGGAATTCAGGTTTTTTTCTGATAGATTGTTGGCTGCGTTTGCATAATTAGTTACTTCAATAGTTTTAGGAGTTGTTTTTTTACCATAGTTAAAAGATAAGATCAAGAGTGTGGTGCTGTGATCTGTGATTGATGTGTTAAGGACGGCTGTGTAGGCGGTGGTTGAGGTTTTGTTCATTTTTAACATGATATGGTCTAAACAGTTACCTAATCGGGTTGGTTTGATTAGTCCAGGGAGAATGCCATGTACACTCAGCATGTTCAGGTAATTATTTCTGTTGCAGTATTCATAACTCGGCTCTACTGTACGTGGAATCAGGTTTATATTTATGTCCCCGGTGATAGCTATAGTTTTAGCCGATAACGAGTTTAAGCAATCATTTAGTGAGTTAACAAAGTATGAGGCATTAAAGCCCGAGCCACACCGGCTGCGTGTGCAGCACGTATGCGTCGACGTAAGCGTAGACGTGCCCAGCACCCCTGTCACACCGGGTTACGCGCGTGTACACGCGCGTGTCTACGGCGTACCTGCTGCACACGCAACGCGTGCGCACGCTGCAGCTCCGTATCGTCACCAGCCGCCATTCGCGTACCATTATTTATATGATTAGCACTATGTTTGATGGCAGTTCTTCTGACAAAGAAATAGCACTGTTTTTACTGTTGTGTGAAGATCCTCCTCCTCATTTTGGATTTTATGCGACATCCAAAAAAGTATGGGTTCATAACATCAATGGAAGAAGAGAATAACGTAGTGAATAACACAACTTTTGTCGCGAACTTGAATCTCACGACGATCGATTTTTCTGGTAGTTTGGCATGTCAAGATATGGTTATAGTGAGATCTCATATATTTTAAATGACACTATTATACACAACGGCTATTACAACTGGAGAAAGACTCCTATTCATTAAGCAAACCTCCTCGCGCACCGAAGAAGTTGTAAATAAATACAAGAGAGCTGCGCGTCACACGCGCAGCACCGAGCTGTGCGTGTCCGTACCTGTCCGGTCTGTCCTCTAATAGGGAACGCCGGCAAATACAACGTCATCACTGCACGCAGCGAAGCGACGTTGCCGCTCCGCTCTGTGTACGGACGCACGCAGCACGCAGCCGGTTTGTCTGCCTGGTGCTGCGTTGCGTGCGCAGCACGTATGCGTTGCAGCACGTCTACGCAGACGCATCCGGTGTGACATGTCGTATAAGGATTCATACATTACAACGCAGCGGTGTACGTGCTGCACACGCATACGTGCTGCGCACGCAGTCGGTGTGGCTCGGGCTTTAGTGTTAGACGGGGACCTATATATACCGAGTATGATTATGTTATGTAAAGATATTTGTAGGCACGATGCGTGCTCAAGTTTTACTTCGTCAATAATTGCATTTAAGTGGGATTTTACATACACGACAACTCCGTCGTTTTGGTTTAAATTTTGCGATGAAGCCATTGAGTTATAGTTAGGTACTAGCTTTTGCCCGCGACTTCGTCCGCGCGGAACTCGTTTATATCGTAACTTTCTCCCCCCTTTTCACCCCCTTAGGTGATGAATTTCCAGATAGAAACTATCTTTGGGAAGGCCCCGGAATTCAAAGTATCTCTACACCAAATTTAATTTCAACCAAATTAAGGAAGAAAAGTTAACAGACAGACAGAGTTACTTTCGCATTTGTAATATTAGTATGGATTGTATGAAGGAAAGGGTCATTATGGCTGAGTTGCATGATTTTATAGATTAGCTTACTCCGAACGCCTTTTTTTACAAAATAGACTCCGCCGCAAACTTGGTTTCTATGACCCGCCTCACCATAATAGATGCATGTAGGCTTTTTTCATTATTATTTTGCATATTTTCATATCACACGGCCGTAAGGACCTTTTCTACTAAACCGTAGGACTAAATTAATTGACTTGTAATTTAAATATTTTATATTAAAAATAAAGATACGTCAACAAAATGTTACATCTAATAGTTTTCAAAATAGCCATAATAAAACGTATTTTATATTATATACCTAAAAAACATCTTCGAAACTACCGCCATAAGGTACCTTTACCCTTGGAACGTCACATACATATATTTACCTATGTAATGTTCCTATTCCCCAGGACTCCCAACTACCGCTATATACCGTAAATGGGTTCCATCCAATTTTTCACCCGCTATTTCACCTCCTTAGAGGATGATTTTCGGGATAAAAACTATCCGTTGTTATGACAACGGGTAGTTTTTATCCCGAAAATCATGGAAAAAGCTCCAGGACTCAAGCTATCTCTATACCAATGGGTTACATCCAAATTTTCACCCCCATTTCACCCCCTTAGGGGATGATTTCCGGAATAGAAACTATCATTTGTCTTTTTCCAGGACTCAAACTATCTTTCAACCAAATTTTATCAAAATGTGTCACAAACAAATTTTCACCCCCAATTTCACCCTCTTAGGGGATGATTTTCGGGATAAAACTATCCTATCTCCTTCCTTAACTATCGTTATACCGTAAATGGATTCAATCCAAATTTTCATCCACCATTTCTCACCCCCTTATGTGATCCCCTTATTTCCTCATTTCATGTATTCCGGAATAAAAATTATTCTATGTTCTTTCCTTGGACTGAGGCCTCTCTCTATACCAAATTTCATCGAAATCTTCAACCCTCATTTCACCACCTCAGGAAATGATTTTTCGGGATAAAACTATGCATTGTCCTTCCCTAGGACTCCTTCTATATCTTAACCAAATTTCATCTAAATGGGTTTATCCAAATTTTCACCCCTTATTTCATCCCTGAGGGGATGATTTTCGGGATTAAAACTATCCGTTGTCATACTCCGGGACTCAAACTATCGTTCATCCAAATTTCATCAAAATGCGTCACAAACAAACCCCCAATTACACCCCCTTAGAGGATGATTTTCAAGAGTGAACAATCCTATGTCCTTCCCCAAGACTCCAACTCGCTATACCGTAAATGGGTTCCATCCAAATTTTCATACCCCATTTGACCTCCTTAGGAGATGATTTCTGGACTAATAATTATTTTAAGTCCTTCCCCAGGACTCTTAACTATCTCCATACCAAATTTCATCTAAATCGGTTCTATCCAATTTTTCACCCCTCATTTCACCCCCTCAGGAGATGATTTTTCAGGATAAAAACTATGCATTGTCCTTCCCTGCGACTCCTTCTATCTCTATACCAAATTTTAACTAAATGGGATTTATCTACATTTTCATCCCTATTTCATCCCCTTGGGGGATGAATTTCGGTATTCAAACTATCTATTGTCATTATCCGGGACTCAAACTATATCTATACCAGATTTGGGCTAAACGGAGTCCATCCAAAATTTCACCCCCCATTTCACCCCCTTAGGGGAAGATTTGCAGAATAAAAACTATCCAATGTCCTTCCCCAGAACTTAAACTACCTCCAAACCAAATTTTATCAAAATGGATTACATCCAAATTTTCACCCCCCCATTTTACCCACTACAGGGAAGATTTTCGGGATAAAAACTATCCTTTGACCTTCCCCGGGACTCAAACTAATTATATACCAAATTTCATCCAAATCGGTGCAGCGGTTTAAGTAGCTCTATACAAATTTCCACCCCCCATTTCATCCCCTTAGGGGTTGATTTCCAGGATAAAAACTACCCTAAGTCCTTCCCCAGGACTCAAACTATCTTTATACCAAATTTCATCGTAATCGGTTCAGCCGTTTTCACGTGATGCGCGGTCACATAAACAGACAAACAGATAAACAGACAAACAGATAAACAGACAAACAGACAAAAATTCTAAAAACTGTTGGAACGTGTTCTGTTATCGATTTTAAGTATCCCTAGCCAATTTTTTTTCGAATATCTTCCATGTACAGACTTTCGACCCTCTTCAGCTTTATTATATGTATAGATAATAGGGATGGGCTTTATTGGGTTTAATCGACATTCTGTTAGGATTAAGATGTCAGGATCAAAATCTAGTTGAGATAGTGTAATTTGGAGATCGGGAAGATTTGTGTAGATACTCCGTATATTCTGCGATATGACAGAAAGGTTGTTGTGAGAAAGATATTTGCGAATGTCCTGAACGTCACATTCAAACGATTGTGCTATTTCCATACTGTCAAGCTCATCTTAGATTAAGCTGATTAGCCATTGGAGGAGAAAATAGTTCTAGAAGGGTTAACTATGGGGGGGTTTATTATAGACATTAGATGTTTACATCGATTAATGTGTGAATAATGAGATAATGAGCACAGCGTGTAATGTTTTTTTAGTCTGAAGATGCGTATATTTTGTGAATTGATATTGCTATTTTAAATAATATGTAATTAGTTATTATTTTAGGGACAAATGATGCCATAATGCAGTGGTTTTCCTTTTTTAGTGAGTGTGTGTGTATGTCATTATGTAGTGTATTTGAGTATAAATACTTGTAACGTAATAAAAAAGAAAACTGTAGGTGTATGTAGTGTAGGGCGTAATCACAGGAACTCCTCATCCGTGCGTCCTGAGAAGAACGTAGGATAGGCATTATCCTGGAAATAATGTCACTTCATCTTATAGCGGTGAAAAGAGGGGTGGAATTTTGTGTGAGGAACGATATACCCTTAATTATTATAACGTAAGCCTACGCCTGAAATTATTTAATTGCAATTATTCACTAAGGCAGCTATCCAGCTGTCCACCATCCACCATGCGATCCTAGTATAAAAACCACCTCCTTGTGACCTTGTCGCCCGGGGCTCCTTAATAGCTAAAATGTCATTGCAGCCGTCGTAGAAAAAAGGTTGAGTAGGTATGGCTGCTCTAAGGCCATTACCGAGATCTAGGAACTAGTAGGCTAGTAGTCGATGAGTCATCGATCCTTGATGTCCACGATGAGATGGTGGATTTGAGAACTTGCTTCGATACGGCTGCGATGATAAATCTCCACTTGAATGATGTCATAGGATAGGTTCAGTCAGACAGAGATCAAGCGTACGTATAAGCATAAGTACCTGCCTAAATATTTGACACAAAAAAATAAGGCGAGCCCTGTACCTTACCACGTCGCGTCAATCATGCATGTGTCTCAGTTTCTTGTGAGAAAAACGACACGTCAATCTTCTCTGTCTTCGTACCTGCAATTCCATTGGTTGTAGGACTTGTATTTAGGTACCCTTTTTGTAGGCTGTGGCTTTTGTTAATTGATTACATACACTTAGTGCCCCGATTAGGTACATATTTGCGGCATTAAATCGTTATAATTGCTTTTCTTTTTTACACTTTTTTGATAATACAATCAACGACAATGTTTACGAATATTTTTTATGGAAAATAGCGCGCAGTTATTTTTTCCGTACTCTGCATTGCGGCAATTTTACAAGCTTTAGCTTGACCTGTTCGTATGTATGTATTAAGTGTATCCTATAATATTAAACGAGCAATATTTGTATGTATACCTTCTTTCCTATATAGGAGACCTTCCTTCGATTTTAAATTTATGAAGATTGGCGTGTACAGATTTTGGAAAAAACATACAGGCTGCGAGAAAATGGTCATTTTTGACAAACTTTTTTTTTGATGCCACTCGATCCCATTCCTGTCCAGGATCAAAAGCTTGTATAGGACCAAAAAGAAATTTCCTGCTAGAAAAGCCATAAATCAAGAAAAACTTTCCACATACTTACAATTTAGTAAGTAGGTAGGTAAACACAACAATGTTTGACTTTTGGAAGGGAGCGCACATTCGCCGACAAACTGTCCTCAGTTTGGCGAAGCAGAAAGGAATGTACTTGCCATTGTTGTTTTTTTTGATAATAAATACAAAAAAAAAAAAAAATATTGTATGAATTTTCATACAAATAAAAGTTTTGTCATTTGACAAAACTTTTTTTTACATGTATTTTTTTTTATGTCAATCGATTCCATTTCTATGAAGTATCAATAGTTTCGTTGGTAATGTAAAAAAAAGCCAGAAATTAAAAAAACTTTTTCTCCATAGTAAATGTATGGAACCAATTTTCTTTAATTTCTGGCTTTTTTGTACTTTACCGAAAGTTGACCCCAAGGAAACTATTGATACTGGATAGAAATGGAACCTATTGACATAAAAAAAATACATGTAAAAAAAACTTTTTTCATTTTCATACAAATTGTATGGGGAAAGTTTTTCTCGATTTAAGGCTTTTCTAGCCGGAAATTTCTTTTTGTACCAGTACAAGCTTTTGATCCTGGACAGGAATGGGATCGATTGGCATCAAAAAAAAATTGTCAAAAATGACCATTTTCTCGCATCCCGTATGTTTTTTCCAAAATCTGTACACGCAAACGTTCATTAATTTGAAATCGAAGGAAAGTCTCCTAAGACCACTTTCGCCTAGCAACTTGGGATCTGGTAGCTGCCCTCACTGACCCAAAATCTATTTCCACCCTGTATAGGTATGTACATATATATATATATCCTATACTATCAAACGAGCAATATATGTATATATATATATTTGTTATCACGTTCTCGGAAACGGCTCAAACGATTTCGATTTAAGTATTTATTTATCGTATGGCGGTTACACACTGGTACATATATGTATTCGTATTGATGTCGCTGATAGAGTTCCAGTTCCAGTTCAACTCGGCAGCTGCACTGTTTCTTCTGAACATCGCAGCGCACACTGGAACTCTATCAGCGACATCAACGATTTCGATGAAATTTGGAACGGAGGAAATTAACGCGGGCGAGAAATCGATTTAGCTAAATCTCATGTCTGGGAAAATTCGCCTTCTCCGTATTTTCACCCGAGCTGAGCTCGGTCGCCCAGGGACTAAGTATATAGTCGTAACTTTGCCACTACTACTCTATTGATATGATATGATATAGTAAACATACGTTCATAAATGTTTTTTTTGACATGACGCACCATGATTTTTCGAAATGTTTTTAAATGATTAGGTACGTAGTTTAAATATTTTTTTTGATAGTCCGCGAGAAGTGGCAAAAAAATTAAGCGAAAAAAAAAACTATTTTTTTTTCATCCAAGTTCTAGGATATGAACGTCTGTATAGATATGCATTATGAGCCCCATTTTATGCTCCCTAATTCTGAATTTATTTGGTTACTCTCGCTTGCTTGGTTTAGCTAAAATAGCAGTTTAAAAATGTCTGAAACAAAAGAAGATCGAAGGCTGATATTACGCATACAATGTTCTTAGGTCCTGCCACTACTGCAACTCAAATTACAACCAAATCCCTTGCGGGGGCCACTCTTGTTAGCTAGCTTATCCTGCTAGACCCTTTGGGAGACTTATTGGGCTACAAAAGCAAGAATTTAGAAATAAAAAAATTATGTTGTGTACATACACCAAAGGGAGTGACCAAATTAAATGAACTTTTTAGGTTCACTTAGTAATCAGGCATATTAAATAAGATTATTTGAGCATTTTTCAAAAAAAGTGTACAAAACAACTTTTTTTTCAAAATATTTTTTTTTTGTTTTTTTTACTTTGAATCTTTGATACTATCGATCCTCATACAAGAAAAAAAGTGTCCTAAATATTCCATTCCAGATCATCACATTTTTGTATTTAGTCTTTTTTTATTTATATGATCGTGACGCACTGGAAGAAAAAATTACACAGTAAAATCTGGGACACTTTTTTTCTTGTATGAGGATCGATAGTATCAACGATTTTGAGTAAGAAAAGCCAAAAAAATCGAATTCTGAAAAAAAAAGAAGTTTTGTACACTTTTTTTGAAAAACGCCCTAATTGTAAATTTTACTGAATTTTGCTGATACACCCAAGTTAACCAAAATTATAACCGCCCTTACTTATACCTATTATAATAAAACTAGACTATAGGTAGGTACTTAATAAAATTAGACGGTTAAACTCACTTATTAATTGTTGCCGACAATGAGCAAATATATATTATGTACTTACCTACTTATTATAATACTTTATAACATATGATTATGATTAT
Organism: Epinotia brunnichana; assembly: GCA_963854355.1. NCBI lineage: Eukaryota > Metazoa > Arthropoda > Insecta > Lepidoptera > Tortricidae > Epinotia > Epinotia brunnichana. The sequence goes on from OY977935.1 coordinate 23,209,136, forward strand.
GATTTTAGGTTAGGTATTTACTTTTTATTATTTTATAATGAGACAACATTTTGACCCTCTAAAATATTCACCCAAGTATTATATTATAACACTCCTTGTTTTGTTGGGGGTTAAAAAGCTAGCGGGATATAAAAAAAAACACTGTGGCTAGTCTTAGGTACTCAAGGCATGTCGTACCTAGCACTGTTTATTATTTAAGTACAGTCAATTTTATATTCCTTTAATGCGGTTTCAGGACCGTGGCTACGGGAAGACATTTACCCCGGTATTTATCTACTTTAAAATAAACTAAGAATACAGCCTGATGTAGGTAATGAACCGATATTGCAAGAAAATTTTAAGTTAGTCTTAACTAACAAAGTATAACTAATTTTTGAAAATTTATGGAGCAGCAATGTATTGCGTACACTCCTTTGACACATAGATGAAGCGGGTCACTTGTGACAGTTGTGACGTCACGTCAGTAAGACAAAGTAGTGATACATTACGTGCTGAATTATTTAATAAAAAAGAAAGGTATGTTAAGAAAATTTTCTTGCTAAATTGGTTCATATCATATCCCTAACACCTACGTCTGGTTACAATTTGAGGTACCTAATATTGAAAATACACGCTGTATAATAGGTACTACTTATAAAAAAATTAAGATAAGAAATATACTAGGATCAAGAAGTACCTAATGTTGCCCAATGACGAACTTTCTTGGGGACGGGTGTGTCTAGATATTAATGCAATATACCTATGACCGCGAGCTATCCGGTTGCCTCTTGCATACCTACCTAACTATTGCAACTACGCGTCATTGCTCTGAATAATCTACACTGATAATAAAAAACTAAATTAAAAATGAATCAGCCAGTAACATTTCAAACTTTTTTTGTTACGAATGATCCGGTTTCAGGAGGTATGCCCAAATATTCGTGTTGCATCTTTTTCCTTCCTACGGCAAATGAAAGAGAGGCAACGACGCAACGCGAACACGAACCCCCAAGTGTGGTGCGACCATTACTTTGACGCTTGAGGATCGTGACGTCACGGTCCCCGATCGTTTTCTCACTCTAACAAGCGATATTAAAACGGTTGTAGCTTCGTAATTTTTTGAGATATTTTAATGCTTAGAATAATAACGCATAGAAGGATAGTTTCATACGGCCGACGCGCCAAGCGTGAGGCATAAAATGGATTCATGTAATTGTGATCAACTCGTATTCACACGCGCCAATACGCACACAAACGCACCAATTTTGTTCCACCGATCGGCGTACTGGGCCATTTATGGCCGAGTTTTCGTGGCCTCACCGTTGCGCGTGAACTGCGTTTCTATGCGTTATTATACTTATTATTCTAAGTTTCAATGGGTTTTTCGTTTCTTCTTTCTTTTGAAGTAATAATAAATTTTGAGTCAACTCCCCTATTTGGAAGACAAGCGGAAAGAGTATTCTATCTATTAAAGATGAGTCATGTGAAGAAACAGATACCTGCAGGAAAAAGAGCTGTACGGATTGACAGCAAAAAGTATACAAAACAAAAATATAAATGCCTAATGCCCTGACTCACTCATCAACGCACAGCCGAAACTACTGGGGCTAGAGAGTTGAAATTTACACCAAAACTACCTTTTACAACGTAGGCAACAGATAAGGTGTTTTTGGAAATTACACCCCTAAAGGGGTTAAATTGGGGTGCAAAGTTTGTATGAGGGAAAGTTTATTTTATGAGCTAGAGACTTAAAACTTTGTATAAAGATTACTTATTAGAATACAAATGAAGTTCTTTTAACGTTTACGAAAATTCTGCCCCTAAGAGGGTTAAAAAAGGGTGCAAATTTAGTATGGGAGAAACTTAATTTTTTTTAGCAAGAGACTTAATACTTTGTGGAAAGATTACTTATTAGAATACAAATAAAATATTTTCAGCGTTTTGAAAAATTCTACCCCTAAGGGTGTTAAAAAGGGTTGTAAATTTGTATGAGGGAAACTCCTTTTTGAGATAGAACCTTCAAAGTTTTTAGAAAGATTACTTAATTCAATACAAATAAAGTATTTTTAGCGTTTTGGAAAATTCCACCCCTAAGGGGATGAAAAAGGGGTGCAATGTTGGTAAAGGGGATTTTTTTGAGCTAGAATCTCAAAACTTTTTAGGAAGATTCCATAATAAAATAAACATAAAATACTTTTAGCGTTTTAGAAAATTGCACCCCTTAGGGGTGTATAAGGGAGTTGTATTTTTTTTGAGAGCGACTTTAAACTTTTTTGAAAGATTACCTATTACAATACAAATAAAGTACTATCAGCGTTTTGGAAAGCTCCACCCCTAAGGGTGAAAATTTGTATGGAGGGAACTTTTTTTTTGGGCTAGAGACTTGAAATAGTTTAGAAAGATTATATATTAGAAAATATAGGTAAATTACTTTCAGTGGTTTGGAAAGTTTAAGAGGGGGATAAAGAGGTGCAATGTTTGTATGGGGGAAAATTTTTTTTTAGGTAGAAACTTAAAACTCTGTAGAAAGATTAAGTACTTATTAAAAAACAAAAAAAGTCCTGCCAGCGTTTTAGAAAATTCCACCCCTTAAGGGGTTAAAAGTGGTGCAAGGAAACACTTTTTTCTAGCTAGATACTTGATAGTTTACACAAAAAATATTTACCTATTACAATAACAAAAAACTTGGTGTTTAATTTTTTATTTTTCCCTGAAAAGTGTTAATAGGGGGTTCAAAGTTTGTATGGAGAGCAAGAAAATTTTAAAGATATGAGATTTGTAACTTCGATCTTAGGCTGTTTAGACTACCAAAATTATTTCAGCGTTTTTTTTTATTCATCCCCTAACGGGGATTATAAGGGCGTTCAAAATGTGTATGGAGAGCAAGACATTTTTAAAGTAAGGTATTTGTAACTTCGGTTTTAGACAAAACAAACATGCTAAGTAAACTACTAAGTACAGAACTTATTTCAGCCTTTTTTTAATTCATCGCCTAAGAAGGTTAAAATGAGTAAAAAATTTGTAACTTCGGTTTCAGACTGTTTACTAAATATGAGGGTTCAAAGAGGGTTCTAAGTTTGTATATAGAGCAAGACATTTGTAAACTTGCAAAGTTAGAGATTTGTAACTTACAAAACTAATTTCAATGTTTTTTAGGGTTTCGTACTCAAAGAGTAAAACGGGACCCTATTACTAAGACTCCGCTGTCCGTCCGTCCGTCCGTCCGTCTGTCCGTCCGTCTGTCTGTCACCAGGCTGTATCTCACTGATACCGTGATAGTTCTAGCTGAAATTTTCACAGATGATGTATTTCTGTTGCCGCTATAACAAGAAATACTAAAAACACGGAATAAAATAGTTTTTTTATAGATAATGGTACAGAACCCTTCGTGCGCGAGTCCGACTCGCACTTGGCTGGTTTTTTTTTATTCGTTCCTTAAACAAACATTTAGACGATAACACGCGGACGAAGTCGCGGGCAACAGCTAGTAATAAATAAAATAAAGAAGCCTTTATTCTACCATAATTCAGATTGACAATATTTCATTTGCATGCTGCACATGCTAAATCATGTTGTACTATACTTATTGATTCTTAACAGTTAGTTACTTATATTTGACTAGTTACATACCATAATAAATAATTTAACTAAACATTCATTTCATTTTAACATACCAACACAATTACCATTTCGATAACATTCATGAAAATTAAAAGTATAATTCAAAATACATATACTTAAGTTAAGAATCATATTTAAGTATTTTTTATACAATTCATTAAGAAATTATTCATCATACAATATATTATACTACTCTCTTGATTAATTAAGGAAGTCGCCACTTTGGCGTAGGCCTCCCCCAGCATTCTCCATTTACTTCTCTCTCTAGCTAAAATAATAGTCTACTTAACCCATATGGCACCACGACGTTTTCGGCATATGTCTTCCCATCTCTTCTCAGGTCCACCTCTCTTTCTCAGTCCAGTTCGTGGTGTCCATTATATGTCTTTACTCGTACATCTATTTTCCTTCAGTCTGCAAGTAGGTATGTCTTGGCCACTTCCATTTCAGACTTCTTATTCTCTCTATAATGTTCGCTCAGATAAAGACACAATAAAAAAAAATCGTCACTCCAGGAAAAGTTGCAGATAAGCTGTTGCTTAAGTATGTATTAATAAATTATATTATTATCACATAGATTTATAAATGGAGTCACCATTTATCAAAAATAAGGCTAGGTAAGTAGGTATAAATCCTATAATTTTATAAAGTTAAAGGATATATAGGTATCTAAAGTGTCTACAGAAAATGAATGAATCTCTATAGTTGTATAAACGACCTTTAAACTGTGGTGTAGGTATATATTATACTAGCTGTTGCCCGCGACTTCGTCCGCGTAGAACTTAATACTTAGAAAATATAATGCAAACAAACTTCTACCATCTTAAGGGATGATTTCCGAGGCAAAAACTATTCTATATCCTTTGAAGGGTCTCAAATTATTTAAAATTATAATGCAGAGGGCCTACCGCGAAAGGCATTCGAAGTTTCCCCTCTCTGTCATACTTACAAGTTCGTACATAAGTGCGACAGAGAGGGAAAACTTCGAATGCCGTTCGCGGTAGGCCCTCAGATATACGAACTTTCGGTTTTCGTGGTTTGGCTGAATACGCAAAGAGCGCGCGCGCGTGCCATTCAAAAAAACCAAGTTTATATTGTTCGAATTTGTTGTTACATTTTTGTACAAATTACGCCTTAATTAGACATTTGCGCTTATAAGTTCGCATATCAAAATCGATTAATTTTATATTTGCTTTTGGTACCTATGTGTCTCGTCAATGTATATCGTAGACGGGATTAAAATTATTAATAGGCGAAAGGAAGGCAAAGCAATTCCGCCATTTCGTCCGTAGTATTGCTTATTACTGTGATTTTGACGTTTCTTTTAGCTGACAGATGTGGCGGCGATATACTTTAAGAATAATAAATGAAAAATTAAATGAAGTCGTATATTACGGAAAATAAATTAATTGTCGCAGTCGGATAAAAACTATCCTAAGTTGCAGCTGGAGTAATAATGTACCTAAATAAAATGTTTCATATTTTTCCGTCCATGGGATGCTGAGAACATTCGTACCACAGAAAGCTTAGTTTTAAACTGGCTGATTCTTTTTTTAATTTAGAGATTTATTATAAGTGGAGATAAATAGATAGAAGATAATGAAACTCCCATTCAAATATCTCAAAAAATTATGAAGCTACATCCGTTTTAATGTCGCTTGTTAGAGTGAGAAAACGATGAGGGACTGTGACGTCAATATACTCGAGCCTCATAGTAAAAAACAATCGTTTCATATGAAGGTGCGTTTTGCGGAAAAGGGACAGAACATACCCCCTCTTAAAACTTTGGACTCTTATAACTTAATCATTACCTATATAACCTCTTGCTTTGTTTTTTTCTCCATTTGACTATATTTATTTTAAATTCTTTTTCGAGAAAATACATTATGATTATTTACCATATTTTCGATTCCTGAGCTATAACCACGAACTTCGGAATTCGAAAATATTCGGGTATCTCTATCTCTATCGCACTAACCATACTCGAGTGACAGGGATGCAAATATATGAACATTGAGTATCGGTTTTCGTGGTAGCGCCGCAGGTACTTTGGCTGAATGCGCCGAGCGCGTGCCATTGTCATTCAAAAAAAACAAATTCGTGTTAATTATATTGTTCAAATTTGTTGATTTCATTTATTGAAATTACGACATAAAACGACATTTGCGCATATAAGTTCTCATATCAGAATCGAATATTTTTTAATGGTTTATATTTTAGCTTTTGTCTCGTAAAGGTCTATCGTAGACGGGATTTAAATTATTAATAAGTGAAAGGCAAAGCAATTCCGCCATTTTGACGAAAATTTGACGGTTCTTATAGCTGACAGTTGGAGCAGCGTTTGATTTCAATAAAAATAAATGAAAAATTAAATGAAGTCGTATATTTCGGAAAATTAATTAACGGTCGCAGTCGGATAAAAACTATCCTAAGTTGCAGCTAGAATAATAATGTACCTATATAAAATGTTTCATATTTTTCCGTTCATGGGATGCTGAGAACATTCGAACCGCGCAAAGCTTAGTTTCAAACTGGCTGATTCTTTTTTTAATTTAGAGATTTATTATAAGTGGAGATTATATTATATCTGTCTTTTTAACCCGACGGATAACTACAACTTAGAACAAAATGTCCTTGTCATACTATCTTTATAGCAACTTTCATGTAGACCGGTTATATGGGTTACGCGAGTAAATGTAACAATAACCACAACTTAGGAAAGTTGAAAAACCCCCGTCACGGCTGAACCGATTTTGTTGCAACGTAGCTAAGAACCATCTCGATCACATCAGCTTTCGAATAAAAAAACCGCATTCAAATCGCAATCGGTCTATTCGTTTAGAGCTACGATGCCACAGACACACACACACACCCACACACACACACACACACACACACACACACACACACAGTCACACACACACACAGACAGACACACACAGACAGACACACTGACACGTCAAACTTATAACATCCCTCTTTTTGCGTCGGGGGTTAAAAAGAGGGGTGTAATAAGTATGACGTGTCAGTGTATCTGTCTGTCTGTGTGTGTGTGTGTGTGTCTGTGGCATCGTAGCTCCTGAACGAATGGACCGATTTGAATGCGATTTTTTTAATAATAATGGTTCTTAGCTACGTTTCAACAAAATCGGTTCAGCCGTGACGGGGGTTTTTCAACTTTCCTAAGTTGTGGTTATTGTAACATTTTCTCGCGTAACCCATATAACCGGTCTACATGAAAGTTGCTATAAAGATAGTATGACAAGGACATTTTGTTTTGGTAACCATCACCCCGTAAAAGAGGCTAACGCATTATGGACCTAAGATAATTAAATTACCTACTCTAAGTGGATAAGAAAGGTGAAGAGATAGCTGTTTATACAAATTATGCTAAATCCATTACGTTGGCTTTTAATCTTATATTCGGTAATTGGGCCGTTACCTTGCCGGTTGTTAAGATTTCGGCTGCGACGAGTTTTGGCCCGTAGCCAACACAGTCTCATACAGAACTCCACTGCACATAACCATGAAAATAAACATCTATGAATAAATTTCGCGGTTTATAGATTCACGATTCAGTCTACGCTGTGGATTAACCATAGAGCCACTTCGGGAAGTTTTTGTGCCTAGTGTTCGTGTGACAATTGAGTAAAACTGGCTCACCAATTTTGGATTTCGTACCATCCGCCTACCGGTAAGAATAGGTTTAGCTGTTGGCCTGTTCCTTGGCAGTGTTTATTTATTCACGGTTTGTGCTGTTTTATGGCTAATAAAACTACCAATTGGAAGCGAGGCTACAATAATGTAACGATTATATTTCTTCTTTTTTGTTCGCTGGAATAAAAAACGGAGAGCTCTGGAAGCTATAGATATGTGTCGATGGGAGGCGGACGTGGGTAGGGTAGATAGAAGAAATCATTATACAGGGTTGAAATAACTGTACTAAATCAAATATATAATTTACTCTAAAAACAAAGTTTAAACCGACTTCAATTCAGTACTTCGCCAAGCCACATAGGTACATGAAAATTTCCACATTTCCTTTCCAATTCACAACATGAATTGCTTTCTGAGAGCAAATGCGTTGATTATGCCTATATTACAGAAAAAAACCCAACTCGCTATATGTGGGCTGATAATATTGATTTCCGTCAATTCCCCAAGGATCACAGAATTAACACTTCATTAGTTGCTACTTCAACGGAATCATGTCAGAATCTTTGACGTACTTTAAATTTTTGAGTAGTTCCATAAGTCATCTGTGGTCTTCATCATCAGTTCCACTTCACCAAAATTGCGATTTTCGAGAGTAAATACCTACACGAGTTATAATAGAAAATACCAAAATCACTACACGCGTGCCTATAAAATTTGAGGGTTGCCCTCAATTTCCCTGGGATCCCATCATCAGATCCTGACTTGGTGACAGCGAGACCATCTCAGCAGTACCTAGGTATCCTCTTTCGATTAAAAAAAGAAGCGGCTTGTGTCGGAGATACAACCGTTAATTAAGTTTAAGTGGATACTTCTTTGTTGGCGGTACCCGTAAAATATATATCTGAATTAATTCACTAAAATCTGTATAAGTAGGTACAGATAAATCGGTATATATGGCAACATTGACTGACGTAGATTATTTGACTCGCGACCGGACATGTGTTTTTGTTTATTTTTCGTTCTCTTTTTATATTTTGTTAGTATTTAACCCCCGCCGGATTAACAACACTTCAGGGGCTGCACCCCTGACTTACTCCGCATGATTTTGTAAAATAAAATAAGTAATAAGTGGTGAACGGTGTTGGTCACACATATTGTATTTATTAATAAGGCTAATAATTTAAGATTCCCTTGTAGTGGCTGTTTGTTTACCTATGTAAATAAAAAAATAAAAAAACATTGAAAGTCCGTCACATAAACTAAACAACATTTTGTGATTAACAACTAATGGCAAATAAAGAAGGATTAAAACATGTAACAAACAATTATTTGAAATCAGATTATGCTTCTCTACAAAAAGTTATCCCGGAAGTCACGTGATACATTTTGAACTGCACCCCTATACAAAAACGCGAGCAAATAAGTATCCACTTCAAAAAGAAATTTTGGAAATCGGTCCACAATTGACGGAGAAATCGGCGAACATACATAAAAAAAACGTACAGTGGAACATGTAACATATAACCTCCTCCTTTTTTAAAGTCGGTTACAAATAGTTTTCATTCATTAAACAGATGGGTGAAGTTCGTGCCTCTATTAATATCTCCTACCCACTTGGTTGTAGCACATATTAATGCTGGTGACTGTTCCTATACTATTACACAGAAGATTCAATCATAAGTATCATAACTCGCAAATGCTTTGTAGATTCAATTACTTAAAGACTCACATTTGCTGAAAAGCCCGACGCTCTAAGGAAGTATTTTGAAGTTTGTTCCGTCATCAACCACTAGGCATAACTGATTGATTAGATTAGCTAAGGCATATACATATATACTTACTTACATGGAACTAATGAGATCACATAGGTATGTCGAGGATGAATAAGGCTTGTTTCAGTACTGAGAAACGTTTTAACTCACCAACGCGAATGAGCCATGATTGTGTGTGTGTCTATGTGTGGCAGTCTGAGTGTTCAGTACTTCTCTGTTTCTACACGTAACGTATACAGACGATTTCAAAGATAAGTACATATTTTCTTCTTATTGCAGTGGAATACAGTATAAGTTTTATCGATACATAATTATGCGTTTTCAAACGCGTTTGCGTTTAGTTTCAGTCTGTATGGCAACGTGTAGTTCCTAATAATTACCAGCAGAGGCGCTGTTAGCGTTGCCATACAAATTGAAACTAAACGCAAACGCGTTCGAAAACGTATTGTATCGATAAAACTTATACTACAGAGGCTCTAGTATAAGTTTTATCCATATAATACGTTTTCGAACGCGATTGCGTTTAGTCTCAATTTATATGGCAACGCGAACAGCGCCTCTGGTGGTAACTATTAGGAACTACGCGTTGTCATAAAAATTGACACTAAACGCAAACGCGTTCGAAAACGTATTGTATCGATAAAACTTATACTACAGCTACTGGTACCTATACCTACAAGGCTCACCTGCGTTCGTGAGATAAAGAAACTAATAATATTTAAGTGCATACCTACGATAGTTTCCTCAAGCGAGACGGGATGAGAAATTTATGACTATCGACGCTAAAATAAATGATCGATTGTTCGCCTCGTCTCGCCGGTAGACAACCAACGTTAGGTACTGCTGAAGGGTGAAGTCGAACGGAAAGATGAAATTACAAGATGTTATGACTCTAAGCTGCATTTATTAAATACAATGCGAGAGGTTGTACGTAGGAGTCCACGAAACTCCTGCGTACAACCTCTCGCAGTGTATATTGAGGCCAAAGCCTCGACGTCGATTTCTTGACGTATTCAGCCTTCTACTTATAGTTACCTAAGCTTCCGGGCAGTTTGATTCAAAATAAGAATAATACATGACCTACGGATGTGAAATATGGACTCTCACAACAGCACACAGAACAAAACTAGATTCGTGTCAACATGCAATGGAACGAAGCTTCCTTGGCCTTAGGAAAAGTGACGAGAGTTAGAAAAATTGGACATAACAGTAAAAACAAAATTCACAGATATTTTAAAAAGAACAGACCAGCTATAATTGAATTTCAAAACAAAATTTTAACCGAATTCAAATCAGTAGCCAAATAGCTTCAAGTTTGCGTTTACATACAGACGAATTGAGAACCTCCTCCTTTTTTGAAGTCGGTTCAAAATGGAAGTGGACTGGCCACATGATGCGCTCTAAAGATGGAGGTGGAGTAAAGTAGTCACAAATTAGTATCCCAGAGGTTCAACTAGAAGCAGAGGTAGACGGTATTGTAGATGGGAAGACGAAATAAAAGTAACAGAGCGGGACCTTTTTGGAGAAGAGTCACTAATGTCACTATGGACAGAGCTCAGTGGAGAGAGTTAGAGGAGGCCTTTGCCAAGAGGCCAACTGAGATATGAGACATTTTATAAGTTAATAGACATTATTAAAGTGAAGTGAATAACACATTTGTTGTTCATTAGCGCAAAATCGTAAACAAGAAAAATGTATTAGGTACTACATAGTTGTTATTCTATGTGTATTGTACTCTTTTTAGAAATAAAGGCTATTTTATTTTTTATTTTATATAGCCCGCATTCTAGAGGTTGAACATACAACCTTTGCTGTACCATCGCCAACACAGTTAACTGACCATCCGTGCATTGTAATGTCACGAATGGTCAGTTAAATGTGTTGTCGTTTGTACCTAATGTATTTGCTCGTATTCTGTATGATGCAGGGGCGAAGCACACATCTAGCGGTGATGAGACTCCGCCAATACCCGAAGAAGAACTGGAGCAGCAGAAGATTGAACACGAACGTCAAATGCAAAAGGTAAACAAAATTATTCCCTAAGGTATAAACAGGGTGTGGCCTGTAATAGGAGCAAATATTCAAAAGGACGCTTCCTTAGAGCATTTGCAATAACCACTTGTTCATTTAAAAAAAAATATTGATTCGGAGAAATTTTGGTCTAAAGCTACGACCTCCAAGTAATGTATCTTGGCACCACGACATAATAGCACATCAGTCAATGCAGATTTAGAGGTAACATCATGTAATGAGTCAGAATAGTTTTTGCATTTTTGTTTTCAAACGATATTTTTGTGATTTTTTATTTTTTTTTTATTTTTTTAAATTAAAAGTTACTGATAGCTCCTAAAGAGTAAAACAATACAAGTAAACTTATTTTAATTTTTTTTTTATTCAAAAATATTTTTTTTTTGCGTAAAACCACTTGGAAATAATTTTTCACAAGCTTAACAATCTACGGTTTAATTTTTTGCTCCTATTACATGCCAAACCCTGTTTAATCCAAGTGGCACAGATGCAACTTGGCAGCATCACAAATAAAATGTATCACAACAAATTTCGATAATATGTTGGTATTGTCGAAAGTTATAAAAAAGATACGGTCGTGTCGTTACTAGTAATTGACATAGGATTCCTCCAGTGTTATATTTATGTCCAAGGGCAAGAAACTACCGGCGTCATAATGTCCAGTCGCCATCACATACATAGGTACACTATAGGTGTTCAAAAATATCGGCACATGCACCCTAATGCCTTGAAAATAGAGGTGTGTTCCGATGTTTGTGACGTGCTTGTTTGCTCCGATGTATGTGATGGCGACTGTCCATTGTCGAAAAGTACGAATGATGTAATGCCCCTGGCTCCGATAGTCCAGACGTCATAATACTCATAATACTTATTTTATAAAGTCCCTGTGTCCGATAACCCAGGTGTCACAAAGTCCACTTGTCGATGTGTGCATAGGTAAAAAACTTAAGTAAAGCCCCTTTTGCATGAAGTTGTGACCTGTTCGAATAGACATAACATATTTAAACTTTGTAACACAAGCTAAATATAATTAGATATGCTTATTGGAACAGTCCACAATTACTATCAGGAAAAAGAAAGGTTTTTTTTAATTGTTGAAATGTGATTGTTTCGCAATGAATCCTCGGAGCAAGACTTCTCGTTTAAACAGTGTTTTTTTAATAGGAAAAGGAATGCCAAGCACGGGAAGCGGAGGAGGACCGGCAGCTGGACATAGAGCTGCTGCATCAGCGAGCCATCGAGGCGGAGGCCGAACAAAAGAGAGAGGTGAATAGCGTTATTTATACGGAATCATACCCTGAGAACTTTACGGTTTTGGTCTATGATAACACAACAATATATCGATATCAGCCATATTTTTACACCAAAAAATAGGTTGGGTAATTTGACTAAATATTCATTAATAATCCACCTAAATTTAATACCGATACGGTAAAAAATAATGAAAAGTAATCTTCATAAATTCCGTAAAAATCAGGCGAAAATGGTATACACTTTCTTTACTTAATAATTGACTACGTATATATACGTTCTTTGGGATACGCGCATAATCCACTTATTTTTGTTAATGAATAAACCTTTCTATAGGCCAAATGAAATTCAATATTATCTCAAGGTCGTAAAATATTTAATTAAAATGCCGTTATTTCCTGATGCATTTATTTCTGGATTAAGGTAGTGAGTCTCCAAATTTGTGTACTCAAACATGTTTTCATTATAAAAATACTGATAGCATTTTTGCTTGCGGGTTAATTTTTTTCTTAACTTCCGGTCCATAGAATTATTGATGTATATAGTAAAAGCTGTTTAAAATAACATATAAAAGCCGTATACAGATAATTAGCCTGATATTGAATTATTTCCAAAAAACCGTAATTTTCTCAGGGTATCAGTGTAAGCACGGCCTGGGTGCACGAGCGGGGCGTGCGGCGTCCATATAAAATAATCACTATTTATATGGACGCTCCACGCCCTTTCACACAATACACTTAATTTATGTTATCCTACTTGAGGCAAGAGGGGATAGTTTTGGAGCAACATTAACGCATATATCTTACCAGGGCCTATGATGGGCGCGTGTGTCAATGACGAGATAAAGCATCGTGCTCTATCTCCACTTATAATAAATCTCTAAATTAAAAAAAGAATCAGCCAGTTTGAAACTAAGCTTTGCGCGGTTCGAATGTTCTCAGCATCCCATGAACGGAAAAACATGAAACATTTTATATAGGTACATTATTATTCTAGCTGCAACTTAGGATAGTTTTTATCCGACTGCGACAGTTAATTAATTTTCCGAAATATACGACTTCATTTAATTTTTCATTTATTTTTATTGAAATCAAACGCTGCTCCAACTGTCAGCTATAAGAACCGTCAAATTTTCGTCAAAATGGCGGAATTGCTTTGCCTTTCACTTATTAATAATTTAAATCCCGTCTACGATAGACCTTTACGAGACAAATGCTAAAATATAAACCATAAAAAAATATTCGATTCTGATATGAGAACTTATATGCGCAAATGTCGTTTTATGTCGTAATTTCAATAAATGAAATCAAAAAATTTGAACAATATAATTAACAGGAATTTGTTTTTTTTGAATGACAATGGCACGCGCTCGGCGCATTCAGCCAAAGTACCTGCGGCGCTACCACGAAAACCGATACTCAATGTTCATATATTTGCATCCCTGTCACTCGAGTATGGTTAGTGCGATAGAGATAGAGATACCCGAATATTTTCGAATTCCGAAGTTCGTGGTTATAGCTCAGGAATCGAAAATATGGTAAATAATCATAATGTATTTTCTCGAAAAAGAATTTATGATAAATATAGTCAAATGGAGAAAAAAACAAAGCAAGAGGTTATATAGGTAATGATTAAGTTATAAGAGTCCAAAGTTATAAGAGGGGGTATGTTCTGTCCCTTTTCCGCAAAACGCACCTTCATATGAAACGATTGTTTTTTTACTATGACGCTCGAGTATATTGACGTCACAGTCCCTCATCGTTTTCTCACTCTAACAAGCGACATTAAAACGGATGTAGCTTCATAATTTTTTGAGATATTTGAATGGGAGTTTCATTATCTTCTATCTATTTATACATAATAAATGCCTATGTCCTGACTGACTTATTCACTCACTCACTCACTCACTCACTCATCAACGCACAGCCGAAACTACTAATCTTAGAGAGTTGATTTTTGCACAGTATGTTGCTTTTATAACGTGGGCTAGGGATAAAAAGGGATTTTTGAAAATTCTACCCCTAAGGGGGTAAAATGGGGGTGCAAAGTTTGTATGGGAGAACCTTTTTTTTTGAGCTATAGACTTAAACTTTGTAGAAAAATTAGTTATTAGAATACAAATGAAACACTTTCAGCGTTTTGGAAAATTCCACCCCTACGGGGGTAAAATAGGGGTGCAAGGTTTGTATGGGGGAAACATTTTTTTTTTTAAATAGAGACTTAAAACTTTGTAGAAAGATCAGTCATTAGAATACAAATAAAGAACTTTCAGGGTTTTAGAAAATTCTACCCCTAAAGGGGTAAAATAGAGTGCAAAGTTTGTATGGGAAAAACTACTTTTTTTTAAATAGAGACTTAAAACTTTGTAGATAAATTATTCATTAGAATACAAATAAAGTACCTAGATTCAGTGTTTTAAAAAAATCTACCCCTAAGGGGGTAAAATAGGGGTGCAAATTTTGTATGGGGGAAACAATATTTTTTTTAAATAGAGACTTAAAACTTTGTAGAAAGATTAGTCATCAGAATACAAATTAAGTACTTTCAGCGTTTTAGAAAATTCTACCCCTAAAAATAGGGGGCTAAAATAGGGGTGCAAAGTTTGTATGTGGGAAACTATTTTTTTTAGCTAGAGTCCTAAAACTTTGTAGAAAGATTATTTAAATACAAAGAAAGTACTTTCAGCGTTTTGGAAAATTTCACCCCTAAGGGGGTAAAATAGGGTGCAAAGTTTGTATGGGAAAAACATATTTTTTTTTAATAGAGACTTAAAATTTTGACGAAAAATTACTTATTAGAACATGAAAAATACTACATTCGGCGTTTTACAAAAATCATTCCCTAAGGGGGTTAAAAAAGGGTGCAAGGTTTGTATGGGGAACACTTTTTCTGAGCTAGACACTTAAAACTTTGTAGAAAGATTACTTATAAAAATACAAAAAAAAAGACTTTCAGCGTTTTGAAAAAATCTATCCCTAAGGGGGATAAAAAGGGGTGCAAAGTTTTTATCAGGGAAAGTTTATGTTTTTGAGTTAGAGACTTGAAACTTTGTAGAAAGATTACTTATTAAAATACAAAAAAAGAACACAAATCGTTTTAGAAAATTCCACCCCTAATAGGGTTAAAAAGGAGAGCAAGCTTTGCATGGGCAACACTTTTTTTTGAGTTAGACTTAAAACTTTGCAAAAAGATTACTTATTAGAATACTAAAAAAGAACTTTCAGCGTTTTAGAAAACTCCATCCCTAAGGGGATCCTTAAGATCCTTAAGAAGGGTAGCCAGTGTTGTGTGGGAAAAACTTTTTTTTTTACTAGACTTAAAACTATTCAAAATGTTACTTATTAAAATTAATAATAAAGTACTTTCAGAGTTTTAGAAAATTCCACCCCTAAGGGGGTTAAGAAAGCTTTGTATGGGCAACACTTTTTTTGAGCTAGAGACTTAAAAGTTTACGAAAAAAGTTCTTTCAGCGATTAGAAAAATTCAACCTCTAAGGGGGTTTAAAAGGGGGTTCAAATTTTAAAGTGTGAGTAAGAGATTTTTAACTTCGGTCTTATTCTGTACGTTAAAAGACTACAAAACTGATTTCAGAGTTTTTCCAAATTCATCCCCTAAGAGTGTTAAAATTGGTTCAAAGTTTGAGTATTTTTAGGCATTTTTAAAGTATGAGATTTTTAACTTTGGTTTTAGACTGTTTGTTCACAAACTAGAAAATGAACATCAACTTTTTTTTTAATTATCCCCTAAAAGAGGGTTCAAATTTTGTATTGAGAGAAATCATTTTCTAAGACGATAAAAAGTTCTACGCGGACGAAGTCGCGGGCAACAGCTAGTTTGACATAAATTAACAGAAAACGAGATAAAGTGATTTTTTTCCCCGTCTTGAGTAATTATGATATTGATATAAGATTGAATTTCGCCTGGGCTGGATTGTTTTCACTATATCTACCTGTACCCGCGCTTTATCTTCTAATTTTCCATACGATAAACGTAACCATGTATGTCTGAAGACGTATTATTAGTAGCGTTTGTCAAGTAGCAAACGAAAGATAAATTTGATAGTACAGTTACGGACTTTAATTGTTGAGTCATTTAGAGCTCACTTTATACAGGACACTTCAAATTTTACTATGAAAACCAAGTTAGTTGAAACCTAAATGGCTCTACAATTAAAATCCGTGACTATATATACAAAATGACAATTACTTTATCTTCTCCATACCTCGCGATGAACACAAATATTTATAGGCCTACACACACATTATTGTCTTTGTGCGTATAATAGTACCTAACAGTCGTCAAAATTGATGTATTCGTTTTCTTAGAAATAATGTAGTGAGCTTTAAATGCACGAAAGATTTAAATTGAGCACCTGCTTATCGATGTATATACGAGCGCTTGCATACAACACGGCTTTTATATTTGAGATTATTTCAGTAGGCCGAATTGCATACAAGTAAAAACCAACTCCATACATACGTACATACAATCACGCCTTTATCCCTAAAAAGGGGTAGGCAGAGCACATGAAACTTGTGTTCTAGTGCCACTTTTAGCATAACTGTGGGTATAACAGATGGACAAAATGTGATATCGAAGTGATAGGTTGCTAGCCCATCGCCCACAACACACTTCAACCCTGTTCCCTTAGTCGACTCTTACGACACCATACATCCATTTAATCAAAAAGCAACAAACCGTTCAAGATAGAAGATTCCAATTTTTAATTTTTTACCCGACTGCCGAAGGAGAGAGGGTCATGTTTTTCGAGCGTATATAAGTATGTATATAAGTATGTATGTAAGTATGTATGTATGTGGGTATGTCTTATTCTTTGACACGCCCTGCAGCCTAAACCGTTTGACGGATTTTGACATGTGAGGTGTCGTTAGATTCCTCTTAATCGTGGGAGTGACATAGGCTAAATAATATTTGCAGTTATAAAGCAGTTGGGTTTTTTGAAAAATGTTTTGATTTCACTTGTTTTCACTACAAAAACGTGTGTGTACAAGCGCTCTACGGGCTGTAAAAGAACGAACCACTATTTCGTTTCACTTGCAGTATTGCTTTTAGTATTGTCTGTTAAAGATTTGTCGTTTAGATTGCCGAGGCGGTAGAAGTGGTGCGCGGTATGAACACATCATGGTCACACCACGGCTTGTGCGAGCTGCCGCGCATGGCGACAAGGTGGCGACATAGTAGACCGTCGATACCGGATACACATTACAGAGTGAGTGAGTTGTCTAAGAGAATTAATTGAGATGATGGATTTCGAAGCCATCCGATGTTTCATGATGCCGTCTTTCGTCGCAGCTTGCTTGCTTGCTTCAAACGAGATACCAGCCTAGCTAGGACGATACGTTTTATCGTTATGTTATACGTGACGTTTCAGTACATTTTTGATAAAACCTATCGTGCTAGGGCGTCAAAGAGCCGCTTGATGTTGTGGTTGAGCCATAAAAGCCATCTAAGATCGGCAAAGGAGATGTAGTTGTGATTTGCATGGTAGAATAAAGCAATGTAAGTCATTCCCGTGACAGCTCGTGACGTCAGTGTATCTACGTCATCAGCATCTTTAAAATGGCGGACTGTCAGTGTGTTGCCACTGTTTGAAAGTAAATTACTCGAGTAAATTGCTTTACTTTTTTACTTCACTTACGTGCTTTCAATAAATATTTACGTTGAACTACAAATTGTATTCAGTAGTCTTTTCACCCCAAATAAATAGTAAGGTACTAACAAACATATAAAACAATATTAATCGTGCATCAACAAACTCCTTGTTTTTATGGAAGATGTCAGTCAGTGGCAACATTTGTGTGCCAACTTTACACAATGGCAACATTTTTGTGACGTAGGTCAGATGGTCAGAGACAACGTCGGGAATGGCTTACCTTGTTTTATTCTACAGCCGCTGCTTTTGCTTTAAACTTCCAGTGCGCAGTGCGTTACGTCGAAGGTCAGGTCGAATATAGCTCACGATGCACATTGGTATCAAATTAGAATGCGACATGTAAGTATCTTATAGACCCACATGACGCACATACTGCGTTCCTGTGCTACGTACCATTTTCGTAAGAAACTTAACACATTTACTGCCAGGAATCGCTATGTTCGTAGCCGATCCCGTGGTTTTCCTCGTACTTATGTGGCGGAAAGCGACTACGGCGTAGGCACCCGCTAAGCCGGTTCCTGGCAGTGAATGTGCATTCGGTGCCAATCATTGCACACATCCGTTACGGGGATTTTTCGCTTCATATGGAGTACATATGGAGGCTGCCGCGGACTACGGCATAGTGCTACGAGAGTCGTGGCGGTGAATGAGTTAAGCTGCTACGCCCGTAGCAGAGGCGATGCAATTTTTACGCTTTTGGCGTGGAAGAAGAGTTAGTTCGGACACTTACATTTTCGCGTACAAGTCAAGCAACATACGGTGTATCGTTGACGAGATGATGAAATATAATTTACAACGGTTCGCTATACATTTTGTTCGAAGAAACGGTGCATATTTATATAAGGTAATAATAGTACTTATATGTTGTTTGAGTTTACAAACTATACATATAAGTATTTGCGTGCTCCACGCGCTGCACTAACGTGTCAGATTGCGAACACATTCAAATGTAATTGGAATAAGAAACAAATATCGCAGAAACTTACTTCATCTTTTCTTTATTTGGAAACAGGAAATAATTGTCGTATTTCCTCCTAAGAACGTAAATAAATTGTACAATAGCTATGTTTATTTCAATTCTTTAATTGCCGCATTCCTTTATTTTCAACTTTAACATTTTTCGGCCTAACACAAACGAATAACATGCAAACATATAAAATTTTCACAAACTTTTTTCAACTTAAATGTGTGTTGTTCCTTTCTCACACAAATATCAATTTGATGACCGTTTATGAATATTTTTGAAGAGCATAACTAGTAGGTTTAAATAAGGATTTAAATAAATAAATATTTGGGGATAATCTTACACAAATCAACCTATAGTCCCAAACTAAGCAAAGCTTTTACTATGAGCACTAGACGCCTATACTTATATAGATAAATAAATACGTAAATACATAGGTAGAAAACACTCCTGAACAAATATTCGTGCTCATCATACAAATAAATGGCCTTACCAGGATTCGAACCCGGGACCTCCGGCTTCGAAGGCAGGGTCACTATCAACTAGGCTACAGAGGTCGTCATTTAGATACCTGCATAATTTCTGGCCTGGCAAGGGTACACGGACGAAGTATGTAACATATATTTGTGTCAAGACTATTAAATTTTTAGTTTAGGTACTTTATGTTATATTCATATGCGTTTTAATAAGGCACATTGCGCGTCCCGTAATTCTGTATGCATAAATAAAACAAGTTAAACTAATATCATATTTTACTATACAACATTATTTCTGCTGGCTGCTGGTACATGTGAGAAAAACGGGGGACCGCAGGGAATTAATTATTCAAAATAAATTTAGCCGCTACTTCCGCCGAGTAGACTAGTTTCCGGAGCCGTTCCACCCAATGGGAGATGATTTCCGGGTTAAAAAGTATTCCTTCTACGGGACATAAACTATCTCTATGCCAAATTTCATGAAAATCGACTAAGCAATTTTAACTGTAAATTTTACACTTTTGCTGATTTGATACTGATCATGTGATTATGACACTGGAACCTCATTGTCCTCAACAGCTATTTTGTATCTAAATGTTCATGTATTATATATTGAAACCTTTCACTTTTCTTTTGTAAATATACTAAAGTGCCGATTTGTCTGATTTCCTCGTAACTCAATCATTAGTTTAATTTACAGGACATTCAACGCTATTATTGTACGGGAAAGCTAGATTAAAACCTAATATTGCTAACGAATTGAAAAAAAACCAAAGAAAAACATTCCCAATAAATTTAAAAGGAACTGTTTTATTCTAAAATTGTTTCGAACTCCTTATTCAAATATCCTTTATGTTTATGAATAACGCCGGACAGTGCTGTATGAACTTTAACGTTCGTAACAACGTACGGTCAACCAATTTGATTCCTAGGCCATCATAGAACCTTGCCGTTGTAAATGCTATGTCAATACGGGTAACTAGGATTATTTCGTCGCTAAGTATCAGTTAAAATTACAGGGTTCTAATTGGTTGACTGTACGTACCTAGCGAACTTATTACCTACAAGTGACAGACATACAATAAACTGTGTATACTTGTATCATATGTTCGTACAAATTGCGCATTTATTCCTCTTAAATCTATCTACAAAGTAAAAGTAAGTAATGTAAGTATGTTTTGTTTTTTTTTTCCATGTAATATCTTAATTTTTATTTACAAATATAACACATACAATATATTAAAACACACAAAATAACAAAAATCACACAAACAACATAAATAAAAAACACGCACACACACACACACACACACACACACACACACACAAACAAAACATTCACTTATGACATAACTAGCCTAAGTCTACTCAAACAAGCCCCCGCGAGTTGTACCCGGTGCAAAGGTGCCCATCACAACTTGCCGCGTTACCACGTTGGATGGCGATTGACAATCTTTGCACCAGGTACAAACCCGCGCAAGCATCGGACGTTCTGTCTTTTATTCGACGTCCCACCTCCTTTATGAAGGCGTCAAACCCCCAGCACCCTGTCGTCTCAAAAGCTAGAGGTACAAAATAATAACAATTTTGAAGAGTATTTGAATTGAAACGAACTAAACTAAGCCAACATTAATTCCGAAAACTTTGTGAGCTAGTATAATTTCTTCGACAGAATATCATTGCGCAGAATATGCTGAAGAAGGCATGCAGCGCACAGTTGACCAAGCCCCACTCCATACAAAGCATCACGGAATGTGATAACTGGATCAACCTGTCCCGCCTCGGAACTCGCAGAGGTTAGTAGGTATTCATTTGTGTATCATTAACTTAGTTCAAATAGACATTACATAAGTAGTTAAAATTTGCAACACAAAGAAATGCCTATTCGAACAGTCCACAACAACAAAAACATGCAAGGCCCAAGACTTCTGCTGTTTAAATCAGGAACGAAAACTGACCCTACCAACTTCAGGCCAATATCAATACTACCGGCACTAAGCAAAGTTTTTGAAAAGATTATTCTTAATCTGCTTATGTCTCACTTTAATTGTAATAAACTGTTCAATAACAATCAGTTCGGTTTTACTAGGGGTCGCTCTACCACTGATGCCGGTGTGGTACTAATTAAACATATTTTTGAAGCCTGGGAAGAGGCTCAAGATGCTATTGGAGTGTTCTGTGATTTATCAAAGGCATTTGATTGCGTTGATCACGAGAATTTAATCAGAAAGTTAAGACATTATGGGATTAAAAACTGTGCTCTTGATCTTGTATCATCGTATCTCTCTGAGAGAACACAACAAGTAGTCGTCAACGGGATGCACTCAGCGGGGACAACTGTTGCTCTTGGTGTTCCTCAAGGCTCGATTCTGGGTCCATTTTTGTTTCTGATTTACATCAATGACCTACCAAATGTGGTGAAAGATAAGTATGATATAGTGTTATTCGCAGACGACACGTCGCTTATTTTCAAGGTAGACAGGAAAGAGACAAGCTTCGATAATATTAATGATGCGCTCAACACTGTTGTGGAATGGTTTACAGCAAATAATTTACTGTTAAATTCCAAGAAAACAAAGTGTATCAGATTCACTTTACCTAATGTCAAGCACGTAAACAATACCAGGATCAAATTAAAGGGCGATGAACTGGAATTTGAAGATAGAACAGTGTTTTTAGGCATCACCTTGGACTCAAAACTACAATGGCATGCGCATATCGACACCCTAGCCGGCAAACTTGGTTCGGCAGCCTATGCAGTAAGACGTATAAGACAGTTAACAAACGTTGAGACGGCCAGGCTGGTGTACTACAGTTACTTCCACAGTGTTATGTCCTACGGAATCCTGTTGTGGGGAAAAGCGGCTGATATCCAGACCATCTTCGTGCTACAGAAACGAGCTGTACGCTTCATCTACAAACTAAAAGCCCGAAATTCTCTCAGGGACAAATTTAAGGAGGCAAATATTCCTACTGTAGCATGCCAATACATTCTTGAGAATATTATGTATGTGCGGAAAAACCTTCAGGACTTCAAACTCAACATTGATATCCACGACTACAACACCAGAAGTAAACACAAGATCGCAGTGCAGTACAGTCGTCTTCGCAAGGTTAGCACGTCGTTCGTGGGGAACTGTATACGTTTTTACAATAAAATACCTACCGAAATTGTTAATTTGCCGTTAAGTAAATTTAAGTCTCATATAAAAAAATATTTGCTAAGCAAGGCGTATTATAATATCAACGATTTCATAAACGACAAAAATGCCTTTAAGCCAGTAGCAGTCAAATTGTATTAGAATTAATATACCTTCGAGTATGATTGTCTTGGCGTATTACCTTTGTAATTATTATAAGTACCGGAAATAGCTGTTCCGTTTTATGTAACATGAGAGCACGTAATGCTTTTTCTCGCCGAACAAGTCGCTTTAATCTTTGCTATTATCAATGTCCAGTGTGGCTTGAATATGTCATGCTCGCTTAAAGGGCTTTGCTTACGGTGGCGTCGTTGATCGGGTCGCCACCTTCCCTAACATATGGTTGAGGGAGGCGATGGCTGAGATATGCGTCATACTCGTGATCGGGTGCTGTTTGTGGAGTCCGGTCTGTTCATGCTTGCAAGGGCATAGTAACTACCTAAATACTAGTGTTATTATCATTATTTTGACGAGAGACATCATTCTGTTCTTGACACGTTTTATTGTTATTGACCCTGTACATCTCTGACAATATTACATTAATGATCCTTTTTTTCTGTTTTAACGCTTAGAGACAGTATACATCTCTATAAGAACATTAGAATAATTATTAATTGTATTTGGATGCTCAGAGACATTATACATCTCTGGGGTACTAAATTATATCATAAACTTATTGTTAATTCTGATACAGACCTTATATCGAATGTATTTGATAATATTTTACAATTTTGGATTTTTCTAGTTTTCATTCAGTGACATTTAGTTTGTTAACCATTTAGGTACTAATTGGTTAAAATCTGCAATTTCAAAGTGATTATTGTGTAAGATTATTAATATTATATTGTAGAACACCATTTGACATGTAAAAGTGCCCTTGTGGCCTATTTGCAGAATAAATAATTGATTTTGATTGATTTTTGACTTTTCTTAATTTTGTATTTCGTGTTCCCCATATTTTAACCATATACCTATTTGGCAGTGCATCTTTAAATATGCGCATGGCACAGCTGTAGATACCGATATTGTTTTAAGGCAAAACGGTGCAGGCTCTGGTTAAAGCCATTGAATATCCTTCATAATTTTGTAGTGAACCTACACCTGACTAAAATTGATAAACATCCCAATAAAGTTTCTGCGTTACATTCAACTTACAAAGCTATTGTAGCTGTATTCTCTGTATTCACAGACTTTTTAGCGGTCGTTCTTATAGTTTCGCCATGTCTGTCTGTCTGTCCGCCCGTCTGCGGCTTAGCTCAGCGACTCTTACAACTGGAAAGTTGTAATTCGGCATGAGTAGGTATATATAAATCAATCACGCGGACAAAAGGGCCAGATAACATTTTGAAACAAAAAAAAATGTGTAAGTTTCATCTATCCGTTAAGTGTCGACGTAATTTTTTATTTCTCTGTAAACCTATTGTGTTGGGTTAGGGATATCGTTGGATATCGTCGCCTACCGCCATAATGAGGACCTCCGGGTGACAGACACGGGGGCGTCTGCCACCCACACTACAGGTCCTCGAGTTGGAGAGTGTGCCTGGTGTTCGGGTGCACTCCTTACGATGGTTTACTGGGGGCGGGTACCTACGCCTCCCCCCGTGACGGGTCCCATATGGAGACAGCTGCTGGCGGAGTCGCGGAAGTGTGCGCAAGCGTTCCCGTAGCTCCGCCAAAGAGCAGCGCGCAGAACACCGTGGGGTTTTAGACGGTAGTCCGGGTGGTTCCCGAGAGTCCGTCATACCCGTCCTGGTTCCCCAGCCAGGCGGAATGATAAAAGCATTTCCCCACGAAAAAAAAAGAAAACAAAAAAAAGGGATATCGTTGGATAGCGTGTTTTAAAAAAAGATACGTCTTTAAAAAATCTTTTTAGTCCAAATTGAATTTTGTCCAGTATGAAATAGAACCATATTTAAATACGTTCAAAGTGAATGTTGTCCAATTCAAATTACGTCCATGGGCGACCGAGCTCTGCTCGGGTGAAAATACAGAAAATTGCCCAGACATGAGACCCAGCTAGATCGATTTTTCGCCCCAGTAAACCCCTATATCTCAAATTTCGTTGATATAGTTTGAGGCGTTTTCGAGAACGTGATTAGTTGATTACAAATATATATAGGTATATATTTATATACATATGCTCGTCGTATATTATAGGATAGGATAGCTGGATATACAAATATTGCTTGTTTAGGATACCAAAATTGAATATGAAAATCCGCAGTTTTGTACAAAATTCACATAGGTTAGTAGCTGGCCACCGTTCAATAACTGGCCACCTTATACCTACTAAAAATGAAATCTATTCGCCTACTCGTATAATATAATTCATTTTAGTATAAGGTTTCAATTACCCGTCATACTAAATTGAATTCAGTTTGGAGCCAGCTATTGAAGGGTGGCCAGCTACTGGCGATTTACCCTATGACGTATTTCCGGATTGGTCATATTTTTGGAGTGTACGTAATTCCTTTGGACCTATATCAAGTATGTAAATTTAACTTTTAGGACGTAACTAACCCATTCGCGCCACTGACTTGAGCTCAAGTCACCCACCTGCAAACTTGCTGGGGTACATATTCCTCAAACATTGACGAAATGTGATTTCTCACAGATGAGTCTATTGACAGCGACGTGTGTTGTGAAGCCACCTGCGAAGCAAGCTCGGAGGCTCCCGCCTGGCGTGCCTCCGCCAATGATGTCAGCCCCCAAATGCGCATCGACATGGACCGAGCTCCTTCGTGCCCAGGGCAAGTCGATTGGAACATGTACTATCACATATTTTCGTGTTCATTGTTACTTTTTTAATCGCCATCGCCAGTGTTTATTATATATAATTGATTTTCAAAACAAAGTTTTAACCGACTTTAAATTAGTAGCCAAATAGCTTCAAGTTTGCCTATAAAATTTGAAGAGTTCCCTCGATTTCTCCAGGATCCCATCATCAGACCCGTTGTAACCGAAATCCAGTGATTTTGGTGACAACGGGACCAATCTGGAGGTATATGCTTTCAAACAAAGAAATAATTTTTCAAATCGGTTCATAACTTACGGAGTTATCGCGTAACATACACACATCGAAAAATAAAAAACAACATTCAGACGAATTGAGAACTTCCTCCTTTTTTGAAGTCGGTTAAAAAGAAAGTGACACCTTCTTGATTTACGACAGGCGAAAAATGCGGGTCCGAGTGGGGACGTCTATTAATTACCGGAGGCGTCTTAAGAGATTAAATTTTTAATGGCGTTTAAGCAGTTTAGATATTGTAGAGCGCTTCGACACACAAGTTCAGTCATCTGAAATATCTATACCTAAGTCATAAGTTACGATGATTACGCATACTAAAAAAATCTGTATAAAGAATTCGATAGCTTTAGAAGAGTAAAGAAAAGCATTGCTTTAGTGCAAATAATTTTGTGCCTTAGTCAAAATAAGGAAAAATCTATGACTAACGATTTCATAAGTACATTAGCATTTAAACCTGAACAATCTTATACATTAGGTATTACATTGCATGTGACTGCACCTGCTGCGCTTACCTATAGCTGAGTTGTACTGTTGAACTAGGTAATATGTACCTAATCTATTTAATTGGCTCGCTGGTGTGATAAATGTGTTGTATAGGTATGTACCTACAATAATTGCATTAACACTGTTCGCTTGTAATACCTACTAAGCATGTGATTTTACTCTTTTAGATGCATAGTTTGTGACTATGTTGAACAATAGACAAATCTACGAGTTGAACGCTGTAATTGATTCTTGATTTGCAACGCCGCCAAATAGTATTAATAGTATAGGTACGTAGTGTAACTATGGCTAGAAGTTCAAGGTTGCAGGGTTTGCAGTTCGTTATGAAACGAAGTACGTGGTTATGTATACATCAATTCTGTCCTATAACTTGCAATGTAATATAGAAGATAGGTATCATTTTACAAACATATATTCCTCCTTAAGTTATACAAGTAAAGCATGATAATTATTGTGCAAGGTAAAGAACGAGCGTAGTTATCCGGGCCGAGTGGCAAAATGGGTCAGTAAAGCGTTCCGCGTTGCCATTCGAAAAGGCTGTATGTTCCTTTGTGAGGTAACTGTACACTCGCCCCTTCCGGAGTAGTTGAAGAGCCAATGCGCGCATGTGCGGATACTAGAGGTTGCAGGGCGCAGGGGTTGTGCGATGCGCGGCCGCCCCGCCCCGCGCGCCCCCGCCGCCGCGCGCCGCAATACAGTCAGTCCGCCGCTCGACGGCCCGTCGCAGCAATAACCAATGCTCAGTACGTACAACCAAAACCGCAGCTCCGGTGAGTGCACCCACTGTGACCCACCGATTGAACCCTTTCGTGTCAACCACTAATAAATTAATACCTACTTTTCCTACTTCATGATCTTAATTGTGGATTTTGAGAGTGCTTAGATGTAAACGATGTGACGTCACTCGAATACGTGTTCCCTAGGACTAGCGTTAGATGTTAGCGGTAGGGCATGCATGCTTCTCTATGTTTACCTTACTGTCCTTGAGTGTTCCGAAACCGTGCCCGCTACGTCCTTTCCGAGGGTCGGTTGGAGCCTGCCGCGAGAGTCGTATGACTTTTCATTACAGATAAGACATTTGTAGGGTGTTGAGATGCTGTTGCTAAGCGTAGGAGCAGAATGAGGCGGCACGAGATGCAGTACAAGGGGCCGGAGAGCGGCGGCGGCAAGGAGGGCTCACAGATGTCGCGCAGCGAGTCGAGCTGCACGCCGCACACGCCGCTGGGCCCGCCTGACAGCGCCTCCGTCGACTCCAACCACATGCCCACCATCTATCGGTAACCGACACACCGACACCAGACCACGACGCTGCCCATGCCAGCGCGGGAGAAGACATACCACTCCAACCGTACACACGACAACATTACAAGAAAACTCGTTGCTATTTCTAATGTTTACACGTTACACAACTACGAACAACGACTTTTACCGCTACCTACTCATATGTATATAATCCATACGTTTATGGCCTTATAATTGACTGCTACGTTGACAGTGCAATGTAATTTTCAGCCTGCATACCTAATAGGCGCACGACCGGGTGGAATACCGGGTCGTATTAGGACGGCTGCAGGCTGACTAGGTAAGGTAAGTATTAGGACCGCTCTGCACCGTTACATCGATTAAACGGGTTGATTTTCTGGTTTTCATTATGCAACAGTTTCACATTTAGAATTGTGAAAGGCGGTGTAGCTACTTGACTAACCGATTCATGTAAATAATTGTGTGTAAGTACATGCAGGGCAAAAGATTATAGTTACTTATTTATTATTCAAAGCGCTTATGTACCTACACTCATTTGCAACATGGTAACGATGATTATGTAGAATAGGTACGTTGTCGAGGAACGGAATTTTCGCGACTATAATATTTCCGCCACTGCACAGTCATCAGCAAAAGTAGTTACGCGGACGAGGTACTCAATATTATCTAAACAAGCTTTTATTTCCTTATATTAAGACGTGATTAGATAATTTTGACCTCTTTGTACTCGTAGCTACTTGCTGCTGATTGTAGGTACATGAACATA
Source organism: Epinotia brunnichana (assembly GCA_963854355.1). Taxonomy (NCBI): domain Eukaryota; kingdom Metazoa; phylum Arthropoda; class Insecta; order Lepidoptera; family Tortricidae; genus Epinotia; species Epinotia brunnichana. The sequence continues at coordinate 23,237,319 of OY977935.1, forward strand.
ACATTCTGGTCGGGGTCTACAACCAGTGGTTCACTGCTACATAGTTCAAAACAGAAATGTCCCGGTAGCAATGTGGTAATACTAAACGTATGCAATTTTTTTTTACGGATTGTTATTGTAAAAGTACATACGTTTCAACGAATATTGTAGCAACGGCAACCATTATTGGAAGTGTTTTTGAAGGAAATTTAAGCTTATAGAATACATTTCGTTCATACATAAAGCGATAAGCTACTATTTACGCATGTGTACTCTGAGCAGAGCAGTCAATTATATCCCAGGTTTATAACAGTAACACTCCAGTATCTTCGAATTATCATAAGCAAAAAATAGCAGTAGTGCTATGTCTTCTCCCAAGAGGCCAGTAAAGCTGAGAGCACCCGCCACATCGCGCACCGCGATCGTCGCATGCAGTAGGTACCTTCAAAAACGCAGCATCTATAATCCGATCACAAGTTTACAATTGCAATACAAAAGCAACGTTTAAGCATAGTAAACTTGGCGATCGTAGGCGAACAGATACTGGTGTTTTGATAAAAGATGATCGCTTGGCTTGACTCATGCTGGTTCATTGGGGACGTTAACAACAACACACAGGTACCGTAACCTCATGTATCTCTCCGCACTGTACATCGACACCGTTTCTTACCTTCTCCTTGCTATTTGTGTCTGCAAGCTTCTTGTGACCAACCTGCGGCTTACGTCTACGACTTACATAACCTTTTTAGCTTCCTAGCTTGTTAACAGCGCTGGGTCGCATCCATTTTAGACAATATCTGTAGCTAGGTCGCTCTAGGATCCTCGAAAGCTAAAATACATTATCACATAAAATAGATAATTCTGCTAAAGAACAGTAACATAGTCAGTAGGTAATCAAAATAGATTAACTAGATTACGTAGGTAGCTTTAAAACGTCGTTGTATTCTAAAAAAGTATAATATTGGTAGCGCTCTCTAAACGCCATTGTACGCCACAGAAGCTAATTCTTAGTGTCAAAAAAAACATATTTTGAAATCCTATCCAATTTGAAGTTGATTGATTTGTTTGATTATGGTTAGGGTGTTGTGCTCATATAATTTTATTACTAACATAATAAATCTGCCAGTCTAAGCAAAACAAGTCAATATCAAAATATTAATGATTTGTTACTTTCTATCAAAAAGGAGGCGTTTTATCTTAACAATACACCTATATTATTACACTTTACATTTAATCATTATTTTAAAGTGTCATGGTTCATAGAAAGCATTGTAGACGTAGAAATAGAATTTAGTGACTATTAGACAGTAAAACTTTGATGTAGAGTCAGCTTCGAGAGAAGCTGTGAATCTTATGTCAGTAGAAACAACACATATCAAAGTGTAGTTTTGATAATGTATGTAAATTGCAAATAACGAGTGTACTATTTAATGACAAAGACATTCATAAAAACTATACCAGAGAAATTGATTTGAATCATTTTGAGCTGTAAGTAAGTGTCCTTTTTTAAAATGGAAACTATATACTAATGATGTTCTGTTTTATTTGTTTAGATGTCGCGCTCCCATTGCATCTCTCGATTGCATGGATGATTTCAGTGCAAATTCACAGCAGATGCTAGATCAAGGTAAGCTTATTACAGATTAAAGAGGTACTTTTAACTGACATTAACTTAAACAAAGGAGGCAAAACCTGGCTATATGCAAAAAAAATAATTGAATAATAACCTAAACCTTGAAAGTCTCGAAACGCATAGAATGTGCTATCCGCAGAGCCCTACTGTAGAGGCAAACTGTACTCTGACAACCCTGACGTCAATTTTCCTGCATCGCTAGCGTTTTGCGCGCTCGATTCTGCAATCACCTTTCCCATTCGAGGCCATGCATCGCTACGTGTGCTACGCCGTAGCGCGTAGAAGATTTTTTTGTCTTTGTAGCGGAAATCGCACGTAGAGGCATATCTCATAACTCATAACATAAGTGAGTCATTGATTGGCCTCGTAGGGGTCAACCCATTCGTCGCCCATGGCGACACACATGCGTCAGAGCGCTACGAGCGCTTTTCGCTACATAAGGAGTTTAAGCTGCTACGTACTACGGCGTAGCGCTACGAGCGTAGCATGGCCATGAATGGGTTAACTTGGAGCTTTGCTACGAAATGCTACGTCGTAGTCCATTGCAAAGTAAAACTACCTAGTATGCACAATCTGACTCAAAAAAATTACATTGCAATGTGATAATAATGTGTTATGCGGTCGCTTACGTGCGCGCCGTACTAACTGTAGCATGAGGCTAATATCGCGCATTTATTATATTGTGGGTGAAATTTATTTGCGCAAACATGTATTTTTTAACCAACTTAAAAAAAGGAGGAGGTATGTATTTTCGCCGATTTCTCCGTCAATTGTGGACCGATTTCCAAAATTCTTTTTTTTTGGAAAGAGTAAACTTTTGAGGTGGTCCCATTGTCATCTGATGATGGGATCCCAGGGAAATTGAGTGCATCCCTCAAATTTTATAAGCACGCGTGTAGTGATTTTGGTATTTTATATTATAACTCGTGTACGAGTATTTATGATTATGTAGAATACGTTGTCCAGGAACGGAATTTTCGCGACTAGAATATTTCCGCCACTGCACAGTCATCAGCAAACGTAGCTACGCGGACGAGGTACTCAATATTATCTAAACAAGCTTTTATTCCCTTATATTAAGACACGTCTTTAGATCATTTTGACTTCTTTGTACTCGTAGCTACTTGCTGTATTTTCTGTTATAACTGATTTCGGTATTTTCTATTATAACTCGTGTATTTACCCTCGGAAATCACAATTTTGGTCAAGTGGAACTGATGATGAAGAACACAGATGACTTATGGAACTCCTCAAAATGTAATGTATATTCGCCCATTCCTGCGTCGATTGTGGACCGATTTCCAAAATTATTTTTTTATTCGAAAGAGTATTCTCCTGAGGTGGTCCCATTCTCACCACGTCAGGATTTGATGATGGGATCCCAGGAAAATTGAGGGCAACCCTCAAATTATATAGGCACGCATGTAGTGATTTCGGTATTATCTATTATAACTCGTGTATTTACCCTCGGAAATGGCACGTTTGGTGAAGTAGAACTGATGATGAAGATTACATATGGAACTCCTCAAAGATATAAAGTACGTCAAAGATTCTGAAATGATTCCATTGAAGTAGCAACTAATGAAGTGTTAATTCTGAGATCCTTGAGGAATCGACGGAACTCCTCAAATATTATCAGCCCATACATAGCGACTTGGGTTCTCAATCTCGGAGAGCAATCCATGTGCTAAATTGGAAAGGAAATTCTCAAGTAGCTATGTGGCTTGGCGAAGTACTGAATTGAAGTCGGTTTAAAGTAAATTATTTTACAATGCACTTGCTCTTAAAGTTTAACATAAACAGGGGAAGGCGTCGATGCTATGGACGGCGGACAGCCCGTGCGGGAATGGATTTCAGGCCAATACTCCCACACAAGGGCGAGTTGGGAATTACCTATTCGCACTTGTATCATACAACATTTTACATGCATCATGCAAGGAAATAAAAAAAATACTTAAAAGGTGAAATTTTAATTGTCATGAAATCTCATTCTCGCCCTTGTGGCCTGAAATCCATTCCCGCACGGGTGCGGCCCGCCCGGCACCGCCGTGCCGGCATAGATGACTTTCCGTGTTTATGTTGAACCATATAAAGGCGCACTTTCAGAGCAAGTGCATTGTAAATAACTATTACGTCACACCTGTTCATAAAGTTGCAATCACCAAATTCCTTTCCAAAGACCTTATACATCTCTGGGGTACTTAATTAATATCATAAACTTATTGTTAATTCTGCTGTATCAGAATTTAAACCTTATATCGAATGTAATTGATAACATTTTACAATCTTGGATTTTTTTGTTTTCATTTATTGACATTTAGTTTGTTAACCGTTTAGGAACTAATTTGTTAAAATCTGCAATTTTTAAATGATTATTGTGTAAGATTATTAATATTATATTGTAGAATACCATTTGACATGACAAGTGCCCTTGTGGCCTATTTGCAGAATAAATAATTGATTTTGATTGATTTTGAATACATGCGATCTGAGACATTCTTTATTTTACCGCCCTAGTTGAGTAATGTATTGTTTGCCAGCTGGAGAAATCAGCGTGTCACGTCATATGTCAACGTATATGGGAAATCACGCCAACATGCCTTCGGTGGTGACTCCTGGATTAAGGTACAAGAACCTCGGCAAGTCTGGTCTGCGCGTGCCCAACATTGGGGTCGGCATATGGACCATGCTCAACGAGGACTACGCTGAGGACATTATACTGACTGCTTTAGAAAACGGCATCAATTTGTTCGATTTGTCGGAGGCACATTGTGGTGAGTACGAGTACTACAGGTTAACAACTTAAGTAAAGCCTCTCTTTAGTTTAGCGATATAGCCCTCCGAATCGCTAAACTTAAGTGGCAGTGGGCGGGGCACATTGCACGTAGAACTGATGGCCGTTGGGGCGGAAAGGTTCTTGAATGGTGACCACGTACCGGAAGGCGCGGCGTTGGTAGGCCTCCCACAAGGTGGACTGATGACCTGGTAAAGGTCGCGGGAGTCCGCTGGATGCGGGTGGCGCAGGACCGGTCACTTTGGAACTCTTTGGGGGAGGCCTATGTCCAGCAGTGGACGTCTTACGGCTGATATGATGATGATGAAAGCGTCTCTTGCATGTAGGGGTAACGTGTTCCACTATGCATCTGTTTTGTTTGTGTTAGACATTTTAAATATGTAATGTCTATTCGAATTCTTAACCACTACATACAAGAAGGGCTTTAAAGTGATTTTCCTCCGGCAAAGCTATTCGAGACGAGACTAGGCGAGAATTGAAAGTATGGTAAATTTTCAATTCTCTCCTCGCACATCTTCGGTGGAAATAGTAAGCATACAAATTTCAATTCTTGCCTCGCCGGTGGAAAATCACCTTTACTTAAGTTTGTTTACCTATACCCATTAGGGACACAAGTGCATTGATTGAAAAATGTATGTTACTCTGTACATATATCTCTAAACCTATCCTTCTTCTTCTCTTACTTAAGAGCTAGGCTCTTGTCGGTGTAGCTCAAAGTAGGCCCTCCATCTACTCCGATCCCACGCAATCTCTTTGACCTCACGATATGACCCAACATCAACTCTCTTTTTGAGTTGCTCCATGTAGTCTATTGTAGGTCTTTCTCTTCCTCGCCTCCCCTCTATCTTTCCTTCAATTATGTTAAGTACGAAGTTGTCATGTGGTAAGAGGTGCCCTATCATCTTGCCTCTTCTATTTTCTAAGTTCCTAACTAACTGCCTGGTTTGCCCCACACTATTCAGCACTTCTTCATTGGTTACTCTATCTCTCCAGCTAATTTTCTCCATTCGCCTCCAACACCACATCTCAAACGCTTCTAATATCTCCGCATCTTTCTGGGTCAAGGTCCAAGTTTCACTTCCGTACAATGCTATAAATACATAAATCCCTTTAAGCAGGATACGAACCTGCGAACTTTCGATAACAAATTTTTGTAACGCCTTATTAAGACCTGCAGAGAAAATTACGACTGAAGACTTTGTTGAGAAACAATCTTCAGTATTTCTTTTTCCTCTTGAATATAAAACCATTGTTCCGTTTGAAGACGTTTCTGCTTAGAAAAACATACATTGAACACAGGTGGCCGATAAAAATCTTATTTTGTATTTAAAGTAAGCGTACCTACCAGAGTATGACACCTCAATTCCAACAAATTGACAGAAATTGTTTACCTCTATTGTTTTGAATTTTGATTAAAAGTCTCGAGGTATTGGGCCAGTGTCACGCACTGGGGCGTTTACCTTACCTTAACACATTCACTGCCAAGAATAGCTATCGCCGCTACCGTGGTTTTCCCGCTAAGAGGGTTCCTGTCAGTGAAAGTGTTAACCCTATATTAACAGCAAAAGGAGAAGCAGAACTGGGCAGGATTCTGAAGAAAATAAACGTCAGACGAACGAGTATTATTATCACGACAAAAATTTACTGGAGCACCAAGTGAGTTCTGGCTGTCGCTATACCTACTAGGCTTAATGAATGACGTTTTGGATGTATTTTGATGTTTAGATATTGCAAATATTAAACATTAGAAGTCAATTAGTAATTATAGGCTGATACATATGTGTGACTAAAACGTAGTAGTAGTAGAGTACTTATGTATATTATGGTTTTGAATTATCGATCTTGCCTTCCCCGCTGGTTTATCAAATTGACACAAAATAGTAGTGACAAACAGAGCAACATTGACCAACCGCTATCAATGCTCAGGTCGTTTAAGAGCACTTAAAAACCGTGGTTGTAAAATTTTGTACAGAAGTTTCATAATTCAGTTGGACCAAACTTATTGCAAAACACTAACGACTAGGCCGCGAATTCGAACGCACCATATGGCGTTTATACCAGATCATATGAAGTTTGAAGTTGAATTGGTGCGCTATACGTTGGAGCGAGTGGTCGGAGCGCGCTCTCTCGCTCCCACGTATGGCCGCCACTGAAAGTCGTGGTCGAGCCCTACAAATGGGTATCCATTTAAATTTCCCTCATATATATTTGGTTGGCTGAATTAGTTTAGCGGATTGGTATTCAGTAATGAAAACTGGCCCTGATAAATAAAAACCCAAGCCAGATACTGAAAAAGGGTTCATTCATATCATTCAATCAGCATACCAAGTAATTACCCTCCATATATATTTCTAGCCGGAGGCTTCTTTGCTGACTGTACCTACATTGTTTCCTATTTTTGTCATGTTAAAGACGCATTTTCATTGGGTCATTAAGTCGGTTGATATAACGCATGCGTAGACGTAGACGTGATAACGACTAATGAAAGTGATCAGTCGACAGCATAGTCGTTTTACCGCATGCGGTATAGTGACCAATTAAATCTATCAGTCAATAGGGAACATTACTGCAATGTTCTGCCGCCAGAGTGCAGCACAAGCACAAACCGTAAACCAGTAGAGGAAGATAGGGACTCACACACACTTGCACAATTGATTGTCAAATGAGTGACAAGCAGGGTCCGTAACTTTCATGCCGATGACATTAATTTGACGTCACGCTGCATATAGGGTGATCCCAAATAGGTTTATTTGAAATTATTAATCATTAGTCGTCAATCATTTTAATCATGTACAAATTACTTCAAAAGTAATCTATTCACACGTGGAATAATTAATAGGTACCCACTTGTTACGTGAAACGTAAATTAAACTATTTGTTTTGTTTTTATACATAGGTACATTTTATTAAATGGTATTGTTACCACCAGAGCCCGTACTTATAATGCCGTTGACGCAAACATGACGTCACGCTGCATAGAGTATGATTGCAATTGTACGAGTAAGTATGTATAAAAACAAAACAAATAGTTTAATTTACGTTTCACGTATCAAGAAGGTACCTATTAATTATTCCACGCCACGTGTCTAGGTTACTTTTGAAGTAATTTGTACATGATTAAAATGATTAACGACTAATGATTAATAATTACAATAAAACTATTTGGGATCACCTATATGCAGCGTGACGTCAAATTGATGTCATCGGCATGAAAGTTACGGGCCCTGGTGACAAGGATGCATGCATAGACAATACCGCAAGTGGGAACGAGATACAATACCAACTCTGCTAGTGTCGCCCCCTACGCGGAGTTTTGCGTAATGTTCCCTATTAAACGCGTGCGAGAAGGGTAGGTACTTCGGGAGGGATGCTTGAACATACATCCAAGAGAACTCCCGCCTGCTGCTATCAAACAGCGAAAACTGCGAGCACTATCGACCAGTGAAAACGGTTGCCCGAATACGTGTCCTATTACGATATGGAAATGTATACGATATGGAGATTTCCCGCATTCCGCATGCGGGCGCTATCACCAATGAAAATGTGCCTTAAGATTACCAGTATTCTGCCCCCGTGTTGACCTTCCAATTCCTAAAACACTACCTACCCAAGGAATGCCTCCACACTCTATACGCATCCACTATCCCAATAAACTTACCTGGGTAGTGACTCTGCCTACGAAGCTGGAGGTCGCGGGTTCGAATCCCGGTCAGGGCATTTATTTGTGTGTTTATCACGAATACTTGTTCCTGAGTTATGGATGTTATATATGTATGTATATAAGTATCTATATGTATTTATCTATTATACACCGTGGGCGTTAATAACCCGAAAGATTTTAACCACGCATTCCGGAGGTCATTAGGAGTAAAAAATGTTATATGAATCCAATCCAAATTAAGCAAAAAAAAAATTTTTTTCTGTATTTTTTTCGGTTTAATAAATAAAATTTGGATAAGTATCGCTTCCTGGATAGAAATCATCCCTTTTAATAAAATGGTAACAATTATTTCTCCAAAAAAATAATGAATTTAGTGAGTGGTAGCTGTCACTGTGATGTATGTCAATAACGACTCGAAACTTGGCAACATTGGTAGCAACGTCTCCATCAAAAGAGCTTAATGCACTTTACTAATCACAATAAATAGTTTACATGAAAATGATAATATCTTCAAAACTAAGCAGGATTTGACTGGGGTTCAAATAACATTTTTTGCGCCTAATGTAACCTAAGGAATGCGTGGTTAAAATATTTCGGGTTATTAACGCCCACGGTGTATATATCATCGCCTAGTACGCACAACACAAGCCTTATTGAGCTTACCGTGGGCCTAGGTTGATTTGTGTAAGATTGTCCCGTAATATTTATTTATTTATTTTATTTATACTATTCACTAGTTTAAAATGTTTAGATTATCAACATTATCGAGCATAAACCACTTTTAGACTTATTTTACTGTTTTTAAAATCTTCAATAAAAAGACGAATCCCAACATAAGTTTTCAGTTTTTTTTTAATATTATGGTACAATCTTACACAATTCTAACTAGCCCCACAGTAAGCTCAATAAGTTTCGTGTTATGGGTACTAGACGACGATATATTTAATAGATCTAAATACTTAAATATATAGACAACATCCAAGACTTCAAGCTCATCACACAAATATTTGCCCTTACCGGGATTTGAACCCAGGACCTTCAGCTTCGTAGGCAGCGTCACTACCCACTAAGCTAACCGGTCGTCTAAACTAAAGTGAACAACTAGAACTCTGAAACATGTCTCTAGCTCCCAAATAAGCGCCTTCAAATTAATAAATGCTTTAATTGTGTTTTATTTTATTTCTTACCCGTTATCTCGTGTTGGGAAGGCTTGGGTGTGTAGTTATTTTGAATCTTATGTTGTTTCACGTATGCACCGTGTTTTTTATTACGATGGATAACATGTAATTCCTTTAAGGCAAGATTTCTAATACTGGCTATTTTGACGCTTTAAACAATGTAGTGTAATGGTTCGTTCGATTTTTCATGTCGTAAAAATACAATTTTGTATAAGTAACATTTTCGAATATTCTTTATTAGATATACCTATGTTTAATCCAAGACAAAAAAACATGCATATACCTACTTATACTAGGTACTAACCGGCCTAACCGCCACATCGGGGTATAGTGAGTTCATTGTTGCAAAAATTTACTTCTAAGTAGGTTCTTCGTTTCTGTAAATTTACACATCATTGTTCTAAACGCTGCCGGTTAAAACACGGCCGGTAAAAAAAAACACGGTAATATAGTATATACTTTTACGAATATATTAATAAGACATTTTTCTGGCACGAACGAAGCAATGCTAGTCATTTCCTTCTTATAATAAGTTTATCAATATTTTGTGATAAATGAACCAAAATGAGCAATTTATTAATTCTTGAATAAATAAGGACAATGGATATGATAAGTTTACTCGCTCAAGGATTGCGCGATGTGCGAAATGCGTGTTCTATTTCTGCAGCTTATTACTTCGATGAGTTGCAGTAAATTGTGAATTTCATATTTTGTTGTGTATCTCGTTGAAATCGGTATTTAATATTATGTTAAGCACTAACCACTGGACACATGACTTTCGTGCCAGAAAAATATCTAAGTACAACTATATGGATAACATATCTGTGTATTATGTAATTGTTAAACATTTGTATCAACTGCATGTCACCTGCGAGTATGTTAACCGTGTCATGTGTTTCAATGTAGCTACCACGGACTTGAATTATTTTTAGTAAAGATGAGTGAATATTGCTTCATTTTGCTCTCCAACGGATTTGCTATCACTTGTTACACTCGCTTCTATGTGTGCTTTTCGCTTGACTGTTGATGTGTTACGAGCTGTCTATTCATTAGGTTTGGTAATGACAGGTCGGATGAGAGAGGTCTGTCTCGTAAGCATATAATTGAGAGCATTAAGGCGTCCCTCGCTCGGCTGCAAGTGGAATATATTGACGTGGTGCTCTTGCATAAGGTCGACCCCGTGTGTCCAATGGAAGGTACATACTCAACTAAATATTGATTTGACTGAACATTCATAGTTAAAATGTCTATTTAACTCGACGTATTGAAATTATATTGGTATGATATTTGTTGCATTTTGCAGTAGTTCTGACGCTAGGTTTGGCGTGCATGGAAGCGCTGACGAGAAATATCATACCAATTTACTAGCATACGTCGAGTCACATAGACCTCGAGAACGTATTTAAGAACTGTTGCTCTTTTACAGAATTAGTACGAGCTATGAATTTTGTCATAAATCAAGGCTGGGTCATGTATTGGGGGACAGCGAGGTGGTCCCCTGCGGAGGTAACTATACCGCTTGGCAATTATCAAATGGAAATTTAGTGTCGTAATGACTAAATAATCACCACTTTTATGATTTTCAGATAATGGACGCATACACAAACTGTAGGCAGTTTAATTGTATAACTCCGATAGTAGAACAAACAGAATATCATATGTTCTGCAGAGAAAAACCAGAATTATACATGCCAGAGTTGTACCATAAATTAGGAGTAGGTGAGTAATAGTAATATAGCCAATTTATTATTTACCTTTACTTATGCTATGTATGTCACTCTATTGTCGTGCCGTATAAGGCAGGCGCAAATTTGGATTTTTTTCTAAACTAGCTAACTACTTACCATTTTTCTTGGGCCTCCTTTTACTCAAAAAAGTGAACTATTTAAGTTCAGGCCCAAAATAAAATAATTCTACTCTCGAAACTAGGTACAATTACTTCAGATACGATATACGCAACTGTTTTTTATCGTACAGTATATCACAAATGATATGTTATATATAGATATCTAACCCCAAGAAAGCAATTTTAAAAATAACTTCATTAAGTTTTTTTTTATGTGTATAATTTTTCAATATTACAAAGTGACACAGTTCTACTGGAATTGTATTGAACTGAATATATTGAAATGATTGTTCTTGAAACTAACCATCAACTTGCAGGAATGATGGCGTGGTCAGCCATAACGACGGGCAAGGGGCTGGGCCGCGAGGAGATCACGGGGCTCTTCGCCAAGTCGCGGTTCAATCGGAAATACAGCACGTTCAGCTGGTGCGAGGAAGACCTGGCCGTCCCAGATGTAATTACCTGTTTTTACTACCTTTTATTTAACTTGCTCTGTTCGTATGCAAGTTGTCCTTCCAAACACCCTGCAAGCCATTTACCAGCCACTTTCCGGTATTCGATTGAGGTGAAATCAATGTCTTACCCTATTGGCAGACCAATCTTAATCGCCAAGACTACGAGTGCTATGTTGTAGTTTCACTCGGGATTTTACTCATTCCACGGAACCGAAGCGCTACGACGATAAGTATTGTGGCTTTTAAAGTGAAATAAGTATTCGTTTTTAATCAGGCGCTTTTACTGAATTTCTTACCTGCTGTTGTGAGATACATTCGATCGTTGAACTTAGAAGTCTTAGAACATATCTACTACAGATCATGACCCCCTGTACAATTTGAGCAGCCTTTCAGCGCGCAAGATGCCCTCTTCATAAGATAGCAGTACTTCGTGCGCGCATGATGCTCGGGAGATCCAAGAGATTGCTTCCTCTTGCGGTAGCAGGATGCCCGATAGCTTCATGAAGTATCGAATATTGTAGGTGTGCATGTGTATACATATTGCAGCGCACTAGAAGAGATTCGCGCCGATGGGGTTAATTATGATTAGAAACTTAATTGACACTTGCAGATGCGAAGCTCCGGGAGCAAAGAACAGGTGACGGGCGAAGAACCTCGAACATACGGCGACAAGCTGCGTGACCTCTCAAATCTCGCAAACTCACTAAGTATGTAAATTTATCATTTGAATGTACTTGGCGAGTAAATGTAAAGAAATGTCTATAAAGGTACACTCTTTTAGATTGCTCCATGAGTCAACTAGCAGTGGCGTGGTGCTTGAAAAATGAATCCGTCAATTGCCTGCTTTTAGGCGCCACCAGCGTTGAACAGTTTAAAGAAAACATTCATGCGCTACAGGTACCTACTAGTTCAATTACAGATGGTTCAAATATTCAAAACAAATTCGTGTGGCACTGACGTGGCAGTCTTCGATTTGTTTTCCAAACAAGACAAACAACGGTTTAGACGCTCATAGCGCTGCACGCCAAGATTAATTGTAGTATCTTGTATCTTACTAATTTGACGAAGACGGTTGAGAAGTAACTTATATTTAAAGTATTGCTGACTGTAAAGTAAGATAGTAATACCTTTGATTCAGATTGTCCCGCAATTGACACCGTTAGTAATGGCTGAAATCGAGAGGCTACTAGCGAACAAGCCTCAGAGGCCTCCTATGGTTTCCACGCTGGCCATGAGGAACCAGCAGAATAATAACACTGTGCGAGTTGACATGACGTAAGTACCTATACAATAGGTATAGGTAAGTCTGCTCTGCATAAACAATATCAAAATTATGCAACAACAATGAAAAAACAGGTATTTTAACTAAAATATGGAAAAATAGTATGTCTGGCGGTTTAATATATTTTTTTTATTATTAGAAAAGTATTGTCAGTTCACTTCAGTATTCAAATCCGGTTCGAAGGACCATGTATTCGGACAATACCACTGTTTTTTTTACTTTTCTTTAACAGTTTAAACTATCGGGTTTTCATGATATTATGTTACAACATCACTATGTAACAGTGGCGGCGCGTAAGAATTTTCACTAGACAACCCGGAGCACATAAAATAACTGTTTTTTGATGATTTAAGAATTACAAGAAATTTTATGCAAGCCGGTGGGACTCGGCTTGTATGGGCGCTCCGCCACTGCTATGTAAGATTGTGGTGTTCGATATTCTTTATTCTCAAATAGAAAAGTCATGAAAACGTTTTGCATCAAACAGATTCTAAGATTTCTTAGGGTAATTTATTCAAGCACTAGATGGTGACATTTTATTGTTCGCCACGTGCGGCGACAGACACTCCAGTAATTTATTTTGTTGTCTATATATACGGTATTACCTTACCTCTCTATAAAATTGGCTTCAGGCATATCTTAGGTACTTACCCATACGCCCAAACTTTTCAGGCGCACACTTTTGTATGCGCAGGCTGCAACTATTACGAAGTTTCCGTTCAATACTTACGCCCCGGTTTTTAATATTGTGTTATTTTGTAATACTAATTTACTAACTTGACAATATTGATGAAATAAATATGTTGTTAAGCGGCGCAACGTCTGGAACGGGTTCGCCGAAGCCCGAGGGCGAGACGATTGAGGGCGAGGCCTCCACCCCCGGTAAGGAGCCAGGGCGGGGCTTCTGTGAGATTCAGTGACCGTGGTGGCGCGGAAGCACTGACTCTGCTTCCAAATCTAGTAAATCAAAGGTAAAAGAAACCAATGCCTATAATAATGTAATGTTTCTAACACGTTCTGTTTCTAATTTCTTCTGCTATTTACACAGGAATCGCTCAAGGAATCAAAACCAAAGTTTTTCTTAAACAATGCGGGCGAAGTCATAAAGCGAACAGGTCAGTACGGCGGAGCAGCGTCGCTTTCTGCACAAAAATACCAGCATGCGTAGAATGAGATAAATGTTTCAGAACAAGACGGAGTATCGACCGACGTGGTGGTGTCGGTGTCGTCGCTGAAGGGCAAGCAGCCGGCGAGCGGCGGCAGCAAGGTGAAGAAGTCCAAGTCAGAGCCGGCGCGCGCGCGCTCGTCCTCCCTGCAGCGCTCCTCCTCCGGCCAGCTGGCCGGCCCGCGCGACCGCCGCCGCTCGCGCCTCGACCTCTCCTCCCCGGCAGACATATAACACGAGGTTGACATGGCCTGCATCACCTCTAACATGCCTGGCTTATTCTACGAGAACGAAAAGGAAACTGTCGCGAAGCCGCCCCGCCGGCTCCGCCCGTTCGCCACCCCCCCGGCCTGCGACCAAACGGGGTGCGCGTGCGGTCAGTGCGAATCGACCTCGGAAACTTATACGAAAATATAAACTGAAAGTGATTTATAGGATTTTAAAGGATCTGTGATGAAGGGATTTAAACAATGCAATTCTTGTACGAAATGTATATATCAAATGGATTGATATTTAATACTGTACATTGTGTGTAACAAAGACTTTATCGTAGTGCATACCCTACCTACATGATAGTTAGTTGGTATACGTAAGGCTGTAAACATCTAGATTTGTACGAAAAAGTATTGTCACCCCTGCACATGTAGTTGTTTATATGACCAGCCAAATAGGGAGGTAAGGGTAAGATGTCTACCTATTTTTCGTACTATTTTCGTAGTAGGTACGATTCGAAATCCTAGTTAAATAAATTCCAAGTAAACGTATAATCCAGTGCATTTTAGAAGTGTCTTGTTATTGCAATAATTCAATAAAATCCAACTAAGCTCGATCCCGCGCGGATTGCCGTGATCAGTAGAAAAGATACCTTTGAATCTACTAGGTTAGGATTATTTTTTATAAAATGCCTTAATAATACTTTTACTGATACGCTAATAATAGTTTTGGCTGTCTGGCTTAAACAAAAACATTATTGGTCATAAAACAATGCAAGCCTATCACAGTGCACCAACCATTCGAGAGTTGAGCTTGCTAGTGTGCTTGCCAGCGTCTTTAACTATCAAATATAAAATACAAATCTTTATCATGCTTCTGCTGACTTTAAAATTCGCACCACCGTCCCATTGAGTCCACTTTATAAGCAGGCATTTTATAACGTGATACGGCTGGAGTAGGGTCAGCGCTTTGTCCTGGTTTCGACATAGTAGGTAATAGTTTACCATTGTACTCCCTTCCGGCAAATCACTGCCGAATGTAGTGCGAGGTAGTTAAGAAACCTAGGTACATACATTCACACAAACATTTAGAATCATGCTGTGAAATAATTATATAGCTAGGTTATACATTTTATTTAGTATAAATCGTCTCGTAATTTGTATTGAATAAATCTCGACCTAGCAAAACAAAGAGGCACGGCCGTACCATCCTTTTCTCGAAGTAATTCTGGCCATTTTCAACAACCTGTTTGTTTGTGCTAGTTAAAGCTAGAATCCTGAATTTTCAGTAATATATATTATAAGGGCATAAGTAATATGTCTTAGATTTATTCTCAATAACATCCAATTTGAACTTTTAGTTTAAGAACTATTATTGCCCGTCAAAGTTCCTTAGTTTTGTCACTGACACACTTACTGATGATCAACATAATTCTAAGATACTTCTAGCCGACCGACCCAATACGATGTATTTGCATGCGGTTAGTGTTAGATGTGCAATGCACTAGAAAACTACACAAACGTTATTTGCGGTAGGTACAATAACATTTCCATACAAAGTCTATGCATAGATATTATTCCCAGCGGCATTCATAAATTATTTGTATGTATTGATAACATCGCGACCTTTACCAGGTCATCATCAGTCCACCTTGTGGGGGGCCTACCACGCCTAGCCTTCCGGCACGTGGTCACCACTCTAGAACCTTTCCGCCCCAACGGCCATCGGTTCTACGTGAAATGTGCCCCGCCCACTGAAAGGACCGGTCATTTTGGCACTCTTTGGGGGAGGCCTGTATCAAGCAGTGGACGTCTTTCGGCTGATATGATGATGATTGATAACACAATACTCGTACCAACTACAAAAAGAAGTGATATCCCATAAAAAACATTCCATGTAAAAAATAGGCCAAGACTCGAAACTACCCTAAAAAGTTGTGAGATATTTCGTAGAGCCAAGCAGGCATTCTGGTGGTTCCGAGTTTCGAGACTTAGCCTATTTTTTACATGGAATGTTTTTTATGGGATCTGATCTGATTTTATTGTAAAACTGAAAACAACGAACCTGGTAGAAGTACTTAATTGTACGTCTGAATTGTCTGTCGTTTCTTAGGCGCGACATACAAATGCGTATAGGTAAATGAGTTTGTATAGTTAAACTTGCTAGACAATATTATTGTAAATTGCAGTAAAAGAATATATTAGCTACTAAGTAAAATAAAGAGATAGCTCAAATATATAAAATGGGGCGAATACCGCTACAAATGTATTAAATATTTAAAATGTATATTAAATTATGTGAGTTTCTAAAACTCTCTTTTAGGTTAGTTAGGATTTTTTCAGATTTGTCACTTGTCTTATTGAAGTTAAAGTTTAGAGTCATGTACCTGTTACAATAACTAATCCAGAAGTGAAGTATCATCCAGAATGCATATACTTACTTCTTGGTAATATTATATTTAGATTGGGGATTAGAGTTATTTTAACTGAAGTGTAAGGGTTGGTTCCTGAACATCCGTATGTACTCGTATGCTTTGTCTGGGCATTGTTCACGTCTACTCTACAGTGTACCTTAGTAAAATGGAAAACTGGAAATGTAGCATGTTACATCATTTTCCATCATCTCATATCATTAGGTGTAAGTTCAATCAATTTTCGTATCTTCATACCCTCTGTTATTTATTAGTCATGAAAAGTTTACACGACGAGCATTCGAATATCTACATCAAGCGCAGCTTGTATTTATTAGATTTATGTTTTGTGTGTTATTAATGTTTAAGCCAGATAATTGTACTTAATTAAAGTCCCCCGCGGCTATGAAGTTAATCCTGAGACATGCCTGTAGGGTTGAATATGTAATTTTTGCCTATGGTTGACATTGTCATTATTCAGAAACTTGTTAGTTGCGCAATGTGTCAGGATTGACTTCATAGCCGCGGGGGACTGTTGTCAACATAAATAAAACCGCTATACATAATTTAATGTATTATTGAAAATGATTTGCCGTTGAATAAATGCTAATATAATTTAATACATCTTGACAGGTTCTAATGCAAACATTATTATTATAAAAGAGGGTCTGAAAACGTCCGTACTTTCCTAATTTTACCCTGTTCAATTCAGTAGAAACTTAATATACCAATATTTGACCAATATCAAGGATTAAAAAATGAGCGAACTTTTTCCACACCTAAATAGGTACGCAATAGACGTCATAAAATGACATTCTTTCAGAGTTTCTCAACCTCTTAATGCCATCTAACAGATTTATAAAATAACGTATTATTTTTCAATTATTTTATTCAACATATAAATAAGCAAACTCCACAGAGTAGATTATGAAATGGCTGGTATTTCACCGATCTTTTCAACTTTCTGTACCCACCGATGCGATGTAGTGAATAATATTTATCCATCGTATTACAGGTATTTTGTTGGGAAACTTCGTATTTAGCATATACATCGTGGACCCGAAATATTGCGATTTTTGTGCTTATAGATTTAAGAAAGTTATTAAAAATAGTTGGTTCCCGAAATATTGATTTATTTTAGAAAATTCACTTCAACAATCACTACGAATGTCTTTGATTTAGGTATAGGGTAGAGGAACCAAAAGATGAACACCACCCAATAGTTGAACGTTTTGTCGTAAAATTGAAATAAAAAAATCGCGATACATTTTACGCCTTCGGGATATTTTTTTCCTAACGCATCATCCCTTTGCGGAGGCTGGCATTTAAACTCCCATACAGTTCCCACACACACACGGCTGTGAGCGGTTGTCGCGTCGAGGTCTCGCGCCAAAATCACCGTTTGTATGGAGATTTACTTAAGGAAAGCGCTCTTAAATTTAAGCTCTAAATTATGTATAAAATTGAATGAAACGTCTACATGGATTGTTTTGCGTAATATAGATTCTTGATTAATGCCTTTAATGGATTATCTATCACAAATTGCGTATTTATTGTTAATTTAAGAGATATTTAGCGTTCAACTAACGGTTCCAACTTTTTGTACCTGAGCCAATAGATGAACGGTGTTCATCTACTGGGCAAGGTATAGTTTTTTCAAATGCTTATATCAATTCTTATTGAAAAGGTACATAAAACTTTATGACTCAAATTAATGGTTTTTTTAACTGTTGATTTTTGAACCAAAAGTTGAACGTGAGTATCCATTCGCAACACGGTTATTTTGGGCTTTGTTTTACTATGAAAAGCACGATTGTTCAACAAAGAACCGCTGCCCAGAAGATGAACGAATAAAATTAGTTCGTTCAACTTTTAGCTTCGATTCCAATAAGTGAACGCTCTGTTAAATTTAGTCCGTTCATTCCTTTGCCATCATGCCCAATATATGAACGAACAAAATTTATTCGTTCAAGTTTTAGGCAAGGGTTAGTAATATGAACATCTTAATAACAAAAGATACGTAATAAATATGAAATCTGACTTATAAATATAAAACCCAACAATTTATCTATTTCAATCTAATGATAAATTAATAAAAAAATGTATTAATGATAAATATGTAAAAAATAATCTCTTATAATTGTAACCATATGAAAAGGGTACATTTGAACTGTTTTATTCTGTGTTTAGTATCAATATTGTGATTGTTAACTAGTATAAATTGCTATAACAATGATTATATAATAACTAGACCAAAAGTCAGAGGCTGCGCGGTGTTACGTTTTTCTTCGTTCAACTATTGGTGTCAAAATGTTCAACTATTGGGCACAGTGTTCATCTTCTGGGCAAAATGACATACTTCAGCATAAAACTATTTTTAATAAAATACTGTATTGTAATAGGATGGTTTAAAATAGTCATGTCCAATCTCGACTATATACGAAATCGTATAAAAAAATTAAATGTAAACAAACTAAATCACCACTCCTCGAAAAAAAATTGTAAAGTTGGGATAGTCGCTTAAACGTTCATCTTTTGGTTCCTCTACCCTACCTAATGTTTTGATATTGTACTTATTGGCTGTTTGGAGCCTTGTTAGGGTCCCTTAGTCAACAAGGAATCCTTATAGTTTCGCCATGTCTGTCTGTCCGTCCGACCGCGGCTTAGGTCAGTGACCCTTTCTACTAGAAATCTGTAATTTGGCATGGGTATGGGTCAATGATTTACGCCAGCAAAATGGTACATTAATATTTAGAAAAACATTTTTTTATGGTACCTTTTTCTCGGTAAGCTTATGGTGATGTACCTATCGTTGAATAGGTTATTCAAAAGTAAGATGGGTTTTTAAAAACAATTCAATTGAGGGATGCGTTCGCGTGATATTGGGTTTAAAAACTCTATTTTTAACCCCCGACAGAAAAAGAGGGGTGTTATAAGTTTGACGTGTCTGTGTGTCTGTGTGTGGCATCGTAGCTCCTAAACGAATAGACCGATTTGAATGCGGTTTTTGTATCCGATAAATCCGTGATCGAGATGGTTCTTAGCTACGTTTCAACAAAATTGGTTTAGCCGTTTTTAAAATATTGAACTATGAAATGAAAATGTCGGGGGTGTTACAGCTTTTCTAAGTTCTAGTTATTATTAGAACCATGTGTCCGGCCCTCTGCCGGGCAAATGTACTAGGTACTGTTTTAAATGTAGTATTTTGTTTACATTGACTCGGAGCCTTCAAATGTTCAATTCTTTTTATTTTAACTATAACTAACAATGCTTTATATCATAGAAGAGAAAATTACAGTTATACTTAGTATTATGTCCAGGGTTTGCTAATTGAATTCGCCTATTTTCGTAGCTACTTTTGATGCTGACTGTACATACATATAATGAATTGAATAGGAAAACTATAGTAATAGTCCACCAACTTAAAAATGTACTTGAAAAGGCCAACTATATAGTACAAATTGGGGCGACGCAATACCAATGTTTAGTTGGCGCGCGCGTGTCGATGTAACCAATACAAACAAGCAACTACGGCACTCTACACTGCGCGTGGTCCGACACGCACTTGGCCGGTTTTTTCACCTGCGTGCGCAGTGCAACTGCAAAGTACCTACATACAAAAAAAGATAATAAAAATAAAATAAAAAGTATTTATTTAACTCCACCACAAAGTACACAGTTTACACAGATTAACATTATGGTTATTATAAGTAGTCACATTACTTGTGCGGCGGAGACTGGTGCCCGAACTAGGGGAAACCTGTATGTCGGGTCACCAGGCTCCAGTCCTCAGACATCTATAACACAGTCTTGGAAGTCAATTATACAATCCAATATAAACTTATTATACTAACTAGTAGCGAAAAATAAAGAATGAGTGTGTGTGTGTGTGTGTGTGTGTGTGTGTGTGTGTGTGTGTGTGTGTGTGTGTGTGTGTGTGTGTGTGTGTGTGTGTGTGTGTGTGTGTGTGTGTGTGTGTTTGTGTTCATATTGCTACATAAATATATTATTTTTTTAGGCAGATAACTAAATATATTTAAGGTAATCACTTATGAGATTGGGATCAACATCCTTTCAGTATCATTATAATCGAGACTGAGCAGCCACTTCGTGATAATTTTTTTGCATTGGTTTATTGTTACTGAGTAAATAGAATGTTTGTTATTAGCTTTATTATACAGGAAGCCTCCTAGGAAGCCAAAGAATCTTTGCGCAAACCGAGTGTTACAATGAATGGGAGGACATATCAAATCTTTACGGCGCTTTTTAGTTACCTTTTTAGAATCGTAGGTTAACGTTGAGTGTTTTTTCTGTATGATCTGCAGGATAAAGAGTTGTCTAACAGGTAAGACATTACATTTTTTATAGAGATCAGTTGCAGGGTAAAGAAATGGAAGGAACATGCCTACTTTAAGAATACTTCTCTGTGCCCTTTCAAGATTGAGTAAGTGCGTTTTGTGTGCGCCTCCCCAAGATGAGATGCAATAGGACAAGATTGATTGACCCAAAGCAAAATACACCATTTTTATTACGTTTGTATCGGCGATGTGACGTAGGTTCTTGAATATAAATATAAGCTTACGTGTTCTAGCTGTAAGTAGGTCAATGTGGCGATGGAAGCTCAGGTTACTATCCAGTACGATTCCTAGGTATTTAACATGTGGCGTTTTTTCCAACACCAAACAGTGACAGTTTTCAAGGTTGAAATTAGGACATGTGTGGGCTATTAGAGAAAGTGGGGGGTTGGTATTCATGTCACTGTAATTTTTAGTAGAGAATGTGACATATTTCGTTTTCATAACATTGAGTGAGAGGACATTGTTTGACAGCCACCTGGTTACCACATTCAGGCCATTCTGTGCGTGCTGGAAGGACTCACTCCATGAGTTTCCATGAAATACTAGGGCAGTATCATCGGCGAAGGAAACGACCTTGCCATTTGTTAACTGAAGTTGACACAGGTCATTAATATAGGCAAGAAAAAGTGTAGGTCCCAGTATGCTGCCCTGCGGTACACCATGCGTCACATTTAGCTCTTCACTGGTATAATTCCCTATTTTCACTCGTTGTGTGCGACCTGACAGGTAGCTCTCAAACAGCTGCAGCTGTACACCTCGGATACCAAGTCTATTTAGTTTGGATATAAGGATGGGAACAGACACCGTGTCAAAGGCTTTTGCGAGATCAAGAAAGACTGCTAAGGTTTTTTGCTTCCTATCAAGGTTGGTCACTATAAAGTCAGTAAGTTCATGTACAGCGTCATCGGTTGATTTCCCTCTTCGAAAACCAAATTGTGACGGGGAGATGATGTTGTTCTTTTCTAGGTAGTTGACAAGACGAGAGTTAATAATGCGTTCTAGAATTTTGGATAACGTAGGGAGAATCGAGATTGGTCTATAGTTATTGACACAGAATCTGTCACCACCCTTATGTATCGGGATTATCTGTGCCTTTTTAAATATATTCGGAAAGACCCCAGTTGAGAGGGCCAGGTTACATATGTGTGTGAGTGGCGGAATAATCACATCTTTAAACTTTTTTACAAATCTCCCTGACACTTGGTCCAAACCCACTGCACAGTCTGTTTTGAGGTTGTTAATAAGACATTCCACTTCTTTCTCATCTGTCAGGAGGATAACCATGGAAAAGGGGAATGACTGGGTATTACTCTGACTAGGTATATTGACTGAGAATTTTTCGGCGAGTGACTTACCCACATTTACGAAGAAGTGATTCACTTTGTTTATCGCGCTTAACGGATCGGAAGCCACTATGAGTTCAGTAGGCACGTCTTTTGGACGAGATAAATATGTATAGATACACAGTTCACGCCATTTTCTACGAATATTTGTAAGTAACCCAATTACATAGGTAACTATTGTTATTTGTCATCGCGTGTTTTAATAATGTACATCAAAAAGTGTTAAACACGTGTAGAGAAGACGGTCAATCTATACATATAATAAAGCTGAAGAGGGTCGAAAGTCTGTACATGGAAGATATTCGAAAAAAAATTGGCTAGGGATACTTAAAATCGATAACAGAACACGTTCCAACAGTTTTTAGAATTTTTGTCTGTTTGTCTGTTTATCTGTTTATCTGTTTATCTGTTTGTCTGTTTATCTGTTTGTCTGTTTATGTGACCGCGCATCACGTGAAAACGGCTGAACCGATTAAGATAAAAATTTGGTATAGAGATAGTTTGAGTCCTGGGAAAGGACTTAGGGTAGTTTTTATCCTGGAAATCAACCCCTAAGGGGATGAAATGGGGGGTGGAAATTTGTATGGAGCTACTTAAACCGCTGCACCGATTTAGATGAAATTTGGTATATAATTCGTTTGAGTCCCGGGGAAGGTCAAAGGATAGTTTTAATCCCGAAAATCTTCCCTTTAGTGGGTAAAATGGAGGGGTGAAATTTTGGATGGACTCCGTTTAGTCTAAATTTGGTATAGATATAGTTTGAGTCCCGGAGAATGACAATAGATAGTTTGAATACCGAAATTCATCCCCCAAGGGGATGAAATAGGGATGAAAATGTGGATAAATCCCATTTAGTTGAAATTTGGTATAGAGATAGAAGGAGTCCCAGGGAAGGACAATGCATAGTTTATATCCTGAAAAATCATCTCCTGAGGGGGTGAAATGAGGGGTGAAAATTTGGATAGAACCGATTGAGATGAAATTTGGTATGGAGGTAGTTAAGAGTCCTAGGGAAGGACTTAAAATAATTGTTAGTCCAGAAATCATCTCCTAAGGGGGTCAAATGGGGTATGAAAATTTGGATGGAACCCATTTACGGTATAGCGAGTTGGAGTCTTATGGAAGGACATACAATAGTTTACTCCCGAAAATCATTCCCTAAGGGGGTGTAATTGGGGGTGAAAATTTGTTTGTGACCCATTTTGATGAAATTTGGTTGAACGATAGTTTGAGTCCCGGAGTATGACAACGGATAGTTTTAATCCCGAAAATCATCCCCTCAGGGATGAAATAGGGGGTGAAAATTTGGATAAAACCCATTTAGATGAAATTTGGTAAATATATAGAAGGAGTCCTAGGGAAGGACAATGCATAGTTTTTATGCCGAAAAATCATTTCCTGAGGTGGTGAAATGAGGGTTGAAGATTTCGATAAAACCCATTCAGATGAAATTTGGTATAGAGAGAGGTCTCAGTCCAAGGAAAGAACATAGAATATTTTTTATTCCGGAACACATGAAATGAGGAAATAAGGGGATCACATAAGGGGGTGAGAAATGGTGGATGAAAATTTGGATTGAACCCATTTACGGTATAACGATAGTTAAGGAAGGACATAGGGTAGTTTTATCCCGAAAATCATCCCCTAAGAGGGTGTAATTGGGGGTGGAAATTTGTTTGTGACACATTTTGATAAAATTTGGTTGAAAGATAATTTGAGTCCTGGAAAAGGACAAATGATAGTTTATATTCCGAAAATCATCCCCTAAGGGGGTGAAATGGGGGTGAAAATTTGGATGTAGCCCATTTAGATGAAATTTGGTATAGAGATAGTTTGAGTCCTGGAGCATTCTCCATGATTTTCGGGATAAAAACTCATTAAAATCATCCTCTAAGGAGGTGAAATAGGGGGTGAAAATTTGGATGGAACCCATTTACGGTATATAGCGGTAGTTGGGAGTCCTGGGGAATAGGAACATTATATAGGTAAATATATGTATGTGACGTTCCAAGGGTAAAGGTACCTTATGGCGGTAGTTTCGAAGATGTTTTCTAAAACGGGGTAAAAAATAGGTTTTATTATGGCTGTTTTGAAAACTATTAGATGTAACATTTTGTTGACGTATCTTTATTTTTAATATAAAATATTTAAATTACAAGTCAGTTAATTTAGTCCTACGGTTTAGTAGAAAAGGTCCTTACGGCCGTGTGATACGAAAATATGCAAAATAATAATGAAAAAAGCCTACATGCATCTATTATGGTGAGGCGGGTCATAGAAACCAAGTTTGCGGCGGAGTCTATTTTGTAAAAAAAGGCGTTCGGAGTAAGCTAATCTATAAAATCATACAACTCAGCCATAATGACCCTTTCCTTCATACAATCCATACTAATATTACAAATGCGAAAGTAACTCTGTCTGTCTGTTAACTTTTCATGCTTAATTTGGTTGAAATGAAATTTGGTGTAAAGATACTTTGAATTCCGGGGCCTTCCCAAAGAATCCTTACTAAAGATAGTTTTTATCTGGAAATTCATCACCTAAGGGGGTGAAAAGGGGGGAGAAAGTTACGATATAAACGAGTTCCGCGCGGATGAAGTCGCGGGCAAAAGCTAGTATAACAATAATACTGCAGACAGTTACATTGTGACACTCAGCGAAGATGTAAGTCTTACCTAATATTTGATGTGTTGCCACAAACATCTACTAATCTTTTAACTATTAGGTTAAATTATACTTAGTCCTCGTATGACCAATAGAAGAACATATTTATTCCCACCACATTTCCAAGCAGACGAAGTGGCGAGTACAGCTAATAAATCTAATCTCCACTTATAATAAATCTCTAGAATCAGCCAGTTTGAAACTAAGCTTTGGTTTGTCACGAATGTTCTCAGCATCCCGTGAACGGAAAAATATGAAACATTTATTGTAGGTACATTATTATTCTAGCTGCAACTTAGGATAGTTTTTATCCGACTGCGACAATTAAGTAATTAATTTTCCGAAATATACGACTTCATATAATTTATCATTTATTTTTAGGGTTCCGTAGCCAAATGGCAAAAAACGGAACCCTTATAGCTTCGTCATGTCTGTCTGTCTGTCTGTCCGTCCGTATGTCACAGCCACTTTTTTCCGAAACTATAAGAGCTATACTGTTGAAACTTGGTAAGTTGGTGTATGTATTCTGTGAACCGCATTAAGATTTTCACACAAAAATCGAAAAAAAAGACATTAAGTTTTAGGGGTCCCCATACACAGAACTGAAACTCAATTATTTTTTTCATCAAACCCATACGTGTGGGGTATCTATGGATAGGTCTTCAAAAATGATATTAAGGTTTCTAATATATATTTTTTCTAAACTGAATAGTTTGCGCGAGAGACACTTCCAAAGTGGTAAAATGTGTGCCGTCTCCCCCCCTGTAACTTCTAAAATAAGAGAATGATAAAACTAAGAAAAATATATGATGTACATTACCATGCAAACTTCCACCGAAAATTGGTTTGAACGAGATCTAGTAAGTGTTTTTTTCTTAATACCTACGTCATAAATCGTTAACCGCAATTTATTTTACGGAACCCTTCATTTGCGAGTCCGACTGGCACTTGGCCGCTTTTATTGAGATCAAACAAGTATTAATCTGTGGATCAAACGCTGCTCCAACTGTCAGCTATAAGAAACGTCAATAAGCGAATTTGTTTTTTTTTTGAATGGCAATGGCACGCGCTCTGCTCATTCTGCCAAAGTACCTGCGGCGTTACCATGAAAACAGATACTCAATGTTCGTATATTTGCATCCCTGTCACTCGAGTAACGTTAGTGCGATAGAGATAAAGATACCCAAATATTTTCGAATCCCGAAATTCGTGGTTATAGAAAAGGAATCGAAAATATGGTAAATAATCATAATGTATTTTCTCGAAAAAGAATTTTAAATAAATATAGTCAAATGGAGAAAAAAAACAACGCAAGAGGTTATATAGGTAATGACTAAGTTATAAGAGTCCAAAGTTCTGTCCCTTTTCCGCAAAACGCACCTTCATATGAAACGATTGGTTTTTACTATGACGCTCGAGGATCTTGACGTCACAGTCCCCGATCGTTGTCTCACTCTAACAAGCGACATTAAAACGGTTGTAGCTTCATAATTTTTTGATATATTTGAATGGGAGTTTCGTCATTTTCTATCTACTACTATCTATTAAATGCCTATGTCCTGACTGACTTATTCACTCACTCATCAACGCACAGCCAAAACTACTGGGGCTAGAGAGTTGATTTTTGCACAGTAGGTTGCTTTTATAACGTGGGCTAGGGATAAGAAGGGATTTTTGAAAACTCCACCCCTAAGAGGGTTAAATAGGGGTGCAAAGTTTGTATAGGAGAACCTTTTTTTTGAACTAGAGACTTCAAACTTTGTAGAAAGATTAGTTATTAGAATACAAATAAAGTACTTTCAGCGTTTTGGAAAATTCTACCCCTAAGGTGGTAAAATAGGGGTGCAAAGTTTTTATGGGGATACTTTTTTTTTGAGCTAAAGACTTCAAACTTTGTAAAAAGATTACTTATTAGAATACAAATAAAGTGCTTTTAGCGTTTTGGAAACTTCCACCCCTAAGGGGGTTAAAAAGGGTTGCAAAGTTTGTATGAGGGAAACTATTTTTTGAGATAGAAGCTTTAAAATTTTGTAAAAAGATTACGTATTAGAATACAAATAAAGTAATTTCAGCGTTTTGGAAAATTCTGCCCCTAAGGGGGTTAAAAAGGGGTGCAAATTTTGTATGGGGGAAACTTTATTTTTTTGGCTACAGACTTAAAACTTTGAAGAAAGATTAGTTATTAAAATACAAAGAAAGTTCTTTTAGCGTTTTGGAAAATTTTACCCCTAAGGGGGTTAAAAAGGGTTGCAAGGTTTGTATGAGGGAAACTCTTTTTTGAGATAGAAGCTTTAACGTTTGTAAAAAGATGACTTATTAGAATACAAATAAAGCACTTTCAGCGTTTTGAAAAATTCCACTCATAAGGGGTTAAAAAGTGGTGCAAGGTTCGTATGGGAAACACTTTTTTTGAGCTAGAGACTTGATAGTTTGTAGAAAAAATAGGTACTTATTACAATAAAAAATTTAGTATTTTCTTTAAAATTTTTCCCCGAAAAGCGTTAAGGTTCAAAGTTTGTATGCAGAGCAAGAAAATTTTAAAGTATGAGATTTTTAACGTCGATCTTAGCCTGTTTGCTAAAAGACTACAAAACTTATATCAGCGTTTTTTTTTTAATTCATCGCCTAAGAAGGTTAAATAAAATAAAATAAAATAAATAAATAAATAAAAATCATTTAATTCGGGTATTTATGGGTATAAATACCCAAAATAAACACACAAAAAACCATCATTACACAATAAAATCACATTAATATCTGAACTAAATTACAATAATTAACTACCATTTACCATAGATAGGTGGCGATTGGCCTGTGCATATCACCACAGTGCCGTAAATATGCACAGTCCACCGTACCTGCTAACATCTGCAGGATGTTGTTGGGGCTGGCCCGCACCCGACCCATCAGGGACGCGCTGCGTTTGCGCATTGTCGCGTAAAAGCAGTCTATTCCTGCGTAAGCAAACATCCCCGATGCGCTGCAGAAACGGGGCAGCCCCATCAACACCCGGAACGCATAATGGGTCCACAAACTGCATGCGTAGAGGGAGGTGCAGTAAGCCCTGAACAATGTGATTTTTGCCTCTCTTGAGCATTGCGCAAATCTTCGTAAGACCGATATAGTACACTTTAAAGGCGGCTTCGAAGTTTGTATAGAGAGCAAGACATTTAAAAGTAAAAAAAATGCAATTACGGTTTCAGACTGTTTACTAGGTATGAGGGTTCAAATGGGGTTCTAAGTTTGTATAGAGAGCAAGACATTTTGAAAGTAAGAGATTTGTAACTTCGGTTTTAGACTGTTTACTAATAGACTACAAAACTAATTTAAATGTTTTTAAAAATACATTCCTTAAACAAACATCTAGACGATAACATTTTCTACGCGGACGAAGTCGCGGGCAACAGCTAGTAATTACTAATTTCAGTGATACCTAAGTAGTAATGCAGAGATAAATACCCAGATTGAGCATGTTACCTGACACAAGGAGGTGGCTTGTGCCAATAGTTTACCATGTCCTCGTGTGATGTGAGGGCATCTAGCGGGCGAGACGTGCGTGCCGTACAGCGGCCGGCGACCGCCGCGGCTACACCGGTAACTAGCCAATTAGCATCCTCATCCCTCCGTGCCTGTCCGAGATCCTTCCAAGTATAAATATAGCTCATCCAAGCTGCAAGATCCGCTCGGTAAATGCGTATTGTACTCTGAGATGTAGTTTAAGTGCCCCGCTGATCAGACGTGCCACTACAGATTCAAAATCGGTGCAATGTCTTCGGTAGTATACTTCGACTTTCTGGACTACCTCGTGTTTGGGGCCATGCTGCTTCTTTCGGCTCTAATCGGCGTTTACTTTGCTTGCTTCGCGAGCAAGAAGCAAAATACCACGTCGGAGTACCTGATGGGAGGCAAAACTATGGGCATGTTCCCGATTTCTATGTCGCTCATAGCCAGGTAAATTAGTGTTCAGTTAATACTTGTGTTTATGCACTCTCGAGTCTCCTTCTTCTAAGTACCTAGCCTTTTCCGGGTTTTTGCGAGGGCCCACTTACCTACTCAAGTTAATAAATAAAGTGTGATTATTTCTAACTCTTGCAGTTATGTATCCGGCATCTCCCTGCTGGGGCTGCCTGCAGAAATGTATACCTACGGAACACAGTTATGGGCAGTAGTATTTTCCGAATGGGCAGTTTCTCTTGCGATTGCTATTATTTATCTTCCTGTCTTCTATAATCTGCAAATAACGTCTACGTATGAGGTTAGTCTCATTTATACGCCTAGGTAAATAATAATAAATATGGATAGAGTTTTCGCACACAAAACCAACATTTATTCAAGGATAGTGTCGTTGCGAAAATGCGGGAAAAACTTACTTATACTTATACATTTTTTCTATCTATTGTGTTTGATTGATGACCGTATAAAGAATCAGGAAATCTGGAATCCGTCACAATAGTTACGGTGTGTTCTTCAGTATCATACTTACTTAAAATGTCCAGATGGTCAGTTTTATCAGTTATCTAACACTTATCACATCCCCTTCGTCATTTTGCAAAAAAAGTGTTACTACTACATTATTTATTACAGCATACATCGTCGATAACCTCCAACTGTTATTTTCTTTCAGTATTTGCGTCTGCGTTTTTGCCAGAACGTCAGACTATTGGGATCGATAATATTCATCGTCAAGATGATGCTCTACATACCAATCGTCATATATGTACCGGCTTTAGCGTTTAGTCAAGGTATCTATTAATTACTAACTTAATTGTTATACGTATAGTTATTTTACCAAAACAAGCAGCTGATGATTTAATACGATAAGGTTACAAATGTTTTTTTTACTATAGTGGAGTTCATTAGTTGTTCGTAACTACAGTAGCGGCAAAACTATATCAGTACTTATCACAATTCACAATAGCACGTCACGCGATTTACAACTCATACTTGTTGATAGGAACGGAATTACAATTAAAACGAATGCGATCGGACTTTTTTAGTATCAGGCATGCCAGTCCAAACTTTTTCCTAGATACTTGACTTCACGAATTTCTACTTATATGTTTTCCGCTACGTATATTAAAAACTACCAGGCAAATATAAATAATTATCTACTTTTTTTATTCATTTTACAGTTACCGGGATCAACCTACATTTAATTACACCTATCGTATGCATTGTTTGCATATTTTACACTACTGTAGTAAGTATATGGTTTGCGTTCATATTTACTGCATGACCCGTTGACCCAATAAACGCTAAAAGTTCTTAACGGATTAAGGTCAGAAACGATAGCATCGCAGCATCTCCGTTCTCTTCCTGCATGCAATAACCCGTGAGCAATGCGTACATTTTGTACATGTTCAGGGGCAATTTTGCGAGGGTTTCGTGATAACACGTAGTTAACAGGTTAAAAGTTAGGCGTAACCAAAAATAACAGTAGGTTCTAATAGTATAAAGTTAGTTATCTACCTACCTATTTTGATTGATTTTGAACCTAAGCATGTGGTCCTATATAAATAATTTTAACAGCGTGTTCTTGGCTATGTTCGAAAATAAAATTTCACACTAAAACATTAATAGTCCAGCACATAAATAAAATGCATAGAAAAATAAGTGAGCCGAATCCAGCTTACTTTATATGTATTTTACAAGATTTTATTTAGTTTCACCTGTCCAGACGTGTGTAATGAAATCTTGCTTTTTGGAAAGTTAAATTTGACCCACTTCCCGGTGACCGATTGTGCTGAAATTTTGGGTTTAAGTATGGTTTGGATGACAATTCAATACTATGGTATCATCGAACTGATCTGATGATGGAGACAGAAGGTGGTTGAGTTTGGGCTCGTTAGAATCGTCTGTACGAGTAGTTGATGACGGTATAAAGAAAAGTACAGTTGGCAATAAAAGCTTGTACTGAAAATGTTTTTTTTTACAGAAACTTATTTTACTCCTTAGGTCCCTATTGAATCTTCTTCTTCTTCTGTGCCTCTTCCCACGTTAGGTGGGGTCGGCTCTCCTAATTAATCGGCGCCAAGTCGCTCGGTCTTGGGTTGTCGGGTCTGGTAATTGTTCCTTTTTCAAAAGCCGGGTCATGCTGGTCCACCATGTAGAAGGGGGGCGGCCTCTGCCTCTTTTACGTTCCGGGATGTTTAAGGCATTTTTGACAACGTAGTCATCAGGTCGTCTCATGACGTGGCCATACCACCTAAGACGGCTTTCAGAAAGCTTTTCTGGTATTGGAGCAACTTTGAAACTATCTCGAACATACTCGTTTCTGATTTTGTCATGCCTGGTTGTTCCCCTGACCATCTTAGCATCTTAATTTCCGTCGTGTGTATTTTCTGTACATGCGTCTCTTTTACCGTCCAGCATTCTGCGCCGTACATTAGAGCCGGCCGAACTGCCGTTTTGTAAACCTTGCCCTTAGTGCGAATAGGCATTCGTGGGTCACATAGAACCCCTGTTAATGACTACGCTGAACTACTAGAATACGCTGGTAAAATTATGTGGGTTCCCTCCCAAGCAAGCACCTTGTAGTATAGTGTAGTTGTGGTGCCTGGCTAAGATTTAAGGCCTCCACACACCAGTCGCGGGCGCGGGTCGGGCGAGGGCCCGCGCAAGTTGTAAAACATTGAAACTACGCCGCGGCGGGCCCGAGTTCGATGTGTGTTTGAAGTGTAGTTTCAATGTTTCACAACTTGCGCGGGCCCGCGCCCGACCCGCGCCCGACCCGCGCCCGCGACCGGTGTGTGGAGGTCTTTAGAAACACGAATTGGTAGGTGTGTGAGGATATGATTTTATCAGATATTTTACCCATTTTACTAGTTACTTTGTTTCAGGGGGGACTGAAAGCAGTCGTGTGGACTGACGCACTGCAAACGGTACTCATGTATTTCGGCGTCATTTTCGTGTTGGTCTACGGAACGTGGAGACTAGGTGGAGTTGGGAATGTCATCGCCATTAACGAAAAGGGAGACCGCCTGGAGTTTTTCAAGTAATGTTTTAAAAGTATACCATAATAATGACACCAACGGGACTGTACGTAGAATCAATAGAAAAAGTGACAAAACAATGTTAAAAGAAAGCAGAAGAAGACTGTATTTTTATTTAATTTGCACTAAATGGACAGCCATTTGTCGTGGCGGAGAATAAGCGAAGGATCGGCATAATGATGTGGCTTGGCACATTTTTTATATTCTGACAGGATATTTCATTAATTTGAAATACTTATTTGTGCAACAAGAGAGCAAAGTAGTTTTTTGCTGCGAGTGCTGATTTTAGGTCCCGATGAAGCTAGAGACCCATAAGCACGAGATGCAGATAACTTAGTTGCTCTCAAGTAACACATAAAACTTTTTATCTCAAGAGTAAGAACATATTTTTATTAAAAAATATATCATATATCAGATGTAGTAATATGCCTATGTGTTGATTTTAGCATGGACCCTAACCCAACAATAAGGCACACTTTCTGGACAACAGTATTTGGCAACTTCTTCAGTTGGCTTGCGTCGTGTTCCGTTAATCAGGCGATGATGCAAAGATGTTTGGCTCTGTCGTCACTGAAAAGGGCTCGAATGTGAGTTAATTCAAGATTTTTCTCTGTACAAATCTATCGTGCTTTCTATTTTGATTCTTATTGGCTAAGAGACGTTATCTGGTATACGCGATAAATAATGTAAAACGGCCTTTCTCCTGATTTGTGTAATCGCCATGACTTCATATAAAGTGTTCGTAAAGGGTTTTGGTAATTAGACGCAGGCACAGTCACAAAATTTGAGAATGGTCACAAATAGGTAAGCGACAGCAAATACATATAGGGGATATATTTGAACCTCTTACACAAAAGGACAACGCCGAAGACTACACGTGTTTGGGTAACGAGGATTAGAACGATTTTCGCTACCAGGCGGGAAAAGTCTGCTACGAGCTACAGTGGCAGTGTTGGGCGTAATTAATTAATTGAATTACATTGAATTCGATTACGAATAATGCATAACACGTGTAATTGCAAGTCACGTAATTTGAATACATGTCAAATAAATAAGAATTTTATTGATTTCTTTATTTTTTGGTATTTAAATTATTCCATAGGTAACTTACTTTATGTAAACTTTTTTTAGTAAAATAAAAGGGAGCAAATGTACTTGCAGTGATTATAAAGAAATAAATCAATTCAATTACAAATAAGCATTTTAAGGAAGTAGTTATTTTTGCTTTTTAGGGTTCTGTACCAAAAAGGTAAAAAAGGAACCCTGCAACTCGGTCTGTCTATCCGTCACAACGTTAAAATATCTCAGAAACTACTTAAGCTATCAATTTGAAATTTAAAACAACTGTTAAGAAGGTTAAGACACGTGTATGAAAAATTCAAAATTTAAATACAATACATTTTTATTTTCTGTATTAATGACGAACGCCCCTCATGTTAAAAATGCAATGCCTATAGTTAATATATCAAGTGAAGTATCATCTGAAAGGGCTTGAGTTGCACTTTCAGAAACCGTTTTTTTTTGTACAGTGGTAAAATTTTTATTAATAAAGGAAAAAAAAGGATTTATTAACATAAATAGTACAGGAAAAATAAAACGCTATTCTATCTAGCGTATTTTTGTATATTTATAAAAAATCATTTGTGAAATAAGTTTGTAGGTAATTGAATTACTTTTGCATGTAATTTTATGTATTCAAATTCGTATGAGGTTTTTGTTAAAGTCCCTTCTTTCAAATAGAATAATATTAATCGAAATCGGTACAGAAGATAACAAAATATCGCTGATAAACAAACATACCTACTGGGTTGCAAGTTATTTGTACCAAAATGCAGATGGCGCTGTACAACGGTAACTTCTACTATGAGCTGTTCAGATTGTTCAAGAATGAGAATGCTTACGTGACGGGTATGGTGTATGTAAATACATATGAAACAGACATACGAAAGCATTTTTCCCCGAGCTGAAACGGAGACGCTTCAATTGCATTTTTTAATTTGTATTTCAATTACTTTTTGCCCCACACTGCCATGTACTCGTAGGACATAGGAACACACGTGGCGGTGTTTGAGCTTGAATAGCTTATATTGTTATGCAATGCCAAGGGCTTTAAAATATACATATATTTCGGGACTTTTGTGAAGTAGGTACATATATTTATAAATGCTCTTTATCATATTATTATATCATTTATCAGGCTGCCAAGGTTTTTTTTTATTTATCAAGCCCATAACTTTTTCTTTGGCTATTTACTCCAATAAGGGCTCTCGACGGGTCGAAACTTAAAGGCACCAGCGAATGTGCTTAGGTTAATTTTATATGTTTTTAAAGCACCATCTTCATCATGGCCGCTGGCATTTACACCATTGTCAGCCTATGCTGTTACACTGGACTCGTAATTTACGCTACATTTGCGAGCTGCGACCCGCTCCAGACCGGAGCGATCAGGAAGAGCGACCAGCTGCTTCCGTTCTTTGTAATGAAACTGACTGGGTCTATACCGGCGTTGCCAGGGATCTTCATGAGCGGAGTATTCAGCGCGGCTTTAAGGTATGTAGCACGATTTAGTAGGTAAGTACCCAGTTATACTAAATGTTCTGATTGACCCGCGCGTAAGTATTTGGATGCGTATTTGCCTTTCCTGTTAAAGATAGTTAAGGACTTGGAAGGATAAGGTACTAAGACAACCCAAAACGTCTACATACGTCATGATGTACCCGGATGGCAGCCAATTTACAAAACGGCTCAAACTACATGACAGTTGCATGCGTCTACCTAGCTGAATGCCTGCTGGAAGGAAAGCTTACAAGACGACGCTATCTTTTCCGACTCCATGTCTGCCCTACAGGAATTAACTAATCGTAATAGCACCCAGCACACTATACACAACATTCACAAGCTCATCAAAGGACCAGGATATTCAAATAAAGGATGACTCACGCTAGAATGGATCGTGTCCGGCCCGAGCCGTTTTCTAAGAAAAACGACGGCGTTATTGCGCGGCCGAGCCATACCCAAGCCCGACTGGGCCACAGCCGAGGCTTGAAAGCGGCTCGGTGTCGGCACGGCACGGCCGTGGCTCGGCCGGGCTTGGGTATAACGTCAACCTCGCAAAAACGCCGTCGTTTTTCTTAGAAAACGGCCCGGGCCGGACTCGGCCCGTTCTAGCGTGAGTCATCCTTAAGATGCACAGGAACAATAATATTTTGCTGGGTAAAAGCTCACAATCAATTTCTAGGAAACGAAATGGCGGACATGGAGGCGAATAGGGCAGCAAATCTGATTATGCATATTTCCCAATCTCATACGAAACACTGCATTGGAAAAATGACACTTTAGCTCACGAACGGAATTATGTATACCTACTACGGAAACTGGAGGACACCTTAGACAGCATTTGCCAAAAATTTGCGACATAAATAAGAAGCGTTGTGCCTGGTTGGTCGTCGAGGGCTAACTTGATAAATATTGCTTCCCCACAGTAGCTTGTTGTGACTAAAATAATTATTGTGTTCGAACTGTACCACCCACTCGATCTTAACATCGTTTATACTGTCACTAATAATCTCGTTGAATTATTTTCATTTCTTGACCTACCAGTGAGATAACGGTTACACATTTCTAAATTGTACATTTTATTTTAGTTCAATGTCAACCGGATTAAATTCACTCTGCGGCGTGATTTTTGAGGATCTCATCAGACCTGCCTATAACAAACCAATATCAGAGAAGACTGCCAGCTTTATCATGAAGATAATCGTTGTCGTGACCGGTAATATGATATCAATTGCGGCGTTATTAGGAAAAGAGACTAACTCGACAAGTGTTTACGTTGCAAAGTGTCACAATTGTATTGGAGCATCGTTAATAATGTCGTTGACAAGCGCCTGCTGCACTAAGGTCTCTTTTCCACGTGAACCATACCTAAAAACGCCTAGGTCTAAGAAACAAGTAATACATAATACGTACAAATTACTTTACAGGAGCCATATGTGTAGTGCTCGTGTTCTTGGTAGAGCACATGGGAGCGCTGATCCAAGCTGGTAAGAGCTTGGCTGGAATCACTGCAGGCAGTTTGCTCGGATTATTTTCCATGGGTCTCTTTTTACCTTGGACTAACTCAACGGTAATAACAATATTGATATTAACATTAAGAACACAAAGTTGAAGAAGACGATTTGTTTTCTAGTTGTTATTTTTGTGTGGCTAAGTTTTTTCCGGGACTATTTGATCATACCCGTGTCAATACGACATCAAGTAATATCCATTAAACTCACCA
Organism: Epinotia brunnichana; assembly: GCA_963854355.1. Taxonomy (NCBI): domain Eukaryota; kingdom Metazoa; phylum Arthropoda; class Insecta; order Lepidoptera; family Tortricidae; genus Epinotia; species Epinotia brunnichana. Next base: position 23,273,571 of record OY977935.1, read on the forward strand.
CCTTGGACGTCAACGAGAGCGATTAATCACGATTTATCATGCGATGACAATGGTGCGGGTAGGTACCCATTCCTAACTTGTCTCTATTCTAAACTCTCTTGGACTATATGACAATATGAAGTAAGGATAACTTGGGAATGACAAGTTTAACCTAAACCCAATTACTTATGTTCATCATCATATCAGCCGAAAGACGTCCACTGCTGGACATAGGCCTCCCCCAAAGAGTTCCAAAGTGACCGGTCCTGCGCCACCCGCATCCAGCGGACTCCCGCGACCTTTACCAGGTTATCAGTCCACCTTGTGGGAGGCCTACCAACACCGCGCCTTCCGGTACGTGGTCGCCAATCGAGAACCTTTCCGCCCCAACGGCCATTAGTTCTACGTGCAATGTGCCCCGCCCACTGCCATTTAAGTTTAGCGATTCGGATTACTTATGTTATGATACATCAACTAGGCAATCGTGGCATCAACTAGATTTTTGAGGACCTAGTTACGACCAATAGCACATTCCCATATAATTTCAACGTTGCAGGGAGCCCTTGCAGGTGGTTTAGTGTCTACCGTGTTTGTTGGTTGGATCTCCATCGGCACGCAAGCCGCGATGATGAGAGGAGACATCGTGTTCCCTACGAAACCAGTATCGGTGGCGGGTTGTGATGCCAACTTTACGCAGCCCACCTCCACTGCATCGATGGCTCAATTGGTGGAATTTGACCGGTATGAAGTTTTGTTTTGTTTAAACTTTTGGGACCAACATTGTAAAAACAGTAAGTTACGCTAGTGCTACGTGGAATTGCTCTCAAATGATGATTATTTTAGATTTGAGTTTCAAGCTCACAAGCAAGCACGCAAGGACCATAATTCAAAATTGCAACTACAGAGCTTACAAGCTCTATTTGGATAACGGAACTGATCGTTATTTATTACCTAATCCTAAAAATGCAAATGAAAAATGAAATTACTTATTTCGTTTTTAAGTTTTGACATACACGTGAAAAAATATTAAGGATTTAGTAGGTTTGTAAATAGCATATCTTACTGATGGTGGTGAGGCTCAGCATTAGGTACACGAATAAAGCCTCAAAGTGAATAGGTATATTAATGGCATTAACTAAGAATACAAATTCAATAGCACCTGATAACTTCGATACCAAAGAATACGCACCCCTGCCTCCTAACTGCTATGTAGAGGGGATTACTTGTCTCTGCACGGGATAATAAAGAGAAGAAAATTTGATCACAAGCGTTTTTTGCTCTTGGTGAAACACATTCCAAAAATATTGGGGTTCACTTTCCTTTACTGTATGTACCTGCCTAAGTACATAATAATATACATAATCACACAACAGTTCCTATTAGGTTAAAGGTCAAACTTGCACCCGATGCCATTGTCTCACTCAACCCACATGCGTTCAGTTGACGCCTGGGCTGGTACTTTGAACCCTTTCCGATAACCCGTTTGCGGTGAACGAGTGTAAAAGTGACCTTCACCAAGGGCAAAAAACGTGAGTGATCAAAAACAGATTATGAATATCATAGCAGGCTGACAGCGAACGAATAAGATGAGCTGATGCCGTAACGGTACCGAAGCGTAATTAAATTAAAGCAAGTTGAGTGCCCGGTAACCTTTAAAGCCAAAGTTAAATTCCAGTTCAAATTTACTAACATGATTTGTCATTGAACCTACAGGTCGGGGACGTTCCTGCTGTACAGATTGAGCTATTTATACTACACATTCGTCGGGATGCTTGTCTGCGTAACGGTGGGCGTCGTGGTATCATATTTCACGCAGCCAAATGATCCGGCTATGGCAAGTGTCTTGAAACGTTTACTCTATTTAGTTAATGTAAGTGTAACTTCCTGAAATGACCCCTTGGATTGGCAATGTTTGTCGGTATATTGTTACGACTAGTGCAACGACAGATTTTGCTTTATGGACTAAATTGGACTGGGGCAATACTAAAACAGTGTCGTGACGTTCATAAAACCCGATTAAGATTTAGTACATACCTACTTTAGTTATTTGCTAACAAATAAACCAATTTACTTTGTCCGACTTTACCACGGATACTGACGGCACTGCCGTCACTAACTCATGATAATAACTACGTATAGTTACAATGAATGAGGTTCTTGTCTTTGTAACCAGCAACAAAGTATTTTATAATAATTATAATTTAGCTCCACGTAGTTGCCAAAGTTTCTTTTTTGTTATTAACTCCTATGGCGGATAGCGGACTGCGGTGACCGGATATTTAATGTGAAGTACAATTTTCTTTATATTAATCTTATCTTATCTAGATGAGGGCCTTTTCAGATGCACTTCGACCCAGTGGGATTTTTTGTGCACTCGCCCTCTCCTTTATGCCTGCTCCCAGGCTTGCTCCATCATTTCCACAAAAACGGATGATGCAGTTCACCGGGAGCACCTCGAATTCCTTTGGTTGCGGGTAGCCGTTACCAAAGTAATGCATTCTTTTTCTGGCAAGGGCATGACATTCAGACATAAGTTTTTATTAAAAATAGCAGTGGAACGGGGTAATTTCCATGTTATTTTATTAAAGGTATAAATTTGTCCCGAACTCGTATTGTAGGTACTGTACGGTTCTGGGCTCTGAAGACTTGTATCCGCCACTTAGGTTCACCGGGACCTGCTGACGCCGGTGATCCACCGCTGGCTGCCGGCGCAGGCGCCGTGCTGCCGGCGCCCGCGCCTCACTCAGCACGACATCGAGCTCAACGCCCGAGAGATGGCGCAGCTGCGCGCTCACGCCTACACTGTGAGTCGTAAGGTGTTCCAAGGTGAACCTATCACCTCCCGGTCTGTTATTCTTTACGAGCTCATGCGCCTCACTCCACGCGTCACGCCTTATCGAAACTAGACCTCTACCTAGGTACGTTTAGTTACTACGAATCGCGGCGTCAAGATATATTTGTGGGTGCTGTGCGTTAAGGTGAGCTTAAAACTAATTACAGAATATCGGGGTTGGTGATGCCGGTGATCTACCGCTGGCTGCCGGCTTGCCGGCGCTGGCAGCGCCCGCGCGTCACCCAAGTAGCGTATCTACGGGCACACGCTTAGGCATACAGTGATTAGTGATATTGAACGCTTTTATAATTATCACTTTCTGTGCCAAGAACCCGCTAGGACCTAGCTGGTGGACGCTCTGCTCTTACCTGCTCTTCCTGTACATACTCGTTTCCACATGTTATTGGCTACGAGCGTAGCAAACGAAATTGTTGGCAGTGAATGTATTAACAATGATAGAAGCATGTTAACTGCATCAGACTTGTAACTCATGCATCTAAAATCTGACCCCTGAAACCCTGCTGTAGATACGCCTAGATAATGGCATATATGGTCGTTAAGGTTATTGTCGTTAGCGTGCCGAATTAGGTATATAAAAAACTGTATATAACATTTCAAGCATTTGGGTCTCGTACTTCTTTAGAGTAGTGATCTTTATGGTGGTGGTGTCCTCAGTGAAATATAAAAGCGTTTATTAATTGCTTCAGGTGAATCGCTTACCACATTCTCTGCCGACCATGGGACCGATTTTTGACTTTTGAGCGCTCGACTCTTCCAGTCAAAAACTGACAAAAATGATGAAATGCTATTTTAAAATGGTGATAGAAAATTTAATTAAGAGTGGCATTGACCACTCGTATTCAATTCTATCGGTAGAAAGTAAGTGCCTGCTGTTTTGACACTACAATCGTATTTACTTTTCTTTAATTTTCGAGCGCTCGAAAGTCACAAATCGGTCCCATTCGTAGTATAGATAAGAATGAAATCCATTCGGAACTGAATTTATGAAACCCCGATATTGAACATAAAAGCGTTTCACAAATATATATTTTTTGTAGAGAATAGGATTTTCATTGGAAATTGATTATTTCAGAAGGCGGCTGGAGTACAAGATCCTCGATTCTTCTCCAACAGCAACAATTCAGCTAGGTTGCGCCCTTCGTAATATTTAAAACAAATAATCTGTATTAATTACTGATAAAAAAACTGTCTTTTAAATAATTATTCAGCGTTTGATTCCTTGATGAATGATCACCTATTTAGGCCGCTGTAGTCGAGTGGTAAGCATGCGACTAACCCCGGATCGTATCAGCATACCACCGAGTCTTTCAAAAAAACGTGTGTCCCAAATATTATTTGATATCTTACAGTAGCTTTTCGATGATTAGAGAACCACATCGTGAGGAAACCAGTCTGATCCCGACAAGGCCTATTTTTCCCTCTGGGTTGGAAGGTCGAATGGCAGTCACTTTCGAAAAACTACGTACCTATTCTAAATCTTGAGATTAGGTGCTCCTTAAGGCGACGTGAACTCCAAAAACTGATTTTTAAAAAATCGTAGCTCTTGTTTGGATTATAATACGGCTGCCCTAAATTTAATTAGCAATCTTGAGGCTTTTTTCGAGGGAAATCAGCTATTCGAATCCTAAGTTTTTGACTTTCTCTCGATTGAAAAAAATCACGAACATAGGTTTAAAATACACTTTAAAAAATCATAACAAATTATGCACAACAGTTAAACATATTAAAATTGGTTCTAAAAATCGGCAATGTCATGTTTGAGGGAAATCAGCTATTACTTTTTTATTTATTAAAACGCTCAAAAAATTTAAATTAAAAAACATGATTTCCGCGCTTCCAAACACGCACTTCCATCTCGCTCACGCTTATGCTCAGTGAGAGGGAGAGAAGACCACGAACATACGTCCCCTTAAGGCACTGGTCCCACCGCCGACGATGAGCGAGAAGCGATTAGATTTAACCGATTAAAAATATATAATAAACAAGTAAATTAACAAATTAGGTAGAGCTAGAAATACTCCAGGCAAAATACGGTATTGAAAAACATTAATTTATTAATAGCGTTTTTTTTCTTTATTTCATTTTAAAACATTATTCTAAGATGCTTTATTCAAGAATCCAACAAATTTTTAGATTTAAATAAAGCATGAATTGTTTTTTTTATTATTTGTCTTGATTATTATAGAGCAAATGTAAGTGAACCAAAATAAAGATAAAACCATTTATTGATATTTTTACTGACTTTTCAGAAGCTAGTTAAGTTATCATTTGTTTGATGTCTGAAATTTTGTTTGATTTTGTCGCTAGGTAACTATTTAATTGATGTATATCCATTACATAGAAAAAATCTGCTATTATAAATTATTTCCAAATTTGTCATTTTTTCCATACGAATTGTCAGTTCATTGCCTGGACTAAAACTAGAAACGAGTTGGCGAACAGTGAGAAGCGAGTGTGTAGTTCCGATAGTTATGTCGCTCGGCTATAAGCGAGTGTTCGAATGCGACGGACGATTACTCGCACCACTCGCTCGGGCGGGGCGGCCGAGCATGCAGTCCTGCCAAGCGAGCATCGCTGAGCGAGTACCGCTGAGCGAGTTTTATCTTTGATAGTTTTTATCGCTGCGATCAACTAGTGAAGAGAGAGTCCTCGCCGGCAGTGTGATAAATATATCAGTCTCTTTTACCGACACGGGATCTATAGCTTTGGTTCGTTTCTTGAGCGAGAAAATAGCCGCTTCCTCGACCTTGGTGGGACTAGTGCCATAGGTTACAATCGGGAAAACGCTAGGGGGATGATAAAGGTGAAGGCGAAGGCAGATTTTGACGGCATATGACATGAATCTATTAGCTTTTTATTTAAGCCCTAGAAATAAAAACAGTAAAAATTACTCGTACTGTGTGTCTCTCTCAAAACTAGAAAAGCATATAATTTTAAGACCCTTTTCGAATGTTGATGATACTAAGTATCGTTAGTGGAAATGAGTAACGCTTGTATCAATAATAAATACTCATGGGAATATAATAAGCTCTAAGAATAAATAATTTTATAGGAATTTATTTTGATTATTGTAATACGAGTATATTATTAATTAATAGGGATGATTGATTTTTGACAAAGTTGCGTTCGGCACTCGAGGTTTCAAACTTGGATTATTCATTGGGCCAACATCATAAATTAAGCAAGTCTGCAAAAAATCAGAACTACCGGATTTGAAGCAAGCTCTGGGTGTATTAATACCTATGTAAGTATTAATTTATATGAACAATTTGAAGTTGTTTTCGTTGATATATGAAAAAACAAACATATCCGAGCAATTGGGTTTTTTTTATAAAGAGATTCTGGTGTTCCATCTCTTTGTTAAGTTCCCAATCTGAGCAAGTGAAAATACTTACTTGCTATACTTGCTCGCTAATCTCATAAAATCAATAGGTACTCATTTTAAAATAATCAATATTACGAGAAAATTTATAGTTTATGTTTTAAAACTTCCATTAAATGTTGAAATATGTGCTTTTACTATGATCAGTTATTGTATAACAAATTGTTGTTTGAAATATTATACCTGCTGAAAACTCGGTTTTTTAATTAATAATGTAATTTAAACTTTGACTACAGGAATCATGTATAAAATTAATACATTAAGTACATCAAAAACACAACAGAATATACAATTAAAACTAGATTTAAAATTAAAACTAAAATTAACATAAAAATAAGCTACCAAAAACTATAAATTACTATCTAAATTTGGACCCTTTGGTAGGGAACCCATCACGCAGGCAGCGTTCCCGCGTTGGATTGCGATTGCAAGTCTTTGTGCAAGAAAGCTGCCTGCGCGAGGGTCGCCTGTTGCTTCCCTCAAGCGTTTGCTGAGCGCCCCGTGAAGCCCACGCGCGCCCTTGCCCCACGGGCCAAGTGTCTCGACACCAAATGCAACGAACTCGTACTGGGTAGGTATTTGACCACCTTTGCTCGTTCCCGTGAGTCTGCCGCCGCGTCGGCACGTCTGCTGGTCTACCTCCCGGTAGGACGCAGCCAACTCGGTTTTTGATATTCATTAATCTCATTATTCATGTCGCCAGATATCTCCGTTTTAAGGTTCCGTACCTCAGAAGGAAAAAACGGAATTCTTATAGGATCACTTTGTTGTCGATATGTTTGTCTGTCTGTCAAGACCCTTTGTCTCGGGAACACGTGGAGCTATCGAGTTGAAATTAAAACCATATCCTCAGGTCTACAGTCCCTTGAAGCTGTAAAAATATCAAATTTCAAAGTTAATGTAAAAGAAAGCTACGGCCGTGTATGTCGCAAAAAACGTATATTTCAACACTCAAGGGAATCAAAATTTATAGGGTACTTCCCGTTGACCTATAAATATGGAATTCGGCAAGTTATATCGTCTTATACTACAAATACAGTACAGTACTTGTAATTAAATCATGAAAAATATAGTCTTTATTCAAAGTATGTAATCAATCATCGTGGTTAAACTGTCTGTCTGTCAAGACCCTTTACTTCGAGAATGCGTGAAGCTATCAAATTGAAATTAAAACCATTTACGCAGGTCTGCAGCCCCTCAAAGCTGTGAAAAAATCAAATTTCTGAGTTACTTAACGTAAAAAAAATACGGCCATTTAGGCCCCAAAAAACGTATATTTCGACACTCAAGGGAATCAAAATTTACAGGGTACTTTCCGTTGACTTAGAACTATGTGGCAAGTAATATCGTCTAAATATTACAAGTACAGGGAAAAAACTGAAAACCATACCTTTGTAATTTTGTACGGAACCCTCGGTGGAGGAGTCTGACTCTGCCTTGTCCAGTTTTTTTTGACTGACTTCATAAAAGGAGGAGGTTCTTAATTGTTTTAATGCTTCCTACCTCAGACCTCCGTCATTTATGAACCGATACGTACAATTTTTTTTTATTGAAAGTATATGCTTCCGGATTGATCCCATTGATTTCAAAAAGCCGGTTGGATGAGGGGATCCATTAGGAATTCAGGGAACTCCTCAATTTTATTAGGTACGCGTGTAGTGATTTCGATATTTTCTTTCTATCAAAACTCGTGTATTTACACTCGGAAACCTCAAATTTGGTGTACGAGTAGTGGAACTGATGATGAAGACCACAAATTACTTATGGAACTCCTCAACGAAGTACCTACGTCACATATTCTGATATGATTCCGTTGGAGTAGTAACTAATGAATTGCAAAGGTGATTCTGAGATCCTTGAAGAATCGATGGAACTCCTCAAATATTATCGGCCCACATATGATATTTGAGGAGTTCCATCCATGGGTTCTCAGTTGATGGCCAGATGAACAACGTTAGCTACGCTGACGATATGGCGCTGCTGGGCCCATCGATCGAGGCCCTCGACATTTTGGTTGGCATTTGTGAGAGGTATACGTGGAGGCCCACGGTCTTAGAGATAACTCCAAGAAAAGCGAGCTACTTGTGTTCAAGGCAGGGACCAAAAAGCCGAAGTATGTACCACCGCTTAACTTGGAGGAACGGAGTTGACTAAAGTCACAAAGTTCAAATATCAGGGGCACTGGGTCACCGAGGACCTCTCAGATGATCTCGGTGTGGAGCGGGAGCGTAGGGCGTTTGCATTGCGGGGAAACATGTTGGTCCGCAGGTTCGCACGCTGTACATGTCAATGTCATGGTCATGGATGTCAAAATAATCCTTTTTAAGGCATATTTCCGACTTTCTACACGTGTAGCCCGTGGACCAAGTGTACGCAGAGAGCTCTCAATGCCTTACGCGTCCAGTACAATAATAGTTTCAGGATGTTGTTGGGGCTGCTTCGCTTTTGTAGCGCATCAGGTATGTTTGCAGAGGATAGAAATTATAGTTTCCAGGCTATCATTCGTAAACGACTTGCCTCTCTGATGCGCCGCGTGCGAGGCAGTGACAACAGCCTCCTGAATTCAGGAGTTATTACCATTGTTGATAGGTTCGAATGCCCGATGGTGGAGCACTGGAACTCCTTACATGGTGTAGCTGATAATTGTATTGTGTTGTTTAATATTGCTAATTTAATGATTTTATTCCATGTATTGTAATGTACCTAATCTTTATTTTTTATTAATTAACTTATTTTGTAATTTGTTATATATACCTATGGACTTATGGTTCGAAATAAACGAATAATAATAATAATATAGCGACTTGAGTTTTTTTCTGTAATAATGAACGCATTTGCTCTCTGAAAGCAGTTCATGTGGTAAAGTCGAAAGGAAATATTCATGTTTGTTCCTTGGCGAAGTTCTGAATTGAAGTTGGTTTAATTAAACTATGTTTTTTTGTTAAGTAAATTATGCACATTTAATTAATAAGTAGTAGTTGCCTGCGGAAGAGCCGTAGACTGTTACAACACCGTATTAAGTCAACCAACCATCGTGCTAGCTCTTAGTCTCCTAACACAAGGGTGAGTTAACTAGACGGGATCGCAACCTGTAAGGCCGCTCGCTTGCAGGCAACAAGGCGACCACTATTTCCACGCAAACCCCACATTAAGTACTCTAGTCAGTCGTTTACTGGTCTCGTCGTCAATGACCTTTTGGTCGATATCGCACCCCAGCCCACTATTATACATATTAAAAGCCTTTTCACGTATTTATTAATGCACTAAGACAATAAAACAATATCGGAAAATGATAAACTATATATTTAGTCTCTAAAAGTGTTATATTACGTCGCATAATTATTTACAACATCTTGCTTGACATAGTTAATTAAAATAAAGTGCATTATTATATTTTAAACTTACTGAATTGTAAGTAACGCGAAACGAATTCGCTAATAACGAAGTAAGTTTACGAGATTCGATAATGTGGAGAAATAATTCCATTAGTAGTCTTAATCAATTGGTAATTTTACCAAAACTTAATATTTCGAGATTCTGAACTGAGAATAAAATAGATACTTAGCTACTTATTTTTTATTCAGGTGTAGAACTTTGCAACGACTATTAGATATCTATATATTTAACACCACATAGCTGAAAACAATAACATTATTTGTAAATCTTGCTTAATTATTCACGATTCACAAAAATCAATATGAAGTTGGAATATTGGCACTTATCAATTAAAAAAAAATATGACGTCGCACACTCGCGGGTCGGTGCGCATGATGCATCTTAGAATAGTAGAGTACAACACACTTTAATTAGAATCGTTCGGTTCCTTTCCCGACACTGGCCTAGGAGTTGGGTTCCGTTCTCCTGCAGGTCCCCACATTGACGGGGAAGAACACGTTCAGCTCGATGAGCGTAGCCAGCACCAGGAACATGGCGTACATGGCTAAGCAGGCGCGCCCCACCGCAGCATCAAGCTTGAACTTGTTGAACCAAAACGTCAAGTACAGCATCAGCAGCGTCGACAGCAGCGATATCGCTGAGTACTCCAGCCCCATTGAGTTAATTTTTACCTGGTGACAACAACCTATATTAAGATACGAGACGACGAACAACCAAATAAGTCGCTTAGCCAATAATTTTATAAACGCATAGCTACTTTCGCGCAAACATGTGTTTAATAAAATGGAATAATCGCTATAAAAGTAGAGTTCGCTTGGCAAAACTGTCTTAGATCCTGACCAGATAGTGTCCCGGCTCGGCGGGGGTGAGTGAAGCCTTGATGAGCCAGGGCAGCCCCAAGCACAGCAGGATGTCGAAGGTGTTCGAACCAATTGAATTGCTGATTCCCATTGAACCGTGTCCTGCGTAATAAAGTAAACAAAGCATCTATTTAGTCATAACCAGCTTTTAGACTGTAGTAATTAAGTATTTGCAAACTTCATAGAAGCTTAGTTAAGGATGACTCAAGCTAAAGTAAGCACCAGTTGAAAACGAAAAAAATGTAAACAAACAATGTATTGAATTTGACATTTAATATGTCAAATTCAACACATTGTTTGTTTAAATTTTTTTCGTTTTTAACTAGTGCTTACTTTAGAAGGGGCCGTGTCCGGCCCGTTCTAGTGTGAGTCATTCCTTCTTAAATAGTTATAATCATTAATTACCTTGCTTGGCAACGATAACACTCGACACGGCTTCGGGCACTGATGTTCCAGCGGCTAGGAAAGTTATCCCCATCACAGAATCAGGTATCATTAATGTATCCCCTGAATAACAAAACATCGGTTATGTATATGCACTTGCAGAATAAATAAGTATTTTGCATACATTTTTAGTCGTACCTATTATAGTTATCATCCAGGCGACTACATATGATAATGAACCAATCCAAACAATACACATAATGAACGTTAAAGGAAACCAATTTTTGAAGCGAGGTTTTTCACAATCTGGAATTGTGAATAAAAACACCAAGTGGATCGGCCACGTGACGAACCATGTTGTCTGAAAGTATAAATAATATTATAAGTAGTTATATTTTGTTACCTACAAAAAGATACCATAAGGGCAGAAAAATAAAAACTTAAAGTTAAGAAAGTCACATTAACTATTCACGAGGAAAAAAACTTATACCGTCGTAGCCTTTCACTATGTTAATAATATCACAAATTCAAATATAGGATATAATACTCCTTTTTGTACTCGTCGATTAAAATCTGTGTATTAAGATTTCATAGAGAATACTCCAACGTCACTCTTTTCATAGTTTTAGTCCATGTTACTGTCGAAACAATCGAAATAACTGTTTCGATACGCTCCAGACAACCGAAAAAAAATTAAAAATAGAACTAAAATAAATTCGACCAATCACGTGGCTGCTTCATCGAACTGTAATGAATTGGACCAATAGAATCGCTTTGATTATTGAGTTTACTCGTTGATGTCGTACGCTCGTTCATGTCTTTTAAGATATCAACGAGCGTACGAGCGATAGGCTGCACTTCGTTTCAACAGTATCGAGTTTGTTTAAGGTGGTTCGATTGCCATACAAAACGTTATTTGACATTCGCAGTCCAACGGCGTGATATTTTAAGAAACTTATGTGACCAACTTATATAAATCGGCATCCAATTTGCGCCAAATTCCCCCTTTCCTAGAATAAACTTGTATAAACTAGATTAATTTGAGAAATTGGTTTGGGACGTGGTATTTTGGGAAAACTATTTTTCTCAAATTAATCTAGTTTATACAAGTTTATCATCGTTGGAACTGCTGGTTCCTCCTGGACACGAATAGCCCAGGATAGAGAGAGGTGGAACCTTTTGGAGGAGGCCTATACCCGCTTAGAGGTTCATTCAGAATTTAGTTCTTAGATTTTAATCATAAATATGAATGTAACTAAAAATGAAATAAAGGCTTTTTTATTTTTATTTTATTTATTTATTTATACAAGTTTATTCTAGGAAAGGGGGAATTTGGCGCAAATGGGAAGCCAATTGATGAAAGTGTGTTGCATAAGTTTCTTAAAATATCACGCCGTTAGCCTGCGAATGTCAAATAACGCTTTGTATGGCAATCGAACCACCTTAATTAGTTCAGTTGACTCGTAGAAAATTAATTTTAATGAACTCGTACAAAAAGTATTGTTCACAATAGTGTTATAATCAAGCTTTTTAATCTCGTACCTTACTTAGGCCACTCAGCAAGCTTCGTGGCCTGAACACGGTACTCGACTAAAAAGCTCTCTATTATAACACGATTGTGAAAAATACTATTTTGACCTTCCTATTTAGAAATACCATCTAAATTATTTATGTACCTACCAGTGGCGGAGCGCCCATACAAGCCGATTACCACCGGCTTGCCTAACATTTCTTGCTATATATTACCAAACTCGTAAATCATCAAAATACAGACCTTTATTTTTCTCCGGGTTGTCCAGTTAAAATTCTCACACGCCGCCACTGGTACCTACGTACTTAATTTTTCTAACAAATATAGGTAAGTACACTCTTACGCTCTTTACTACGGTTTGACCTAACAACATAAGAGTTCGTAGGTATGGCTTAAAATGCGAAATAACATTATTAAAAACTCTATCTCTCTTTTCAACAGAATCGTAATCAATACCTAGATACTGAATCAGCTTTGTGTTATAAATATTATTAGCTCCAACAGTACAGCTCGGTGCCGACCAGGGCTATAATATAACCGCGAAAATCTTTCAAATATCTCCATCTCCATCGCACTTGCAAAATGTTAGTGATAGAGGAGAAGATGTACAGTCGCGGAATGAAAAGGATAACCTAAAGATCTGTTTTTGCTTGCTCAGTATAAGTTATCTTATCTATCTGCTTTATCGACCGAGTATCAGACACATTCCGTCATAAATTCATAATGAATGTCATTTCACTACATGGCCTACAGATCCGTCCACTATGAGAAATGACCTCTTTGAATTTTGGAAAGGCGAGATAAAAAAACGAATACAAGAATTGTTACTCACATTTATAGTTTTCATAATTATAAGCGAAGAGGATTTAATCATTAGATTTATCAAACTTGACACAACGTTATGGCAAGATCAAACTAATAAAAAGGTTTTAGTTCAACTATTAATAGTCAAGGAACATTATTCTAAGTCAATTTGAGCTTTGTTGTCAAACAGGTAATATTGTTGTACAACAAGCGCATAAAACGAGCCATTTAACCAGAGACGTTTATATCCACCCGAGCCACCGGCGAGGGTGGATAGTTAAGTCGAGGGGTTAAGTGGCTAATTTATGCCCGAGTTATACACACTGCTTCGATTGCGAGAAAATAACTAATAATTGCAAAATTAAATCAAATAATAACTCATTCCCGTCACTTAACTTTTTAAAGTTTTTATGTTTCATTTTCGAGACGTGATGTTAGACTTAGGTACTTCATACTGCCAAGTCATTTAATGGTTCAATACGTTTTAAAATAATAATTGACTCCTATTTTATCTGGTTTTATTAATTTAGTAATGGAAAACACGAATGTGAAATTTATTAAAATCAAATGCCAAGTTTATTCTACGAAGTTTTATTGTGTCCGATCATCTTAGTATTTAAAACAATTTTACTTAGTGCACTAGAGCATAAAAGTGGCATTTTGTGCAGCATACATTCAGCACAAAGGCGAATTTTGCGAGCATGAGAAGTGAAAACATAATTTATCTACACCCATATCATAAATCCTCTAGAATGTGTTCGGAAACCATATAAGAAGCTTTGCTTAGTTTGGGACTAGGTTGATTTGTGTAAGATTGTCCGCAAATATTTATTTATATATATATATATATATATATAAACGACCACCGTAATTGCAACCAGTAACGTAACATCAGCGTTTTATCTGTGCCAGTGTTATTATAATGTATGAAAAATGATAATAACATCGATATCGATGTTATTATGGAAATCAGGTCCGGTGTTGGGGTGGTGCAGGTCCGGTGGAGTTGGTCATGATTTGAAATCTAGTCGGCCATGGCGGTGCAATGGCGGTTATTCTAATGGTTCCCGAACACATCATTGAGGATTTATAACATGTGGGTAGATAAACTCGTGTGATGATATAAACCCACACTCGTGTTTAATGCCCCTCATTATGTACAGTCATATAAACTACTATTTCAATACAACACTCTCGTCTGTTACACAGTTTAAATAGGTAACATGTGCTTGCAACGCGTAAATGAATTTAATTGAAAACTAGTCAACCTTTTCTTTCCGCAACCTGCGAACTGCCATTTTCGTTCGCGGTACCAGCTCAACTCAAGAAAAGGATAAGTTACCTGCGTAAAACAGCTTCTTTTATATGGAAATTTCCATAAAGAATGTTCATACTCGTCAGAGGCAGGTTTCTCGGTCTCCGGGGGCACATGGTTCGGGCTGTCGTCCGCGTACGCAATATCCGCGTCATTCTTTTCAATTTCCAAACTGATGACTTTATTTTGTTCGTCAACTTCAATGGGCTTTCCACATTCTTTATCGTTTTTGTAAAGTGGTATTATAGCTTTGATATTTCCATTGTGCTGACAATGCTCCGGTGAATCGATTCTTGTGGAAGATGATGATTTAGTATCCTTTATTTCTAAAAATCCATAACTTTGAATGAGGGCATATTAACCATTTATTATTATTATATTGGCATTGTAATTATGCATTACTCAAAGCGAAGTAAGTATGTATCAATTGCCAATGATGTAATATAAAATATACGTAGATATGTTATAAGCGGTCCAATAGTGGCACACTAAATTTTGGTCAAGTCACACAGCGTGCCATAGTTTTGCGTCGTCAATGGAAACGAATGCCGTCAGAATTTGGTGGCCATTTTTAAACACGGAATTTCGTAGAGACAACATATCTACCTATTTTTATATTACATCATTGTCAATTGCCTTACCTATAACACTATCAGATTTTTCCTCGGTTTTATTCATATAATTCCTTAAGCACTTCCAGCTACCTGAAATCATATCATTATCTCAATGTAAATAGGCTCTAAATGTCTGTACTTCATATATTTATTTTAAGTATAAATTATCATATCTAAATATCGTAAATGAGGGGGCAACATTGTAGCTCACTTGACTTTTAGATAATAGCGCGTTATCATTAGGAACTGTTTATTGGCCTCACCTTTAGCAAAGTTTTGTATGGATTTATCATAGTACATGATACAGATATAGACTCCATACAGGAGGACTAGGAAGAGGGCCTCGTACCACAGCACGTACTCGTCGTGCATGATGCAGATCAGGATGGACACTGTGATTCCGTATGCGAGGCAGTCCCGCGTCAGCGGCCACCAGTCGAGGGGTACAACCTACAATTTTAATTACGGATACACATAGGGTGAAACTGTCATTCAAATTCGCGGCAAAACTTTTGCACGGGTGTTACACAAACTTCTCTGGTCCTAGAAGGTGTTCTCATGTTGTGTCCTTACTTGTTAGTGTATTTATCTAATGCACGCACCGAGCATGGTTTATAGTTATTCATTTATTTGTATGGCATGGTTCTTTACAAACTTATATGTATTAAGACCATCGTGGGTTAGAACTGTATGTTGCTGCGAGGCTATTCGAATAAGCAGTGCAGCAGCCAGAAGTTGATTGCTCTTTAGCACCACCCATTTATAATTAAATACCTAGTTAAACGAACACCTTTAATAAATACTTCATCGTATATTATTATGTTCCTTTAAAGGCGTGGATAAGGAGCCCGAATATAATTTGATCCCACTTTAATACCTTGTTAATTAATAATTGACTTTCAAAACAAAGTTTTAACTGACTTCAAATCAGTAGCCAAATAGCTTCAAGTTTGCCTATAGAATTTGAAGAGTTCCCTCGATTTCTCCAGGATGCCATTATAAGAACTGGATTTTGGTGACAACGGGACCAATCTGGAAGTATATGCTTTCAAACAAAGAAATAATTTTTCAAATCGGTTCATTAATTACGGAGTTATCGCGTAACATACATACATAAATAAAAACATACAGACGAATTGAGAACTACCTCCTTTTTTGAAGTCGGTTAAAAATAGGGTTGTATGTACGTGTAGAGATCGTATAATCAAGGTACATTTCGATGCAGGCAAATGAATCGAATCTACGCTACGGCCATATTGTTTTGACATTTCATCGTGTATATATTCATGTATGTTATTCATCCGGCATCTTTATTTTTGACATTGGCAGTACAGTGCCTGTGTAAGTGTAAGGTCATGTAGAAGTTTTAAATTTTATTAAATCTTATTAATTACTTATTTATTTGTCTTTCCTAGTTTCGATAAAGAGGGACTGATTCAAATTTTGAAAAACAGCACTAAGTACCTAATCTACATCAACGATTTAAAGAGGCCTGTGTAGAAACGGACCATATAGATCTGACAATGAGTATATGATGATGATACTTCATCGGAGACACTGTACCTAAGTGAATATATCTCACATTCAAAAACTAAGATCAAAGTAAAGTAACTTTTTATTAATAATATCATCCAAAACCTCATGGTACGAGTAAGTGTAGATATAATGTAATACTCATACGCCGATGATAGTCGATTCTACCAAACAAAAATATAGCTAATTCCAAGATTATTCGCGCATTGTTGTTGTTTGAATTTATTGAAATTTTATTCCATGCAGTCCTTTATTAGTTAAAATATGATACTTAGTAGGTATCCATAACTTTCGGAAATGGAGAGGCATTTCCTATTTTTTACTAAGTTAGAGAATACTGTGTGTTACTTAGTTAGAGAATACTGTGTGTTACTAAGTTAGAGAATACTGTGCGTTACTAAGTTAGAGAATACTGTGTGTTACTAAGTTAGAGAATACTGTGAAGAATGTCAGACCATGCCAGCGCCGATACCACAACAAGCGGCGACGGCGAGTATGTTGAAGACGGCGGATCCGACGATGGTGCCAACGCCGATGTCGCCCTCCGTGATGAAGGTGCCGATCACGTTCACGAACAACTCCGGCGCTGATGTCGCCGCCGCCATGAAAGTGGCTCCCGCCACGTCGTTGCTCATGTTCAGTGCTGGAATTACCATCGTGCAAGATGAATCACCACTAGGTATTCATAGTTTCATTATGTAAACTACTTTGACGACCGGCTAAGCCTAGTGGGTATAGTGACAGTACATGCGATTAAAAGTGACGTCCTGTGTTCAAATTAGTGACCAACCTGGTCGCCAAAGACATTTGTCGGCATACAAGACCGATATGTATGCGAATTTTTGCTGACACACACATGAAACACACATGCGCAGCCTGGTGCGGTGCCGGGCAATAGTAAACTTGACAGTTATGGTTAAATTTACTATTGACCGCCACCGCAGGCCGAGCCAGTCTGTGAGAGGCTTTAATCCTTGCAATTATTAATGAAAGAGTAGGTACGCCTGAGTGTCTGTCAGTCTAGTCCTGCTTGAAGGACGGCCTTCCCATTAGGCGGTTTGCCCCGCAGCTGCTGAAGCTGCCCTTCAACCATTGATATAAATAAATAAATATTTGCGGACAATCTTACACAAATCGACCTAGTCCCAAACTAAGCAAAGCTTGTACTATGGGTACTAGACGAGGATAAACATACTTATATAGATAAATAAATACTTAAATACATAGAAAACATCCAAGACTCAGGAACAAATATTCATGCTCATCACACTAATAAATGCCCTTACCTGGATTCGAACCCAGGACCTCTTGCTTCGTAGGCAGGGTCACTACCAACTAGGCTAAAGCGGTCGTCTAATATAGACGCGGTTAACGGATGATAAAGACAAGATAGAACATATGTACATATGTCACTGTTAGAAAATATTTGGCAGTAAAGATTAAAACAAAAGCATTTGATAGCATCCCACAATGTTCAAAAGTGGATCCATCTATAATGCACATCTATAATCCATCTTTGGATAGGCCGATGCAGATGGGTCCGCTCTAGGGTCATCTTATCTTATCTAGGTGAGGGCCCTTTCGGATGCACTTCGACCCAGTGGGATCTTTTGTGCATAAAGTGCTCTAGGGTCATACAAGGGCCGTCCTAGTTGCCAGGATACAAAAGCCGTGTCGGGTCTCGTACCGTTTAGAGCGTCTTGCTACCGTCACAAGCGAACCCGGCAACAATCGAATATGTATTTGTATGATACTGACCGTGACATATCCTGTCGACGGCAGGCACAAAGAACTTTTCACAGACGACCGCGAGCGCGATGAAGAGGTACAGCGATATGAGGATGTGTATGACGACGGCGCCGTGCTGCCGCTGCGACTCGGTGAACAGTTCCGCGGGGAAGTCGTCTATGGCGGGCGGCGTGCAGTTACGCCCTTGGAGGTATCCGTCTATATAACAACAAATACATTAGTTAATCTAATAGCGGAAATTACCATTCGTCATGTGCAGGTAGACTGATACGACCTGGGGCCGATTTTTGACTTTCGAGCGTTGAAAATTTAATAATCAAAAGTATTTTTTTACGATTGTAGTGTCAAAATTGCAGGCTTTTACGCCAAGCGCTCGAAAATCAAAAATCGGTCCCCTGTAGCCCCTGTGTGTACTGGTTTGTCTTTTTAATGACATAATGAAAATTTATTTTATAACCCTATTATTTAATCAATGCCGTCTTGTCAATGGTTCAGTATTCACAGCCTACACTACAGGCACCGGCACACGAATATCGGCAGCGACTACGACTATTTTAGTTTTGGTTATCGCTGGACGTGTCCAATCGGTGGAAAAGTGGCTGCTTTGAGTAGTTACTACTTAACTGAGCGCTTCCGCCTTGCTTTGGAAGGAACTTCATTGATTGCGCTGCTGTGCCATGACAATACACTGTATCTTAAGTTACAGCGTTTTGTGGGAATATCGATATATGGGCCTTTCGGAAATTTATCTATATGGACCTATTCTAGTGTGTACACCCATAGATCATTAAGAAACATCATAGCAATTTAGACTAACTTTAAAACCCAGTGACTAGTTTCGACTAAACACTGCAACAGATACAATTTTTTGATGTAATAATCCCACACAAATGAGGACCAAACATTGTATTGGAAGTATCGTGTTTGACCGTATAAGGTAAGTATCAACTTGTAATGTGTCGCCATCACATACATAGGTACACTATAGGTATTCAAAAATATCGGCACATGCACCCTAATGCCTTTACAATAGAGGTGTGTTCCGATGTTTGTGACGTGCTTGTTTGCTCCGATGTATGTGATGGCGACTGTAATGTAACAAATAAAATAAATGTTGGTTTTTATAGTTTGGTTGCAATAAGTAGGTAACACATTATGCCTCGTTTGTCCAAAATTTATTTAAATCGGATTAATAGCCATCGTTCGTTGTGATTTTTGTTTATCACCTGTTTTAAAGAAGTATTGTCATGGCACGGCAGCGCGGTTGTGTTATGTCTGCTGATCTTGGTGCATCTTTATCGCCCATTCGTTATAGTTATATCCTACAGTAGGCTATAATTAGCTCGAAGGCAGGCTGCATATGGATGATTTAAGGAAAATTTTATTCTAAAGACGTTCCGGAATATTACGTTTATTCATCATTCTCCCAGCGTTTTCCCGGTTATACCCTAAGGAAGCGCGGGTCCGCTCTAGCACCTATAATCTCAAGGTTTGGCGTAGCACTAGTTTTACGAAAGCGACTGACTTAAGATGTTTGTTTAAGATTAATTTTGGCATAGATATATTATATTTTATAACCTGAATTAAGATACTTAGAGGCTACATTTTATTCAGAAGAAGAAGAGAACTGGGAATGAAAGTAGGTACGAGAGACCATGTGGACAAAGTCGCTGATAAATCATTGTACAAAAAAGTATGAAATAAATGAAGCTTACGAAGTTACGACGAGTTAACAGGTTGTGCATTGAATATTGTCTTACCTATTGGCTATTAGTAACTGGGCTGGTGACACTTGACCCGAGACCGTCAATTGACTTTACCAAATAGACTCATAAATTACTTTAGTTCATACATACGCCGAATTAACTGTTTATACTTCATTGACCTGGGACCGATTTTTAACTTTCGAGCGATCGGTTCTTTCACTCGAAATCTGTCAAAAATGATGAAATGCTATTTTGAAATAGCGATAGAAAATTAATAAACGAGTGGTACTTATTGACAACTAGTATTCAATTCTATCGTTGGAAAGTACGAGTAAGTGCCTGCAATTTTGACACTACAATCGTATTTATTAACCGACTACAAAAAAGGAGGAGGTTCTCAATTCGTCTGTATGTTTTTTTTTTGTGTTTGTTACGCGATAACTCGGTAATTTCTGAGCCGATTTGAAAAAAAAATCTTTGTTTGAACGCATATACTTCCACAATATCCAGTTCTGATGATGGGATCCTGGAGAAATCGAGGGAACTTTTCAAATTTTATAGCCAAACTTGAAGCAATTTCGCTACTGATTTGAAGTCGGTTAAAACTTTGTTTTTAAAGTATGTAAATAATTTTTATTTAATGTAGAGCGCTTGACAGTCAAAAATCGGCCCTCAGTGGGGCTAGTACGCCAAGTTTTATATCAGACACAAAGCATTCGGCCCTTTCTGGCAAATATGAGAGTGCGAGAGGGACAAATGCTTTACGTCGGACGTATAACCTAGCTTGCTAGGGGGGCAGGTATGTGTACAGTCAGGGGTATATACGTACATAAAACATAAATATCTGTACAGGACTCTGACTGTACCTACCCGTTGGGTGGTACTAGGTACTACACGGTTATTTTCAACCTCAAAACGAGATATAAAAGGTGTATGGCCCCCGAGTGTCTTCAAGCGAACCTGAGGGCCGAAGGCCCGAAGGTGAGCTTCGTGGTAAGCGAAGGCCAAAGTAGTCAAAGTAGGCTCCGCGTAGGGCCGAAGGCCCGAAGCGTCCTGCGAGGCCGTAGGCCGAGCTGCGGGAGTTTAAGGTTGTGCTACTACTCACTACCCCCCGAGTGTCTTAAAAGCGAACCTGAGGGCCGAAGGCCCGAAGGCCCGACGCGTCCCTTCAGGGCGCGCTAGCGGAAACCCTACCCCCCCTAAGTGTCTTTAAGCGAAGTGAGCTTCGAGGTACGCGAACCCCGAAGGCCGAGCTCCGCGTAGGGCTGAAGGCCCGAAGCGTCCCTTCAGAGCTCGCTCTCTACGCGAGCCCGAGGGCCGAAGGCCCGAAGCCCACGCGGACACACACCCCCCGCACCTTCCCGTCACAAGCAAGACTAGAGTGCAAATTCCTACTTACAAAAATACCTTTCGCTTTTCCCTTCCCATAGCGGAAATTCACTTTCCTTTTCCTTGGAAATACAAAAACCAAATCCAGGCAGATTTTGAATAATACAAGTCCTAGTACAAACCAGTACCGCGGCGCGCGAATGCACTATTATTAAGTTTAACATTCGGCCATAACTATATGCACCTAAATGTGTGTTTGTTTTACCTGTAGGGATGGTTCATAGCTAGTTTAGTTGTGATGGAGGGGTTTTAATTGGTTGAAAGGTGGAATGTTATAAAAATACGATTCCATATATTTTATAATATTTCTGGACTAGTCCTTATATAACACATAAAAATATATCTTCATTTCACCAACTCTGTATGTCATTGACGCAGTGATTTATTCTAGTTCTATATACTGAGGGATTAAGTGCGTTTTTGTGCGCTTCTTGAGTTTGTAAATGGAATTATACCAAAAATAAATACGGTAAGTAGGTAGTCATATTTAGTAGTTTATTCATGAACAATATACATTGTGTTTGAACTTAAGTTCTATGTATTGTCATTTTTGGATAGTGTATTAAGTTAATATGCGTGTAGTATGTGATGATTTATTACAGTTTTTGTTTCTTTTTAACCGACTTCAAAAAAGGAGGAGGTTATATGTTCCACTATGTTTTTTAGGGTTCCGTACTCAAAGAGTAGAACGGGACCCTATTACTAAGACTCCGCTGTCCGTCCGTCTGTCTGTCACCAGGCTGTATCTCACTGATACCGTGATAGTTCCAGCTGAAATTTTCACAGATTATTGCCGCTATAACAACAAATAAAACACAGAATAAAATAGTTTTTTATAGATAATGGTACGGAACCCTTCTTGCGCGAGTCCGACTCGCAATTGGCCGGTTTTTTTTTAATGTATATTCCTGACGTGGTCTCATTGTCACCAAGTCAGGATCTGATGATGGGATCCCAGGGAAATTGAGGGCAACCCTCAAATTTTATAGGCACCGCCTTGGCGCCGCTCTTACTCGAATCAGCGATGTGGCAATGCCCAGAGTGAAACCTCTTGTGCCGAAACGTCGAGTGTATTGGTGGCATCCGGAACTTCACCAGCTGCGGAACGCTTGTGTTGCCGCACGTCGCCGGTACACGCGATGCAGGAGACGGCAAGTACGGGACCATGATGAAGAAAATGCCCTGTACGACATCTACAGGGTCACGCGCAAAACCCTGCAAACTGCCATAGCGCAAGCCAAGGAGTCGGCCTGGGAGGAGTGGCTGGAGACTCTAAACAGAGACCCCTGGGGCAGACCGTACCGGGCCGTAAGGCAGAAGCTCCGACCCTGGGCTCCACCGCTGACTAGCAGTCTCCAACCAGAGCTCGTTGAACGGGTTGTGGACACTCTCTTCCCCGAGAGAGGTGAGTTCGTGCCGCCAGTAATGGCATCAACAACTCGACCACGGGATCCCGTAGCGGATGTTCCCCCGGTGACAGAAGCCGAGTTCAGTGTGGCTGTTCTTAAACTTCGCTCAAAGAAGACAGCCCCCGGACTAGACGGCATTCCGGGAAGCCTACTGGCCATCGCTCTCAGCGAGATGGAGGAGAGAGTCAGAGCTCTATTCACCGTGTGCTTGACTCAGGGACGGTTTCCTGACAGGTGGAAAACAGGCAAGTTGGTACTCCTCCGAAAGGATGGGCGCCCACCTGATCAGCCGTCTGGATACCGTCCCATCGTCCTGCTTGACGAGATTAGCAAGCTATTTGAGCGAGTGCTTGCTGCCCGTCTCGTCAAAAGCATGCAGCCGGGCCTGAGCGACTGCCAGTATGGCTTTCGCCCGCTCCGTTCAACGCTGGATGCGATTGCACGAGTGCGACACACCACTGAGGAAGCTGTAGCCGAACGCGGGGTGGTCATAGCGGTGTCACTGGACATCTGTAATGCATTTAATACCCTGCCCTGGGAAACAGTCTACGCAGCGCTGCATTATCATAACGTGCCTGCTTACCTGCAACGTGTGGTGGCAGCTTATTTCACGGGAAGGATGGTGGCCTTCCCAGTAAGGGACGGATGGGGGAGACGAGCGATGTCGTGCGGTGTTCCACAGGGTTCGGTTCTCGGCCCACTCCTGTGGAACATCGGATACGACTGGGTGTTGCGTGGAGTGATGATGCGAGGAGTCAGTCTGACCTGCTACGCCGATGACACTCTCGTGTTAGCCCGTGGCGGAAACCACAGGGAGGCTGCATGCCTAGCCACTGCCGGTGTGGCTCATGTAGTCAATCGCATACGCGCTCTGGGGCTGGAGGTAGCGTTACACAAATCAGAGGCCCTGGTCTTTCACGGGCCTAGAAACGCTCCTCCACTGGGCACACAAATATCTGTCGGCGGTACCTTAATTTCAATCGAGTCGACGATGAAATACCTGGGACTCGTCCTCGACAGTCGTTGGAAGTTTGAGGAGCACTTCCGCCGCTTGGCTCCGAAACTCGTGGCCACAGCAGGAGCATTAGGGCGGATCCTACCAAATCTAGGAGGGCCAGGAATTGCGTGTCGGCGCCTATATATCAGCGTGGTGCGCTCTATGGCACTCTATGGAGCGCCTATATGGGCGGACACCCTGAGCGTTCGAAATGTGGCCCTATTGCGACGTCCGCAGCGGGCTATAGCGCTCAGAGCAGCAAGGGCCTACTGTACGGTGTCGTACGCTGGAGCTTGCTTGCTGGGTGGAAGCCCACCTTGGGATCTGGAGGCAGAGCTGCAAGCCAGGGTCTACTGGCGGTTGCTGGAGGCGAGATGGGCAGAAAACTGGCCTGCCCCGCGGGAGGTACGCCAGTGGCGAGAGGAGGCGCGTGATGTCCTCTACCATAAATGGACAGAGCGACTCAAAATCCCGGGAGCTAGCCGGGACCTGGTGGACGCTGTTCGTCCCGTTCTTAAAGAATGGGTCGAGCGCAAGCATGGCACACCCACATACCACCTCACGCAGCTCTTGACGGGGCATGGCTGCTTCGGCAAATACCTGTGTGAGGTGGTAGGTAGAGAGCCGACACCGGCGTGCCACCACTGTGGAGGCAGAGCTGTGGACACGGCCAAACACACGCGCGATGAGTGCCCTGCATGGGCGGAGCCACGCGCAGCCCTGTCCACGGCTGTAGGTAGAGACCTCTCACTGCCAGCGTTGATCAGCCGAATGGTTCGCAGTGAGGAGGCGTGGGCAGCAGTGGCCACCTTCAGCGTAACGGTATTGACGCAGAAGGAGGCCGCAGAGCGGACGCGCGAGGACGACGTCAACTCGGCCCCGCAGCGCCGCAGGAGGCCAGGCAGGCGGCGAAGGGCCTTCGCAGGCCGTATGCTGCCGCCATAACCGGGACCTGCGGGTGATGGGTCGGGAGTTTCATCACCCGCCTAGAAAAGGTTCCGAGATGGAGGCCCCCATGGTGTTCTGGGGTGCCAACAGCGGAGTGGGTAGGGCACTATACCCTGCCACCTACGTGGGCCCGCAAGGGCAACGCTGACAGAGTTCCGGATGTGTGCAATAGCGTTCCCGGGGCTCTGTCTACAAGCGAGCAGTGGAACACCCCAGGGGTTTTAGTCCGTGAGAGTCGGACATACCCACTTGGTTTCTCCCGAGCCGAGTGGGATCCATAAAGGATTTCCCCTGGGAAAAAAAAAAAAAAAAAAGGCACAAAAATAAATATCGAAAATATTTTATCTTCATAGTTTTTCCGTATGTTGCCAGACATAGAATATTATGTTACTAGGAATATTCTCAGTAAACTGCTAGCAATACTATATATTGCTTACATTTCGATTTTCAAAACGAGGTCAGAATTCAGAATCGAAAAAAGATGCCGCATTTTTTATTAACTTACTTAGAACCTATGCATAATAAGAAGAAATAATTGGATTGAATACTCGATATACCAACACACGGGGTGGTAGTTAATGGTTTACTTTTTCTAAAACAATTAAAAAACTGTAACAAATGTTCGTTCATTAACTGGTTCCAAAAAACCAATAAATGAACTAGGTAATTATGGGTTGATGTTCATTTACTGGAAATCTGTACACCAGTGAATGAACTAACTTTATGTTCGAAAATGAGGTTTGTTCGAACACTGGACCAACGATGGACAAACCATTGGTGGTTATGCTACTAAAAACTAAATCTTATAACAATAACTAGAACATAAGATTTTGCGAAAACATTAAAACAGGCGTTGCCAGTGAATGAACACTCCTGTTCATTCACTGTATTTAGGCGGTTTTTAATTCTAGTTATAGAACACCTTCTAAAAAACGAGAATCTAAACTTAAATAACTTAAAAAGATGTTTGAATAGCACAATTTCGCTCTTATGATTTGCAAAAACCACACACCATAAGTTACAAGTTTATAAAACTAGTACAATGGCACATCAAATAAAAGGTAACAATCTTGTCCCCTTATTACCGGCTCATACAAAAAATCCACGCCCATAGCCCGTCAACTTTAAGCTTCGCTCATTTAGTAACTGTTGCGACTGAGTTGATATAAATGTTACAAAACCCTTACAGTGAATGCTTCTAATCGAGAAAAAAATACCCGGTATGCTAGAAATATACAGAACTCTTAATTTAAGCAAATAATCAGGTTTTCGTTCATTCACTGGATTCGTTCATTCACTGGTGCACTTACCCTACAAACTTTGCAATCCTTTTTAACCCCCTTAGGGGTGAAATTTATCAAAACGCTTAAAGCTCTTTATTTGTATTATAATAACTAATCTTTCTACAAAGTTTTAAGTCTCTTGCTCAAAAAATAAAGTTTCCCCCATACAACATTTGCACCCCTTTTCTAACCCCCTTAGGGGCAGAATTTTCCTAAACGTTGAAAGTACTTTATTTGTATGAGGGAAACTTTATAAGATTATAAGTAATCGTTATACAAGATAGATAGTAGATCAAAAAAATAAGTTTCCCCCATACAAACTTTGTACCCCTATTTTACCCCTTTAGGGGTATGATTTCCGAAAATCACTTCTAATCCGTTGCCTACGTTGTAAAAGGTAGTTCTGGTGTAAATTTCAACTCTCTAGGCCCAGTAGTTTCGTTTGGTTGATGAGTGAGTGAGTCAGTCAGGACATACTTTTTGCTGTCAATCCGTACTGTTTTTTTTTCTGTAGGTATCTAAATATCTATATGTCTTCAAATTACTCATCTTTAATATATAGATTAGGTATTCTTTCAACTTGTCTTCCAAATAGGGGAGTAGACTCAAAATTTATTATTACTTCAAAAGAAAGAAGAAACGAAAAACCCGTTCAAATATATCAAAAAATTACGAAGCTACAACCGTTTTGATATCGCTTGTTAGAGTGAGAAAACGATCGGGACCGTAACGTCACGATCCTCGAGCGTCATAGTACTCATAGTAAAAAACAATCATTTCATATGAAGGTGCGTTTTACGGAAAAGGGACAGAACATACCCCCTCTTCAAACTTTGGACACTTATAACTTAGTGACTACTTAAATAACCTTTTGCGTATTTGACTTCATTTTAAGTCCTTTTTCGAGAAAATACAACATTGTGATTATTTTATTTAGTGTCTACAGTGTTTACCCCTATTGTCGATCTATCCGACGTCCGTATTTTCTTTTAAACCACGAACTTCAGAATTCGAAATATTCGGGTATCTCTATCTCTATCGCACTAACATTACTCGAGTGACAGGAATGCAGATACATATACGAACTTCGAGTTTTGGTTTGCGTGGTTTGGCTGAATGCGCAACGAGAGCGTGCGCGTGCCATTAAAAAAAACATTTGTGTTACTTATATTGTTCGATTTTGTTGATACATTTATTGAAATTACGCCTTAATACGACATTTGCGCATATAAGTTCTCATATCAGAATCGATTAATTTCTTATGCTTTACCTCTTGGTATGTGTTTCGTGAAGGTCTATCGGAGACGGGATTTAAATTATTAATAGGTGAAATTAAGGAAAAGCAATTCCGCCATTTTGACTTTTCATAAAGCTGACAGATGTGGCGGTGATATACTTTAAGAATAATAAATGAAAAATTAATGAAGTCGTATATTTCGGAAAATTAATTAAGTGTCGCAGTCGGATAAAAACTATCCTAAGTTGCAGCTAGAATAATAATGTACCCATATAAAATGTTTCATATTTTTCCGTTCATGGGATGCTGAGAAAATTCCTAACAACACAAAGCTTAGGTTCAAACTGGCTGATTATTTTTTTTAATTTAGAGATTTATTATATTAGGGAACATTACTGCAATGTTCTGCCGCCAGAGCCAGCACTACCACCAATAGTAAACCTGTATAGAAATATAGGGATTCACACACACATGCACAATTGATTGTCAAATGAGTGACAAGGATGTTTTCATAGACAATACCGCAAGTGGGAACGAGATACAATGTCAACGCTGCTAGTGTCGCCACTTACGAAGAGTTTGGCGTAATGTTCCCTATTGGAGATGGCAAACGCATGTGGTTGAAACAAATTAATAATTGAAAAGACAACGAACGTTTTAATTAATAGCTAGTTACCTCTATTTTGAACCCCGTTTACGCCCCTATTTCACAATAAAACTGCTTTGGGTGTCTTTAACGCCCTAAGCATTTCACAGAAACAGCATATTTTATGGTCGTATATGCCATTTGTTTTAAATTTTCGTGGCGTATAAGCCTTCTTTTTTCTTTGTTTTTTAATGTATCTTAAACGTTAATCAATAATACGATGCATTTTCAAATTTAAAAATTTGTACCAATTATGAACATTATAAAATTTATAAATCGAAAAACCAAAAAGTTATGATTAAAAAAAAACATTCTTTTTGGTTTTTCTGCTCTCCTGAAAAGTGGCGTTTTGGTGGTCACGCCCGTTGAGTCTGCAGGTATCCAATATGCAACACTCCTTCACCATAAGGGTGATTGATTACCCACCAGAGTTGTGCGAGATAGCGGACCGGCGATTTATTCCAATCTCACCGCCCCGCTACTTCGCTCAGCTATGGTACTAGGTAGAAGAACGCGCGTCGACGGCGCGTGAAAAAAAACGCAGTCTGCACAGGGCCTTAGCGGTAGTGTGCGAATATAATGGGAATATATATATACTCGTACTTAGTTCCGAAACGACACGGAACTTACCAATACCGTAAGTATTTGACTGAAAGTCAAATCAACAAAATGACGTCATGATTCTCAATGGTCAAACACATCCATATTTAGATTTTTCTTTTTTTAATATACTACGATGGCGCAGTGCCAAAGTGTTATACGGTCTGCCTGCTAGTATGCAGACACCGTAGCCTACAGACGGTCGCAACTCTAGAAGAATCACAAGCGCGTTGCCAACCCTTTATTGATTTGAGGATTCCTTGTGTTGATAGCTAGAGACGAACGTGGGTCCCTCACTCTGAACAAGAACACGAACAGAAAATGTGCAACGTTTTTATACATTTAAAAATCCTTAAAATAGCATAAATAAGTTGTAGTTCATGTTTCCGAGCATGTTAGGGAATTTTATTTATTGGTACCCAATGTAAGAAAAAAAAAATTAGTATCGTCAAATCACGTAGAGGTATGTATGTATATAAGTACTTTCTAGGAACAAAGGAGTACATGAAAGAAATGTATAAACCAGTGACTAGCGGAAGTTCGCATTAACATCGCGCAAGGAATTATTCGATTTGATGCTGCCACTGCGACTAACGTACGTATAAGAACTACATCAAAGGAAATACAATTTTTATGTTAGGTAGTAGTAACACTAGTAACCTACGTAGGTACTCGTACTTAACGTGGTTTATAGAATATCAAAGAATCAATTAAGCTACGGTACGATTTTTTGTTTATTTGTTTGTGTGCTTCATGTGACGATAAAAGAGGATTTTTTTTTGTTCAAATTGTTTGTTTGAAGTTCTCTTGCACGAGCGTTTGTTATTTCGCAAATACGCTGGGCGTTAGCCCAGAAGGCCCGCGTATGGTCTGGGAAAGGCTTAATTGTCTCTAGAGTATGTGAATAATGGAAATTTAGTGTGATGTTACGGTTTCTTGGACAGGTCACGCGAGGACGTCAGACCTTGCGCGCTGACAGCCCTGAGGCGACGATGGCCAATTGACAATTTGCGCGAGCACCGACCGGATGAGGCTCCCCTTCTGACTTTAGGAGCGTCGGCCTAATCGCGCCAAATACATTTACCTTACTGAGACAATTTGCCGCCGCCTCAGAGACGTCTTCGATCAAAAACAAGAGCATATTTTTTGATCGAAGACGTCTCTGAGGCGGCGGTATATACGATTCCTGCAACTCGATGGAAGACTCATTCATTCTCGCATTTGTACGTTTTTACTTTATGACAAAATAACGCTACAGAATATCTTATTGATTGATTAGACAAAGTAATCGCCGAGTTAGATTTTTTATTAAATAGTTACGATTAAAATCTAGCCGTAGCTATTGTCAACATACTTAAATATAGTATATCCATATACCTACTTAAGTTCAAAGTCCAACATTCGCACAAATTCGCATATAATTAAAAAAAAGGTTAAAAAAGGGAAAGAAAGCTATAAGACAGCAAGATTACCTACGCAAGAAAGTTTCAAGTTCCAAAAATTACTTAGGTATCCATTGGAGATTAAAAGGATAAAGTGATCAGAATTCTTCTTCCTGGTTTCTGATTATCGGCGGGTCGCAGCCGCAGGAGCCACGCAATTGGAAGTATTAATGACCATTAGAGCTATAATTGGTTAAGTCAGTCATCATCGGCAACTACCAGTAAATACATAGTCTAGAAATTGCGGCGGTCCCGAGCTGGTCAATTAGGAGCTAGGGCGGACGCCATGCTGCAGGCTGCTCGCGTGTCAGTGATTGGAAAAACAAGAAATGGTTAAGTAGGAAACAAGTAATCCAATCATAATCTACTGTTGATACGGTTAAGATGACGGATGGACTCGATACTAACGCCGTTTGGTATTTACGTTAACTTTTTTGGGTCATGGTTTGTGTATCCTCACAATAAATAAAGCAAACTCGCTGTTAATAAAAGGTGCGCCGGTAGATCTACGATAATGTGTTGATTTGGCGGCTATGCGAACGACGGCATTAATTCGTTTACAGAAAAGGCAGGCCTGCATGGTAGCGTACGATCATAGTTGCCCCACCCTTATTAGCTAGGTACTTAAGATACATTACTAGCGTAATTGCGATATAACAATTTCATGACTGTTTAATTAACAAATACTTTTTACCGAAGTTTAACTCAGTTAATGTAAACAAATGCGTAGTCTTCTTAATATAAAATATGCATACCTAGTCCAAAAAATGACGCTGTCTTGAGTTTTCTGTACTTACAGTCTCCAAAAGGCAAGCAGTATAACCCCCAACACCCTACATACCAGCTGCACCGAGGGCGCTTGCCAGCAGCAGAGACCCCTCACGCACGAGCCACTATGTCCACTTTCAATAACCGCCACTCGGACAGCAGATGATATATGCTTCTCCTGCTTCATTTAAGTAATTCACTCCGCTGTAGTAAGTGACCTAGCTATTCACGAGGAATTGGACGCACTTCCGACCTCCTTCCACATAACCTTATTTATTAGGTAGAAGCACATATGACCGGCCGGTTCCAGCGACGTGAAATGCCATCGCCATCGAAGTCACCCCCAATGATAAGATAGGACTCGTACCTCGATCGGAGGTATTCATGTTGGCGTGGTGTGGAGCGCGGCACAGGCGACCGAGGACGTCGCCACTAGCGTCCGAATGCCGGCGCTCACGTTCGAACGGACATAATGGACCCGCCGCCGGAGAGCTCGTCAAAAGAAGAATACGGGGGCCAATTATTTATTTCCATACAATACACGTACGTCGGCCGACGCTCGGGCGCAGTCCGGGAGTGACTCCCTGCGCGAGCATGCGACCTGGCCGCGGGCACGCTTCCATGCTCTTAGCCACTCTCCACACCACATCTTACTTGCTACTCCTAACTATTTTTAATTACAATCATGAATGAAGTGTGTATTTATAGCTATACTAATGACATTATTCAACAACATTTTACGGTTTCGTACATTTAAAAATCTAAATCTGTCAGGAAACACGGGCTAATTCAACACAATTAAGTCCGCCGGAGTGAGCAGTGATACCAATAATCCAGGAGGTCAAATGTCAATTTGGTCGGCCCTTTTTCTTTGTTGTCGGATCATGACTTGTGTCGTGCCGGCACGCATCTTTAAGTATAACGATTATTAAACTCACTTAAGAGATTTGAGTACAGGTACAATGTCGCACGTACAGCAGTGCGAAGTAGCAAATTACCGACACATTTGTGAAGCTACTGTGCTAAATGTATAAAAATGTATTATAGTCTCTCCAATGACAAGTAATAAATAAGTATACTGTATAATCCATGATCTGTTAAAAAATATTTTTTTTAATTGTTTGGGAACTTTTAAAGATACCGACAGGGATCGGGATAATGAAGAGTGGTCAACTCATTAACGTTTCATTTGACAAAGTTGGGAAGAGTCGCTGACACTGAATAGTCAAACTAAAACTATTCATTAACGTTTCATTTGACAAAGTTGGGAAGAGTCGCTGACACTGAATAGTCAAACTAAAACTATTCATTAACGTTTCATTTGACAAAGTTGGGAAGAGTCGCTGACACTGAATAGTCAAACTAAAACTATTCATTAACGTTTCATTTGACAAAGTTGGGAAGAGTCGCTGACACTGAATAGTCAAACTAAAACTATTCATTAACGTTTCATTTGACAAAGTTGGGAAGAGTCGCTGACACTGTATAGTCAAACTAAAACTATTCATTAACGTTTCATTTGACAAAGTTGGGAAGAGTCGCTGACACTGAATAGTCAAACTAAAACTATTCATTAACGTTTCATTTGACAAAGTTGGGAAGAGTCGCTGACACTGAATAGTCAAACTAAAACTATTCATTAACGTTTCATTTGACAAAGTTGGGAAGAGTCGCTGACACTGAATAGTCAAACTAAAACTGTTCATACCTAAGTATACCTACTGAGAAAATAAAAGGTAAATAAAAACTATACAACAAGCAGTTCTTCCTCACGAACTCTGTCAAATTACGGGGTTGAAATAACTCGTTATAATTAACAACATTACGTGTTCAGTGTTATATTATAACGAGTCGTTTAATGTGTACCTACCTGAGTAAACTTTTCAATCAGCGGAAAGTTCCTTGTCCACTCGAAGAGTTTAATCTACAGATAAGCTTCAATGTTTTGAATGGAATTTTTCATGTAACTGATAATTACACTTACAACGTGTCTTTAATAGGATTTCAATTTATCCTTGACACTTTGAATTAAGAACTTCAATGATTTTAATGGATTATTCTGATTATATTGTGTTTCGAAATTTTACAAAAAAATACTTAACGCAATCCAAATTGACAGCCCGACAAGTAGACTAGGTAATATAATAACTCTTTACACAGTTCATATGATATTAATGTATTTTATTTAAATTTCACTTTTGTATTCAGTGGGTTCACTGGAAACGAACGATGTAAATGGTCACACCAACTTGATATACCTATTTAGAACGAAAGGTTATATATATATAGGCTATTGCGGTCTCATTCCAACCATAGGAAGTTGTTGTGACAAATACAACGAAAGGCCAATATTTTAACCCGTTGTATTATTGAAGTAAGTACTAAACAACAACGTACCTATGTATGTACAGAATAGATATACTCGTAGCTACTGATAGTCCTTCGAACCGGATTTTATTAGTGAAATAATAAATTGGTTACTAATATTAACAAGATTAACTTTTTCATCCATATTTTGACGAGCAATAACATTATTCCATCCATAGTTACAATTTTGGCTTTTATGTTTTCACTGCTTAGTTGCTTCAGTTCGTACCTACGAACTGAATATACCTAGTTATCTAACACACTTATAAAGAGGTAAAGTTCGTAAATAGTTTGTGAATTTGGATGTAGAAGGAGATTACCCAACATCTACATACCTTGTGGTAGATAATCTCCGAAACAACTAATTGGTATTTTTTTATGAATATTGAATGGTTGGTAGATACCAACTCTCTCTCTGCTTCTCTCTTATCGTAGCGTTAGTCCCGATTCGATCCTCAGCTGGTGGCATGCGAAGTGGAGAAGAGAAAAAGTCTTTCTTTTTCTTTTCCACTTCGCACGGTCCTCGGTGTCATTTGACAGACACAGTAGACTATCCCGTTAAGGTGGTTCGATTGCCATACAAAACGTTATTTGACATTCGCAGTCCAACGGCGTGATATTTTAAGAAACTTATGTGACCAACTTTCATAAATCGGCATCCAATTTGCGCCAAATTCCCCCTTTCCTAGAATAAACTTGTATAAACTAGATTAATTAGAGAAATTGGTTTGGGAAATGGTATTTTGGGAAAACTATTTTTCTCAAATTAATCTAGTTTATACAAGTTTATTCTAGGAAAGGGGGAATTTGGCGCAAATGGGAAGCCAATTGATGAAAGTTTGTTGCATAAGTTTCTTAAAATATCACGCCGTTAGCCTGCGAATGTCAAATAACGCTTTGTATGGCAATCGAACCACCTTAAAAGGGCGTTTGTGAAACGCAGGTGAAAGTGGTCATTAATTTTTTTTATATATGTAGCCTATATTTCATACACTTTCCGTTTGTAGTTACTCCGATGGTCTAATATACTTATCACACTTTTTTAGCTTCTGCATGTGTGCCTGTTTGCCAATCGTCAAAGGCTTCCTCCAACGTTCTCCATTCCTTCCTATCTTGTGCTACTCTGCCCCATGTTAATCCAGTAACTTAAGATATGTCATCATCCCATCTTTTTAATGGTCGGCCTCACTTCCTTTTGATTCCTCTGGGGTATCATTGAGTAACACGTTTAATTCATTTGTTTTCCCCTCTGATCATGCCACCTAGGCTTCGAGCAACACGTAAGGAAGTAGGCAGTCGCACCATTTCCCCTCTTATCATGCCACCTAGGCTTCGAGCAACACGGAAGGGAGTAGGCATTCGCACCATTTCCCCTCTGTCAATGCTTCGTCCACAAAAATGTATGAAGGTGTGCAAGTTTTTTCGGTGTATTGTGTCATTTTTAGGGTTCCGTAGCCAAATGGCAAAAAACGGAACCCTTATAGATTCGTTATGTCTGTCTGTCCGTCCGTATGTCACAGCCACTTTATTCCGAAACTATAAGAGCTATACTCTTGAAACTTGGTAATTAGATGTATTCTGTAAACCGCATTAAGATTTTTACACAAAAAATGAAAAAAAACAATAAATTTTGGGGTTCCCCATACTTAGACCTGAGACTCAAAAATTTTTATTTTTCATCAAAGGTCTTCAAAAATGATACTGAGTTTTCTAACATAATTTTTTTCTAAACTGAATAGTTTGCGCGAGAGACACTTCCAAAGTGGTAAAATGTGTGTCCCCCCCCCCCCCCTGTAACTTATAAAATAAGAGAATGATAAAACTGAAAAAAATATATGATGTACATTACCATGCAAACTTCCAAAGAAAATTGGTTTGAACGAGATCTAGTAAGTAGTATTTTTTTAATACGTCATAAATCGTAAAAAGCAATTTATTTAACGGAACCCTTCATGTGCGAGTCCGACTCGCACTTGGCCGCTTTTTTTGATGTAGTAGTGTCATCGTTACAGCAAATCCTCCTCCCCCCTCCCCTGCTAGGAAGGCCGTGTTGCTCGAAGCACCTAGGCCATGATTTCCGGAATTTCGAAATTCTGGTATCACGGGCAATTTTTCCGATATTACAATTACGGAATTGCTACAATCAGAATACCGGAACTAAATTTGATGTAAGTATTTCCATAAATGTATGACCATTTATTTTTAAAGTTTTGTAGTAACTAAGTAGCCATAGTTAAATGGGAATTATCACAAGTCAGGCTCAGCTCAGTCAGAAAGTCACCTGACTCTCAAAAATGTTGAGACCCAAGTTTCAATTATTGTTTTACCATCAGCAATTCGAATTTTGTTCCCAGGTTTAAACAGTAGTAAAATGAGATCTAAGTAAATAAATGTTGTTATACTCGTAGGCATGTCTTGACCTCACACGTATGTACCTGGTATAGGTACATACGTGTGAGGTCAAACCATAAGGCTGTATTTAAGGCTTGTTCATTAAGAAAAGTTTTGTGAAAAATATACATTGATAAAACCAAACATGCCGAGGGTAAATGAAAATACTGGTAAATTATAGTGACGTGCTACAGAAAATGGCATTTACATGCGACAACTCGCAAAAAGATATAAAATATCTAATGATGGCTTATAAATTAAAGTGGCGTGCTACAGAAAAGAGCATTTACATGCGAAAACTCGCAAAAAGATATAAAATATCTAATGATGGCTTACAAAAAGCTATAACTACCAGAGCTCATAGAGTTTGATCTGCCAGATCTAGGTCGCAGAAAAGGCTGCATGAAACTGAAATTGAACATTGAACGCACCAACAGTCTATTCGTGAAATTCCATCGACGTCTACTGAAGAGTCCCCCATCGGCGTCTACTGTAGCCAAATAGTTAAAAACGTCAGTCGGGAACGTGCATACCGCCAAAAAGATAAATAATTTACAGACAAGAAGAAATCATCGTAGAAATACGCATCTTTTCTGTGGAATGGATCTGCAGCATAAAAAACGGCGGAGACTCACTTAGGAAAGTAGAGCAGTTTAAATACCTGGAGCATCAAAATTACAGCCAACTGATACAAATCTAGACAACGAAATCAACTGCAGAATAGAAGCCGCTGCAGCAGCTTTAAGCAAACTTCGTTTCAAGCTGTTCCGGTCGCACGAACGTCCAAAACATGCTGCCTTTATCGCAAGCATGATAAACGAATGCTTATTAGATATT
Source organism: Epinotia brunnichana (assembly GCA_963854355.1). Lineage (NCBI taxonomy): Eukaryota > Metazoa > Arthropoda > Insecta > Lepidoptera > Tortricidae > Epinotia > Epinotia brunnichana. The sequence goes on from OY977935.1 coordinate 23,309,992, forward strand.
TGCCTCGAAGAAAATATCGGAATTCACTGGTCTAACCGTGTCAGGATTACGGACGTCCTAATGTCGCTGGTATAGAAACCTATCGCATAAGGTCGCAGCTGCGTTGCTGTTGTCGTGGATATGTTTTCCGAGGGCAAATGCGTTGATTACAGAAAAAACTTAAGTCGCTATATGGGGGCCGATAATATTTGAGGAGTTCCGTCGATTCCTCAAGGATCTCAGAATTAACACTTCATTAATTGCTACTTCAACGGAATCATGTCAGAATCTTTGACGTAGGTACTATACATCTTTGAGGAGTTCCATAAGTCATCTGTGGTCTTCATCACCAGTTCCACTTCACCAAAATTACGATTGCCGAGAGTAAATACACGAGTTATAATAGAAAATAATGAACTCACTACACGCGTGCCTATAAAATTTGAGGGTTGCCCTCAATTTCCCTAGGATCCCATCATCAGATCCTGACTTGGTGACAATGGAACCACCTCGGGTATACCCGATCAGAATGAAGGCAAACTGATCAAACGGGTGAATGATTTTGAAGAAAATATTGCCTGAATCGAAACATCCGTCGAACCAAGCAATTAATTGACTGCAGTATTTCTTTTTCATCAAATCAGTACTCTTTTTAGTAAATAATGACACCCCTAAATACAATTAAAAAAGCGGCCAAGTGTGAGTTAGACTCGCCCATGAAGGCTTCCGTAAAATAAATAAAATAAAATAAATAAATAAATAAATATTTGCGGACAATCTTACACAAATCAACCTAGTCCCAAACTAAGCAAAGCTTGTACTATGGGTACTAGACGACGATACAGATACTTATATAGAGAAATAAATACTCAAATACATAGAAAACATCCATGACTCAGGAACAAATATTCGTGCTCATCACACAAATAAATGCCCTTACCGGGATTCGAACCCAGGACCAAAAACTACCTACTAGATCTCGTTCAAACCAATTTTCGGTGGAAGTTTGCGTGGTAATGTACATCATATATATTTTTTAGTTCTATAATTCTCTTTTTTTAGATGTTACAGGGGGGGGGGGGGGGGGGACACATTTTACTACTTTGGAAGTGTCTCTCGCGCAAACTATTCAGTTTAGAAAAAAATTATATTAAAAACCTCAATATCATTTTTGAAGACCAATCCATAGACATGGCATAACATAGAGTTTGATGAAAAAAAATTTAGAGTTTCAGTTCTAAGTATGGGGAACCCCCAAAATTAGTCGTTTTTTTTTCTATTTTTGTGTGAAAATCTTAATGTGGTTCACAGAATACATCTACTTACCAAGTTTGAACAGTATAGTTCTTATAGTTTCGGAAAAAGTGGCTGTGACATACGGACGGACAGACAGACATGACAAATCCATAAGGGTTCCGTTTTTTGCCATTTGGCTACGGAACCTTAAAAAGATAAATAGGTACCAATTCCGGAACCAATTCCGGAATTCCGGAATTGAGGACCACTCTCGAGAACATGTTCCGGAATTGAAAACAATCCGATATTTCACGCCCTAGTTTTATTTGTGTTATTATGTAGAATTATGTTTTATTTGATAATAGAGCCGTTTAGCGGATTTATGTGAGTATACATAAAGACAATTGATAGTTAGCATTATGAATGCAAATATTTTAATCAATATTTCAATATACACTTTAGATAACACATAGACAGATGACATGCAATGTACTTATATCGTTCGGCCAGTCAAAGAGATACTTGGTCGTACCTACCTAGTATCGTTCCGCGCGTGCGTGGTAAAAGTGTACGCATTTATTTTTTTAAGTTTTCGGTTGAATACCGCCGTTTATAAAAATATACCATATATCATGTAGCCTAAATCCAGCATCGACACTGACACCGTTATATGCAAAGCCCCTACCTACTCTGAATGTATTTTGAACTGTCGTCTGGAAGAAAACCCGTTCACTGAGTCAGCCGTAATACCTACCTCGAACTTTGTGTCAATTCGGCGGCTTACTCGTTTTTATTATAAAACTTACCTAGTCTTGATATTCGTAGGTACCTATTTTTGTTAGTACACTTAACAGAACTTGCTGTAGGTATAAAAGCGATAAATATTTTTTAAACAGTTACCTGTTCGAGAACATCCTCTGTTATATTGACATTAGAACCGATAACGGTGATAGTGATACGTGAATCAAACTAGTAATAATAATGATGTTATCGATAACACCACTTGTTTACACGATACGGCTTCAAGAAACTGTCCAGTAACACTTCGGCTCCTGCGATTGTGACACATAATTAACAATTAATTGATATTTTCTTAGCCATTCCCTTACAAATGCAGTTGCGCTGTAAATGCAACAAGCTGTTTGAATTCTTTATTTGACAAAAGCTAAAAACTAAATAAATACCAGCATCGTGATCATCAAAATATCTAGTTAATAGTTTAATTTTTAATTCATTTTCATTAATGGCCAACATGTTAATAAGGACTAGACAAGTGCGTAAAATTAGAGTTGCAATTATAATAAGAGTGGTTTTGTTTTTCGGTATACCGTCCTGCTATTTCCTAGCGCGCAATATTGCGAGCGCTTCAACGGAACTTTCCAAAGAATTCAGCGTTGCTTCAGGTAATTCAGACCAGCGCTGGCCCTGCCAGCATAACGCTGAGTTGTGTCCATTTCGTGACAAATGTGTATTGTTGTCACGAATAAATGTTTTCTTTTAACCGACTTCAAAAAAAGGAGGAGGATCTGAATTCGGTTGTATGTTTATATTTTGTTATTTTTTTTTAATGTTGGTACCTTAGAACTCCTTCATTTATGAACCGATTCGTACAATTCTTATTTTTATTTGAAAGTACATGCTTTCAGACTGGTCCCATTGCTTTAAAAAAAAAACCAGTTGGATGGTGGGATCCATGAGGAATTGAGGTTTTATTAGGCATGAGTGTAGAGATTTCGATATTTTCGTTCTATTATAACTCGTGTTACTCGTGTACAGACGGGAACCAAAAATTTGGTGAAATGGAAATGACGATGAAAACCACAGATGACTTATGGAACTCCTCAATGAAGCACGTCACATATTCTGATATGATTCCGTTGAAGTAGTAACTAATGAAGTGGCAAAGGTAATTCTGAGATACTTGAAGAATCGATGGAACTCCTCAAATATTATCGGTCCACATAATAGCGACTTGAGTTTTTCCTGTAATAGTCAACGCATTTGCTCTCTGGTTCATGTGGTAAAGTGGAAAAGAATTGTATGTTCCTTGGCGAAGTTCTGAATTGGAGTCGGTTTAAACTTTGTTTTTAGAGTAAATTATTGCAAATTGCGACAGTTGGCATCGATGCACCTTACTTATATTTGGATTGCACGCTCAGCTTCTGCCTTTTAGTTTGTAAGTGCGAGTGGCCGTGAGTAGAAAGAGAAGTCAAGTACAAAAATTTGGATACAATATTCAACTTACTCAAAAATTATTTTGCCGAATTCAGATATCGGTACATATTTATGAGAGGATTCGTTATTCAATACATATTTTTGCACTTCACTATCTAGAATTAGAAAAAAACGTTAAGTTCAACTTTAAACAATAGGATCCAGCGATGGCTTCTCGTCCCGCCATCTACTCGCCGTGGCCGACCAGCAGAAGAATTGCACGAAGGCTGCCATTCTGGAATTTCCGCCTGATGGATTTACTCGGCCGCAAAGACAACAAGTATGTTACTATTCTACATCTCCGCACACCACTTAGCCACATAAAATTTAACTAAATATACGTAGAGGTACACTGGAGTTGGATCCATAATTCCTCTTATGTACCTACTCTATCAAACTCCTTTTGTTTCTGTGTCTTGGATGTTTCTATGTATTTAGCATGAATATCTATTAAATGTATTGCAAGTCTAACTATGACACCTCAAAAGTGCCACGAAAATTCCGGTCTCTGCCCATAACACGAGCCTTATTGAGCTTGCTTTGTTTGTGTAAAATTGTCCCCCAATATAAATGTCTTTGACGTCGACTGTAGGTACAATAAGCAACACGCTACACTGGCTCTTAGTATGTAGACCTTATCTCCATGGATTAAAGTACAGTCACAGGTATCAATATATGATGAATCAAAGGCCCCAAAAATATCTGGCACGCTCTTACGGCTCTAGGAATAGAGTTGTCATCAGATATTTTTGCGGCCTTTGCTCCATCATATATTTATGCCGGTGACTGTTCACGATGGTCTGGTTAACTGTTTTGTCGGTAGTACGTAGGTATCTTCGAAAGAAACGCTGTGTCTAGAATTATCCCTTTTGTAAATGCCCGATGTACACTTGCAATGTTTACTTTTACACTCATATGGCTGACCATATGAGTGTAAAAGTAAACATTGCAAGTGCAATGATGAAAACTTTCCAGAATGTATTCTTTCCTAATGTCAAGTATGAAAAAAGTTTGAACTAGGTATTTATTTGATTTAACTTAATTCACTTTTAAAACACGGTTCAATCATTACATACAATTACAGGGTTTTATAGCGATACATTGTATTCTGGCGATGTACTGCTTTCTCCTGCTGGGTGCGGTGTGCGAACAATACTTCGTGCCAGCCATCGAGTTGATATGCGAACGTGAGTGAACAACAAAAAAATCAGTTTAACAAACCTCGTTGAACTGATGAACAATGACTGCTGTTGCATGGTGCTTAGATATGTAATTTAAATCGGCTTGCTTGTTGTACGAGCCATTCATATAGTAGGTACCTAAGTCTGGTTGTAAGTTTACTTAAAACTAATGACCTACCAAACGGTTTCCGTGATATTCGTATAGGTACAGGGAGATTATGACACGCATCAAACACATTCAGTATTTTTTCACCTCACTAGCTCGGAAAGCCCTTTTTGTATGTTTGACACCGATTGAGAAATCGCTTTTTATCCACATGTGAAGAGATTTGACGTTTGAACGCAGCTTAAGTGACACGTGACAGCTAACAAAACGTAGAACGTTAAAATTTGGTTAAAAGTACTAAATGTTTGGCTCGTTTAAGTTTCCCTATGTGACATACATATATAGTAGTGTATGCTACTGATACATAATGAGAGGCCTTAAAATACGAGTGTGCATAATAGGATCACACGAGTGTTTTAAGGCCTAATTATGTACAGTTGCATACACTACTTTATCTAAACACATATCATAAGTACTCTAAGATGGGTTCAGAAGCCGTAGCCGTAAATTAAAAAAAAGAAAAAAAAGTGAGAAAAAAATAAAAAAATAAATAAAAAGTAAAACGTGCCGGCCACATTAGAACCAAATGGCCTAGCACGTGATGACGGCAAGAGACCCGACGGGATGACTCTCGTGCCTTGGCAACAGGGGCGGCCCTTAGTCTGGGATGCCACGTGTGTGGATACACTAGCGCCGTCCCACCTGGGCACGACGTCGTTGAGGGCTGGTGGAGCGGCCACCGAGGCTGAGGCAGCAAAGCGCCGCAAATATGCAACTCTTAGCGAGAATTACATATTTGTGGCGTTTGCCGTGGAGACCCTGGGTCCTTGGGGACCGGATGCAATTAACCTTTTTAAAAAGCTAAGTTACATGCTCATCCGGTCCTCTGGTGACAACAGGGCTGGCTCGTTCCTCGCACAGCGAATTGGCATTGCCATTCAACGGAGCAACGCAGCCAGCCTTATGGGTACTCTGCCTAGTGGCAGCGATTTGGGGGAAATATGTGTATATAGTAGTTTAGGTTCACATAGTTTAGGTTAGGTTTAGTTAGTTTTTAACTTTCTCTTTCTGTTCCATGTTTTTTTAATTGTTGTCAAAATATATAAATAAGACATGTATGTAAGGAAATTGTACCTACTGGTTTAGTTAATATCCTTCAAATAAAATAAATTTTCATTGTCAAAAAGTAAAAAAAAAGTGAAAAAAAAGTTTAATAAGTTAAAAAAAAGTAAAAAAAAAGTGAAAAAAGGAATAAAAGTGAAAAAAGGGTTTAAAAAGTAAAAATAAATAAAAATAAAAGTTTGAAAAAGTTTAAAAAAAGTCAAAAAAGTAAAAAAAAGTGCAAAAAAAATATAAATAATGTTGATGTTGATGTTGTGAAGGGACGCCTGGCCGGAAACAGGCGGGCAGTCGACCGCTTGTCGCAGTCATTCAGCCCATTTCCCTCAGTTCGGAGCCTCAGGTTACTGTCCCGGCGGCGTTCCCACATCCAACTCTTCAATTCTTCTTGTTTTCCTGCAGAACAGAAGGACATCTTTAAGGTCGATATCCCTCAATTCCTTCTCCTCTAACATATCTTTACCGAATGTGTTAAACCGCGGTGCCGCGTACATAACACATTCCGCTAGTACATGCTTGCTTGTTTCCTCCTGCCCACAGTGTGGGCAAGTAGCGTCGTTAATTATACCTATTATCTTTAAGTGTCTATTCAGAGTATTGTGACCGGTTATGATACCAGTCAGCAGTTTAAGAATTGCTCTTACCCAGTTTCAGCAGATACCTGGTCCTTTTGTGATTAGTGCCTCCTATCATCATCTTTGTCTGTCTGCATCCAGATGCATCCCTCCATTCTTTTTCCCCATCCAGTTCTTTTAGCTTATCTATAACCCCCTTTGTAACTTGAGCCGAAAAGGGAAGGACCGGTTATGGGCCTTCAAACTCCCTTCCCGCACCTTCCCTGGCCAACTCATCTGCCTTCTCATTGCCCGCTATTCCCTGATGTCCTGGCACCCACGCCACCGTCACACCTGGGTTTTCTCCTATCTTATTAAGCTCTTCCTTGCATTCTTTCACTAAGGCGGATGTTACCGTTGCCTTTCGTAGCGCCTTCAATGCTGCCTGACTGTCCGTGTAAATCACTACCCTTCCAGTCAGTTGTTTTGTATCTCTTATAATCTGTGCGCATCTCGTTATCGCACACACTTCTGCTTGGAAAACGCTAGCATACCTCCCCAGTGAGATGGATCTCACTGGGGAGGTATGCTAGTTTGGGTATACTCTCTCCCGCAGTTTGGGTATAACTATACCTGCCCCCGCTAGTCCTGTTGAATTCTTTCTTGATCCATCTGTGAAGCAGACTGTCATCGGGTGCACAACGTCTACCTTCCAGTTGTCTCTTTCACCTATGTGTATTCTATACTTCTTGTCAAATATCTCCTGCCTCTTTATGAGGTCGTTATTGGCTATCATCATATGTAGCTTTGATAGCGCTTCCTCCTGTATCAGCGCGTGTCTTTTGTCCACACAGCTTCCTCTCCATTCTTTACATGCTTTCATTCTGTACCACTGTTCCATGGCCCTTTTCTCCACTTCAATTCTCATTGTCTTCATGCCTAGCAGTATTTCCATGGCTTGTGTCGGGGTCGTTCTCATAGCCCCCGTCACCATCAGACATGCTAGTCTCTGCACCTTATTCAGTTCCTTTTGATATTCTTTGATACGCTATAATATAAATAATAAAAAAAGTGCAAAAAAGTTAAAAAAAGTAGTAAAGTGGAAAAAAAGTAAAAAAAGTTAGAAAAGTAAAAAAAAGTGAAAAAGGTTGTAGCCCGACTAGCCGGCGGGTTAAAAATAAAACGAAATGTTTATATACAATAAAATATAATAATAAAATAAAGTGGAACTATGTACAGAAAGGGTTCAACTTATTCAGTCAGTACGGAGCTGTAGATATGAAAAGAAAGGTCACTGGCCTGAATAGGATATAGGATCCGTAATTAAGACGGTAGAAACCGAAGTCCTCATTCTTTCAAATACACTCGAAGTTTCCAGGCAGGTCGGCTCCAAATCTCGGTGCAGCGTGCAGCGCAGGCGAAGCCCGCTGGTCAGTAACAGCCGCCAGCAGACAACTTAGCCATGCATAAAGGGCTGGAAACAATCCTTTTCCTTAGCACAGGTTCAAACCCCATTCGAGCCTCATAAGGGTTAGGCCAGTGACGGCTAAATGAGGCTTGGATTGGGTTTAACAAACATTACATACACAACACAGAATTAAAAAAACAATACATACCTGCATAAGTGGCAGCCCTTATATGTATGTATGAACTATGAGTACTGTACAAAATTTACAAGCAGTAGTTATTTCAAGAAACAATAGCAATCATCGATATTTATAACAAACCAAATATGTAGTCAATGAATTGCGCAAGCAAGAGAAAATTTTCCTCGAATAAAACAAAACACGGCCGTGAAAAATTCAATTTTTCTTTTATAACCGGCCAGCGCGCTGGCGGCCGCGCTATGAAGGTTTTGCCGTGTTACAAGGTAAAAAAAAATAAAGTGAAAAAAAAGTAAAAAAAATGTTAAAAAAGTAAAATTAAAAAATATAATAAATTGACGTTTTGTATCGATAACTGTAATATCTAAGTATATATACTAGAATAGAGACCCACTTGAGTTTTGACAGCTGTTCCAAATTTAAACTCATAACGATACCAAAATCTGTACTGTAATAACATTACAGTACAGATTTTACCTTCTACCACAGACAAGAAAGTTGTCATAGTAAAATTGGTTGTAATAATGCTGGTCATTACCGACGGTTTCTGAACGCATTTTAGAGCACTAATGATATGTGCGTAGATAAAGTTATTTTTCACTTCTCATGCTCTAAAAGTTCGTCTTTATGTCGTGCGTAGGCGACATAAAGTCGCTTTTTATGCTCTAGAGCATAAAGTAAAATCTTCGTCGAAGACCAAGGCAATCGCTGCAACAGCCACACGAACATCTTTAACTTCATACAACAACCTCTTTATTTTATTTCGTTTCGTTCGTATTCTAAGACCAAGGCAAAGATACCAACAGCCAAAGTACACAATAAAACTTCATGAAATAAACTTATAATTTGTATTTCGTCTCATTTATTATTTTACGTGTTGCTGTTTCATTTCCTCGCAATCGAAGTGAAAAGTAGAGTGTACAACTCGTCCATAAAACCCATTTTACACTCGACTTTATATCTATCCTCGCTCGCAAGCTCGCTCGGATGGATAAACGTCTCGAGTAAAATGGTGCGTTTTATGCACTTGTTGTACAATCTACTATTACGTCTCGAGTGTTGAAACACTCGCAGGTAAAATACAACAAAGGGGGGGACTCCTTGTATAACAAATAACTAGGTATTACAGGTATGCAAGTAGATACGCAAAATGCAGTTATGCAAACAAAGTTCTGGGCTGTGGGTATCAGCACGTTCACGACTATATACTGGCCATCAAAAAGAACATTATCTGCCTGCCCCAAGCCATAGTCAAGATATCAACAATTTTTACAAGTTTTTATATTTAACATGTTCGTATCTAAATATTTATATATATATATTAAGAGCCTGTTGTGTCCCACTGCTGGGCAAAGGCCTCCCCCCTCCGTTTCCAGACTTCGCGTTCCTGAGCAGTCTCTGGCCAATCCTTTAAAAAGGAGTCTAGCTCGTCTCGCCATCGCCGACGAGGTCTGCCGCGTCTGCGTCTCCGTTTTGAGCTGTTGGGCTGCCAGTCAGTGGTAATCTTAGCCCAAAGCTCGCTCGGCATGCGGGTGACATGACCAGCCCAGTCCCACTTCAACTTAGCCACTTTCCGAGATACGTCTACTATTTGGGTCTTGGAGCGCAGCGTGGTGTTCCGGATACGATCCATTAATTTTACACCTAATATGCTGCGCTCCATGGCTCGCTGGCAAACCCCGAGTTTGGACTTCTGAGATAGTGTCAAAGACCAAGTCTGTGCACCGTAGGTGAGGATCGGTAGTATGCACTAAATAAGTGGTCATAAATAATTGCAAACAATTTTTCAGCCAATTGCCGGTATCTGATTGAGTTCATATTTGGCATACCTACCAGTAGCGGCGCGTGAAAATTTTCACTGGACAACCCGGAGCAAAACAAAGGGCTGTTTTTTGACGATGTACGAGTTTGGTAATATTAGCAAGAAATTTTAGGCAAGCCGGTGGGTATTAGCTTGTATGGGCGCTCCGCCACTGATACCTACCTACTAATGTAAATTTGGTGACAATGCAATATTATGGCATCACCGAACTGATGTGATGATGGAGACAGAATTCGGCCATAGTATCTTCTAAAGTACAAAAGATAAACCAGTAGCGTTTGGACAAATTGGTATTCACAAAAAGTTGATGATGAAAAAAAGTACAGTCGGCAAAAAACCTTGCACAATTTTTATTTTTTTTATAGATACCTTAAGCTGGATGCCCTCTGCGGCACACGCCTGAGCTATCAACATTTTATTGTTATTCCTACAAGGCAAACGCTTATTATTTTTTATTTATTGTCTTTATTTCTTTTATTATTTTAAAACAAAAAATTACATGAATAGTAGGATACATTGCTCCACAAAACTAAATTGTTCAGTTTGACTGTGGAGTCAAGATTACAGTTTCATTTCTCTTTAACATAATATAGCAGTGTCTTAAATATCTACAATGTATAAATAGGTATTCGACATATTAATTTAATATTATCTACTGAAATATGCATGTGAGTAGGGTAAGAAGGTATAAAATAAAAGCTTCGGTAGGTAAATATATGCCTGATACTTGTTTGGTCCGAATGTAGCGAAAAACAGTAGTCGAGTGATTAGTTAGCTTAGATAATAATCTAGTACTCTCAGTAAATATTCAAATATCTCTCTGACAGGTCTGGATATGGAGGAAGACATAGCCGGCGCGACATTCATGGCTGCCGCTAGCTCGAGCCCCGAGCTGTTCATCAACTGCGTGGGCACGTTCGTCACCGAGGGCGACCTGGGCGTCGGCGCCGTTGTCGGCTCCGCAGTGTTCAACGTGCTCGCAGTGCCCGCCTGCTGCGGACTAATCGCTGGGAAGGTACTGTGTCTCTAACAGGGTTCGACACGGAGGGAAACATAGCGAGCGCCAGGATTAGGCCGCTAGGCTACTAGGACGATCATGAAAATTATCATCGCAGAAAACCAAATGATATCAAAATACCTCCCTTTTCATATCACTTACCCCATTCGACGACAAAGCTATGTCTGCTATGCTATTGCACGTAGCAGATTATTATCCAAAATGTCGCAGACCCGTAACCCAAACGTGTCTTCATGTGCCTTGTTTCTTGAGAAAGCTTCCCTTCGACCAATATCCTAGGAAAGCTTTTGATGGCACGACATCAGTCGCGTTTAGGCACAAGCACAACATTACACCGGTGCGAAAACGCGGCCTTAAATTTCGCAATAGACGGGACTGAATGACGCAATGACATCGACTCTGGTTTCAGGCTATCGAACTGGACTGGTGGTCGGTGTCACGGGACTGCCTCATGTATGCCGTGGCTGTGGTGGCGCTCATTCTCACGCTCCTCGACGACAAGGTGCTCTGGTACGAGGCGATGATGCTGGTACTGATGTACACGATTTATATACTGGGTAAGTGGACCACTCTTTGGCGGACGCCTTTGTCCAGCAGTGGACGTCTTTCGGCGGATATGATGATGATGAAGTAGACTAAACAAACCAACGAGCATCCTTTCTCATGCGATTGTTTTTTCGATAGAAATAGTTATTTGTGCAACAAGAGAGCAAAGTTCTTTTTTGCTGCGAGTGCTGATTTTGAGTCCGGAGGAAGCGAAAGATTCTAAAAAAGAATCACGAGCGTAGCGAGTGATTCAAAGTTAGAATCTTGAGCGCAGCGAGGGACTCAAAAGCACGCAAATACTTTGCTCTCGAGTAACACATACAACTTTTCACCTTAGCAGTGAGAACATAATCACGTTAAAAAATACATCGATAGGCTTTTACGTACTTATTCATCTCGTGCATATTCAGGAAGAAAACTAGATTCGGGGTTCGTTACTGCTTATTTAAACTCCTCAGCGTGGCTAGTTATAGTTAGTTACTAAAAGCACGCAAGAGCGCGGGCGAGACAAGGCGCGACGACAGACTAAAGCACATTTTAGTAATCTATACGCGTCTCGCATGACACTAACAGTGCACTAACACAACACTAAAAACTAACCGTACTTTTTATTGTTAAAATATTGACACTCATGTTCCCACATTTCACTCATATTTTCGAGCTATTTTTTGAAATATTCAATTTAATATCTGTTACGCTCACGCGCGTCGCGCGTGCGCTCCAAAAACTAAGCGTTTTGTTGTTAAATACTGTCTTCTTCAATGAATTCACTAGGTATATATTTCTTAGTTAGATAGATAATTAAGAAATATATACCTAGTGAATTCATTGAAGAAAACCATAAAGTGTATTTGTATTTGAATAAAATTTAGAGGATAGGTGTACTTTATTAGCCGCTACATAATTCTAAAATGAAATGACAAAAAAAAAATATTTTAGAGGTGCACTCCATACATATAACTGCACGTACACTAACGTGTTGCACATCAATCGATAGGTCTTTTAAAATAAATATAAGGTTTCTCAGCAAGTTTTTCGATTAAGTGAAAATAGTCGGAGATAATCGCCCCGAAAGTCACTAAATTTCCAGGATTTGTAGCTGCCAAAAGTTTTCCCGAGGTATTTCATGTAACTATTTCTGATATTTGCTCGGTTGTATCCATATTACATGACATAAAAAATAAAATCTTCTACACCACCTTTTGCAAAGTACCCCGTGCTTTGAACCTCTACTGACAGACGTAGGCGATTATCTCCGACTATTTTCACTTAATCGAAAAACTTGCTGAGAAACCTTATATTTATTTTAAAAGACCTTTTTTGTGCCTCTACGGACTGGCCTAGTAATAAACCCAAAAAGTAAGTGAGGAAACTATTAATATTTTTCAAAAACAATTGACGCCGCTGAAAAGTCTGCAACTTTTTTCTGGTGCTAAGGAGGGTTATTCCAGTCACCCAAAAAATAATCAGGCACTTCTAAAATTTTCATCCATTCCCAATTATCGGGACTTCGGTCGTATCTTGCTTTACTATCATTCTACAAATGTCATCATTGAAATATATAGCGAACGGGGACATACGAGGGGCGTCTGATAAGTTCTAAGCCTAAGACATGAATTGAAAGAAAGATCTGAACCAAATATTTTGATTGAAATAAATATCTATCCTCGAGTAAAATACACTTAACACATCAATCATATAATACTTCATCTCCCCAAAAAGCTTTTATTTCGTCTTATCTTTGGAAGCGTAACTCGTTTTTCAAATTAGTTAACCGAATATTGTAACTCTAAACCAGGTCGGGTAGACGATTAATATTAGCGCATCGAGTCTATTTGATGATCTGCCTGGCAACTCATGACAAGTGAACAGACATGGTGTCCTATGAAAATATCACTTTGGATACGAGTTTACCACGTCGTTCCTGAAAACCGGCTTTGCGTACTGGCCTCAACAACTTTGTGCAATAATGACAAGTCCCTGTCGTCCCTTTTGACAAGTATATATTTACTAAAATACTTTCATCGAACGAAGACACGATTATATTAGACACGAGTATAACAATGCGTTCCGGGTGATGGTGGGGCTGCCCCGCTTCTGTAGCGCATCAGGGATGTTTGCTGAAGCGCGCATAGATTGCTTTTATACGACTATGCGCAAGCGATGCACATCTCTGGTGCGTCGGGTGCGGGCCAGCCCCAACCCCATCCTGCGTTTGTTGGCTGGGGGGTTTAACTGCCCATATTTGAGGCATTGCGATGACATGCATGTTTCTAGAAGTACTTACTATGTCTGACCTACTTAAGTGCTTCTAGAAACATGACATTAAAATAGGTAAAAATAATAATAATATGTTTAACTAGCTGTTGCCCGCGACTTCGTCCGCGTAGAACTTTTTATCGTCTTAGAAAATGATTTCTCTCAATACAAAATTTGAACCCTCTTTTAGGGGATAATTAAAAAAAAAGTTGATGTTCATTTTCTAGTTTGTGAACAAACAGTCTAAAACCAAAGTTAAAAATCTCATACTTTAAAAATGCCTTGAAATACTCAAACTTTGAACCAATTTTAACACTCTTAGGGGATGAATTTGGAAAAACTCTGAAATCAGTTTTGTAGTCTTCTAACGTACAGAATAAGACCGAAGTTAAAAATCTCTTACTCACACTTTAAAATTTTATTGCTCGCCATTTAAAATTTGAACCCCCTTTTAAACCCCCTTAGAGGTTGAATTTTTCTAATCGCTGAAAGAACTTTTTTCGTAAACTTTTAAGTCTCTAGCTCAAAAAAAGTGTTGCCCATACAAAGCTTTCTTAACCCCCTTAGGGGTGGAATTTTCTAAAACTCTGAAAGTACTTTATTATTAATTTTAATAAGTAACATTTTGAATAGTTTTAAGTCTAATAAAAAAAAAAGTTTTTCCCACACAACACTGGCTACCATTCTTAAGGATCTTAAGGATCCCCTTAGGGATGGAGTTTTCTAAAACGCTGAAAGTTCTTTTTTAGTATTCTAATAAGTAATCTTTTTGCAAAGTTTTAAGTCTAACTCAAAAAAAAGTGTTGCCCATGCAAAGCTTGCTCTCCTTTTTAACCCTATTAGGGGTGGAATTTTCTAAAACGATTTGTGTTCTTTTTTTGGATTTTAATAAATAATCTTTCTACAAAGTTTCAAGTCTCTAACTCAAAAACATAAACTTTCCCTGATAAAAACTTTGCACCCCTTTTTATCCCCCTTAGGGATAGATTTTTTCAAAACGCTGAAAGTCTTTTTTTTGTATTTTTATAAGTAATCTTTCTACAAAGTTTTAAGTGTCTAGCTCAGAAAAAGTGTTCCCCATACAAACCTTGCACCCTTTTTTAACCCCCTTAGGGAATGATTTTTGTAAAACGCCGAATGTAGTATTTTTCATGTTCTAATAAGTAATTTTTCGTCAAAATTTTAAGTCTCTATTAAAAAAAAATATGTTTTTCCCATACAAACTTTGCACCCTATTATATTATATGTATTTAAATAATCTTTCTACAAAGTTTTAGGAATCTAGCTAAAAAAAATAGTTTCCCACATACAAACTTTGCACCCCTATTTTAGCCCCCTATTTTTAGGGGTAGAATTTTCTAAAACGCTGAAAGTACTTAATTTGTATTCTGATGACTAATCTTTCTACAAAGTTTTAAGTCTCTATTTAAAAAAAATATTGTTTCCCCCATACAAAATTTGCACCCCTATTTTACCCCCTTAGGGGTAGATTTTTTTAAAACACTGAATCTAGGTACTTTATTTGTATTCTAATGAATAATTTCTCTACAAAGTTTTAAGTCTCTAGTTAAAAAAAAGTAGTTTTTCCCATACAAACTTTGCACTCTATTTTACCCCTTTAGGGGTAGAATTTTTTAAAACCCTGAAAATTCTTTATTTGTATTCTAATGACTGATCTTTCTACAAAGTTTTAAGTCTCTATTAAAAAAAAAATGTTTCCCCCATACAAACCTTGCACCCCTATTTTACCCCCGTAGGGGTGGAATTTTCCAAAACGCTGAAAGTGTTTCATTTGTATTCTAATAACTAATTTTTCTACAAAGTTTAAGTCTATAGCTCAAAAAAAAAAGGTTCTCCCATACAAACTTTGCACCCCCATTATACCCCCTTAGGGGTAGAATTTTCAAAAATCCCTTTTTATTCCTAGGCCACGTTATAAAAGCAACATACTGTGCAAAAATCAACTCTCTAAGATTAGTAGTTTCGGCTGTGCGTTGATGAGTGAGTGAGTGAGTGATTGAGTGAATAAGTCAGTCATTTATTATGTATAAATAGATAGAAGATAATGAAACTCCCATTCAAATATCTCAAAAAATTATGAAGCTACATCCGTTTTAATGTCGCTTGTTAGAGTGAGAAAACGATGAGGGACTGTGACGTCAATATACTCGAGCGTCATAGTAAAAAACTATCGTTTCATATGAAGGTGCGTTTTGCGGAAAAGGGACAGAACATACCCCCTCTTAAAACTTTGGACTCTTATAACTTTATCATTACCTATATAACCTCTTGCTTTGTTTTTTTCTCCATTTGACTATATTTATTTTAAATTCTTTTTCGAGAAAATACATTATGATTATTTACCATATTTTCGATTCCTGAGCTATAACCACGAACTTCGGAATGCGAAAATATTCGGGTATCTCTATCTCTATCGCACTAACCATACTCGAGTGACAGGGATGCAAATATAATATGATCATTGAGTATCGGTTTTCGTGGTAGCGCCGCAGGTACTTTGGCTGAATGCGCCGAGCGCGTGCCATTGTCATTCAAAAAAAACAAATTCGTGTTAATTATATTGTTCAAATTTGTTGATTTCATTTATTGAAATTACGACATAAAACGACATTTGCGCATATAAGTTCTCATATCAGAATCGAATATTTTTTTATGGTTTATATTTTAGCATTTGTCTCGTAAAGGTCTATCGTAGACGGGATTTAAATTATTACTAAGTGAAAGGCAAAGCAACTCCGCCATTTTGACGAAAATTTGACGGTTCTTATAGCTGACAGTTGGAGCAGCGTTTGATTTCAATAAAAATAAATGAAAAATTAAATGAAGTCGTATATTTCGGAAAATTAATTAACTGTCGCAGTCGGATAAAAACTATCCTAAGTTGCAGCTAGAATAATAATGTACCTATATAAAATGTTTCATATTTTTCCGTTCATGGGATGCTGAGAACATTCGAACCGCGCAAAGCTTAGTTTCAAACTGGCTGATTCTTTTTTTAATTTAGAGATTTATTATAAGTGGAGATGATTAAGTAATATAGATATTAACATAGCTATAAGTACACACTAACCATAAATATATGAGTCTAAGTTACTTGAAATAAATGATAAATTAAAATTAAATTAAATTATAGAACTCTTTAAGACGACTTTTATTATTGGAATTCTTCCATAGACATTTATATTTTTTAAATCGCAGCATGTAAAATTTTCTTATAATCGGATCATACTATCATGTGTAAATTACATCTACGGAGACGATATTATAGAAAACTTCATTAGAATTGCTATTGCCTAATTCTAATGAATGTCCCAATTCTTTATTGAGCGCCCTGGCCATTTGTGTAGCACACAGTTCAAGGATGTTTATTACGTTCTATATCCTTGTAAAGTTTATTTTGTCCATTTCTTACGAATTTTTAGCATTTTTGCTACCTGCTACATTCTTATATTTTTATAAGACTGAACATATTTTTTTATTGTTTTTACATTTTCCCAGACACCACCACCAGAAATCACCCTGAGCGGTGATTGACATTATGACGCTAACGTCCTTTTTAAATAAAGCGGACTTATACTTTTAAAAGAAATTACAAAAAGATGGTAGACTGCAGAATATGAATCAACTCTTCAAATGTTAATGTAGGGGATATTCTCTTTCTAACAAGAGGTTACCTTTATGAGCGGAATTGAAAAATGCCGAAATACCCGAATTTGGCAGACATGGTGACCTTTTCTTGCCTGTTTATTGAACCGTTTATGTAACCGTTAATTTCCCAGAATGTTACTGAATGTGTACTATACTTTGAACTTCAACGTTTCTTTCATTTTATGCCTTAGGCTTAGAACTTATCAGCCGCCCCTCGTATTTGTCTGGGCAAAGTCGGGAACTCGTTAGTTCCACTATGGGTTGAATGTCACTGTAGAAAAGGCCTGACAGGCTGTGGACGCTCTCCTGGATGGAGATTTTATCGTGGTGACAGAATGGTGTGACGGAAAACGAGTAAGAATACTGAAATTGCCAGTTTCCTGTATTTCACATGACTCTTGTAACATTGCTGTAATGTAATGAATTCAGAAGTAAAAAGTTTGTAAACCTATTACCATCGTCTTTTATCAATGCCCGACATCCCAAGGTACGCCCACCCCGAACTAACTTTTATAACGTAGGCAACGGAGGAAAATTCTACCCCTAAAGGGGTTAAATAGGAGTGCAAAGTTTGCATGGGGGAAACTTTATTTTTGAGCTAGTGACCTAAAACTTTGTAAAAATATTACTTATTAGAATACAAATAAATACCTTGCAGCGTTTCGAAATATTCTACCCCTAATTAGGGGTTGAAAAGGGGTGCAAATTTTGTAGAAAGCTTACTTATTAAAATACAAATAAAGCACTTTCAGAGTTTTGGAAAATTCCACCCCTAAGGGGATTAAAAAGGGTTGCAAAGTTTGTATGAGGGAAACTCTTTTTTGAGCTAGAAACTTTAAACTTTGTAGAAAGATTACTTATTAAAATAAAATAAACTATTTTCAGGGTTTTAGTAATGTCCACCCCTAAGGGGGTTAAAAGGGGGTGCAACGTTTGTATGAACGTAACATTTTTTTTAGCAAGACTTAAAACGTTGTAGGAAGTTTGCTTGTTAAAAGATTACAAAACTCATTTCAGCGTTTTTTGAAATTCATACCCTAAAGGGGTTTATAAGGGTGTTCAAAGTTTGTATGGAGAGCAAGACATTTTAAAAGTAGGGGATTTGTAACATCGGTTTTAGACGGTTTGCTAAAAGACTACAAACCTTATTTCAGCGTTTTTTTGTAATTCGTCGCCTAAGAAGGTTAAAATGGCGTTCGAAGTTTGTATAGAGAGCAAAACATTTTGAAAGTAAGAGATTTGTACCTTAGCGCCGATTTTAGACTGTTTACTAAAAGACTACAAAACTAATCTCAATGTTTTTTTAACCGACTTCAAAAAAAGGAGGAGATTCTCAATTCGGATGCATTTTTTTTTAATGCTTGTTACCTTATAACTCCGTCAATAATGAACCGATTCGTACAATTCTTTTTTTTTATTGAAAGTATATGCTTCCAGATTGGTCCCATTGTTTTCAAACCCCCAGTTGGATGATGGGAACCATGAGGAAATGAGGGAACTCCTCAAATATATTAGGCACGCGTGTAGTAATTTCGGTATTTTCTATTATAACTCGTGTATTTACACCCGGAAACCATACATTTTTTCTCTAATAATCAACGCATTTGCTCTCAGAAATCAGTTTATGTGGTAAATTGCAAAAGAAATGTGGTAATGTTCATGTGGCTTGGCGGAGTACTGCATTGAAGTCGGTTAAAACTTTAATTATTAAATTCATTCCTTAAGCAAACATTTAGACGATAACATAACATGTTCCACTAGGGCAACAGCTAGTCAATCATAGAACTTTGACCCTCCTCCTGTCACTGAATACTTCCGCTGTCTCTATAGTAGGTATATTAAATCTGGCAATTTATTTTTCAGAGACATCAATTCATATTATTTTATGAGACGAATCCTATGATTATCTTACATTCCAGCTATGGTGTTCAACGGGCGCTTGGGATCCTTTGTGAGAAGTGGGTGTTGTTATTTCAACAAGCCCAAGATGTACACTGAAATAACTCCTCTTCTTGCTAAAGGTATAGATCCTCCTCCATATTAATTGATACATATTAACAATTATTACAAACATAGCTTTATATCCATATTTTGTTTAAGGCGCAGAAAAAAGCTACTCAATGGACACAAACAACAACAACAACAACACGTTTAATAAACATAATCATCATCACGATTTAGAAAACGGTGTAGAAATGGCAAAAAGGCACATCTCCAGTGACTCTGGTGAGTGTAGGTATATTTACGACTAGTTGCCCGAGCGGTTATCCAGGCGGAGCTGCAGGAAATAAAATAGGTACCTATTTCCATTCTCAAGGGCCATTCTAGTTGTTGGTGAACGATTTTTTTAGATATTAGCCCCTATATTCAAACTAGCAAAGCTGCACCCTCATAGACTATTTGCTTTTAATATTGGTACCGTCAAACATGCCCGCTTTTTTCGGAAAAATACGAATATTTAATTTCTTCTAAGTTAGGATGCTATTCTTTTGTGCTTAACGAATCCTTGGTAGTAACACGTATAGTTCATGAGGAGAAATATCTTTTAAATCAACATCAAATACACATTTTTATCGATTTCGATCGCGGGTAAAGTTATCTGGACTTTGGGTAAACATGGCGTTCCATTTGAACATCTTGGTCTTAATTAAGCAAAGTTTGACACAATACAAAGTGGTATAAGTAGATCATAATATTAGTAGGTATAGATAAGCTATTATCTGTACCTAGTATTAAATGGGTTGCAATAGCCACATTACGCAAAACTCTTCGTAGGTGGCGGCACTAGCAGCGTTGACATTGTATCTCGTTCCCACTTGCGGTATTGTCTATGCAAGCATCCTTGTCACTGATTTGACAATCAATTGTGCATGTGTGTGTGAATCCCTATATTCCTATACTGGTTGGCTATTAGTGGTTGTGCTGTGCTGCCTCTGGCGGCAGAACGTTGCTGTAATGTTCCCTATTAATGCAGCTTCTTTAAATTGTCATTTTCGCCTTCTAATTTACTTAGTTGTCTACAAAATTAATAGGTCAGCGACTAATTTACTACTAAATTGTCATCAAAAAATGGTCAATGATAGCTGAGCAATGTCGTATTGTCACCTCTATTTTACAAGCTTTCTATTAACTTGCAATGTACTCGTATGCAACTAACTATGTTTGTTCGGGTGGAATCTTGCATCTCAATTTTGAAGCAGACATCTTCAACTGATTGAGCTAAAGTTTTGGGTAAAGGTATAGTTTGGATGACGATTCAATATTATGGTACCATCGAGCTGATCTGATGATGGAGACAGAGGGCAGCCATGGGAATTCAGGTTTTTGGGCGGTTTGCCAGGTTCGGGCATCTGAAGCTACCTGACGAACCTAACCCTACCTATTGTTTCGCGAATATGCGAGGGCTGGTTATGTTCAAGGCGAAATAGTGAGTTTTTGTAAGGGAAATTAAAATCAAACAATAATTTTATTCATAAATCACATAGTGACTCCAGCAGACTCCAGCGGGAGGTCTGTTGCTATGCAAATATTCTGTTGCTAAGAAAATTTTAATTAAAAAAGAAAGTCAAGTCATTCATTTTGATGTTAATTCATTATGTGCGATGCTCTATATTGAGGCTAGATTTTGTTTTTATTAGTAGACAGATGTTGAATCGCTAAAATAAATAAATTAGCTGATGAACTAGATTAGTCGCTGAGTCATTAATTTTGAAGATAATATATTTTACCGGTAGATTGAACATATTCTGTTGGGATAGTAAAGATGGCGTATTAGTTTAATAGAAGCTGTTCTATTAACCCGTTGCTAACATACTAAAAAAGACGTTACATTTCAGGTGCTAATAAAAACTTAAGTCGCTCCATTTATAATTTCCCGTATTATATATCACTATTCAATAATAAGATTATGCTAACGAAAATTATTTTAAGGTGTCTACAACCCAAATAAACTTTTTTTGGAAATTCCTGGCCATTAACTACTCATACTCATTTATTCATATAATATGAAATTTTACATGTCAAAAGATGAATTATAATAGATAATATGTCAAATAAATTTGTATATTCCAGTTAGATAATACTATTTAGGTATGAATTGCTGGGTCGATAAGTACCGATGCCGTCCTGCGACCATTATGTACATGTACGGCGAATTATCAGGGGCTTCCTGGCTTCGTAACATCGTAAGTTTTATTGTACCTATTCAGAGTCGAGCTCCAGCACGATATGGCCGTGGCCGGGCGAGAAGTCGTCGCGCTGGCGCCGAGCCCTGTGGGTGCTGACGTGGCCGCTAAGCCTACTGCTGTGGCTGACGGTGCCCGACTGTCGCCGCCGCCACGCCCTCTACCCGCTCACTTTCATCATGTGTATCGTTTGGATCGGAGGGGTTTCCTATATTGTGGCTTGGATCATCACTATTATAGGTATTTATGTTTGTAGGATAGACCGAGGAGAATCGGATTATGTTTTGTTTGTCAGTAAATAAAATGTAGGTACCTACAGTCGACGCCAAAAATATGTTTACACTTTTGCACCTTATTCAATTGTAATAAGGCGAAAGCTGTAAACATATTTTTTAGCGTCGACTGTACAACTTTGGCAGGGATATGATATTTTGTTTTTGAAATTCGAAAAGGATACCTAATTACATTACTTAACTGTGAATGAACAGAATTAATGTCATTTTTCATTTTCATTATTTTCATTTTCAATGTGTTTCAGTTGGCATGAAATAAGGCTTATTATAAATTTTGGAAAATAATATTTTACATAGAGGTACTTACACTTTGCAAATTCGAATTGCCACATTTGTTGAGGTGAATTGGATAAGAATCAACAAGGTCATATAATTTTATTGAGATCCACTATATCATGTATGTAATTAAATATTATAGTATATTAAATATTATATTATGGTATTTTGAACCCCCGGAAAAAACAAGGGGTGCTATAAGTTTAACACGTGGGAGTGTGCTGTTATGTGTACTTATCTTAGTAGGTATATGTGTGTATGGCTGTGGCATTGTAGCTCCCAAACGGATGAACCGATACCAACAGCTACTAACATTATCTTATCTTATAAGTTATACATACACATACATACATAAGTACATATAATATAATCACGCCAATTTCCCGGAAGGGTATAGGCAAAGATCACGGATTTCCACTTGCTACGATCTTGACAAACCTTTCTTGCTTCATTCATTCTTCATACATGCTGGTTACTAGGTGACACCCTCGACGTGCCCGACAGCATCACGGGGCTGACGATCCTGGCGGCCGGCACCAGTCTCCCCGAAGCCGTGTCCAGCGTACTGGTTACCAACCAAGGTGATAAACGATTTTTTTTTGCATTACAGAAATATAAATTGATACAGAGAGATTTTACGTCGTTATCGTCGGGGAAAAATACCAGTAACTATAAATATATATATATATGCATGTGTTGAAGTACTTGAAGTAGCAGAAGTAGTTTCCAGGATTACTCTAGTTGTTTGTTTAGATCCTAGACTAGTCTGAGGTTTTTAATTTTAAGGGCATTTGTCTCATAATACATAAGATAATTCAATGAACAGTACCTACCTATAAATGACATTTTCTTAATTTATAAAAAAATGTAAACCTGTTCTTTTGTCACCCGCCGGTTAGAAGTTTAAAGACGATTTCTGATTACCTTCTAAATGCCAGTTGTCAGTCTGTATATATGGATAAACCTATAGCCTGTTGAAGAGTTCCGAGTTTAACCTCCATAATTTCCCTGCAGGACACGGCACTATGGGCATCAGCAACTCCATCGGATCGAACACGTTCGATATCCTGCTCTGTTTGGGACTGCCTTGGCTCATCAAGTCGCTCTTTTATCCTTCATTGCCGAACAAGCATTGGGTAATGAAAATATCAACATTTTATAGGTACTTGCGGTATTTCTGAACTTAGAATGCCTTATTTTGAGAGTTGGAGTTGGTTCTCCCTTCCTAGGCCGAAGTAAATAATTTAGCCCTAAAGCTTCATTAGACCTAACGTTTCTTAAACAGTAGACAGACTTTATATGCTCTACTATACTTAGATCTAATCTAGCCTAATAAATAATCAAAGCTTGGAGATAAATGGACCGGGCCGTCTCCGACAGGTGTTCTACCTATTTTTTTTCAATCACTTCGCTTTTCAGTCTGCGTGGCGTGCGCTCGATTCCACGCCGTAAAATGCAATTAGTATGTGAAAGAAATGAACCGGTTGCACTTAAATGATTACAGACCGATAAACATTAAATATGGCGCCCGAGCTGTCATTCCATAGAAACTTGACAGTTGTCAAACTTATGGAAAGTTTATAACCTATATTCAGATTTTAACGAACACCGGTCACGATTCCAGACGGTTTTGTGCAACTCACCCTAAAGGCCGAAACGCACAGAAAGCGGTGGCGGTGCAGTGCGGCGCGGTGCGGAGGCGGTACCGGTTGTAATGTTCGAGCTAATATGAAAAGGTCGTCCCGCCGCGGTATTATGTGCGGACTCCTTCATATTAACTCGAACATTAGAACCGGTACCGCCTCCGCACCGCACCGCGCCGCACCGCCACCGCTTTCAGTGCGTTTCGGCCTTAAGTCAGGCTTGTCTGTCGCAGGTCGCAATAAACTCGAGCGGGCTGTCGTACAGCGCCATCTCTTTGCTGTCGACGCTGTTCGCGATGTACGGTGCGCTGGCGCTGAACAAGTTCCGTCTGGACTGCAGGATCGGCGTGGCCTGCGCGCTGCTGTACCTCGGCTACCTCCTGCTCGCGACGCTCATCGAACTGAACGTCTTCTTCCCAGTCAACCTGCCTGTCTGCCCACATTAAATTCACGTGTCATTATCGCCAGGGCTCCCCAGGGACGTTCGTCACACTTCGAATGTAACCTCCTGAGACCGCTCATAAAAAATACAACGGAATTTAAGCCCAGCGGCTTGGATAATAGTTTTGAATTTTCATTTGTTCTAAAACCAATCAAATCCTTTTAAATTTGACTTAAATGCCATTCTATTTTGTTCCTTTTAAGGTTTTAAGCGTTCGTTTCAAATGTTATCCGAACACTCAGTCACTAAGTACCTACAATAAGAGTGAAAAATATAGAACCTCTATAGAAAAACTGTGAGATATTATAAAAACCCTCAGAAATAAGCACTGGATATGTAAAACGCCTGCCTCGTCCACTTACGAACATTCGGAGCATTGTGTTTAAACAAGAATGGAATTTGACTGAACTAAAAATGGAGTCAATATATTTCAAGCATTAGGTGTACCTAATGATATGTGTAACACATTTAAAAAATGGGGCATACATAGACTGAAAATATGTCGCTCCTGTTCCTGAGGCCGTGTTTATTGGCAAGCGGGGCGTTCTCCAGCGCGAGAGGCGAGTATGGGAACGCTTACGCCTGAACATAAACACTGCTACTGCTGGAGCGAGCCCCGCGCTCCTGTTACCCAGCTGGTAGACAAACAGGATTTAGGACCTGTTAGCCACAGTTTTAACTCTACTTCAAACAAACGTACGGCGTACGGCCCGCCTGATGGCAAGCGCCTGATACGACAAATTACATCGTTTATCTTATGTTTGAATCGAATACAAGCTTAAGATATGTAATAAATATATTAAAACACCCTGATTAGATTACAAAGAACTGAATATAGTCCTCGAATTTACTACTGGATATTCGACTTTTACATGCCATTGTCAAAAATCATTATTTTTAATAAGTTAACGTACTTATTGTTACTTATACCTAAGTATTCACTTATATTCGTTGTTATTAAGGCTCTTTTTTTAAAGTATGATTAAAATAGTTATTAACCTTTAATTTATTTATTTATTCTCTTACTAATTATTAACATCCCAACGTCCGTTTTCCTGTACTGTACTGTACTGTACTGTACTGTACTGGTACCACTGTACAAACGTAACGATAATTTTAAAATTTTAAACTCTATTCTAGAGTATCTACAGCCACATACTTCGTCGTTATTATACTTATTATGTAATTATCATTAGGTCATTAGTCAGTTATCAAACTTCTGCGTTGCTATACCTGTATACAACCATTGCCATTTGGCAATACACGCCAGTTCCTTACTTATAAACTCATATGCGATGATATCAATTCCCCGGTCGAAATAAGTACGAGTATTAAACTCAACCGGGAACAAAGTAATCAAATCACTTTCACTACCGTGCGTATAGTGTCTCGCTGACGCCTCGTGTTTTGCTTATTATCTTTTTATCAGATTAATTCATTCCGAGTAGGTATGTGGTTTAATTACCGCGTTTAAATAACTATACATATGCTACTTACCGACTGCCTGACATCACGAGGACTGAAGTATTGATTAATTATACAACTTAGGTACATATTATGAACTGCCCATTAACGCTACGTTGTTTTAATTTCTTCACACTTCATGATCGTGAAAGAATGTAATCGTTAAAATTGGCTTCAAAACACCGTTGTGAAAATCGATACCAACCATTGAAAAGTCAGTTTCGTCATAACATAAGACATTCAACTTTTCCATTCCGACGCGTAAAAGTGTAAAAAATAGACAATACATAATCGGCATCTGTAATTAGAAGTGGCACACGCGATCGGCGACAACAATGCACGGCGCCCGGTGCGGTAACCATCGCAGACGATACGTGACGTGATGCGCGGTTAAGTAACGGCGGGAACCAACACTTCCCATATCCTAAGTTCCTACACGACCACAAAACAATACAATCCGTTCTGTTCATTTATTAATTACTGAATCACAATTATTCTGGTCGCGTCATCGTTACGAAACGGTAACAAATAACGATGACAGTCGGCAAGCTTACTAAAACATAAATACTGACGAAAATACCTACATTCCTGCAAGCACATCTTATTGTAAACTTATATAAAAGGATATTATCAACTATCTTGGGATGATGGAGCGCAATAACCTTTCCCATAGAGAGGGTGGTCTGGGGGTGGTGTACATGGTGGCCATGGTTGACATGCACACTTTGAGAGGTTTCCGTGACGTGTCCACAAACGGGTAGGGATGGTTGAGTAGTGGCGATACGGAGGTCCCGATCAAACTTACAGATGTTTTGGGAAACTTGATCGGTTGACTTTTAACTACTTGCCGCTGGTTGCTAGCGCCGCCGAGCAGCACGATGGGAATGGAGTTCGATTTGGTTGTCTTCGGGAGTGGTTTCAATGTTGTCGGCGACTTCGTCCTCGGTAACCGTGTAGTAGTAGTCTCTATATTTTCAGGAAAAATTGAGTCATCGTAATCTCGATTTTCGTCCGCGAAAGGAGACACAAACACTAGTTGTTTCAAGCTATTTATATCTTGCACCAGTTTCGCGTGCTCCTTCACTATGTCGTCGGCTTCGGGCAGAAGCTGATCGATCCTCGGCGATATTGCGTTGAAGTGTAGCAGCGGACTGCTGAGGAATGTGGCCGTTGTGGGTGCTGCAAACATTCGGCCGACCTGTCTCGGGAAACGCCGTCCTGTATTGAAAATAATAATATATACATCATATATACCTACGAGTATATGCTTAAAGTCATTCAAAACAACGCAATTAAATATTTAAAATATGCAAATATTTACCTGTATTAAACGTCCTGGCCAAATTGCCGGCACTATAATTTGGTAATTCCAAACAGTTAACCTAAAACAATAGAAACCTCGTTGTAGATATATAACATAACTAATAACTTTAAAGCAAATGCAACAAATTATTAGAAACTGTGAGTGTGAAGAATGTGTAGGAGTGTAAGTTTCCTGTATCACGCACGCGCATTTAATGGCTTAGATAGTCGTTCACTTAAGCCTAGAAATTTCTTATATGAGTAGTATTGTTTCTTGAACATCTTAAATGATGTTACGGAACGAGTATGTTATTTACCTATAGGAAAACAACGCAACGAAAAAAAATACCTACTGTTCGAATTACAAAGTTGAGTTTATTAGGTAAGGTTAACAGTTAGATAGGTAATTATTTTTCTAACAAGTGATTACTTAATTGCAGATTTTTAGGTACCTATTCAAAATAAAATAACGTTTCGTAACAGAAATATTTGCTACCTAAGTATTAATTCATGGTGTCATCAATATTTGGGTCGAGAGCATCCTGGTCCATTCTGCATAGGCATGCAGTTACCGTACAATTCATATGGGTTCTAAAAGTTATTTATTACCTTTGGATACAATAATAATAATAATTAAAAGTATTTATTTAACTCCACCACAAAGTACACAGTTTACACAGATTAACATTATGGTTATTATAAGTAGTCACATTACTTGTGCGGCGGAGACTGGTGCCCGAACTAGAGGAAACGTATGTCGGGTCACCAGAATATCTAAAACGTGAATGATGTTCATAAATTAACTGTGACATGTACCTAACATACGAGTTTACATTCATTTGAAGCCTTTGGTAGAATGTCTTGGAGTTGTTAGCGTGACTTAACTTAATAAGTAAGTATAACATGAGTTACCTTATATGTGACAAGGGTTAATCGGCTTGATTAATTTCCAATTGATCGATTAGGTACTTTAATGAAATTGTCTATCATTATCAATACACATATTATGCTATTCATAATTACAATAAATCAATGAGTTATTTTATGAACTATCTTTGTTTGGTGTTAATCTTATCGTTTAGTATACATATGTGTTTTAATCACGGTGCGCTCGGTGGGAATAAATGACGCTACTAACTCGAAACGAATGCAGTCACGTCAGACGTAATTAACATGAAATACTCGCAAATTGCCAATTACCGTGCTGTTAACGATGCAAGAATTATTCGCAAGCACGAATGCTTAACTTTTTACCCCACTCATTATCCATATAGATCACAATTTTATCATTCACTTCACTTGCGATACTTAGTGCGACTGATTTCCGTATGGATAGTCACGTGTAGTGGTAGGTATGTGCAGTGGACACGAACATTTTACGGTGTTATTATTATAAAATGAAGGAAAGTATGTTACGGCTCGGGCTAGTCTAATCATATTACAGCTACTGAATTATATCTTGGCGAACGAACACTGGACAGATGAAACACTATTGTACTAGATGTAGGTATGCCAAAATAATGCTAGTTTTGAAGCGCAGAAGTTTGTTGCTTTTGATGTTAAAATACTTCTCTCAAAAAGTATATAAGGTATAGAAATGAAAAGTAACATGCATGCATAGTACTTAGATCAAATAAATATAAAACTCATATTCCCTATGTACCCCACCGCAATGGTATGGTGCGTCATCCGAGACGGAAATCGGGATCACGTTGGGGACAGATAATACCTGGCTCATTAGCAATTAGCTTTCTGAATGCCGCATTTCGCATATCGCGTTCGTCGCACCTATTCATTTCGGTAGTGTTATGTGCTTTCAAAATATTTACTGTCCTAAAGTAGGTAGGTACACTTAATGTACGAAGAACGACGTTAATTATTGAGCCACCGTGGAACCCTCCGTGGAAAGTCAATGTAGTTTGGTTAGTAATATAGGTACACAGGTTTAATGGAGTCTCAATAATTAATTTCGTAAATGAATTAACTTCAATGCTGTAAACAGTTTGTCCTAGATTTAAGGTACCTAATTAAATTAACTCCTTTTTAGGGTTCCGTACCAAAAAGGTAAAAAAGGAACCCTTATGGTGCGACTCCGTCCGTCTGTCCGTCCGTCGGTCTGTCCGTCCGTCCGTCTGTCACAACGTTAAATATCTCAGGAACTACTTAAGCTATCCATTCGAAATTTGGAACAACTGTTAAGAGGGATAAGATGAGGGGAAGTATGGAAAATGAAAAATTTAAATATATATTTTTATTTTCTGTGTAAATGACGAATATGAGGGGGGTTAACAAATCAAAGTCTAGTAAATAGATCAAGTGGGGTATCATATGAAAGGGCTTGAGTTGCACTTTCTAAAACCGCTTTTAATTTTTGTCTACAGTGGTTAAATTCTGATTTATTAAGGAAAATGTAGAAAAAAATACCCCCCCCCCCCCCCCCCTTATCTCTGAAGTTTAAGCGAAAATTCTGAAATAATTACATATGATTAAGAGTAACGATATCTCTACCTAACGTATTTTTTTTTTCAAAAATAATTTCTTAATTAAATTTGTAATTTACTTACTTTTGTATGTAATTTTATAACTTCAAATTGCTGCCAGATTATCTTAAAAGTCCCTTCTTTCAAATAAAAAATAAATAATCGAAATCGGTGCGCGTGATAAAAAGCCATCGCTGATAAACAAACATACTCTGACGTGACGGGTATGGTGTATGAAAGTTTGTACGGAACCCTCGGTGCGCGAGTCAGACTCGTACTTGACCGGGTTTTTTTATTATAAGTTATAACCAATCCAAAAGTTGAAATATATTATTATGCCGTTAACAGGTCCAACATAATGATTGAATAGTTACGAATACGATATACATGAATAAATACCTAAGGTTTTCGGTTCTTTTATTTGAGTACGAGTACTTGTTTCATGTATGAAAATCGAATTTCTATCTGTCTTTTCTGCAACAATTAGGAACCTTTACTTAGTCCACATGTCTCATGTTCATGTATTAAATCGTGTAGGTACCTTGTGTAGGAAGTAGTAACTAAAGACAAGCGTATGGTGTAAAAAAAATGTGATCACTGCCTAACTTAAGCCTAGCCTAAAACTGCACAGATCAAAATTCCTGTGCAGTAGAATTTGGTTATTAGGCGGTTTATGCTTATAAGCAAAAAAAAAATATTTATTTAAATATCTTTTATAAGTACCTAACCCAGATTATTCCATTTCCAAAATACCTATTGAATTCAAGTGCTCTATGAGGCAAGAAGTAAATAAAAATATAAGTAATAAAAACATTACACTCGTTTTTGGGCAGTCGTGTAAAAAAAGCATTGTGTAGGTACAATGCTTTTTTTACACTAGGTAGTCGATTGTCATTCTCATTATTGCATGTGCAATATTCTATGGCTAATGCATCCATGAGTAGGTGTATTTAAAAACCTTACAAATAGCAATAATAATAGGTTGAAGCTTACCTAATGTATTCAGAGTATTTATGAAAAAAAATGTTTATCGGTAGGTATATACTCAGTTATACGGTTAGTTTTCTTCGATCGATTTAATACTTTGTACCTAACCTAGGTCATTAGGTAAACGTCCGAGTGCTCAACGCTGTACTAGAATATGCCATGGGCACTCTATGTCAAAGCAATATGGGTTAAATTCGGACTAAGAGGATTTGTTTGACATGTCACTTTGACATAGAGTGCCCATGCCATATACTAGTACCGCGTCGAGCACTCGGACGTTTACCTTATTTTGTTAATTTATCTCTGTTTGTTCTCTAAATAAATATTATTTTTGAAATACTAAATGGCGTGAGATAATATAAGCTTATTGCCCGAATGCCTAAAAATGAGTAAGTAGGCTATTATACTATTTGTAAAAAAACAATTGTGTTTCTTGATAAATCAATTTTACTTGTACCTAAACCAAAATTATAGAGTACGAAACGTCATGCCACACTGAACCAAAAGAAAATCGCAATGCACTAATATTAAAAAAATATATAAAAGCAATTGGCTATACCTGTGGTGATGGCAAAAAGTTTCTTGATCGTGTGAAGAATCCAAAATTGATCGTGGCTCCCACAAGCAGCAGCGTGGAAGCCTGCCACAGCGCCGCCCACCGCCACATGTTAGCGCACTGAACCTACTGGCGAGGGAGCGCTGCACCGCCACCGACAACTCCCTTCTCCACGATGCTAGGAAAAGCGTTAGATATCACACTTTTTTCCAACTATGTATGTTCTTTCCTTTGTAGCTTTATGTTATGACATTAATAGGGGAAGGAAACTTGACTCGTACGTAATTTAAAATTTTGAAATACCGCAATATATCGAACTATTGATAAACAAAATACAATGATCACAGGCATCACAGCTCAAAGAAAAATTAAAATATGATAAGTATATGCGTGGCCTATAAAATCGATCCATGAATCGATCAATCCTTTTTCCAAGCAGCCAAATCGTGCGGAGAGTGCCACTTTTCCGCACTAGTGCTTATTACCAAATTTTCAACTTCTGACGAGTAGACCGACGCGACGCACAGAGTTTTTATTACTTATCAAAAGTTTTACGTATTTTTCAATTACATATTTTCTGTCATATAATAGGTACATAAAATAAAAACCGGGAAGTTCGACACAAACCAACGTGACACAAAAAAAGGACCAAAAGAAGTTTACCTAATAAAAACTTCTCTGTATTTTTTTTCTATGACTATATAATTTTTAGCAAATCAACCTAGTTTCTGAGTTAGATTATGGTGGATTCCATTGAGTCAACAAAGTTTCATGTTATTCCAGCGTAGCGTTTTAAAATCAGAACCAAACTTCGTTTTAAATTGGGAACCAAACTTCGTTCGTAAGAAGGGAGTCGAGCGACCTGGGGACTCTTAATAATCATTTTATTTACAAGCTTTCTACAGGGTGACTGGTAATTCGAGCTATTCCTTGAAAGGGGTTATACTAGAGCTAATTTGCAACAATTTATGTCCAGTCAACCAGGGGTCGAAACTCGCTGGTTTCCGAGATATTCGAGTTTTTAGTTTGATTTTTTAGTTTTTAGATGAAAAAAATTCTCCTTGCAGCCTTAAGCTGGTGATTGTGACAAAAGTACTTCCATTTGGATGGTAAAAAAACATTTTTGTCACAATCAGCACATTAAGGCTGCAAGGCGATTTTTTTTCAAACAAACTAAAAACTCGAAAAATTAAAAAAAAATCGTGTTTTGACCCCTGGTTGACTGGACATAAATTGTTGCAAATTAGCTCTAGTACCTATAACCCCTTTCAAGGAATAGGTCGAATTACCAGTCACCCTGTATTTTATTTAACTTGGGATGTATGTAACTAACTACACTCGCGGTTAATGAATACGGGTCACCCTAAATTAAATAACCGCAATAGGTTTTTTTTTTAATATTTAGCACTAGTTATTAACTAAGTATAGTATTCTTTTTAATACCCAACTGTATTACCAATTTCCGGGATCCTATTATAAAAATATCAACGTCCAAAAATGACGATTTTTGCGATATCTCGCTCCGTTAACGTTGTTTTTTTTCATGGGTTTTTACGTGTCCGATTTAAACCTGGTAACTTTCTTTTGTTACTGTTATTTTTGCAGTTTACATGTATAATTAAATAAAGATCTTGACAGGATTAAAAAAACTGTACAACCCTGCACTATTTTAGGAAATTTGACAGTATTTTACCGACCCGTATTCATTGACCGCGTGTGAACATACATACATTTATGTCACTATTTTTGTTCGGGTGAAATCTTGCAACTTAATTTGGAAGCAGATATCTTCAACCGATTGAGCTGAAATATTATGGTACCATCGAACTGATCTGATGATGGAGACAGACAGACATAACTTTAGCGGCTAATAAAATACACCTATCCTCTAAATTTTAATCAAATACACCTTATAGTTTTCGAGTAAAAAACCTGTGACATACGAACAGACGGATTGACGGGCATTCATGACGAAACTATAAGGGTTCCGTTTTTGCCATTTTGGCTACGGAACTTTAAAAAGGCCGTCTAGGCGGTGAACCGAGTATGCTGGCGGTATTTCCTCACTGAACTGCAATGCTGATGCGTTGCACGAGAAAACTGCCAGCTCTTCGATTACCAGTTATGCTGATACTAATTCTGAAATTACTGTCGATTTTGTAAATTCCTACAATTGAGGAGCTAAAACCTATAGTTAAATTCAAAATTGAAACGCAGAAGCTTAAAAACGACTATCTTGAAATAACTTACAAACTTGAGGCAAGCCTCGTTTTCGACCATGGTTTTTTACTATGTCGCTGAACTGAATTAATACGTATTGGTACTCATTAGACGCATAATTTCATGTTCTTTAATTCCCTAGTGTATACATTTTCGCTAGGATGCACCGTATAGAAACTACGAGTGAGAAACCAAAATCAGTCCCAGATTTGTGGCTGCCAAAAGTTGTCCCAAGATACCTCGTGTAACCATTTTTGATATTTGCTCGGTTGTATCGATGTAAACAATATTAAAAAACAAAATCTTCTACACCACCTTTTGCAACAAAGATATACTCTACGGACTGGCCTATGAATGAAGTGAAAGATTATTCAGTAGAATCCTGAGCGTAACGAGGGATTCAAGTGTTTACGCCCACGACAGGAATAATTTTGCTATCCAGTGACACATGCCTACGCTTTTCACACCATCTATGAGGAAAATTTAAAACCCTCATTTGAGGGCAACAATGATTCTTTTCTGAACAGCAGGTGTGAAAACAATAGTACATTGTTGTAGAGGCTAGAAAGTAAGCAATAGATTGACGAGTTAGTTAGGCCGACGCGCAGCGACAAGTACGAGTCCAGCTATTGCATTTTCGGCCGAGGCTTAACACAGTGCTTTTCACGTCTACTGCGAGGAAATTGCAAATATTACAATTTTAAATCAAAATGATGTACCTAATTGAAGATCATAATACTAAACAAAAAACAAAAGAAGCGCGGCCCCGCTCGCCGGCGCGGCGGAGGATCCGGTCCGCCGGCGCCGCTCCTCCCGCTCGACGCCCTATGATTGGTCGAAGAGCTGTTCAAACTGAACAACCACTACTACAATGAATCATTGTAGTAGTGGTGGTTCAGGTGGCACAGCTATTGCCTACTTTCCAGCTTGGTTTTAGACCATCTATTGCCACATTTCCGAGCAGTGGCGCGAAAATAACTATTCATGCTCATCACACAAATATTTGCCCTTGCCGGCCAGATTTCGAACCCAGGGCCGTCAGCTTCGTAGGAAGGGCACCCACTCGGCTAAATTGAGCGTCTACTAAGGACTATAGATACGTAAGGATTTTATAAAATTCGTCCACACATACACATTTCGATTAGACAGTCCATGCTAAGCGAACTTAGAACTTAATGCAAATCCAGTTTCTTATTGAAAACAGTGCCACCTTCTTGATAGGTGGCAAACTCTCTGAAGCTCTAGCGATTGCTAAGCTAGGCTGTCAAGGTATTTCAAAATTCGCCGTATTGTCATAAGCAGTGATCGGTTTTTGGATTCGACATGGGGTGAACGACCTCAATCATTATGTTAGTATGGATATGCCCCGGGAATCCGGGCTCTATGTTGTTAGAAAATATTCCAATCATACGCGAATCAAAAGTTCAATTAGAGTAAGCCACAGTTGTCGTAAAAGATAATCTCAGAAACAAGTCGATGAAATGAAAATTGAACCATAAATCATAGTGTGCGAACTTAACGTGGATACTTATTTATAGGATCGCCTTTGAGCTATAAAATCTATGTATTTGCACTTATACGATAACCTGTGACCTAATATTGTAGTATAAATTATACAGCTTATACCTATTTATTTATGCAATCCTTAGAAGCAAATAATTAGAACTGAAATTCAGAGAAAATAATGAAATGTCAATGTCAAGATATTGAAGTATGTTTTCCATCATGACAGATATATAAGCTAATACTTTGTGGAAGTTTTAATATATTTTGCTTATTTAAAATAAAGTGTAGAAATTAGGAAAAGCATCTGTAGTTAAGTTTTTGTCTCAACTGGTTGCCATGTAAGAGTAAAAAAATCCTTAGAGATAATTTAGATTGTTTTATTTTTGTACGGTTTGTTCGGTATCGCGGGAAACTGTCGTATCTATATTAACTTTTCTACTTGATATCCCGCGAGGGAGAATCCAAATAACCGATCACTGGTCATAAGACATCAGTAGCCTAGGGGTACAGACGGCGGTATTTGGAGTCGATGAGCCGGGGTTCAAACCCTACGAAAAATGAACAGTAGCAGATATAAACATAAATTTCTAAGTTCCGTGTTCGTCAAGTATATACATCATTTATGGGTCAATGTCAACTATTTTACAATAAATTACCTATTGAAGCACTTGAATTGCCATTACCTTACCTGCTTTGAAGAAATATCTAAAATCATCCTTGCTAAAAAAGGGATACTATACTGTCAAGGACTACTTAATAGATATAAATGCTTGCTGATGACCAGACGTCGGGGTTTTCGGAGCGGGAATGATTTGAGAAAGAGTAGAGATAAACAGATATGTTAGTCTAAGAAAATATCTTATTATGCCTAATGAATAACTACCTCTCTGTGAGTTGTATACAATCTGTGACAAAGTTTTATTTTAATTTCCGTAAAAGTCTTATAACTTATAAGGTAACAATAAAAATAACTTTAATTAATTACCTGCTGTAAATTGAATAGTTGACACGATTTTCAGAATAAACTATTAATATTTTTTCTATATTTGGGACAGTTAATCTACGGCGTCTTGCTGTAAATATCCATTTCAAGGAGCTAAATGATCTTTCCACGTCGACAGTTGTAATAGGTGCTGCATATTTAAATTTTTTGTAGGAATCAATTGATGCACGAGAAGTTTGAGATTGAAGTTCTATTTCTTTGCCTTGTACCAACTCATTTATAATTTTTAGTGTGCTATAGCCAGAATTCTTCTTTAACACCAACTTCAGTTTATCATAAATCTGTTTTCCTTTTACGCTCATGTTTAATTTGGAAACATCTCTATAGGTTTCATGAACTATTTTTAAACTATCGCTGATGGACAGCTTCGCATCCTGTAGTTTTTTAATAGCATTTGGGATAGTCATCAAATGATTTGCTATGAAATTTAAGTCGCTTTTTATATTTGCATTTCCAAACGCTCTTTTTGCCTTTCTAATACTCTGGGCTTCGGTGGGACTGAATGTATTTAGAACACGTTTCACTTCATCGTAATGTTTGCTGTAATACGTTGCAGCTTCTATCCAGGTTCCCCACCGAATAATTGTTGGTCGAGGTGGTAAAGGCACTCCGGGGAGCATTTCTTTAAACTTTTGTATTCTTTTAGGAGATTTCAAAAATGTCTTCTTAACATTTGCGATTAAATCATTCACATCTGGATAAAGTTTTCTTACTAGTTCAGCCACTCTATTTAAACCATGAGCCAAACATGTGACGTGCAAAAGATTGGGAAAAATACATTTTAAATTTCTTCCAGCCTTTAGCATGTAGCCCACACCGTCAGTTAAAAGTAAAAGTACTTTATTGTGATTATTATGGTTAGCACCCCATAATTCATCAAGAGCACTTGTGACCGCGTATTGGATATTGATACATTGTTCGTGCTGTCTAACCGTTTACTGGATATCAAGTGTTGAGTGCCAATGTGATCATCACGTAATGCTCCCACTATTACGTTAGCTATTTGACGACCATAATCATCCGTGGTTTCGTCAACACTCACATATATATATTCATTTTTCAGCTCGCTCCGTATTTTATTCATTTTTTCATCGTAAGCTTTATTTAAATATTCCCGTCGCAGTTGACATTCCGAAGGAACTTTTGCAGTTTTTCCAAATTTACCGGTAACACAATTTTCGATAAAATCTTTAAATATCGGATTGTTTACCTGCGTCCATGGTATATTACAGCCCACAACAAATTTCAAGAGCTCACTATTGAAATCATATTTCATACCTGTATGTTTATTAGATGCGACATGTCGCGTTACACTAGATTTCGTTTGAGCGAAGCTCACATTGCACTTGGTGCAAAATAATAAAAAATCTCGAACCTCTATCTCTGGATTATTTTCTATCCACGAACGCATAAACTCGTAACGAGTTTTTTTTCTCGGAGGCATATTTGTGTTGACTGATTATTTACAGTTTTTTAAAATACAATTGCATATAAGTTTATCTACTAGACAAGCAAGGGTAACGGTTGACAATAGGTGTCTAATACAATGTCAATCTTGACGGTCGATATCTATGAAGCATTTTCTTATAAATGAATAGACTTAACTGAAGAGGTTGATAATGAATGACCAATATAAAATATGTACCTATATGTATGATTAATCTTTATTTATTTATTCAATCAATTATTCATTCGGTAGAAACCTACTAGGGTACGATCTGTTTTTAAGTAAATACCTACTCTTTGGCTAATGTCAAACGTTCCCGCTCCGAAAACCCCGATGTTTGCTGATGACGGCCGATGCAAGTGGTTCGATGAATCCTATTCGAATAAATAAATTCTTTCTTTCTTTCTTTCTACGACCGACGCACTTTTTGTATGTTTTGTACATTCAAAGAAAAGTTTTAAGTACCTATCGCAGAAGAGATGGCGCCTGCTGTACGCAAGCATTAGATGCCTTCTCAATTTGGTCGATTTGCCTGTCTATCTCAGTATGTATATTGTAGTCTTTGAGACAGTCGACTTCGACTGTTATCTGCCCCGTGATTGTCTATGGCACAGTCGACTGTCGATCCTAAAGTAAGCACACACACACACACAGAAAATAGACAAGCCAGAAAAAACGTAATAAGCGCCGTTCAGTTAAAATGATATCATGAGCTACAGTAACGTAGGTACCTATGTCTCGAATCAACCTCTGAGTGACTTATATATGTAAGTATCCAAAACACCTTTTGGTGTTTACAAAACCAATAAAACAAATAAAAACATCAATAGTATGGTAAGGTATCTTTATTACAAATATTTAAACGATACCTAATATTTACAAATAACAAAAGTGTTACAAATCTGAATCTTTCCTGTCGTTTACTATAATTACTTTTCCTAAATTAATAAGGTTCTCTACGAATCGCAATCATGAAACATATACCTACGCACATAAAAAAAACACAAAAAAATCTTTTTTAAACTATCGTTCATAGTCATTAAGGTGGTTCGATTGCCATACAAAACGTTATTTGACATCCGTAGGCTAACGGCGTGATATTTTAAGAAACTTATGTAACAAACTTTCATAAATTGGCTTCCCATTTGCGCCAAATTTCCCCTTTCCTAGAATAAACTTGTATAAACTAGATTAATTTGAGAAATTGGTTTGTCACGTGATATTTTGGGAAAACTATTTTTCTTAAATTAATCTAGTTTATACAAGTCTATTCTAGGAAAGGGGGAATTTGGCGCAAATAGGAAGCCAATTGATGAAAGTTTGTTACATAAGTTTCTTAAAATATCACGCCGTTAGCCTGCGAATGTCAAATAACGCTTTGTATGGCAATCGAACCACCTTAATTTATAAATTCTTATTATAAACAATAAATATTTTACCACGCACCTCCGTTACTACACAGAAGTAATGTTAAATAATTAGGAATGCGTAATCGTTAATACAATCACTCAATGGTCTTTACCTTGTCCGAAATATCTCTAATAAAGGTAATATGATAATAATATAATATGTAATCGTAATTTTCGTAATTTCAAACAATATTTAAATGAAAAACGTTTGAAACAGTCCACCAATGCCTCGAGGTAAAGACTTTCTGGTGGAAACATGCCACCTAAATATATTATTATATTAACAGGTATGTTAAAAGTATAAGGATGGATCAGTCAGTATTGGGACATTGTGTCAGATTTCCATATCTAGAGAACAGATGGACTATTTATAATCAGTCACTGCACCAATTAAAATGTATTTTTCATTAGAAAGCCAAATAGTTGCCTTTACAGTATGGGTGACTTCAGATCAAAAATTAGTAAACATACAAGAGAAACCTATAAGACTTGTAAGGCGCGGGCTTTAGTATCGTATGTTTTAGATTCAGTTCGTCAGAATAACTTTCGTATCTTGGTAATATCCAACAGCGATTACGAGTATCCCAATGACCGATAACAATGAGCGTTTCAATATAAGATGAATTTGCTGGGCGTCTAAAATGGACGTCATCAAAGGGACTTCAGTTACCGGGAATTTCCTTTAACTTCGGCATATTGCAGAATAGCCATCCACGGAAACAAATTAGCATAATTATTTCTTAAAAAAAAAATACAAAATAATTTAATGTAGCATTAACAGGTTATTGTCTTATTGTACAAGGTTCTTGGAACACATGAAATTAAAAATATGTACCTCCGCGTCAGTTTGTGTCTAATATCGAACGAACTCTCTTTGTAGTGTATATGAACCTTACAAAATTTAGACAGCTGCTATGACGTCACAGTTAAGAGCCATTAACACTGGTTAAATCTGCAAAACTGATTAAATTAAAATATTGAATAACTTGATAACAGTAAGAGTTAAGATACTATACTGCCTTGGAGAAATTAACTTTATTTGATCTAAACTATGCCCCCTTGTAATAGGGAACATTACTGCAATGTTCCCTATTCAGAATAAAAGTAATGGAGTAAGAATTAAGTATTATTATGTACCTTCTTTTACCCGATAATAAATCATAACCAATCAATAGTAGGACTTTATAATTTATTATGAATATCTAATATCCACAAATTAATTATTGTCAAGGAAAACCACCTATTGTTAGCACTCCACTTGCAATCCCAATTAAAGATCGGTGACAATTCTGATATCAAACCTAATAGATTTTTTTACCTAGGGCCCGTGCCTGATAAAAAAATATTAGGTTTGGTAGTACATTAATTTAATTATGCTACCGTTAGCATAATTAAATTAATGTCATTGGGCTGGTGCTATATTCTTGTAGTTCTACTATACAAGTTTTAAGAGACACGTTTCACAACAGACATCCCATCACTAATTTCACAAAGTGGGAAATAAAATAAGAAACTCATGGATATTATATAAACATTCACCTTCGTGAAAGCATTCACTGATAGGCGCATCGTTTTCTCTACTCTAAACTCAATTTAAAATCTTGAATTCCACAGAGGCTCTAGTATAAGTTTTATCCATGCAATACGTTTTCGAACGCGTTTTCGTTTAGTCTCAATTTATATGGCAACGCGAACAGTGCCTCTGGTGGTAACTATTAGGAACTACGCGTTGCCATACAAATTGAAACTAAACGCAAACGCGTTCGAAAACATATATGTATCGATAAAACTTATACTAGGGCTACTGGTCATAATCGTAACTTTAAAACATGGTTTAATTATGTTGAACATTATGTGCAATGATTCAATGACTTGCATGTGTATTATCCTTGCAATCATTTAGACCAGCTTATACAATAAAATAAGTGGATCTTTATGGCCTGACAAATTCGTAACCCGTATGAATATATGTTAGCCGGATAACAACCCTCTGCCATGCGAAAAATGTGTACATTTTTAACTACAGGGCATTTACCCACAGACATGTGTGAAGTTTTCATATATTTTTGGCACCTAGCGGTCAAGCATGCGGCACTTGACACCTCAAATATATGAACACACATCTTCTGGATATTCTCATTAAGGCCTACGACGACACAATTATCCCAACACAATAAATTTGTGACATCAGTGAGTTCTGTATAGATTTGTTTATGATCAATTTATGGTGCCTAATACGACACTTAAAATCGACAAGTGCATAATTACGTGATGATTATGCTGATAAAGCAAGGTTACAAATCACAACATAAATATAATAATAATAACAAAGACAGTACTAGTTATTAAGTATAGCCATTCGCTACCTTGAATAAAAATATATAAAAAAACTGGTAATAATAAGAAAGCAATTTTAAAGACACAAAAAATGGAACTGCCGAAAGGATATTTTTATAGCCCCACCTTTATCTATGGCCAACCCTTCGTGTGTTTGTTCTCGTTTTACAAGATGTATCGAGAATCTGTTGCAGCCCCGCCCCGCGCTAATTGGATGCTATGTCATATGTTCACTTTGATAGGTTGCGTTAAGATACAGAAATCAACTTAAATCGTAACGTACACTTCGATTAAAATCAGTTAACGATTCTGAAGTCAGCCTCGAGTCGCCTCCCGCATACCCGTCCGACCCCTCTTGACACCTTTGCGGCGCTACTAGTAGCTAACATCAGAATCGTTAACTGATTTTAATCGTATTGTAACGGGTATTCTTGTCTAGCAGACACATTAGAGGGATGTGGTAATCATACTCGAGAAAAATTATAACTTGCCAGTATAAGGGAGGTCACACACCGCGACTTTTTGCAGGGGCATGTGGCCACTTGTCGCATTTGCAACGCGCGACAGAAGCCATGCAGTCGCGCTGTTTTCATTCAGCGCGACCAAAGACTACAATATACATACTGAGATAGACAGGCAACTCGACCAAATTGAGAAGGCATTTAATGCTTGCTTATACAGGCGCCATCTCTTATGCGATACTTAAAACTTTTTTTAGAATGTACAAAACATGCAATAAGTGCGTTGGTTGCAGGGTTTGAACCCCGGCTCATCGACTCCAAATACCGCCGTCTGTACCCCTAGGCTACTGATATCTTATGACAATACGGCGAATTTTGAAATACCTTGACAGTCTAGCTTAGCAATCAAGCTTCAGAGAGTTCGCCACCTATCAAGAAGGTAGCACTGTTTTCAATAAGAAACTGGTTTTGCATTAAGTTCTAAGTTCGCATAGCATGAGCGCGACTGTATCGATTCAGTATTGCTAATAACGCGCGGCTGTTTCGCGCGAAATTGGGGGTAGGAAAACTGGGGGGAGGAGCCTACGACTGCATCGACGCTGCATCGCGTCTGAATTAATTCTGCATCGCGACTGTATCGATACTGTATGCCGACTGTAGCGATGCTGTATCGCGATAGTCGATATGTAGAATCGCGTTTACGTGTGCGAGTGTATAAGAACAGCGACAGCATCGCGACTGTATCGCTACAGAATCGCTGCAAAAAATCGCGGTGTGCGACCTCCCTTATAATCCCTCTTTCTCCTCTTTCTGTGATACACGTGAACCTGACTTAAACCTCAGATTACATAGAATTTATGACAAATACCTGGGACCTGCGCCAGTCTTTATTTAACCTTTTCGACGCGAACGACGTAAACTTTCTTTCACTAAAATGTGCGACTTTTACTTTTTTTCTCAGAATTTTGTTTTTTTTCTGGTTCAGAATCATGAGCACTCTTGATCCCGACAAAGAAAAAAAGTGTCCCCAATTTTCCATAATTATTTTTTGGATTTTACAATGTGACGGTCCATACAGAATGTATGAAAAAAACGTAACATAGTGGAATAAAAAGCTAGGGGCACTTTTTTTAATTACCCGATAATTAAAAAAATATCGGGATTAAGAGTGCCTGTGATTCTTTCTGAACAGGAAAAACCAACAAAATCTCAATTCTGAAAAAAAAAGTAAAAGACGCACAAGAGTGAAAGAAAACGCCCATTAACATAAGGTTTAACTTCGTACTAAATGTCTTATTGACTTGGGGTGTGGTTGACAACTTTTCTCTTTGACAGAGCGTTGAAAAGGTTAACCGACCCAAGTCCTTTTTAAACCTTATAAACATGAAAGTCAGTGTCGGTGTACGTTTTTCTTAATCGCAATAACTACTGAACGGATATTGACGAAACTTTCCAGAAGTGTACCTGAGACATAAGAACAGGACATAGGCTATAATTCATGCACGTACAAAGTCGTACGAAGTCGCGGGCAGCAGTTAGTACGTTTTAAATATTATAATAAGCAATGTTATTACTGTTCAAACGACCACTATGGTCGAAAACATTAGATACCCTCATATTTGTTTATAAGTATATTACCTATTCATAATTTATTTATAACAAGACTAAACGTCGGTCACTCTATTTATTATCAACCATAATATTTTATAGTTATAATATTGAATCCAAAACACTTTTGTTTAAGGCTGTTCAGAATCATGAATAGTATCCGTTCTGAGATAAAAAATGTTCAAAAGTTTCATTCTTATTAAAAAAATATTCAGATATGTGTAAGCATCACAAAACTGATAACTTTATGTAACTTGACACACGGATTGATCCAGTATAATAAAAAAGTGTCACATAATAATAAAGTAAGGTCCCCGGGCCCCCGATCTGTGTCTGGCTGTCCAGGATAAGCTGGCTCACAGACAAATTTCATGCATTTATTACTAACGTGTACAGATGTAGTGCATAATGGTTTCCCATCGTATTTTCACGGAAACGTACGAACGTGTCTTGCTATTTCAGTCGGTCACGGTACAAAAAGTACTGAGGTCGTGTTTTTGGTCATCGCCACTCGTTGGGAATTACCTACTTTCCGCACTTGTATCATAAATAACTATTTCTCAGACATGCAATGAAATGTCGTCATTACTTGGGTTATATCAGGCTTCAAAGTATCACGTTTCGGGCGGATCAACTCGAGAGAACTGTAAAGGAATTTCATGCAAAATTGAAGGCCTAGGCCGAGATTTTTTTTTAATTTTCATTCCACTATTTGTGGCAGAGCATCACGGCCTTCAGCCATGAAAATTAGTTTGATTTGAGGAGTTTTTATTTTTTTATTTCATTGCATGTTTGAGAAAAGCACTATACATGCCTAGCCGTGAAAATCGTATCACTATCTGGCCTCCCTACTGTCGGCCGTCTATACCTACTCACCCGGTAAGCCCTTCTTTCCCGGCGTCTGCAGTAATGTACTATTTCTCAAACATGCAATTAAATAATCTCTTTACGTTCCTTATAATAGACTCGGAAGTATCCTTTTTCGGGCGCAGCATCTTGAGGCGGCCTGAAATGGGATTTCATACAACTTTTCAGGCCTAGGCCTGCAAAGTAATTTTCTTTTGTTTCAACGTCCAACTTCATACAGACAGAGATGGCGGCAGGTTTTACGAACAGCTGATTTTAATTTTTCTATTTATTTCATTGCATGTTTGAGAAAAGCACTATACAAGCCTCGGCGTGAAAACGGATTCCCGGCCTCTGATGTCATGTACTATAATAACTGATGTCTGAATTATTCCCAAGCACGGGGTGGGGCGCAAGCCTGTAACCCTGATCCTTGATCTGCGACAACGGGAAGAGCACCACGACACTAGCACACGGCAAACAGCTGCTCCTGACATGTTTGCGATTGTTCTAAGCAAGGGAGGTAACTGATACACAGTAACATTGCTATATTAATATTAAAGTATTAAAAACAAATATGAATTTACAGTGTTGCATGCAAATATTCCCAGGCTCCAGTCGAATGCAAACCATCTCGTTTCGCGCAGTTCTAAGTGGATTCGTGATTGTATTATAAGTTATAAGTATTCGGTAAAGTATCGTGAATTATAAAATCGTTATAAATCCGTAACACTGCATATAAAACTAGATGAAAAACATCTCGTAATTAACAAGATACCTATAGTATTCTTTACTATGTACACGTAAATACCGATTGCTATAGGCCGGTCTCATAAAGCTCTTCCAATCGCGATCTGGACAAAAAAATCACCATTTATTAACAAAATGTTTCATACATTTA
Source organism: Epinotia brunnichana (assembly GCA_963854355.1). NCBI lineage: Eukaryota > Metazoa > Arthropoda > Insecta > Lepidoptera > Tortricidae > Epinotia > Epinotia brunnichana. The sequence continues at coordinate 23,354,664 of OY977935.1, forward strand.
TAATGTTCCAAAGAGCCACTGGTTTCAAAACGAATATGTTGAACCATATGGAGTGCAAGTACAATTGTTTGTTCGTTTGTTTGTTTGCTTATATTCGTCCATTCGTACAGTCAAGAGATAAATACATGTTTACCCTAGACTGCACAGGAGGTTCGAGCTTCAGAAGACAGGCCCATTTCAGAAGAGGTTTCTTCTAGTGGCAGCGATACGTGGCCTGCTAAATGTAAGCTGCAATGTGTCACAATACGAAGCTTTTTGACTGGCAAAATAACTTTCGTCTTTATACTATTCTTTGTTTGGCTATCTTCCTTTACAACTGCGGCAAATAAACCTTAAATTCGTTAATTTCGGTGCATTATGATTCTAATTCAGACAAATTGTTTACCTAACTTTATAGACGAATTATACAAAACGAGGCAATAACATAGCCTCGCACAAATATTTATTTTAAATATATATATATATATATATATATATTATTCAAGTGTTCAAAACCATCATTTGAAACCATAGAACATGACGGTGTAACAAAAGATATATCTCAAATCTATTTCCGACGCTAAAAATCTTGAGGTATTTTAGAGCCTACATTTGTAGAATGCTCTAAAGCGTTTAGTATACATTCCAATTTGACAAAATATTTACTAATCACACGCTATAAACATTTATTTTGTGGCGTGTGGTCACTACAACTGCTCTGCTGTCTGCGTCTGCACTACACAACTATCATAATTCACAAGCCATGAAACCGTACTCGGTTGAACGGATTGTATAACATTCGTCCAACATATCACTGGCTCTCATTTAGCCTAGGCAGTGCATTTTTTCCTCACTACCAAGTACAATAACACATACACTCAGCAAACACATAAATTCCTACCTATAAGTCGAAGGAACTTCAACTTCTAAAAAGCATAATAGTCTAATAACATTGCAAGATATGATCTTAATTTATTGCTTTTAGGTATCAGTGATCTTATTAGCTGCAAGTGACTTATCTAGAGAGTTGGCGGTGGCCAGTAATTGGAATGTATACTAATGGTGAAACTCGTGCGAGTTGAATGCGGACGACGCGGAGGTGGCGCGTGGCGGCGACGGCAAGCTGGCGGCCCCGGGGTGCGCTCCGGCCTCGCCTGCAAACACACCCGCAGTCAGTCAACACACTCATACAACCACCATTCAATATTCAATCTGCAAGGTCCACCTCAATAACATCTACACTAACTCTTCGCGCTCGGTTTTATACAGATCAGTCAAATCAACAAATGCGTGACAGCGACAACGAATCGGTCGCTAGATAGAGCTCTCATGCCACGTAACCACACCTCTCCGGCACTGCGCTGCCACCGTAGAAAGTGTAGGAACCAACTCAGTTAAAAGGTAGCCCTTGTAGTAAATCAGTGCAATATTTGTCATTTTTCACCGCCTCAAGTTCTTTGACGAAGCAATATAAAACCGTGCCTGAATAAAATTATATGGAGATTATTTTGAGTTATAAGGTGTGGATATTTTTGCTTCTGATTATGACCGCACAGTATATACACAACATATATAAAACTACATAATACATCATTCGCTGCTTTATTTTATTTATCTATAAAAGCGCAAGAATAAATATTTCGCAAGGCATTTGCATTATAAAACATATTCAAAACTCGCAGTGCATCTTTATTTATTTTTTCAAATTCCCTATCAAATATATGCGGCCTAGGGACATCACAAATGGCATTAATTTTAACCTATGTAGAATAATAATGATACCAACCAAATATAAGTGCCAATCGAATTCCCGTTGAGACAGTGCATGTATATTGTTTGTATGAGAAGTTACTTTTTCTCATTACTGGTATGGTGTGCAACAAGAAGTTAATGGGGAATGGATGAAAATTTTAGAAGTGCCTGATTATTTTATTGGTGATAGGAATAACCTGTAATACGAGACGGATCAAGCAAAGTGTCTTACTCGCCGTCCTAAACCCAAAACGTAAGCGAGGAAACTCTATATATTTTTCAAAAATAATTGACGAAGCCGATAAGTCTGCAACTGTTTTCTGGTGCTAAGGAAGGTTATTCCTACCACCAAAAAAAGAATCAGGCACTTCTAAAATTTTCAGCCATTTCCAATTGGCAACACAGTGGAAACACCCCCTACTGGAGGCACCCGCGATCCTTCACGGTGCGGTCCTGCGAGCCACTGCCACGACACTTTCGCTGTCGAGATTATCTAAAGTTTGTGTTTTGTCCATAGCTTTCGAATTAGTGAAACATTTTTTAGATCTTATCTATACTCTATACCAGGAATCGGCAACCTTTTAGCAACCAAGGACCATATAGGAGCCAAAAAAAAATTCGCGGGCCGCACTTCTTAATTATTTGTGACTTTAGCAGGCAATTCCAAAATTCTGAGTCTGTGAGATTGTACTGGACCGATTTCAAAAATCCTTTCACCTGTGTATAGAATAGAATTTCTGGATGGTCATAGGCTAGTCAAATAGCTACACAGTTTCAAGGCATGTGTCTGGAGTGTTTAAATACATACTATCCCATATATATTTACTATAACATACCTACGCATAAGCCGCAAACATACATTATTTAGTTTTTAGATATTCATCATTTTCGTAGTATTTGTGGTCAGAATCAAACTGACCAAAAAAATAAAAAAAGTCAACTGGTGACTTAACCACTCAGAGGCTCTAGTATAAGTATTATCGATACAATACGTTTTCGAACGCGTTTGCGTTTACTTTCAATTTGTATGGAAACGCGAACAGCGCCACTGGTGGTAACTATTAGGAACTACGCGTTGCCATACAAATTGAAGCTAAACGCAAACGCGTTCGAAAACGTATATATATCGATAAAACTTATACTAGAGCTACTGAAAACATTTTATAAACTATAGCTATTATATGACCTTATAAATAAATGCCCAGTGTTACTACTTAATGAAGTGCACATCCAACCTCTAGTATTTTTACGGGAAAGTTGAGATGGGGTGTTGTAATAAAATAAAAAATATATAATATACGCCTAAAGTTGGGGATTGGCCTTTTGCGTTTTTGGTAATTTACTAAAGTGGTCATATACGAATTGAAGCTTTTACTTAGCGCGATTCGCCAGAACATTATACGTATTGCGTTTTTGGTAACTTACTTGTGGTCACACACGAATTAAATATTTACGCTTGAGACATTTTTTCATTAGTATGAAAAAAAATGAGTGCAAATACTTATGAGCGGCAGTGAACTTAATAGTTGAACATTACCTTTTCCTCTATTATAATATTCCGTGCACATGATTGGTGCTTGGAAAAATAATCAATACATTCGCCAAAAGCTCATAATTGATGCGAAAAGATATCTAACGCGAGGACTGCCTTGGGATAGCTAAAAAAATTGAAGGTGAATAATTTCGTTTTCGCTTTTAGACACACCGTTCTCTCCACCGTGGTTCACGAAGAGCTAAATTGTCTAACCAACCGCCAATTGGATTTTCAGACAATTGTTGAATAAGAATCAGTTAGAATTACCTCATTATTTGTCCTTAGCCGTGGTGGGGGTTGAGGACTTGAGTGGTTGCGGTATGATAGTAATCTCGTCGTTAATCTTGAGTGGCTTGAGCAGCGAGTCGTTCGGCTTGGCGGCGGGCGCGGCCGACTTACTTTTGTCCATCACACGCTTGGCTACAACGCTGTGAGCGGAATAGACGTGGTTCTCGAACTGTTTGTACATTCCAAAGGTAGCTGTGCACACGGTGCACTTGTATGAGAGATGAGCTGGCTTCAGCGTCAGATTATGATCTCTAGCTACGTGGTTGAGCAACTTCCACTGATATACCTGCAAACACCAACAACACACATTATAGTCAACCCGGATATATTTTGTAATAGGGTGAAACTACTTTTTACTACTTTATGTCTCTTGGGTCAATTGTAAAAACAGCGATATCACGGGTTAAAATCCACCAAATGTGGGATTTTCTTGTCATTCTCGACCCCTTTTTATTAAGCCATCTTCATTTTTAGAAGTTCATGTTGTAACCTTTTTTCTAAGAAACAACATATTGTCTCCCGGCTAACGTAACAGATTAACAACAAAAAATAGTTGATTGGCCTAATTTCATAAAATGTCGTTATGTTAGAAACAAAGCTCACCCTGCCACAAACCGGACACCGGCCGGCGTCCTTCCCTTTATTAGCCGCTTCTTGCATAGAGCTGGTGACGAGTCCGTGCGAGCCCAGCAAATGTCGTTCTAAGCCTTGGTCGGTGAAAAATCTGAAAACACCAAAATTATTAATTAATTACAAACAACCAATATTGATTTTGCATCAAAATATTCAATTCAAATTCGCGTTTTGACACACGTGCGTGACTAAACTTTATTAGATCAGTGTTAACGTAGACCATCCACAAGGATCGGACAAACGCCCGTCATTTTCAAAACATAACCGGCATATACGGCAGAGACTTCCATCAAATATGATGAGATATAAAAAACCGGCCAAGTGCGAGTTGGACTCGCGCACGAAGGGTTCCGTACCAATAAAGGCAAAAAAATCACGTGTGTTGTATGGGAGCCCCCCTTAAAAGAATATTTTATTTTGTTTTTAGTATTTGTTGTTATAGCGGCAACAGAAATACATAATCTGTGAAAATTTCAACTCTCTAGCTATCACGGTTCTTGAGATACAGCCTGGTGACAGACAGATGGACGGACGGACGAACAGCGAAGTCTTAGTAATAGGGTCCCGTTTTACTCTTTGAGTACGGAACCCTAAAAATATGATTAGGTATTTTATAGATTTATTGTACTATAATTTATATGTATTCAACGACAATTTTATTAATGATTGACATTCCGGTGTCCTGTGTTCGAGAAAAAACCCACTCGCCAATAAAAAAGAATGACCAAAAATTTTTCCAACTGCACTATTAGATATTTTGTGTGAACATGTTAATAAATAAATAATATAAAATACGATTATAAGGTAGACTACCGTATGATGTTAATGCTGTACGAAACAGGGTTATGTTTTGAAAATGACGGGCGTTTCACCAAGATTTTAATCAACTGTCAAGTGTCAACTGAAAATAAGTAACCTGTATTATGGACAGTGTAGTAATTACAGAAATAGTTCCATCATGATTTTTTTTGTAAAATAACACTACATATGAGTGTTCCACGACGCGCTGTATTTACTCTTATAGAGTGTGCGTGTGTGTACTGACCTGAATTGACACTTTTGGCAATTGAGCGGCGGCCTATTGTATATCATTTTGGGATGTATCTTGACTTTGTGTATCCACTGCATGTGGTTGCGAAGTTGCTCGAGGTCCTTGATGTACCCATCGCAGATCTCGCAGATGACGAAGGTGCTCTTGGTGTGCGCAGGCGCCGGCGCGGGCTGCGGCTGCCGCGGCAGCGGCGTGATCGAGATCGACGGCTGGTGCATCGACTTGGGTAACATCGCGTTTTTATTGTTGTTCTAAAAAATGGATATTTCATGAAGTTAAATCAAACGTACCCTAAACTGGCAAGCGTGTATGGGGAGAATATTATGAGGGAAGCTAAAGACGTGTGTTAAGAGTCCGCAGTAAGCTCGGCCGAATTTCACCTTCCCTTACAAACGGAGTTTCGTTCTCATTTTAAAACTACGTGTTGGATTGAAACGAAACTTAGCATACAAGGTCATGAGGTATATCTTGGTCTGTAATTAGTTTATATGGCTCCAGTTTATAAAACAAAAGAAATTCAGCAAAAACAAGTTTTATATGAAAAACTTATATTTGCTGTATTTTTTTTACAATGGTATCTGCAGCTACATAAACTAATTACAGGCCAGGGCCCTATTTCACCATCTTGACAATTGTCACCTGACACTAACAATTCGCCACACATTGGTTGTTCTAGAAGTTAGGGTGGTCGCTAGGTTACTTGTGGAACCAGCAATGTACGGAGAATTGTCGTTGTCATGCGACAATTGTCGATTTGGTGAAATAGGAGCCTGGATGGTACTTAACTTATTCTAAGTACAAAGTTTCAGAGCAAACTAGCTAGTCGTTTTAAAATGAGAGCGCAACTTCGTTTGTATGGAGACTCGAGCTTACTGTGCACTCTTAAGGGGCTCACAGCTCCCCAATGACCTTCGATCTGTTACCGTCCGTTTTTTCGTGTTTTTTTTGGCTTACCGTATTATAAATAAAATATTAGAAATAGTATTCCATATTTACTTCAAAACTCATCGTTTTTGAGATATATGGCACTAAACTTTAGCAGTTTTAGGCCAAAAAACCAGTTTCTTGGATATAACTTTTGTAAAAAAATTGTTAAAAATAAAAAACTCTCTTGGGTTGTTAGAAACGTCAAAAAGGAACAGTTACATGTAAATGTCATATATAAAAGTGCATAAACATCATACTAATATCGAAAACAGAGCTTTTTTGGACCATATTTGAATAAATCATAGAAAAATAAATATACATTTTTTTCCAAAAAACTATCTTGCAAAAGTAGATAAAGTATTGAATCGTTTGTGGCATAAATATATCTATTGTAATGACGGAGGAATATCAACTCAAAACTCATCAAAACTAGTCAAAAAGCGCGTGGAGCCCCAACCCTTTATTTGATGATGTATGACACAGTATACACATTTTTTGATGTGCTTTTTGTATTTTTTAATGCACATTTTTTTTGCTCTTCAAGGCGCAAACGAGGCTTGAACTCACGATTTTTTTTAATTTGCCAAATAAAGGGTTAAGATAGTAAACTGGTAATGCGTAACCTCTGCCTACTCCTCCACAACACCGGCAGCGAAACCTGTAGTGATTCTGCGTACGATGCTATGCGTATGAGTGATGGGCGGGTAGTTGGTTGGATAAAATGGACACACTTCCTGACACGCTTCAGACCTCTATATTAAATATTATGTTGATTTCACCATACCACCAACTGGTGCTGCGTCACAGTTTAATTTATATTTGTAGGAGTTAGATTGCGCGCCAAAACTATTACTGTATCATTCACTCTCCCCGCGACCGCATTATTTCATTCGTTTAGTTCACGCTCGCTTAGGCGAGCCCTCCGCGCCCGCACCCCGCCAGTCGGTGTGCCACCCGTCACCGCAGGCGCACGCTCCGCGTTCTCTTATCTTGTTAAAAGTGTGTTTGGGCTACAGTTCTTTCATAACTCTTTATATTAATTAATGAGTGTTTCATATCATCCACCACTATCCTACATATTAAGATTTTCGAATATATGGCACAATTACTTTTTTTTTATACAACGACGGTGGCAAACAAGCTTACGACCGTAGCCTATGGACACTTGTGACTCCATAAGAATCATAAGCGCGTTGCCGACCCTTTATTCACTTGAGGATTCGCTGTGTTGGGTGACTGACGGCATGTAATGAAACGGATTGAATGGAAAGTTTGACAAGTTTATATAGCCAGCTGCCGGCGCCATATTTTTATTGTTTATCGGTCTGTAGCTCTAGTATAAGTCTTATCGATACATATACGTTTTCGTTTAGTTTCAATTAGTATGGCAACGCGTAGTTCCTAATAGTTACCGCCAGAGGCGCTGTTCGCGTTACCATACATATTGAAACTAAACGCAAACGAGTTTCAAAACGTATTGTATCGATAAAACTTATACTAGAGCCTCTGTAATCAGTCGTTCGTGCAAACCACCCTAAGTGTGAAGCAAGGACATACCATTGCTGGCGTAGGTTGCCGCACCATGACGCCCCGTATCATGGTGTTCCCGTGCATGCCGGGGCGCGGGGGCGTGGCCACGGGCACGCGGCCGCGCGCCCGGAACCCTGCGCCCGGGCCGGCGGCCCCGACCGCACCCGCGCCGCTCATCAGACTCGCCATGTTTATAGGAGTCCGGCACATGCTGTTGCCGACCTGCGCCCGTCCGAAACCACCTTGGTAACCGCCCAACATGTTGTTCCGTGATCTCGTTATCTGAAACGCAGCAAACAATTGTGTCAACAACTATTTTGAGATTACTCGTTATACCTATGATAAACTTTTATGGACATAGGGTTTGGTCCAGTTATGTGCCTGTTATCTTAAACAGCTTCCCTACAAATATATTGGAAAATGTAATGGATTGTATAAGTGATAAACCGCATAAAGCCAAATATGTAATTAAGAAAGCCATACTGAGTGTAAAAAATAATGTTAATTCTTAACTTAACTAACAATAACTAACAAAAACTTACTAACAATAATTTTAATTTTAATTAAAATGTCAATGATATGATATATAACTAACTAAACTTAGCTAATAATCTTTAAAATTTAAGATTGGGTTAAGTTGTACCTGAATAATTTTTGTTGTCTATCAATTGAAATAAACAGTTCAAATATAAAAATAAAAACCTGTTCACCAGCGATTCACAATAAGTCCATTTAAGTTAACGGGATAATTTACAGCCTCTGTCCATTCTAGATATTAATGAAAGAAGTTTTTTTATTAAATGAATCGTTTCCGCATTTGTGACTATAGTCCCCCGCGGCTATGAAGTCAATCGTGAGACATACCTCTAGGGTTGAATATGTAATTTTTTCCTATGGTTGACATTGTCATTATTCAGAAACTTCAAAGTTGCACAATGTGTCAGGATTGACTTCATAGCCGCGGGGGACTGTAGTTTGGATTGATTTGAGGGGTCAAATCCCTCCAAACAAACTAGTCACAAACTTAAACATAACGTTTTTACTAGGTAAATAAATTAATACATAACACGGAACCATCTCACACTTAAAAAACTAGTCCCATAGTAAGCTCAATAAGGGTTGCTATAGGAACTAGACGACTATATTTTTAATGGACTTAAATGCACAGCAAACAGCCTAGGCACACAAATATTTGCCCTTACCGGGATTCGAACCCAGGACCGTCAGCTTCATTGCTGCCACTCTACCCACTAGGCTAAACCAGAGAACTAGATATATAGAAATTACAAACTCCAGACAGGCGTTCCATTTTCTAGCTTGCAAATTTCTTACTTATCATCATACATCGTTATCGCGGGCGCAAAATCAAATCGGTTAAAGAACGTGCATAACAGAATGTCTATTTAGTAAAAACAGTATATTCTGCCTACGCATTCTTAGCCTTAAAGAAGTTTAGTGTCTCTCTCTTTAAATTTAAGAGTTATCCTCTTGTCGGTGGAGTATTTTCCACTTCTCTCTGTCGTACGCCAGCCCCTTGACTCACTCGAAGTTTAGTGTAAGAAACGAAATGTTTGCTGGAAAACAGTATATTCTGCCAACGCATTCTAAGAATTCAAGAAGTTTAGTGTTAGAAACGAACTGGAAAAGGTCAATCAACCTTATCTTCCATTGTACGATTACCTTTAAGTCAACGTGTCAACTTAAATAATAAACCATAAATTCATCACACGTTATTTTCCTTCGAGGCATTTTTAAAAGCACTAGGTTCCTATAAAATCCAGTATTAGTTAGTTATGTTGCTACAAACCAATCAGTAGCAGGAAAAGTGACTGAAGAGGTTGCGTATGTAATCTATTTAAGTATGTCCTACTAATCAAGTCAAGTACGAAGGTAAGATATTTGAAAGAAAATTTATAAATTTTGAACTCGTAGGTATAAATGTTTCTCGATGCGAGTGTCACTTCTGTTATTGACTATTTGTCATAATCTTTCAGTACTGTCAAATCGTTTGTGGACGTCTTTCGGCTGATGTGATGACTTTAGCAGGCAATTCCAAAATTCTGAATTCAACGACCTTTACATACAAAACAGCCAAGGGAGGCTCGCGGGCCGCAAGCAAAGGCCTCGCGGGCCGCATGCGGCCCGCGGGCCGCCTGTTGTCGACCGCTGCTCTAATGCACAAAGTAAAATTGTTTTAAAGACTAAGATAATCGGGCCACACACACAATAAAACTTCGTAGAATAAACTTGTCCTTTGATTTGATTTGCATTAATAAATTTCACATCCGTGTTTTCCATTACTAAATTGATAAAACCAGATAAAATAGGAGTCAATTATTATTTTAAAACGTATTGAACCATTTAATATCTTGGCAGTATGAAGTACCTAAGTCTAATATGTGTCGAAAATTAAACATAAAAACTTAAAAAAGTTAAGTGACCAGAATGAGCTATTATTTTTTATTTATATTATTTGTTATTTTCTCGCAATCGAAGTGAAAAGCAGTGTGTATAACTCGGGCATAAATTAGCCATTTAACCCCTCGACTTACCTATCCACCCTCGCCGGTGGGATATAAACGTCTCGGGTTAAATGGCTCGTTCGAAGCGCTTGTTGTACAAGCTACTATTTCTTAAACATGCAATGAAATATTCTCTTTACGTTCCTTATAATAGACTCGGAAGTATCCTTTTTCGGGCGCAGCATCTCGAGGCGGCCTGAAATGGGATTTCATACAACTTTTCAGGCCTAGGCCTGCAAAGTAACTTTTTAATTTTCATTCCACTATTTGTGGCACAGCATCACGGCATTCAGCCATGAAAATTAGTTTGATTTGAGGATTTTTATTTATTTCATTGCATGTTTGAGAAAAGCACTATACATGCCTCGGCGTGAAAATTCCCGGCATCGTATCTCTATCCGTACACACACACACACAACCACAGTACCTAAGTCTAATATCACGTGTCGAAAATTAAACATAAAAACTTTAAAAAGTTAAGTGACCAGAATGAGCTATTATTTTTTATTTATATTATTTGTTATTTTCTCGCAATCGAAGTGAAAAGCAGTATGTATAACTCGGTCATAAATGGGCCATTATATCCCTCAAATTAACTATCCACCCTCGCCGGTGGCTCGGAGAGAAACGTCTCGGGTAAATGGCTCGTTTTATGCACTTGTTGTACAATCTACTATTGCTTGTAGAAAGCACTAACCTTTGGTATTTTCGCTGGAGGCTCCCACTCAACTGGCGGCGCCAAGTTAATTTCCGGCTTGAATTTCTTAGCGCACGGTATCAGATGCCGTGCGAGCTTGCCCTTGCCGTTGTCCTCAAATGGACAGTTGGCGCACTGGTGGTAAGCGGGCGCTCTCTCTAGTTTTCCTCTGGTATTATGCTCGGCTTCCATATGGTAAAGAATATCATGAGGACTTCGAATTTCAAATGCACAAAAATTACATTTATAAACGCTATTCTTCATGTGTGGCGTCTCCAGGTGATGTGACATTACCAACATAGATTCGGTTTTGAAACTACAAAATTCACATTTAATTTCAGGATATCTGTAAGGTGCATTGTTTTCTTTACTAAACTCTAAATTTTTCATGAGAGATGCTATGGACGATTCAGTCGCCCTGGTGTTATGACCGGCTTTCTTTTCCCTGTAAAGCTTTCGGTTTTGTTGTTTTAATAAATCATTCTGTACATATTCCTGCACAAAGTTTAATCCAATGTTTATAAAAAACTTCCCAAGTGAACAGTCAAAATAGTTGTCAGACTTGCCAGTGGTGGCGACCTTTTCTGGAATTATTTCCGATACATCTTTAATTTCCTCTATAGAGTCAGCTTTATCCTTAATAACAACCGTTTTATCTTCTTCATCGCTATTAATATCATCTTCTGAATCAGTGGACGATTCACCATCCCATGATGCATCGTCTTCTTCGGTTTTACGTTGTCTTTTTTCTGAAAAAAAAAATATAAGGAAATGTTAAAGTGAAAAAAAAATTACAATAACAATAACTTCAATGAGATTACTAAATTCAATGTTATACCTTTCTTTTCAGCCTTTTTCTTTTTCTTCTCCTCCACCTCGGCCTCGTCTTTTTCCTTTTCCTTCTCCTTCCCTTTGTCCTTCGCCTCCTCGTCCTCGGACTCCTCCACTGCTTCGCCTTTCTCCTTTTTCTCTTGCTTATCTTTCTCGCGTTTCTCCTTTTCCAGTTTCTCTTTCTCTAACCTTTCTTTCTCTTCTTTGGCTCTTTGCTCTTCTAATTCTTTACCTAATATGTCTACAAATTCTCTAAATGGCTTTATAGAAGGCTTTTCGTACACGTAAGGTACAATAAATGAGGGTGCTTCCACGACAAACATGTCATCAGTCAGAGAAGGTAGTATTGAAGGCTGCGCAGTCTGGGAGGAGTGTTGGGTGGTAGCAGTGTTGGAGGTTGTTTTGCTACTCACTGGGGTAACGGTCGTGCCGCGGGCTACAATACTTTGATACAAGTTTTCGGCGCTCATAGTCGCTATGGACGACTTAGGTGGCGCCGGCGTCGGAATTTTTCCAGACAAAATTGAATTAGTATCTATAATAACTACTGTTGGTTCCTTTTTCTGATTACTATTAGGCGTTCCCATCTTAGACTGCTTCACTGCCATCGCAACTAAAGCCTTAGTGTCATTTACGACTATAGGCTTGGATTGACGAGTTAATGGATCTTCCAATTCGACTTCTTCAATGTCAGATCCACCTGCCCCATTTCCCATTTCTTCATCAATGTAGATTTTTCGTTTAATTGCCCTATTGCTGCGTCGCAGCTGTACTTTATTATCACTAACACTTGAACTCGACTTTTCATCATTGGTCATGACACAGTCGTCATTATCATTATCACTTATGATCTCGTGAACCTCTGGGGCAGCAGAATCGCGAGAGTTACCATTCTGGCTGTCAGGCCCATGGTCATTTTCTAAAATGATTATATCGTTGCTGTTATTCTTGCCCTGGCTTTCTTGGGACGTGTCGTCGCCGCCATCAGGCTCGGAGTCTGAATTAATACTGACGGTGTCCTCGGCTTTGGGCGCGGCAGACAACTCCGACCCTTCTTCAGACGAATCTTCTTCTGAGTCAACCTCGTCATCAGATTCCTTCAAATAAATAAAGTATTATAGCATTATTAAAGCATTAGCATTAGTGACGCTGCCTACGAAGCGGGAGGTCCTGGGTTCGAGTCCCGGTAGGGACATTTATTTGTGTGGTGAACACGAATATTTGTTCCTGAGTCATGGATGTTTTCTACGTATTTAAGCATTTATTTATCTATACATAAAGATGTTTATCGTCGCCTAGTACCCATAGTACAAGCTTTGCTTAGTTTGGGACTAGGTCGATTTGTGTAAGATTGTCCGCAAATATTTATTTATTTATCGTATTATGGACTCTTACTCGTAGCATGCTTAGGAGATGCCCAACCATCAAATGGGTTTACGATTGTCACACAATCACGTACTAAGAGGATTTAAACCTTATACAATCATGGTTTTGAAGTCTTCCTAATATTCCTATAGCCGTGGCAACAAGAATAAAAAAGAATTGATCTACCCGTCTACCAAAGGGATAACTGCTTCGAGCAACACGGCCTTTCTAGCGGAAGGGAGTCGCCTTAGCTATGAATATTACAGTCAAATCCAAAGAATTTGTACTAAAGCATAGAAACCACGTTAAAATAAGAGTTTGGTAACAGCTATCTTATTCACTTGCGTAAATCTATAGTTCGCCTAAGAGGGAATGAGACCACAATCCCTATTCAGTTTCACATTTTCGTAGGTTGTCACTAAAATGAACTCCGGCAAATGTCAAATGGATGTAATTGGATGTAATTTAATCCAGCAAAATTAAATATGTCATCATTGTTTGGAAGTAGGTGTCATCACGTCCCAACTTCACTTGGTCGTATCATATTACTTCCAAAACATCGCGGCGCCTGTGTGTGAAAATTATTTATTTTGGTGTTATTCCACCGAGAATGTTTGAAAATAGTACATTATTGCCGTGGCCGGGAAGGAGGCAATTGCAGGCTGAGTATATTGTTTAAATATAATACGAAGCCTGCAATTGCCATTCCGGCTGAGGCTAATATAGTGCTTTTCTCAAAAATGGGGGAATAAAAAAGACTAAATTGAAATCAAGCGTTATTATTAAATAAAAATTGAGCATACTACAAATTTCATAAAATTAAACGTCATAATATTTTTTTTAAACAGAATCGCAAGTGTATTTTTCCACCGAAAAACGCAATATTTTTATGACACATGCAAAAATGTCGCGTTTGCAACAGAAAAATACGACTTGATTTGGCTGAATACGACCTGTGCCGTCTTTTATATGCCAGTTTCTACTTTTTAAAAAGTTTGGTACTCGACAAATAAAGGAATTTATATGTAACATTCCAGGCGGCCTGCAATGTTTTTTATTTTTTAATTTTGATGCGGTAACAAGGAATAGCAAGTGATGTAAACATGTAAACAAATATTTCATCATAATTACTTACGGAGCCTCAGCCTTTCCTACCCTCAATGACAAAAAACTTGTTTACATTTCCTTTATTTTCATTTTTTATTTTATATTCCTAATTGAAGTAACTATCTAACTACCTATTTTTTAAAAGGAAGGCATCCATTAAACATGTTTTCAATTTAGATTTAAATATATGTATACTTTTGCAGTCGTCCTCCGCAATTATATTATTAAATATACGTGGAACGAGGTACTTTCTCGTTCTTTGACCGTAATACTTATTTGATCTCGGTTCAACGTATATTTTGCGTATCTCTAATCTAAGACGACGATTATAGGTATTAGGTATTTTAAAAAGATTTTAGTTAAATAGATATAGTTTATACTGATTTACAGCGAGTAAAAATTTAAACTTAGCATGGACGGGTAAAATTCTACTAGTTTGAAATAATATATGGCTTTTTCCTTTATTTTCTTATCTACTATAGTTTTTATCATTCTAAGTTGCAAGTTGTAAATTCTATTGAGGTATGTTTGGAATGTGCGGTCATATGCAATAAGCCCGTAGCTTATGACTGATTCAGCTAGTGCATGGTACAATGTGTATAATTTGCCTTTATTATAGAGGAGGCACTATAACAAAGAAAACACTTATAATTTTTATGAAATTTTAATACGCCGTCATGTACCTAACTTTTGATTTCGGGGGCAGTAAATTATTCATGGCTACTTCTGCTCGCAATTCCGGAGGCGTACAGTTCAATTCCATATCATTTTCGTCCGAACTCAATTCGAAATCGATGGCTTTTATTAGAAAGTTTCAAAATAATTACGAACTATTGACAAATCCGGCGAACAAGAAAAGAAAACTTTTTTCAATTTACGCGCCAAACTTTTTTTTAACCTGTTTGAAGCAAAGTTTTACCCGGTGACATTAACATTAGTCCTAATCTTTTTTTTTTTTGGTGATTGAATGCCAAGACGTTCTGTCACAATTTGACGTTTATAAACAAAAGACGGTTGCTTTGCAGGCCTAGGTGTGTAAGGTTGTATGAAATTTCTTTACATATCATCTTCACTAGTCGCACCGGATACGTAGTATTTCCGGACCTAATTTGAAGTAAGTCATGTCAACATTTCATTGCAAGTTTGAGAAAATATCATTACCTGTTCAATTATAACCAGATTATGCATGAAAATAAAGACTTTTTCGGATAAGTATAAGAGGTTATGTTTTTCCCATAGTGATGTAGTTTTTTTTATCGACCTCGGCACAATAACTTATCGACATAATAATAATAACTCAACTTTTTGATTATACATTTCCAGAGGACGAATATGTTAAAAGGAATGGATACCACACGTGTAAGAAGGAGAACTTGACATGGAAAAGCAGTAATTTTTATTTCAAACACGTCACCAGATTATTTGTACCAAATGTAATTTTAAATGGAGGTGACTGGGAAGCAGACAGATATTTCACAAAATTGAATAGAAACGTGTGCCTTAAGAAAGATAAGAAGATTTAGCCATAACTATTTTATTGAAGGGGGATTAAGTTTGACTACATAAAAAATGGTCTTAATACAAAATTATTCTTTCATTTCCCATAAGTAGCGTCCAGGCAGTCCTGCATGACTTACGGCAAATGAGTGCGATATTATAAGATAGATTGTGACAGGGATATGAATGACCTTGGTTTTTGCTACTATAGTAGTCTCATCAGTCCGTTACTCCAATAGCCGGCTATGTCCACTCCAACCGCATCTCCTTCACCGGCCTTTACTTCTCTTTTTATTATTAGGTATATAGTTATGACATTTCTATACAATCCAGTAATTCAAACATTCCGGGATTTTCTAGTTTTTAATAATGCCGGGTTAGCTAGACTCTACTGTATTTCTTTTTACCTTCTCCGTAAACATATTATTTTCACACAGTGAATGTGAATTTAATTTGGTTGAGTAATGTATCGATATAATACATCCCCAGCGCAGAAACAAACTTGTGACAATCTTCCAAATTAAGGAATAACAAATGCATACACATCTCTTTCTGACGCGTTTGTACGTCGTAAGAAATTAGGGGACAGGTATACGTCTCTGCTACCTATTTTAGCCTTAGAGGCTTGGTCAAATCATTCTGTCATTTCTTGCGGGGCCGGAGGGGGAAATTTGCTGTAATGATGACACTAATAATTCAAAAATAACAATACACCGAAAAAACTTGCACCCTTCATCAATTTTTGTTTACGAATCATGCCCACTTGGTCTTGTACTTTGTCAGAGGGGAAATGGTACGAATGCCTACTCCCATCCGTGTTGCTCGAAGGATACCTGAGGTAAGCTACTTGAAAACTTGAAATGTGTAAATAAATATCAAAATCACAGTTCAGTTTTCTACTCAAAAACCATTTTGTTAAACACCCCTTTTATTAAATACCCTTATGTATACTATGGCCACAATTAGATCATATGGCAATGTTGTATAATTTATGTTATAATTCATATGCTTAGAAATAGTATTGCATTGCAGAAGGCGTGCCGGAATAGAATCATTTATAATTCAAAATATATCCCAATATTAAACTAACTACAAATGTAGTGCGTAACTGTTTTTCATCGTATTTTCTCTGACAAGTTCGTATTTGTCATGCTACTTCAGTCAACCTCAGTACTTTTTGTACTTGACCGACTGAAATAGCAAGACAAATTCGTACGTTTCCGTGAAAATACGATGCGCCACATCTGTTACTAACTGACCAATGAAATTACAGTTGTATTTTTCTGAAGGTTGGGTATGTACAGTCAGCCAAGAAAGTGGTCTACCAGTTTTCGACTTTATTGCATACAAAATAAGGTCCAAAAGTGGTAGACCGCTTTTTTGGCTGATGGTACAAATACTAAAATATATAATCCAGTATTTTTGTCGCCTGAAAGTACGGGGTCGTTTGCGTCAAATCCGGTAGTCCTGATTTTTTGCAGACTTGTTTATGATGTTGGCCCAATGAATAATCCAAGTTTGTGACATCGAGCGCCGAACGCAATTTTGTCAAAAATCGAAAATTCCGCGTTTTTGATGGAACCTTTTAAGGACGTTTTTAAAGTAGACTAAATTTGCTACAATATGAGATTAGAATTGTCTCTGTAGACTGAATAGTTACCGAGATAAAGCTATTCAAAATTAATATTTTTTTGTACTCCATAATTTATTGCAGCAATATTTTAGACGTCGGTCGAACAACTCTAGCGGGATGAAGTTCCAAGTACCCCCGACGGAGTTTGCTAGTGTTGCGAAGTTTGAAAAATTATAAACTTTGAAAGGTTTTATCTCGGAATTGGGTCTACAGAGACAATTCTTGTCTCGTATTGTAGCAAATTAAGTCTACTTTAAAAACGTCCTTAAAAGGTTCTATCAAAAACTAGTCCTTTATGGTTATATTAAAAACTTTGCGCTCGAGGTCACAAACTTGGATTATTAATTGGGCCAACATCATAGTCCAGCGGCGCCTGCGAGTCGGAAACGATAACGCAGGTTAAGCAAAGATGGCAGCGGTCAGTCTTTGGATGGGTGACCGCCTGTGAGTGGGTTAATATAAAAGAGCGCTTCCGTGCTTTGCAAGGCACGCTAAGCAGTTAATCCCAGCTGCTGGCTATGCCAGCAGTCGTTAAGCCGAGTTAGAGGCCTTCGGGCGGCTTAAGAACCTCTAACAGTTGAGTTGCCCACTCACTTGACAACGGGGGGCAACTGTCACTTGCGTCCGCAGGAGCTACCTACCACAACCCTGCACGTGTCCCCTGGGTAGTACTAAAAAGTGACAAAATCAAAGGCCAAATAATGTATGCCATACGATTAAATAAATAGACAAGTCTGCAAAATATCACAACTACCGGATTTGACGCATGCTCTGGATACATAAAGTTACTGGATTAATAATGGATGTTAATAGTACATTACATTAGAGTCCGGGAAAACTCGGCGTCGGGCTCCTGATAGACTCTCGTTTGCAATATTCCTCATACGCCCCTTGTTAAACAATGTATTGTATACGCGGCGGAGCCGCGCGGGTAGCTAGTTCTAATAAATATCAAAACTTACCCCGCCACTGACGAAGGGAAATAATTTAATTCTTACTAGTTCATGGATTTTTTTTATCACTACATAATATAAAACAAAGTCGCTTCCCGCTGTCTGTCTGTCTCTATGTATGCTTAGATCTTTTAAACTAATACGCTCCCGTGATTTTTAATAGATAGAGTGATTAAGAGGAAGGTTTATATATATAATACAATGCATGTATTATACATATAAACTTATATAAACCTGTGCAAAGCCGGGGCGTGTCGCTAGTTAAATATAAATTAAGTTTATGTGGAACCTGGTTCGAGACACTGGTCAATAGAAGGTTGCGGAGACAACAAACTGAAACTAAAGCCCCTGGTATGAATTTCGTCTGCCACAACAGCCACCAAAAACGGTATCCATGGCAATGTTTAAATCTTCTGAAAGAGACGTAAAAGCCAGTATACAGGGTGGAAAGTTAAAACGGGGCAGTAAGGGCAGCTACTAGATCCCTTGCCGCCACGCAAAAATGGCATAAGGATTTCAGTCCTAAGTTTTTAAGTGATGACAATCTACAATCACAGATTTTTGAAAACAAGTACAGTCAGCGAGAAAATCATCACTTTTGACGAAATTTTTTTTTAATGCCATTCGATCCCATTCCTATTAAGGATCAAAATACTCTTTGGGAACGACTAAGGTTTGACTACTAGAACGCCCAGAAATCAAAGAAAACTTTTTCCATACAGTCAGTATGGGAATCCCAAAGTGCTAGTAGTACTTTAGTTATACGATCATCAAATTGTATAAGCTATCTCCGTCTCCATACAATTTGATGATCGTCTAACTAAAGGACTACTTGCACTTTGGTATTCCCATACTAATTGTATGGAAAAAGTTTTCTTTGATTTCTGGGCGTTCTAATTGTCAAACCTTAGTCGGTCCCAAAGAGTATTTTGATCCTTAATAGGAATGGGATCAAAAGGCATTAAAAAAAATTGCACTTTGGTATTCCCATACTAATTGTATGGAAAAAGTTTTCTTTGATTTCTGGGCGTTCTAATTGTCAAACCTTAGTCGGTCCCAAAGAGTATTTTGATCCTTAATAGGAATGGGATCAAATGGCATTAAAAAAAATTGCACTTTGGGATTCCCATACTAACTGTATGGAAAAAGTTTTCTTTGATTTCTGGGCGTTCTAGTAGTCAAACCTTAGTTGGTCCCGAAAAGTATTTTGATCCTTAATAGGAATGGGATCGAATGGCATTAAAAAAAATCGTCAAAAGTGATGATTTTCTCACTGACTGTACTTTTTTTCAAAAATCTGTGAATGTAGATTGTCATCACTTAAAAAGTTAGGAATGAAATCCTAATGCCATTTTTGCGTGGCGGCAAGGGATCTAGTAGCTGCCCTTACTGCCCCGTTTTAACTTTCCACCCTGTATTTTGGGACAATCTTACACAATTCGAACATGTCCGAAACTTAGAAAACTTGTAGTACAGTCAAAGTCAATGACATGTTTACACTTTTGCTTTGGAATAAGGTGAAAAAATGTAAACATGTCATTGACGTCGACTGTACTATAGGTACTGGACAACAATCGCACGGGTTTATATGAATAATACATGCACGTATGGTTTGTATTATACATATAAACCTTCCTCTTGAATCACTCTATCTATTTAAAAAAACCGCATCAAAATCCGTTGCGTAGTTTTAAAGATCTACGCATACATAGGGACAGACAGACAGACAGACAGATAGCGGGAAGCGACTTTGTTTTATAAATAAATACGAGTACTAAAATACATGGTAAACATCCGACACTCAGAAACAAATATTCGCGCTAATCACATCACACAAACAAATGACCCTACCGAGATTCGAACTCAGACCGCCAACGTCGTAAGCAGTCACTACCAACTAGGCTACGCCAACCAGGTATGTGCATATCGATTTACAAATAGTTTTTATTTTTCAAATATTGAATCCTATACGCCAATGACCTTCAATCTGAATCCCTTAGTTTTCTAATGTTTTTTGTAGCTTATCATATTAACAACAACAGTTTTAAGCAATATATTATCCCATATTTACTTCAAACATCACTGTCTTCTAGATATTTGGCATCAAAGTAGAACAATTTTAGACCAAAAAACAGGTTTTCTGGCCTTAACTTTTGTCTTACTTAGTTTCAAATCAAAACCCTACACACGTTTATAGAGACACCAGAGACGAACTCAAATATGTAGATAACAAAGAAGGTGTTTTTTTAGACAACGTTTAAAAAAATCATAAAAAAATTACTATTCATTACTTTCAAAATATGGTACACCAAAATGGAGATTAAAGATTGAAGAATCGATAACCGTTTACCTTATAATTCTATCTGTATTGCAAAAGTATTTGTATCGATTCAAAACTAGTCAAATATCGATGAAAACCTCGGGTAGCCCCTTAAGTGAATTGCATTTTAATGTCAAAATATTTTTTGTTAAGATTGTCAAATTAGAGCAACGGCCGTTATGCGTACAACGTAAGCCAGTAGCTTAATACCTATTTCAAAGTGTGAAAAAACGTTAAAATATATATTGGATAAGTCCGCACAAAAGTAATAAGGTCATCAAAGTTCATTGACATCATACAAAAACAGTATCGGTCGTCATTAACCCAAGCTCATATTTCGTCCATGTTTTCAACTTGCATTAAGTTTGAAATGTCGCGACATAAAACGTAGTCAGAAACCGTACAAAACTACACGGCCGCCCTACAACTAAAAGTTAATTTAAGTTTTAGAGGGCCATGATGAGCGGCCACAACACCGTACCAAACGACTAACTGGCATTGGCCGTGCGTGATATATCTCTATTCCAAGATGATCATTGGTCACGTAAATATTGATAATATTGGATACGAAATTCCTCATATGTTTATTATTACATTATAACATCACATCTAGCTTGATATACGAATGTCACCTAAACCTCACAGAGGTGTGCGCAGATAAAAACAAAGTTACTATACAATGGATCAAGGGGCACAGTGGCTCAAGAGGAAACGATGCAGCGGATGAACTGGCCAGGAAAGGCTCAGAAACAACGGCATACGGACCGGAGCCAATCTTGCCCCTGCCACAAAGCTACATATACCATCAACTGGACCAACACACTAAAGACCTACACCAAAGATACTGGGAGGAGATGCAGACAGACCAAAGAGATTCTGTCGAAACGCGACTACAAACTCACAACCACACTACTAAGGACACATAGAAACCAACTGCGCAAGATAGTGGGTATAATAACAGGACACAACACCTTGAACAGACACCTCTATAACTTAGGTATCACAGACAGTCCCATGTGCAGAGCGTGCATGGAGGCAGAAGAAACGACTAAACATATACTACTGGACTGCAAGGAGGTAGAAGTATACAGAATTAAGCACCTAGGTTCTCCAAACACACTACGGGACGCAGTCAGCAACACCAAGGCACTCACCAACTTTTTAGACGAGCTAGGGTGGTTAGAGTAGCGCCACACCGCCGTTTCACGCAAAATAGGCACAATGGATGTCGACTTGCGGAAAACGCCCAGTATAACTAACTAACTATGTTTATTATTATTTCAATTACAAATATTCTCACAATTTATCTTACGAATCAGGTACACTATGTAGTCGAGATCCTCTATGCATGGAAGCTTTGCCGATAAAAGGTCAGCTAGTAAGGGCTTATGCACAAATCACGCGAGGTTCGATAGGGGAGGGGGGGGGTCACGAAAAAATCACGACAGATCACGTTCGGGGAGGGGGGGATATAAGGAGACCTCACGTGTATTTTTTTACAGTGAACGAGACTAATATCTACCACACGAGTAAATACTTTTTCTCGGGGTCGTTAAAACATAAATTTTTACTTAGCACTTCAAAATAGCGAGTCTATTTCACTAAGATTTACTATGTACAATACTATTTATCTTACAATTTGGTCGAATGAAAAAAATATACGTGAGGTTATGTGGGGGAGGGGGGTTAGCCAAGAACCTCACCAAATATCACCAAGGGGGGGGTCAAAAAGTAGCCGAAAAAACCTCGCGTGATTTGTGCACAAGCCCAAGGTTGTGTCAGCATGTTTGGCGTATGGATGACTGTAGACCAGTGTTATTCCATACTTGTAAAATAGAGAATATTATTTAAAAACAGCGCAGAGTGGGAAATCGCGAAATATTTTTTTTCTCTCTAGAGGGGTCGCGTCATGAAAAACTTAATGAATATTTCGCATCTTAGCTGTAAGTTAGTTTATTTAAGTAATGCCAATTGTTGTATGCCTGATATAGGGTAACTGTTGAAACAAATTCTGTCACGTCCAACTTATGTACACAGTTATACAATAAAAATATCGGAATCTATAACGGAATCGAGTTGGGCAGCATCTACGTAACAACACGTCCTTGGTCACCTAACTGCCCGCAAAATAACAAGACATAGGTGTGTGTGAGGTGCTTGGCCCGTTGCGCCCAGAATGGCGCTCTCGCATTAAGCGATTTGAAGATACCCGTCTCATCGATCTCTCCCAAGCTCTCTTACAAACTGTACGTACAACAGATCTGATCAGTTTTAATTTGCTGCATGCGACCGAGTGTTTTGAGTGAGTTCGGCTATTTTGTGTAAGTACATAACATGTCTTAGTTAATAAATATTAAAAAAGTAAGTGCGATGTCGCAAGCCATATCAAGGCTCACGCCCGCAACTAGCCAGGGTCGCCCCTTACGGCGTGGCTAGGCTATATGGGTATGTCCGCGAAAAATTGTACCGTTAATATTACGTGCATGACAATTACAAAGCTTAGTTCATAACATAGATTTGGGCGATTATTCGAGCGTTTCAAACGCTTGACTTCGGTGGCCACATTTTTGAAGAAGTGGCGGCAGATTTCGATTTCGTTTCTGGTAAGCATATAAGTCTACCGGACATCTAACAAATATCTAAAAATGGCATCAACATCTATGTTACTAACAATTTATGGACTTTGTCCGAAATAAAATTGATTGAATTGAATTGAATTGAATATGCCCAATTCTTCAAAAATGTGGCCACCGAAGTAAAGCGTTTGAAACGCTCGAATAATCGTCCTTTTATAGATACAAGTACCAAGAAATGGAGTATTTATATATTTAATATCGAAAATTTATCCAGATTTTGTAGTCTCATCCGCTTCCTATATATAGTTTTTGCCTTTCAGCATTAGTCAACGTCATCTTACAAAAATGCTTAAATCTTTATATGCGTAAGTCATAGAGCATGTGCACTCATCTTAACAATCGGTTATGACTGTAGCGTAACACATTGTTACATTCATGACAAAAAATTGGCAGGGCATAACTAATAAAAAGCGGCCAAGTGCGAGTCGGACTCGCACATGAAGGGTTCCGTGAAATAAATTGCGGTTTACGATTTGACGTATTAAAAAAAAACTACTTATTAGATCTCGTTCAAACCAATTTTCGGTGGAAGTTTACATGGTAATGTACATCATATATTTTTTTTAGTTTTATCATTCTCTTATTTAAGTTACAGGGGGGGGGACACACATTTTACCACTTTGGAAGTGTCTCTCGCGCAAACTATTCAGTTTAGAAAAAAATGATGTTAGAAACCTCAATATCATTTTTGAAGACCTATCCATAGATCACACGTATGGGTTTGATGAAAAAAAATTTTTTGAGTTTCAGTTCTGAGTATGGGGACCCCTAAAAGTTAATGTTTTTTTTTCGATTTTTGTGTGAAAATCTTAATGCGGTTCACAGAATACATCTACTTACCAAGTTTCAAGAGTATAGCTCTTATAGTTTCGGAAAAAAGTGGCTGTGAAATACGGACGGACATGACGAATCTATAAGGGTTCCGTTTTTTGCCATTTGGCTACGGAACCCTAAAAACCGGTCAAGTACGAGTCTGACTCGCGCACCGAGGGTTCCGTGCAAACTTTAATACACCATATCCGTCATGTCAGAGTATGTTTGTTTATCAGCGATAGCTTTTTATCACGCGCACCGATTTCGATTATTTATTTTTTATTTGAAAGAAAGGACTTTAAAGATAATCTGATAGGAATTTGAAGTTATAAAATTACATACAAAAGTAAGTAAATTACAGACTTAATAAAGAAATTATTTATGAAAAAAAAATGCGCTAGTTAGTGATATTGTTTTATTTTTCCTGTATTATTTATGTTACTCTTAATCATATGTAATTATTTCAGAATTTTCGCTTGGTTTTGCACAGAATTGATAATACTAGCTACCCGCGCGGCTCCGCCGCGTATACAAAGAATCTAGGCGAAGCAACGGTATAAAAATATAGCACATACTTAATCCTGTAAGTCCATTCTACATATAACCTACTGAAGAAAGGGTTTTTAGAATGGGATGGGTATAGTTTCTGAGATTACCCCCAACATACAAACTTACATTTCACAGACATTACACCTGTTTATTATTAGTATCGCCACAGATCAAAGAATACTGAATCGGGGATCGTTAATGGTTTAAAATAATATTTTACCACTTATATTTAGTTGCATTTGACAATTTATACCGCTAAATAGTTTAATACCTACTAATTTATGTTTCCCAGTATATAAGTCATATCGGTTTGACAAATTACAATTATAACCTACCTGTAATTAAATTATAATTATCTGAACCTGAAATAATTTGGATGGTAATCTAGTCAAGTCAACAAAGTCGCCAATGGGAGTCCCCGGCATCCGAAAGGAAAATTTTGTAATCGAGTTTCGTTTTCTACATCTTTATAGGTAGGTACCCACTGGAAATTAGGCGAGCCTATCGGCGCCTACGTCATTGTGCTAAGTAAGGTTAACACAGCCATCTACGAGGGGCGTCTGATAAGTTCTAAGCCTAAGACATAAATTGAAAGAAAGGTCTAAACAAATTTTTTTTATTGTAATATATATCTATCCTCGAGTAAAATACACTTAACACATCAAGCATATAGTAGGGCAAACCTTGGCTAATTGGTGATAGTTAAGTTTTTGAGTTTTTTTTTAGTTTTTTTTTTTCTTAATTTTGAGGGATGCGTCCGGATACTTGCTGCACGTAAGTAAGTTGAATGACAGTGCCGCCACCTACTGCGAATTATTACAAGCCGTAAAGATATCGAGTAACTCCGCTATTAGACCTTAAAATAGCTATCACCAAAACTTCATATCCCCCAAAAAAATTTTTTTAGTTTTGCCCTTAAAATAGCCCTACAAAACTACTATGTTAGCTTTTTTTTCGTCTTATCTTTGGAAGCGTAACTCGTTTTTTAAATTAGTTAACCGAATATTGTAAATCGAAACCAGGTCCCTATGGTCGGGTAGGCGATTAATATTAGCGCATCGAGTCTATTTGATGATCTGCCTGGCAACTCATGACAAGTGAACAGTCATGGTGTCCTATGAAAATATCACTTTGGATACGAGTTTACCACGTCGTTCCTAAAAACTGGCTTTGCGTACTGGCCTTAACAACTTTGTGCAATTATGACAAGTCCCTGTCGTCCCTATTGACATGTATATATTTACTAAAATACCTTCATCGAACGAAGACACGATTATAGAACTCTTTAAGAGTGCCCTACAAAAAAGCGCTCGCTCAGAATTCGGTATTTTGACACGCGTAGTGCGTTTGTGTGTGTAAATACTACTACCACCCACACAAACGTACCTAACCCCCACATGCACAGCGAGATCGCACCACCCGCGGGCGCCGTCCCTTTCTAGCTATATGTAAGTGCGATCGGGATAGAACTAACCGCGGAGCTTGCCGATGCAAATAGCTGTATAGCGCACGGTTGGAATTCGCTCCGTGACCGATATTGATACTTGCACTAAAAAGTGGTAAGTATTACTTCGCTAACATGATGTTCTGATAACTTGAACAAAGTAAGTATTTGATTTTTGAGCACAAGTTTTCTATTTGTATTAAAATACTATGATATGACAAAGTTTAGTTTTAGGAAAATTTGGTCGAACATCAACTCTTGGCTGGGGAGGGATAAAATTAGCCTGGACGATGTCATACTTAAATACTTAGGCAAAATTGAAAATACTAGTCAAATATGTACAAATTTTACAAAAACATTTACACAAGAAATACAAAACATTAAACACGTCTGTAACATAAAATTTCTGGACAGAGAACAGTTTGTTGTACCTTGTGATGTAAGCTTTAGGTAAAGTAAGGTGAGCCCCGCGGACGTGGAAAAGGTTATTAATGCATTGGCCTGTGACAAGGCAGCCGGAGCGGACGGAATACGGGTTAAAGACATTAAGTATCTTACTTACTTAACGAATTCCTGCCTAACTAACGGTATCTATCCCGAGCAGCTAAAAGAAGCAATTATAAGGCCCATATACAAGTCCGGGAACCACTTGGAGTATGTTAACTATAGACCTATAGCTATATTGTCTGTTATCGATAAGATTATAGAAAAAATTGTTGTTAAACAAGTTAGTTCGTTCTTGGAGAGATACAAGATACTCTCAGTCACTCAGCACGGATTTAGGAAGGGGCGCAGTACTGTTTCGGCCTTACTGGGTTTCGCAGACTATGTAAATGAATGTTTAGACGGTGGTAAACAATTAATAGCTCTTTTTATAGATTATAAAAAAGCCTTCGACACATTGGATCATGATATCTTACTACAAGCGATGGACGAATGTGGAATACGCGGTCCCACGAACAAGTGGTTCAAAGAGTTTCTGACCAATAGGACGATACGCACGAGCGTCGCGGGAGTGACCGGGGAAGCAGCGGGTGTGGAGCTCGGGGTGCCGACCGGCTCGGTGTATGCTCGTGTGGGATATGCGGTGCATGTCAATAGTGTATCCAATGTGGATCATTATTGTCGAGTGTATATGTATGCAGATGACATGTGTCTACTTTATGCCTCAAAGGACGCAGTAGAAGTACAAAAGTGTGTTCAGGAGGATTTTGAAAGTATCACGAAGTGGGCACATGACAACGGAATCATCATTAACTTCGCTAAAACTAGATGCATGCATATACACTCCCCATACAATCAGGTAGCTAAAACTGCGAACGCAGAGTCTCGATATAGTAGGACACACATATGATTGTCTACATGCTAATAAGTGCAACTGTAGATGCGATAAGTTATTATACGTAGAAACGTTTAAGTACCTAGGTCTAACAATTGATAAGAACTTTAACTGGAAGCCACATGTAACCGATATATGTAATAGACTGAGGTCTGTATTGGCAAAATTCTATCAACTCAATAGTACATTAAATAAAAACACACTGCGGGTTGTGTATTACGCGCTCGCCGATTCCCTGATGAGCTATGGTCTTATTGTTTACGGCCGAACATTTATAACTTACATTAATGATGTCAAAAAACTACAAACTAGACTAATAAAGTTCCTCGTTAGCAAAAAAGTTAGGAAAAAATGCAACAAAGAATATGACAAGTTATTTCCCTTATGTAAGATCTTACCGGTCGATAAAAAGGTTAAATATTTAATAGGGTTAGAACATTATTATAATGATGATCACAAAATAGAAATTAGTAATAAATATAATACAAGAAGTATTAGAGAAAAAAAACTAGTAAAACAGAAGAATAGAAACTATTATGGTGAAAGAATGTTAATTTAACAAAATTAATATCTTAAGAGAAACTCCCAAAGTAAGCAAAACTGTGTTAAAATCAAAGTTAAAGGGCTTCCTCCTGGATAGCAAGTCACTGTCGACTAGCTAGCTAAAATTGTTACCTACGAGCATGCTTAGTTGTTTATTTTTATTTTTTTGTTAAGTTAAGTTAAAGCACTTGATTGTATAAGAGGCAAACTTATCCCTATAAGGGAAACGTTACTAAATTAGAATGTAAATCTCATTAGGGATTGAGTAGATAATGTATATATAAATTTATATTTATATTATTGATTTAGTTTTTGATGGGATTTGCATTCTAATTCAGTAAAATTCATTAAAAATTGTTAGATTTAAATAGGTTATTAAGTTATTATAGTATAAAACATGAGCGTTTCTCGCCATCAAACGTCACAGTTTGGCGAGTTTAATGAAATTTGTTAAAGGTAATTGCTTTTTTTATAATAAATAAAAATAAATAAAAAATAAAGTACATTTAGTTTCGTTTTTTTAGTATAAAATAAACTAACGAGTTTTTGTCAGTAATAAGAATAATAATTTGTTTTACGGATATTTATAGTTTGCATGTTATCTGAGTCTTATTTATATATAGTAATGTAATGAAATTATACCAGTAGACCCACCACCACTAGGATATTACTGGGTACTTACGTATTCATTTCTTGAAGAAATTTTTTTTTGTTATGGACAGTAAAAAAAATTAAAATGCCCTTCATAGAAATTGCTATGTCCGTTTCTTACCAAAGGAACTGAAAATTATAAATTATACAAACACAGCTTTTTATCTAGAATACAATTAATTAATGCGTGACTTTATTAAAAAGCCTAAAACCTCAGATCATAAAAAGGAATAGATATGAAACGGGGGCTTGCCGCGTGTCGGTGCGACATGGCAGAATGGGCATGTCACTGCCCACCGCATGTTAGTCGCAATTTGCCGTGAATCTGAAATGTTCTCCCACGTTTACTCAAAATGCCGAATTGTAGCGTGGTTACATGCAAAAATAGGAATGAAAATAAAACCTACATAAATGGTGGAGTCACGCACACGCACCACATGTTAGTATTAGTATTTCCACTTAAGTCAGTAAAAACTAATATTTTAACAAATAAACGCAACGCCGCATCATTTCTCGGGATCGAACTAACATATCGAACGAAAAAGCATATTTTTGTTCTATGCGTTGTACATTGAACGTTCAATACAGTAAACCACGGCGCAATGTATTAAACCACTATGGATATGGACGATGCTTGAATTTTTTAGTGGTACGGCCGCTGCTTGGCGTCGCAAACTAGAGCGGTGCCAAAGTGCAGTTACAAACGCGTAATCGATAAAATAGAAGTACGATATCATACTAGTTATTTTATTTCGACTACTTTCGCTGTTTTATTTTATTTCATTACTTGTTTTGGTTGGGTGCCTATCTTAAAGGTAACTAATAACATACTAATAAGATTAAAAGGCACAAAATGTTTACGGTACCTACTAATAAGATTTTCACTAAGTTGCAGTATGAACGGTAAATAGACATATTAAAATTATATATACAAGTATATAATTTAGTTGCAAATGGCTTCAGAACAACTTAAAATGTGATATTATTACCAATAATTTATTTTAAATGAGTATTTTTTACTTTCATTTGAAATGTGATAATTGAAGAAGAAATCTCGGTTTCTTATTACAGTTTTCCAAAGAATCCGAGTAGGTACAAAAAAAATGGATAGATGCTACTGGCAGAGGTCCTAACTGGTTTCCTGTACAGAGAAGAGTTAATGTGTTCGTAACATTTTCAAGAAAAATGTTTCCAACCACTTAATAAGAGCCGTACACTTGTCGAATATTTGACACCTCGCTTGCTTGAAACCTAGGTGTTAAATGTATGGTAACACATCTTCGCACATCTTTGGTGGATACTCGCCCTTAGCCTTAAATCTCATAATATGAGTAATGGATATATTATTTCGCGCCAAAATACGAGTCGGATCGGCCTGGTACAGGTCAAAAATATCGATGTGACCAGAGTTTTAAATGTATGTGAACACGAACTTATAAAAAGCCGTTTATGTTACTCTGTAGGTATTCGTCAATATTTTTTACTTTTGCGATTTATGGTAAGTTAACAACCCGTGTTATTTAAACTTGTAGCTAGAAGTTTAAATACCACCACATAAACTTACCATGTTGCTGAAGTTGTTACTCATCAATATCCTAACATAATATTAATATCAATGTCGATAAAACATAATTTTAACGTTTGTCGCCCCCCTAGTGTAGTGCGTTTAAGCCAATCCCAGCCCCTCTTGTTTGCATGTTGCCGTAGACTCACTGGCAACGCCCGAGTCTTTGTTTTTACACGGTTCAATGTGTGTGCCTGTGGGCGCGGTGGGAGAAAACTGGGGACATCGGTTTTGGTTGAAATTAAGCAGTATGGCACTTCTCCCTTTTTTTATGTACTGAGCCTAAAACCTATGTCACTTTTTAGGATTCCGTACTCAAAGAGTAAAACGGGACCCTAAGACTTCGCTGTCCGTCTGTCTGTCTGTCTGTCCGTCTGTCACCAGGCTGTATCTCATGAATCGTGATAGATAGAGATTTGAAATTTTCACAGATGATTTATTTTTGTTGTCGCTATGACAAAAAATACTAAAAAACAGAATACATAATTTTATTTTTATTTTAGTTTTTATTTTTTTATTTTTCTTTTACAATCTTACACAAATCGACCTTGCCCCAAACTAAGCAAAGCTTGTACTATGGGTACTAGACGACGATAAACATACTTATATAGATACGTAAATAAATACTTAAATACATAGAAAACATACATGACTCAGGAACAAATATTTGTAGTCATAACACAAATAAATGCCCTTACCGGGATTCGAACCCGGGACCTCCAGCTTCGTAGGCAGAGTCACTACCAAGTTACTAACTAGGCTACAGGGGGCTCCTATACAACAAACCTGATTTTTTTGTTGTTTTAGATATAGATAATGGTACGGAACCCTTCGTGCGCGAATCCGACTCGCACTTGGCCGGTTTTTTTACATTTATTTCGAAATAAAGAGTGATACTCGGAAATGTCAAAGGGAAGGTCAATCGTCGAATCCGACTCGGCTGGGCAGCATTCGGGAAGCTACGGCACATCTTTTCGTCCAATATTCCGCTGTGTCTCAAGACGAGAGTCTTTGACCAGTGTGTGTTGCCAGTGATGACATATGGCACGGAAACGTGGTCGCTTACTATGGGCCTCATAAGAAGGCTCAAAGTCACTCAAAGGGCAATGGAGAGTGCTATGCTGGGAGTTTCTCTGCGCGATCGCATCAGAAATGAGGCTATCCGCAGCAGAACCAAGGTAACCGATATAGTCCTCCGAATTGCTAAACTTAAGTGGCAGTGGGCGGGGCACATTGCACGTAGAACCGATGGCCGTTGGGGCGGAAAGGTTCTCGAGTGGCAACCCCGTACCGGAAGGCGCAGCGTGGGTAGGCCCCCCGCAAGGTGGACTGATGACCTGGTAAAGGTCGCAGGAGTCCGCTGGATGCGGGTGGCGCAGGACCGGCCATTGTGGCACTCTTTGGGGGAGGCCTATGTCCAGCAGTGGACGTATTTCGGCTGATATGATGATGACTCGGAAATGTAATAAAACCACGTAAAAATCTTCCTTTCCAGTGTAAACCCCCGGTGTGTGTTATTATTATATATAAACGAAAATAATAACTAAATGCAAGGTAGGATCGTGCTGTACTTAACAAACGCAATATAAGCTTGTTTTTTAAAAAGTTTTTTATTCATCTTGTTATTTTCAATAACCCTGCATATTATGTCGCTGGTTCGTGGGTACTTGTACAGACAAATTACACAACGCCAAACAAGGTAGGTCTATCTATTTTAGTTTAGGAGTTCCCATGATCACCTTCCATCATCAGATCCTGGAAATCATCCATCACTAAAGTGCTTACCAAGACAAAACAGATGAGCCCAAACTAGATGGGTTCATCTAGTTTAGTTTAGTTTAGTTTAGGAGTTCCATGACCACCTTCCAGCTCCATCATCAGACTCTGGAAATCATCCAGCACCAAAGTCTTGCCGTGCCATGACCAAATAAATCAGCCCAAATTCGATGGCTTTATCTTGTTGAGTTTAGGAGTTGCTATGGCCAGCACCTTCCGACTCCATCATCAGACCAGCTCTATGATATTATGGCATTGTCACCGAAGATACGCAATTGTACCTAATTTGAAGATTTCGCCCAAACTAACATACATACATACATACATACTAACTAATCATGATGGCCGTTGGGGCGGGGAGGTTCTCGAGAGGCGACTACGTACCGGAAACTGCAGCGGACCCTCCACAAGGTGGACTGATAGTAACAAGTAAATAAATTAAATCTATCAAGTATCACGATCACTCGTACAATAATAATTGACTATAGATGTAGACAAAAGGATCCAACCCACAAGACATCACCATTGAAATGTATGACTTTTGTTTTAGGTAGAAGGTTCAATTTTAAATGTTACATATCCTGTGGGTTTTCAAAAGAACCTTTTCGCTACACTACGTCATATCTGGCAGCTATGCAATTCATAACTTGTCTCGATTTGCCTCACGAATGTATCCCCAGTATAGTTTGACCCCGAGGTTGGTAACAACTATGCCTAGTCGGAGATCAAAATAATATTATTTTATCTGAAGAGTGGCCGGTTAGCTTCGTGAATAGCCACAAATAAACACAGTACACGTCTGTCTCGGAGGGCTATTCAGCTGGTACTGAGCATGCTATGCGAACTTAGAACTTAATGCAAATCCAGTTTCTTATTGAAAACAGTGCCACCTTCTTGATAGCTGGCGAACTCTCTGAAGCTCTAGCGATTGCTAGGCTACGCTGTCAAGGTATTTCAAAATTCGCCGTATTGTCACAAGCAGTGTTGTGGATAACGCTGATTTTGAGGCTTAAAGACTCGAACCCTAAAGACTCCCGAGGCTTAAAGACTCAAGTGACGAAAATCAATATTTAGCATTCATATGCGTAAAATAAACCAACACGGTTCTTAAACAGCATCGAGTCTTTAAGCCTCGGGAGTCTTTAAGCCTCGAAATGAGCGTTATCCACAACACTAGTCACAAGGCATCAGTAGCCTAGGGGTACAGACGGTGGTATTTGGAGTCGATGATCCGACGTTCAAATCCTACGACCGACGCACTTTTTGTATGTTTTGTACATTCAAAGAAAAGTTGTAACTACCGCAGAAGAGATGGCGCCTGTATACGCAAGCATTGCCTTCTCAATTTGGTCGAGTTGCCTGTCTATCTCAGTATGTATATTGTAGTCTTTGGTACTGAGATATATTCCCGCGCGACGGTAAATTTATACTAGTTTTGAATAATTATTTAAAAATATAAATTTTGACAAAAGTTATATTTTTTGGACTGGATCTTGTTGATACAAGCATGAACTTTAATGTTGTGTAAGACTCAATATACAAATAATTCAACAAGAATGAGAAAATCCTTGAGTTTTCAGTACGATTTTGTTGACAAATATGGTGTAATTGAGAACAGTTTACATATACAACGTGTCCCAAAACTCAACGATAAGCTGGCACCAGAGGATGGAGCTGCTTATGATTAGTCGAGAAAAAATAAGGAAAAAAATATATCTAAATAAGTAGCTCCATCCTCTGGTGCCGGCTTATCGTTGAGTTTTGGGACACGTGGTAGATATATTTTATTTTATATATTGAGATATATTTTTTTCCTTATTTTTTCTCGACTAATCATAAGCAGCTCCATCCTCTGGTGCCGGCTTATCGTTGAGTTTTGGGACACGTTGTATATACGTGCAGATTAAGGAAAATTCGAGGCCGCTAGGCGCACTGGCAACATATTACGCTAGTGAAAATAGAAAAAACAAGTAGGTTCTCATATATCATCGTGGAGTATTAGGGGCTCAAACTTATGACTCTGCGCTCTCTTCAGAAAACTACTGTCGGTAATCGGGTATTTTCGGTTAAAGTATTCAGTTCTTCTTATATTAGAGGCCGCTAGGACCAGTATGCAAATAAGTAATCAGGATCTAGAAAAAGCTTTCGGTTGCTTAGAATAACAACGTCAAAAATCCGTCATTTTCGCTTATTCCTGACCAAAAAACAAGCGCCCTCTTAAGGGGACGTAGGTTCGTGGTCTTCTCTCCCTCTCACTGAGCATAAGCGTGAGCGAGATGGAAGTGCGTGTTTGGAAGCGCGGATATCATGTTTTTTAATTTTAATTTTGTGTGCGTTTTAATAAATAAAAAAAACGGCCAAGTGCGAGTCGGACGCGCACATGAAGGGTTCCGTTAAATAAATTGCTTTCTACGATGTATGACGTATTAACAAAAAACTACTTACTAGATCTCGTTCAAACCAATGTTCGTTGGAAGTTTGCATGGTAATGTACATTATATATTTTTTTTAGTTTTATCATTCTCTTATTTTAGAAGTTACAGGGGGGGGGACACACATTTTACCACTTTGGAAGTGTCTCTCGCGCGAACTCTTCAGTTTAGAAAAAAATGATGTTAGAAACCTCAATATCATTTTGGAAGACCTATCTATAGATACCCCACACGTATGGGTTTGATGAAAAAAATTTTTTTGAGTTTCAGTTCTTAGTATTCACCACAAAATTTATTGTTTTTTTTTCTATTTTTGTGTGAAAATCTTAATGCGGTTCACATAATACATCTACTTACCAAGTTTCAACAGTATAGCTCTTATAGTTTCGGAAAAAAGTGGCTGTGACATACGGACGGACAGACAGACAGACATGACGAATCTATAAGGGTTCCGTTTTTTGCCATTTGGCTACGGAACCCTAAAAAGTAATAGCTCAAACATGAGATTGCCGATTTTTAGAACCAATTTTAATATGTTTAACTGTTGTGCATAATTTGTTACGATTTTTTAAAATTTTAGACCTATGTTCGTGATTTTTTTCTATCGAGCGAAATTTAAAAACTCAGGATTCGAATAGCTGATTTCCCTCGAGAAAGTCCTCAAGATTGCTAATTAAATTTAAGGCAGCCGTATTATGACATTTATGACCCACACAAGTGCTACGATTTTTTTTAATCAGTTTTTGGAGCTCACGTCGCCTTAAGACGACTTTTATTATTGGAATTCTTCGGTAGTCATTTATTTTCTTCAAATCGCAGCATGAAGAATTTTCTTATAATCGGGTTATGAGTGTTATGACCCTGGCATGCGTAAATTAAATCCACGGAGACGATATAATAGAAAACTTCATTAGAATTGCTATTGCCTAATTCTAATGAATATCCCAACTTTATAGTCACGATTCTTTATTGAGCGCCCTGGCCATTTGTGTAGCACACAGTTCAAGGATGTTTATTACGTTCTATATCCGTGTAAAGTTTATTTTGTCCATTTCTTACGAATTTTTTAGCATTTTCGCTACCTGCTACATTCTTAGATTTTTATAAGACTGAACATATTTTTTTTTACATTTTCCCAGACACCACACCCAGAGATCGCCATGAGCCGGGATTGACATTATGGCGCTAATGTCCTTTTTAAATAAAATAGAAATTTTTGTCTGGCTTTTTGCTCATATGTTTACATTTACAGAAATGTGTCTAGATATTTTTGACTTCTGATTTGTTCACATGTATATGATATTTAAGTGTGTATATAATATCGACCTCTGCTTTGTTCACAAGTATATGACAAACATGTGTACATATATTTATGGCTGCGTGTTTGTCTACTTATAATTGTCTTTCATTGTACAGATATTTATGAACGTATCAGCGTACAGATATTAATGACTCGATACATGTATACATGTTTCAGATCGAATCGTCGCATGGATATTTATGACTAATCGATAGTACAGATATATTTGAAGCTCTGGGAACGTACATATATTTATGCCCTTGACTGTACTATAAACAGGGACCCCCCCTACCCCTAAAGTGTACTTTCCGGGAAAATATACCTTCTACGAAAGTGCACATTCTGGGAAAGTGCACCTTTAGAGAAAGTGTACATTTCGGGAA
This sequence comes from Epinotia brunnichana, assembly GCA_963854355.1. Taxonomy (NCBI): domain Eukaryota; kingdom Metazoa; phylum Arthropoda; class Insecta; order Lepidoptera; family Tortricidae; genus Epinotia; species Epinotia brunnichana. The sequence continues at coordinate 23,390,713 of OY977935.1, forward strand.
AGTGTGTTTTATGAGCCTAACCCCAAGAATTCTATCAAATATGATGAGATATAAGAAACCAGCCAAATGCGACTCGGACTCGCGCACAAAGGGTTCCGTACCCTATAAAAACGGCAAAAAAACACGTTTGTTATATGGGAACCCCCTTTAATATTGAATTTATTGTTTTTAGGGTTCCATACTCAAAGAGTAAAACGGGACCCTATTACTAAGACTCAGCTGTCTGTCTGTCTGTATGCCTGTCTGTCTGTCTGTCAATCTGTCACCAGGCTGTATCTCAACAACTGTGATAGTTAGACAGTAGAAATATAAAAACAAATTGAACAAATACTAAAAAACAGAATAAATAATTTTTTTTTTATATATATTTTTTTCTTTTACAATCTTACACAAATCGACTTAGTCCCAAACTAAGCAAAGCTGTACCTATGGGTACTAGACGACGATAAACATACTTATATAGATAAATAAATTCTTAAATACATGAAAACATCCATGAATCAGGAACAAATATGTGTGCTCATCTCACAAATAAATACCCTTACCAGGATTCGAACCCGGAACCTCTGACTTCGTAGGCAGGGTCACTACCAACTAGGCTACGGGAGGCTCCCATACAAAAAACGTGATTTTTTTGCCGTTTTTATAGATAATGGTAAGGAACCCTTCGTGCGCGCATTTGGCCGGTTTTTTAGTATTTGTTGTTATAACGGAAACAGAAATACATCATTTGTGAAAATTTCAACAGTCTAACTATCACGGTTCATGAGATACAGCCTAGTGACAGACGGATAGACAGATGGACGGACAGCAGACTCTTAGTATATTACTAAGAGTCCCGTTTTACCCTTTGGGTACGGAACCCTAAAAAAACTACGCTAAAGCTACGGTAGCCTAGTAGTTCCGGCATGCGTCTGTCAGACAGCGGTCGTGGGTTCGAATACCTTACTTATGTACCTACAGAATGTCATTTGATATATACCGTTAGCATTTCGGTGAAGGAAAACATCGTGAGGAAACCTACATACAACTGCGATGAGATATATTTACACCAATATATTTGAGTCTATGTGTATCACTATATAGTATCAAAGTAACATTGCCTACAATGTTATTAAAAAAAAATATCTATCTTTAAAATAACATATTTTTGCTCGATCATGCGATTACGCAAGCAACAAAATTGTAAGAAAATCCGTCGACATTCATCGCGAGGCGGGCGTTGCGCAACCGTTGGTCAAAGACCCTAAGCCTCCAAACTCAACCTCTCAACCTACTTTCGATATTTGCAAGATACGCACCAACTCGGATGGTACTGGACAAAATGTTAATTTACTAACTTGGTAACGTTTTCACAATAGATGATTTATTAATGTTACTTAACAAACCTTTAAAAGTTTTGACAAATGCAAAGGTTGACCATTTTTTTCAGGCTTTATGAGACTTTTGAAATTAATAAAAAATATGTACATAATACTAAGTTAAATGTCCCAGTGCTCTAAACTGACCCATTAGGGCACCTTAAATCGTATATTAAAGTGAGGGAGATTGTGACAAGCAGGGTGTCAAAGTTTGGGATGTTTACCTATTTATATTTTGTAAATGTTAATTATCAAATCAGGAATGGTAATGCGAATGGAGTGGAACGAACTAATAATGTCATCTACCATTGTTAGTGCAATCGACATACCCGCATAGATACTTTCCTCCACTCCTTCAACCCATTCGCGCTACCTTTTGTGAATTGGCCTATTTTCTACGACAATTTAGATCGATTTTCACGGTATTACATACTTACAAGGTAAGTACTAAAACGTTTAGTTACTTCGCTACAATCGGCGTTCGGGAATTCACTTATTGAAATGACTGATTTTGGTTGTTATTAACTGTTTAGTTTAGGTACATAGTACCGCTAACACTATTCTTCGTTCTACAAGATGTGTAAAATGTGTAATTAATTTTACATGGTCGGTAACACAAGAAATCCTAGCTCAGGACCCAAAGTCAGTGTTACATATGTATGTTAATAAATGTTTATATTTGTGTAGTTATTCGTGTACATCATGTACACGAATCTAGACTATATAAAGTCTGAATATTTCCATCTCTATCGCACTTGGTTAATTCGATCGATAGAGACAGAGATATTCAAACTCTGCTATACCGGTCCCGCCATTGCCGTCGCGATGTTTGGGATTCGAGCGATAGAGACAGAGATATTCGACCCTCTGGGTATTGGCCATGTTTTTCGTATTGAGATGTTTGATAGGTATTCGCCTACCGGAACATCGGCCTGCAGGTTTCAGCTTCTAAAGGATTGAAATCGAATGCGAGGGTCAGCAAGTGACACTTCTGAACTAGTATTGATAGCTCACCCCATAACTCGCTCTTGGCGAACCAGTATTAGTCTGGCCTCCTATTACGCAGTCGTTCGTGTTACGAACCTCGAGGTCAAGTTATGATAGGGACAAGTGGTCATGTGAGCTGAGGGGCACGCTACTCTTCGAACGCGCGATAGGGCATATTAAACATCTTTATTTGGAGGTGAAATGCAAGTACCCAGCAGACCTACCACTGTAATCCGTCCGGGACCATTCATACTCATTAATGCAGCTATTCATAAACAACCATCCTACCAACCTAATTCACTTATAATGGCGTTAAGCGCAAAATACACATGCATGCAAGAAATTGCGTGCAAGTTTAATTACATTGCGGGTTACCGAGGATGCTGAGTTCAAGTGATCTATCAAACCCCGCAATGTAGTTAAACTTACATGCAATTTCTGGCATGTGTAAATTTTGTTTTAAAAATTAGTTTTACCCCCCCCCCCCCCTTTTTTTATTTACACACCTAAGATTACAGATTTAATTTCGTTAATGTGAATTATCATCTTGTATTTACTTTAGAAAATACAGATCATATAATTTTACCTACATATTAGTAACTGGGATAGTGATTCACGAGAAGCTGGGTATTATTATAAGAACAATCCAAGACGAGTAGAACGGCACTTGAGTGTAAAACTGTAAACTATTACTACAAGCCCTTCAGGGCTGAGACACCATACAAATTGGAATTGGAGCCCTGTGTTTTTAAACCTGTGGGTCGCGACCCCCGGGGGTCACCTAGCCTCTTGAAGTGGGTTGCAGCTATTTGTATTTTTAAAGTTAATGAGAAGCATGGGAATTTTTAAAATATAAATGATTAGTTTTAGGGTTCCGTACGTCAAAAGCAAAAAAAAGTGGCCAAGTGCGAGTCGGACTCGCACATGAAGGGTTCCGTGAAATAAATTGCGGTTTACGGTTTATGACGTATTAAAAAAAAACTACTTATTAGATCTCGTTCAAACCAATTTTCGGTGGAAGTTCATATCACATCATATATATTTTTTAGTTTTATCATTCTCTTATTTTAGAAGTTACAGGGGAGAGGGGGGGGGGGGGGGGGGGGACACACATTTTACCACTTTGGAAGTGTCTCTCGCGCAAACTATTCAGTTTAGAAAAAAATGATGTTAGAAACCTCAATATCATTTTTGAAGACCTATCCATAGATACCCCACGTATGGGTTTGATGAAAAAAATTTTTTTGAGTTTCAATTCCAGTATGGGGACCCCTAAAACTTAATTTTTTTTCAATTTTTGTGTGAAAATCTTAATGCGGTTCACAGAATACATCTACTTACCAAGTTTCAACAGTATAGCTCTTATAGTTTCGGAAAAAAGTGGCTGTGACATACGGACGGACATACAGACAGACAGACAGACAGACGGACGGACATGACGAATCTATGAGGGTTCCGTTTTTTGCCATTTGGCTACGGAACCATAAAAACGGAACCTTTATAGGATCACTTTGTTGTCTGTCTGTCAAGACCCGTTATCTCGGGAACGCGTGAAGGCATAGAGTTGAAAAAAATTATAAGGTACTTTCCATAGACCTAGAACTATGAAATTTCGGTTTCAGTTTAGAGAATCTATATTCTCATAACAATTACAATCAATTCACTTACATGAGAATATTTATATATTAGTAATACATTAATTAAGCGTGCATTATTTAAGTTAAACATGTATGTTTACTGGTTAGAAAAACTTACTTAGTTTAAAAATTACTAAATTTGGCAAGTAATATCGTCTTACTAGCCTCGATGCAGAAGAGCTTGTCCAATACTTAACCACTATTACATTTATTTTGATGTTTGGTACATGCTTAGATCAAACAACTAAGTAATAGGAACAGTATTAGTAATGTTTAATGTAGTTTATTTTCATTGTGAAATAGAAGCCCTAAAAGGTTTTTATTGTAGAAAAAAGGGCACTTAAAAATTATTGTCCAATTCAAATTGTGGTCTCCAACTGCACTTCTTGACTCATGGGCTGGAAGCTGAACCGTCAGCTTGACCGTGCCGCATTCCCTAGTAAGTAATGGCCATTTTTTCGCCTGCTGAATTCGTTACCGAGATAGTTTCAAAAAAAATATATATCTGCTCATAAAAGTCGTATCCTTATATTTTAATTGTGTTACTGTGGAATATTTTCAAACAAAACGGAAGTATTATAACATGAGTATTAAACGGCATTGAATTTTTATCCAAAACATTATTTCCTTACAAATGTGAAAACTGCTCTGACTAGACGAAAACATATGCATCGGGGCATAGTATACAACAAGTACAGGGAAAAATCAGAAAATTATACAGGGTGTGGCCTGTAATAGGAGCAAATAATCAAAGGCACCACGACATCATAGCACATCAGTCAATGTGGATTTTGAGGTAACATCATGTAACGAGTCATAATAGTTTGTGCATTTTTGTTTTCAAAAGATATTTTTAATTTAATTTTTTTTAGTGTCTTTAAAATAAAAAGTTACTGAGAGCTCTCCAGAGGAGTAAAAAAATACAACTAAACTAATTTTGAAGAAAAAAAAAATTCAAAAAAAAGTATATTTTTTTCAAGTTTAACCATGTGGAAATAATTGTTCACAAGCTTAATAATCTACCGTTTAACTTTTTGCTCCTATTATAGACTACACCCCATATATTTTAATTAAATTATAAAAAAAATAGTATTTATTTTAATCATCGATTAATGTTCCTACAAATTTGTTTGAATCCTCGGTGGGCGAGTCTGACTCGCACTTGTCCGGGTTTTTTAAAATTATTTTCGGATGTTGTGACACATTCGAAACGTCGGGAGACCTCAGAGAGGTAAATAAATAAGTGAATTATACGCGATTAAGTCCCGTTTAGTAACAATAATGTGTGAGAATCGTGAAAGTTTAAATCAATATTAAAAATTATAATTTATAATTATTGGGTAGCCCCCCCATTGCAAAATCTATTTCCTTACTAATATGTTCGCACCATAAATAAAAGGTAAGCACTAGTCAAACCTTACTATCTTAGAGTGCATAAAACAAGGGTGATAGGTGGTAGGAGTGGTCAGGGGGGCTAGCACAACTGACACAACAAGCGCGACGCGAGTCGAGAGAATCTACCCACCTCTTTCTAATTTGCACAATACAAGTGAGACAGGAGTCGCTGAGTCGCGCGCGACACGACTTAGCAGCAAGTTGTGCTAGACATACAGTTTAGACAGACAAAGCTATTTTTTGGGTGCGTTCGCACCATAAAAAAAAGGTTGAAAAGCTTGTATATCCTTACTATCTCTTGAGTGCATAGAACCAGGGTTATAGGTCGTAGGAGTGGTCAGTTTAGACAGACAACCCTATTTTATCTGTAACTACTTGGCCACATAATAAATTATGCTTCATTCATATCAGAAATGTTTTGGCTCACATACGAAAAATAATCTTCGAGCAACACGGAAGGGAGTGCATTCGCACCATTTCCCCTCTGACAAAGTACAAGCACAAGTGGGCATGCTTCGTACACAAAAATGTATGAAGATGTGCAAGTTTATTCCGTGTATTGTTACAGAAAATTTACCCCCCCTTACTAACTATTCATGTCAGGAACATAATGTTACTCTAACTCTCAGTGAGTTGCTTGTTTATTATCTTTTACATCATAAAACAAGTCAAAAAAATAACAAATACAACATTATAGTTATCTCTTGGCAATGGATTGTCCCATCCTTATTGTAAAAAGTTTTTTTTAAGCTTTAGATTGTCCTCGAATATTTTTTATTAGATCTGTTTACCTCAGCTGAAGTACCTACTAATAGCTTTATTGTATTTAGAAGTAGTTTAAGTTGTTGATTAAAAAGTTTTAACTGTAACTGAGGACACTGAAATACAATTAAGTTATAGTGTTTTTATAGAAGTAATAAACAAAGTACTTACAGTGAATCCAACCTTTCACTGGCAATTTAAATTGATAAGTTATGTTTAGTTATAACTTGATTAGGTTATGAGTGAATTTTACATAAATATTGTACAATATTTCGTCAATAAAGGAAAGACAAGAAAGTAAAGGCATAGTAACTCACCTCATCGTTGACGGCTACAGTCCCGCTGCAGTTGTTCTCAGCATCCCCATCCTTGCTCTTCTCCTCGCAAGTCATTATCTTTTGTTCAACAAATATTGTCTTATCCTGGTTACTATTCAAGGATTCTGGATATGATTCATTACTATTGCTACAACTACTTTCCAAAGGGTTGTCTATAACGTTATTGCTAGTTTCCTTTGTAGGTGTAATTTCGTATGTTGGTGCAGTAGTTCCATCCGGACTGTGGTCGTCACCATTATCATTCTGCCCTGAAGCATCTATATCCATAGCTTCAGGCGGTTTCTCATTATTTTCTAAATGATTTTTAATTCCTGTACTCTCACTATCCTCCAATTTAATTTCACTGTCACAGTCTTCAGAGGTAATTTTATTACAGTTTAGTATGTTCACTGGTGAACCAGGAGCTGTTTCCATAGGCTCCTCCATAGTGCCATTCACTTCTCCATTCATGTTGACCCTAAGCTACATTCCATGTGACAATACCTGTCAAAACACAAACAACATATAAGGTTAGGATTAATAGTTCCATGATGTTCAGAACTGATTCCAACTGAATGAGCGTCACATTTTTTTTTGTGAACACTGCCCCCTCCCGCCGCCCCTCTCCCCCCTGGCAAGGCGCTAGCAATCAAAATGGCGGTTCCATGGTACAACTCCGTACACCTAGCTACGTGTACATAATATACTAGGATTTCAAAGGTCACAATTTAAAACTCATATGAAGACCTAATTAATAATGACAGCTTACAGCGAATTCGTGCTTTATCAAGTAAATAAGAGTTAGGGATGAGTACGGCGAATTTCGCTCCAAAATACAGTACATACGAAACTTATGTATTCCCATGAGCACATCGTAAACAGAGAAACAATCTATTAAAAGAAACGCTTCTCAAATAGGCGTCACAAACATAAAAAAGTAACAATTCGAATTAGAACAAACATTTCTTAATGATAACCAAAGTAAACAATCAATGCCGGTAAATAACTAACAATTAATGACACAAAAAACAGGTATTTTTTACAACATTTACTTATATATGCATTTTAAGTACTTTACCCAGCACAGCCTTCGGTACGCTTCTCTGAACCTTACCTGATACTCGTTCACCACTTGGTTACTTCAATGGTGGAAACCCAGAACAATTTTCTTCTTTGAACTGCCCGTATACAAGCAATCTGTATTGAAGCGATAATAATCACAATGTATTTAAATATGTTTTGAGATAAATTTCACTTGTATGCTCCAGCATTTAATTGTTAAAGATATTTTTTTATTATAAATTACTAGTGACGGCAGAACGCTCTCACCATCGCACAATCGCAATATGGCGGCGGGAGCTGAGTCACGTGACCACGCAAGTGGTGCCCTCTAGACAGGAATTGGTATAAACTTAAAAGTCCCGCTTCATTCTCCCGACTTTAAAAACGACAGGTGCTGCTGCTAACCTATGTGCTGAATCGATGACTACGAATCTGATGCTATTGAATCGGATCACATGCAGTGCAGGAACCATGGCACGTACTCTGAATATCTAATATTAAAAAAATCCTAATTAAATAATAATTTGACAAATATTAATTTCAGGTCGTAAAAAGTACATTATTTCAAAATTACAACAACTAGAGTTTGCTATTTATATTAGTGTTATTCTTAGCAGGTAACCCGTACAACCTTTTGGGTTAAAGCTGTAGTAGGTACTAGCTAGAGCTACATCCAGAATAGCTTGGCACTGCACGTGCGCGCCCCGGCGGCGTCGCCGCGCCGCGCCGCCGCCGACCCGCGCCACGCCGCGCCGTGACATCCACATGGCGCGCCGAAACGCGGGCGACTGAAGTCTGAACTGACAAACCATTCGATTCTTCGCACTGTTGTTTCATTTGGAAATCAAAGATATCCTCAATTCTTTGTCTGACGAAGAGACGCTAATAATGCTACTTATAACTAACAAACAAACATACAAATGACTTTATTTACCAAAGGTGAAATTACAAGAATGAGTTTTACAAATTAGTGTGACAAGTTATGATTGGTGTTAGAGTATCCGTGGTCCTCACACTAGGCCTAGTATAGCCTGTGTCGTGAGAACCGACAGGGTCGTTGCAGAAGCATTTGCGTCAGGTTAGGACTTTATTAGATTATACGTTAACAGATGTTTACAATATCACTACAGCTGTGTGGCAAGGAAAAAAATGTACAGAATTTAATATATAATAAACTGAGAAATAAAATTCCCAATTTCTGATAAAATTGTAATTGCGGCACTGTTGGACCCTCGGTTCATGGGCTTAAGTCAGATTGATTCATATCTCGAAGGAAAAAAATCAACCCGTGCTGCATTCCTCGCAGAGTACATAAAAAATAAGCCCATTTTTCAGGTGCATCCACAACATCCAAATTCGAGGTAGCTCCTGCTGATATTGCTACTTCCTCAAAATCTTCAAAGGAATCTCTTGTGTCAAAGTTATCAAGAAAACACAGCAGCGGCATTATCAGCTCTAGTTTAACTTCAGAGTTTAATGAAGCCGATCAAGAGTGCTGGAAGTACTTGGCAGCTGCTAATGCTAGTGACGTTGTAGACGACATTCTTAATTACTGGCGGGATAAGAAAAAAACATTTCCTCTTTTAAGCGAACTTGCAAGTTGTATGCTGGCAATTCCTGCCACCAGCACCCCAAGCGAGCGCGTTTTTTCAGTAGTGGGACTATTATAATTATTCTGGTAGTGGCTTCCGGGCTGTCAAAGCCCTTGTATCACTGCGACCATCGCTGATCTATTGTGATCGCCATTTACTACATGTCTTGGTGAAGTCCTGCAAACTCAAAGAATTGCAAGATTTTGTTGACCTCAAGAAATTGGATCTCCTCCGGGCACATGATATGTTTGCCCAGAAAGGATTTACGACTGCGCATAAGGCAAGGGCAATCGATTAGATTGTATGTAGGCGTCGTGTCACACAGTCACATCATTTGCATGTGCTTATTTAGGCAGCAGTGCCCTGTAAGCAACCTGAGCAGCATGCGTAAGTAGGCGGTTCCTTCTTAGCTCCAAGGCATCAGAAGACGCCTTTTTTGCTAAAGGCTCTGATAAGCGCCTTGGAATGTTTCAGTCCTGGGGGGGTTTGAATAGTCTTGTAAAAACAATAGGCTTTTTTTTATACAACGACGGTGGCAAACAAGCTTACGGTCTGCCTGATGTTAAGCTGGTACCGTGGAGTGGCCTATGGACACTTGTGACTCCAGAAGAAACCCTTTATTCACTTGAGGATTCGCTGTGTTGGCAGATAGAGACATGCAGGGTCCCTCACTCCCAACACAACGCACCCTAGGGAGCTCTGGCAACCTTACTCACCACCAGGAACACAACACCACATACTTCATAGCATGTGCAGTGAAAACTCACTGCTGGCTATTATGTTTTCTGCCATCTGTATTCCTTTTTGGTAGTTAGGTCGTTTGATGGTGAACTTCATTGCGTTTGTTGTACTTAGATACGTTCTCAGTTGTCTATGTGATTTCAGGTTTTTCTCGTAGATGGCGTTTACTGTTTCGTTTTATTTTTCTGCCGAATCAAATCTCCTTGCTTCACGTCGTGTTGGGGTCTGGCTGATTTTTGGCTATTACCTTTTTAAATTATTCAAATTTGAATTTCATAGAAGATTTTTCCAGAATCTTGTCAATTCTTGTAAACAAATTGTTGAAGGATCATTCTCGATATAGAAGCTCTAGCGTGAGCTTGCATTTAGGAGACGGTGCCTTTTTCCTTTGAGAAGCAGCCCGCTTATTACAGTTTTTGCTGAAGTTTGATAATCCAGTGCGCGTACTTCAAATTCTAGGGATTTTTTTCAGCTGTAATATATTTTATTGGAGCCCTAGTCGCCTAATTGACAGCGAGTGCTTGGATGCCACAAGATGTTTTTTTTGTGTTTGGGAGTCAGCTTTGCTGGATTAGATAATCCAAGCTTTATGTTATAAAGCCGGACTTTGAAGAGAGTTCGGCCGCCAGTTACTGGCGCTAGGAGAAGCTGCTGGCCAATCACTAGCGGTTAGACGCGACCGTCCCGCAAGGCTCTCTACGGGCGACGCAGGCCTGTTCTGTTGAGAAACACGTGCCGGTTATCCTGTTGCGGTCATCCTGGTGTAACCTGCCACGCAGGCATCCGGTGGTCTATACTTCGGGAGGCGTCGGTGGAGGAACTTCTCAGTAGGATTTGTATACTGTAGCATTTAGGTTTAGCCTTTATTGGACCTTCTGCATCTAGGCTTAGCGTTGTACCTACAGACCTTGCACCTCTTACGTAGGGTCGCAACCCGCTAACGCGCTCTGCTTCCGTATCCCGCCAGTGAATAATTTTCCGGACTTACCATTTTCCCCAAAATTTAAAAAGGCATTTTGCTCGCCACCGTCTATTTATTTTCGTCATATGCCTTAGGTTTTTTTTCATCGTCCTGATTCATTCACCCGTCATTCATACCACGCATTCCTCATGAACTCATCCTTCACATCTATTTAAAAACCTGTGTGCCTAATCTTCGTGGCGTTCCGTGTTCGCGGTCTACGACCTAGCATATTGGTGGCTTGAAATCCCTACCTATAATTGCATATAGGGTACTGTATGGGTCCAACTCTTAATGTTTTACGTCACATCTAGCCGTACGACGATGTAATTGTTTTCCTTTGACCTGTTTAGCGTTTTAAGGGTGTTATCGTAGGCCACTAATGAGGGGGGGGGGGGGGGGGGGGAATCCCATGAATATTCTCTGGTTAATACTGAGTGTTAAATCCTACAATGTTTCTTTTAAGCAAGTTCTGTTTAGAAAAGTGAAATAACTTACTATCGCGTTGTATTTACAGTGTTAAATCCTACAATGTTTCTTTTAAGCAAGGCCTGTTTCGAAAAATGAAATAAATTACTATCGTGTTGTATTTGCATGTGTGTGTTTATTTTCTACACCGTAGTTTTGCTGTACATGCAATAAAATAGCATCACTACAAAGCAGTGGTGCTATTATGGCTGCGGTCTTCTGTAAAGTGGAGGTACTTCCCCAGTGGGGCTGCTCCACATACGAGCAAGATGACATTCCGCTGTGCCCTACCTATTTTAGAGTGAGCTTGGTCAGACTTTTGGGGATACCACAGAACGGCTCTGGACCGTAGTGTGTCCACTTCGCCCCCGCTCGTGCAAGCTCATTAGCCTTCTTGTTTCCCTCGATACGATACCTGCATGCCCTGGGACCCATTCATTAATCATTCAATAATTCCCGGCAGTTCTCGACCAGTCTAGACGTTGTGATGTTAGAGGTTAGAGTCAAGAGAGCCGCCTGGCTAACTGGCGAGTCTAACTGTCACAGCAAAAAGTTTGAGACTGAGCCCATTACGCGTAAATCGTACCTAGTCTCAGTATTGTTTAAATGCAGTTTTTTTGCACACTAAGTCCAGGTTGGACTTATGCAATAAACTGTTTAATTCCAGTCCAGTTTTTTCTTTACTCATCCTCTTTCATCATTCATCATCAAGCCAAATCGGCCAGGTAATGAGCTGGGCTAGGTAGTTACTAGGTAGGTAAGTAAGCACGTTAATTTCAATACAAATATTTTTGTCCCATAGGAAATGCAAAAGCTATACGGCGGCGGTAAAGGCGGAGCTCTAATTTAATATATTAATGATTTTTTGCTTAAAAGTTGGCAAAATATGGTTACGCTGGCGTGGCGCCGCCGCGCCGACCTAAAATGGTCGGCGCGCCGCCGCCGGTAAATTTTTCCTTGGCGCACACGTCTATTTGGCCCTCCCACCCCCGCTGCCCCCGATACCTGGAGGACCAAGTATTCTGAATACATTATTACTAGCTAAAAGAAAATACTACTGCTAGGTAACTGAGGCCCTAGCGCCATAGGTTTTATCGTCACCTTATACAGGGTGAAATTTCATAAAGTGTACATAATAAAAGGAAAAAAAATTCAGCCAATGTTGTCGGTGAAACTGTGTAAAAAAAAATCTAGTAATTTTTTTTTTACAGAATTTTTGTTAAAATTGTGGTAGTCACACACCTACACCTAACCTAATTCAGACGGTATAACTTTTGATCCAATGGCGCTAAAATAAAAATAAAAAATGCAGAGTATTACCAAGGGACAGTTTAATAATTATTAATAACAATTGAAAACCATCCAGAAGAAAACATCCGCAAAAAAAATATTGTTTTTGAAAAATGGCTACCAAAATTATGATTTTTTTTTTCTTAGTATTAATCGTCACTTAATGTCGATTCTAAAACCGTTTTCAAATTGTCTCGGACTTTGAAAAATACCACGCTAATGGGTACGTAAATCAAACCATAATTAATCAATTTTATTCGTTTTACAACCCCTAATGACCTCTAATGGGTATTTTTAGTTAAATTAATTTACTAACATACCTACTTAGTTGTTTTAAGTGTAAATTGTAACTAACATTTTATAAGCCTTGAGCTTGAAATAAACGAAAAATTAATTTAATTATAATTTAAGGATTAAAATTGATAAAGTTATGTTTAGATTAACGCACCCATTTGCGTGGTATTTTTCAAAGTCCGAGACAATTTGAAAAGGTTTTAGAATCGACATTAAGTGTGGATTAATACTAAGCAATAGAAACGGTAAGTAAATGTGCGTTTTCTCTAAGGAAATTGGGTTTTTCTTTTAAAACACGTAATTTTGGTAGCCATTTTTCAAAAACAAGAATTTTTTGCGGATTTTTTCTTCTGCTTTGTTTTCAATTGTTATTAATAATTATTAACCTGTCCCTTGGTAATACTCTGCATTTATTTTAATTTTAGCACCATTGGATCAAAAGTTATAACGTCTGAATTAGGTGTACCTACCAGGGACTGATTTCGGTTACGGTTATATGAAACCGGTATTCCATTACGCTACCGTTATGTCATAAAGGTTATGCGCGCCGCGCGAACATAACGGTACCGTAACCGTTTTGAAATAACGGTTAGCGGTATCAGTTTTAAACGATACCGTAACCTTTATAATACCGGTATTATAAAGGTTATTGAGAAAAGTAAGCAAGCTGGCACTCTACAGCGGAAGCATTGGCTACTAAACATTTAAAGACAAAGCTGCAGAGCCTTTGCCGGCGGTTTGGCAATAACACCAGGCCAAAGTCGATATATCGGTACCTTTAAATAGCGGTTACGGTACCGGAAAAAATAAAGGTACCGTTATATTTCGGTAGCGAAATATAAAGGTTCCGCTACCGAAACCGCTATTTGACAACCGATATGACGTCATACCGTTAAAATAGAATACCGGTATTTTTCAGTTATGCAGGTACCGGAGTTTTAACTAAAATGTTAAAAATACTGTAAAAAAAATTATGACAAAAAAAAATTACACAGTTTCACCGATAAAATTGTCTGAAATTTCTCTCCTTTTATATTATGTACCTACACTTTATGAAATTCCATTCTGTATATAACAATACTAACATAATAAGTTATACGTATTAAAGTATAACAGTATCGCTGTTCTCAGAAGGCAGCAGCAGCAGTAGATACCTACCTATCTAACTACATATTCACATACAAAGTTATCTTACTAGTTGGCTAGTCAACTAATGTTATACGCAAGTTAATGTTTTTGTAGTGTAAGGAGTAAAAAAAAAACCGGTCAAGTGCGAGTCTGTCTCGCGCACCCAGGGTTCCATACAAACTATCACCACGCTTTATTAAGAAAAAAACTATGTTGGTTTTTCAGAGATAATTATTTTCCACGTGAACCAATTTCAATAATATTTTTTATTTGCTAGAAGGTACTTGCAGAATACTTCCATACAAATTAGAAGGAAAAAAAACCAACACAAAATTATTAAATTACAACCTTAAATATTAAATGATTTTTGAAGAATAAAAAAATACGCTTTCCGGTAATATTTACGTTAATATTAATAATATATATTATTTTCACATTTTTCGCTTGGTAAACTTTGAAGATAAGGAGCGGGGAATGGTTTTTTTTTTACATTTTCCTTTGTGAATCAATATTTTACCACTATAGAAAAAATAACTGTTTTAGAATGCGCAATTCAAGCCCTTTCATATACCCCACTTGGCTTACTAACTAGACTTTAAAGGGCTTTAGGGGACTTAGCCGTGTTTGGATGGCGAAACTGCCTTTGACGAGAAAATGGTTTTCCTTTTGCTCGGATAATTATCTTTATATACGTTGTTATTTCACCAAATATCAGCCCCAAAATCGTCGTGATTTTTGAGATACTTAAAAAAAAAAGAAATCGTTTTTATTTACTATCTACTAAAGTAGCGGCCTGATTTTTTGAAATTTATATATATTATGTACATAATAGAGAACTTTTTATAAAAAAAAATATCATAATATTTTATATCTAAATAAAAAAAAAGATTTTTAATACCGGTTTTTGGTATTTCAAAAAAATTTTTTTTTACTTTCAAGGTGGCGACACCTTCCAATATTGGATATTTTATAAACCATTTAATACTCTACCACATATATTTTTTCCAAAAAATATCACTCGGATCAACAGGTTAAAAAAGCGAATTTGTATTCTCATACATAGTTTTCCCTTTACTAGGTACTGGCATTGGCAGATTGCATTCTTAAGGGTATTTATTACGTATGTCAATGTCAAACTGTAATGTTTGCACCAAGCACCAATGACCAAAGAAACTAAGTTCCAGCCATATATTTCTCTATAGATTTTGGAGGCAACAAACTTTCACTTGTATTTTGTGCCTCTGTAAGGATTTCTGGCGGTGTCAAATCAATCAATATCTCTTCTTCCCTACTTAAGCACGACATTTTAGATAATGATTAAACACACAGCGTTAATAAATGTTACTAACAACAGTGGAAAATGGCGCGCAGATTTATTTTTTTCAGCGCTTTGCGCCGCGGCTATCTATGCGCGCGCAGGTGAAAGTAGAGGCTCAAACAAAATCGGCAAACTGCCACAATAGTACATTATGATACAAGTGAGCTATGTTGATCATTACATCAGAGGCGGAATTGTCACGCGAACCGCAGGTGAGCGTGATAATAGAGCCGAGGATGTAATTATCAAAGCTCACGCGTGTCATACGACGTTTTTCAACACATTTGCGAGGAAAAAATCCTTTTCATAAAATGAAAATGTTACAGGCTCCTAAGTTGTTTCCTTTAATTATTGATGACAACAGGTTTTTACTCACATACATTTGTACATCTCCAAGAATGTACAGTGGCGTCTATTTATCACTTTTCTATTCACCACGCGTCAACATTTTTAATAATAACCAAACACGCATCATCAATGTTTACAAATATTTGTGAAATTTCTTATAACGGCGCGCAACTATTTTTTTTCGTGAAGTTCGCGCAGTGCGCCCGCAGCGAGGCTTAGATGAAATCTCTAAACAGCCAATACAAAATAAAATAAATATTTTCTTATTCAATATAAATTCATGTAAAATGTTATCAAAAGTAAATAGTTTTACTAAATGAAACGTTTCTTTATCATATACAAGAAGAAATAATAAATTTATTCACAAGAAGGATTTAATTTGTTTAGTCGAGTAAGAATCCATTTGCCGATAATTAAAAACAAACCTGTATAACCCGGTCAATTTAAGAATGCGCCGAGTCCATACATACACCTTGCTGTCTTAATCGGGATATAAACATAACTACACGAGTGTCGTAATGTTATAAAACACGTGTGTTTAATACCCAGGATTATGAGCCTAAAAGCGGCATATTAAGAGGCACGTGTTGAAAAAATAATTATGCGAAACAAAGTGATTTTTCATTCTGACTAATTTAATAATATTAAAATTGTTCAAATATATAAATCAAGGACTTATATTTTAATTTACAAATCGTATATGTACTATTGTTTGCTACTAAAATACTATTTGTTGCTAGCTGTTAGCCAAAAAGGTTTTATATTTTTAGCCGTATCCTACTATACCGAGATTTAAAAAAAATATATAATACGGCTATTTTAAAAATGCACCGTGTTTATACATACTCCTTGTTGTGAGGTACATCTTTATCGGGATAAGCATTTAAATATAACGCACGAGTGTCGTAATGCTATAAAACACGCGTGTTTAATACCCAGGATTATGAGCCTAAAAGCGGCACTATAAGAGGCACGTTACGAGCAAATGTGTTGAAATAGTACATTACTTACCTAGGGCGGTTAAACAAAGAATGTCTCAGATCGCAGGTATTTGACGCCCGATCCGAAGGCAAGGGCGATAAATATGCGCTCTGAGGCTTTCTTTATTACCGTCCGTGGTAAGTACAACTTTTTACGTCTCTATCTGGCCAGGAAGTGGGGTTTTCCGCACGCATAGCGTGCGGTAATTCCTACTTTATGGCCAGGTATGACGTAAATAATGTTTTTATTTGTGTTGTATTGTTTTTTTTCCTCGCAAATGTGTTGAAAAACGTCGTATGAAACGCGTGTGCTTTGATCATTACACTCTCGGCTCTCTTATCGCACTCGCCTGCGGCTCGCGCGAATAATTTCGCCTCGGGTGTAATGACCAACTTAGCACACTTGTATCATAATGTACTAAGTATTACATAACTATACTTAGATTTAATTTCGACGGAGGAAATCTTAGAGCAAATGCTCTAAGGAGGAAATAGGTAGGGGACTACCGCGGGTTGAAATTCAAGTTAGTGTATGAACCGCCGCCAGCCCGTATTTTCCCTTAATTAATTCTTATTGCAAATGTCATTTTTGTACACTTCTTCCGTATTCTATCATATCCTGTTGTAAAATTATGCCGAGTTATTAACTGCTCGCTGAGAAGGTTCTAATAAGGCCACAAACGACGGGTTTATCTTGTGTACTTAGTTAAGTTGTTGCTATGGTCACCTTCGGTCTATAATCCGGTTTGAAGGACCACTGTATGTAGGCCCAATTTGAATATTAACAACCGAGCCTACCAAAATATATAAAACTTGGCGATCCAGCCTCGTGTGCGACTTGTGCGAGGGCCGCAGTATTTAATAAACTCTGTAAATATTTCGTCCTATCCACAAGCTTTATTTGTCGAGGTCTCTCTTATAGCCAGCATCACTTCGAAGTCCTCATGCGGCATTGTTTCAGTCTTGAGATTGAGGACCTCCCTACGAACTGAGCGGGTGTTAGCTTTGCCACTGGGTGCCTTTGACAGTTTGTGGATCGTGTGGATGATTTCATTGGGGTCCACTTTAGGCTTTCGTTTCTGGGAAGTGGCCCCAGAAGATAGTCTAAGTATTCAAAGTATGCCAAGCTTTACGGCTGGAATGCTTGAAGCTCATAGTTTCTACTATTTGTTCCCACTTCATTCTGCGAGCGTCATCCAGGGAGCGTATTAGTTCGTGGGCCACCCCCTGTCTCGTTTCTGAGAATTCATTCCACAGCGTTTCGGTTTCAGATTTCCAACATGGGATGTAGTATTTCCTGTATCCTCGGGGTAAGTACGAGTAGGTACGTGCTTCTTAGCGATGCTTTTGACTAATTTCCGAAACCTCTCGTAGTTTTTAGGCTCTGGGGGAATCCATCTTAAGCAATCATCAAGTTCAGCTGCATAGGCGGGCCAGTCAGCCTTTTGGAAATTCCAGCGAGGTACAGGATACGATTCTATCATAATAATTACTGGTCTGTGTTGGCTGTGTGAGAAATCTGCGAGAACTTGCCTATCCGTTGGGACTGGGGTTCCGTCGGGGGCCTTCGTTGTGAAAACGAGATCAGGATTATAATAGAGGCCCCAAAGAGCAGATCTAAAGGTACCCTTTCCCTTATTGGAAACAGCTAGAAAAGTTTTGTATCTATCCGACCAGTCGATAAGCGCATCGCCATTAGCATTATTTTGTCTGTAACCCCAGCTGGTATGGTGGCTGTTGAAATCACCTATAAATAATGCGGGGTGTTCAAGGCTAGGCAGAGGCGGTGTGGGCCAGCAGGAGTTTGGCGGCTTGTATATATTGCAGAGTTTGATTTCACCAAGCTGGACGGTCGTGGTAGCAATATTATGAGCATCTATGTTGTTCGAGAGCAGGTTGACTTGATGAGATAGCACTGTTCGGGTAAATGTAGCTGTTCCGATTTTGCGTGGTATGTTGCTGCGACGAGATCGTAGCCCGGTATGTTACCTCTCCGGGCAAGTTGGGAGTCGTCAGCAGTATGCGTTTCTTGAAGTAGGACAATGACTATCATGTAAAATTTTGTGCAGACATTCTGTCTTAGATTTACTTATACTCTCTATGTTCAATTGCAAAACGCGAACTGATGGTCAAACGTTCCTTGTTTTTGGGCGCTGAGAAGTGCCGTTTTTGAAAGCATCCGGATTCATGTTGGTTATTTTAGTGGGGCAGACTGCCGGAACAAATTGTCGTAAATGTGGACACACCGGACAAAAGCACCAATTTTTTTTCAGGTACTAATTAGGTACATAGCTTTAAGTTTTTGATAGGAACCAGCTCCTCCGACGGCCATCTTTTTTTTATGGGGGTCATTTTGAATTATAGGTAGGTATATTATTAATATCTTGGGTTCTAAATCACTTAGAATCACAAGCTTGGTGTCTAAGTATACATATTTGGGGTCAGGGAATTCAACTAGATATTTTTTAAGGTCGAATTCCCAAAGGATAGCAAACGGAACCCTGTTACGAAGCCTCCGCTGTGGGTCCGTCTATCTACGTGTCAGTAATAGCTAGACTGTTCAAATCTTCACAGAGTTTGTATTACTATTGCTGTTATAACTAAAATTAATAAAAACAAAAATATATTAAAAATTAAACAGTGCTCCCATATATAGGTGTTTTTTTTCTCGCCCATTACAAACGGTATATCTCTAGAACCTTAATAGATAGACACTTGAAATTTCCGCAGACTATGTATAATTATATCTACTATAATTAATTACAAATAATAAAATAATAATAAGGTCAGTCAAGCTATTCCTGACACGCAAAAAGACGGACCCACAGCGGAGGCTTGGTAACGGGTTCCGTATGGTATCCTTTGGAAACTCGACCCTAAAAAATATCTAGTTGAATTCCTTAACCCCAAATATGTATATTTAGACACCAAGTTTGTTATTCTAAGTGATTTAGAGCCCGAGATATAAATAATATAGGTACCTATAATTCAAAATGACCCCCATAAAAAAAAGATGGCCGACGGAGGAGTTGGTTCCTATCAAAAACTTAAAGCTACTTACCTAACTAGTACCTGAAAAAAAATTGGTGCTTTTGTGCAGCGTGTCCACATTATCACCTGAAACTGCCCTACTATTTGTTTGTTGTTGAAGTAGAGTAAGCTGCGAGACCTTGAGGAGGCAGTGCAGCTGCCAAAGTTGTTGCGCTCTTAGCACCACCCGGGGGCCACGTGTATCTGGTATCTAAGGTAGTTCCTACGGACGTGGAGCAACATCGACCCCCATACAGAGTTGGGCAAAAGTTATCTTGAATAAGAATAAGAACAGAATTTTTATTCTTATTCCCATCGATGGGAATAAGAATAAATTCATGCGCTCGTTATTCCGGAATAAATTGAACGGGAATAATTCACGCTACTTTTATCTTAAATAAGGAATGAAATACGGAATAATTATTCCCCAAATGGGGTTATTCTAACTAACATTTTATTTAAATAAAACGTTATTTAAATAAAAGATAACTTTGATACCACAAAGTCGGTAAAATTTTGTAAGGTTTTTTCACGCAATGGATTTTTCAACACACCTGCTCGTAAAGTAGGTCTTATTACAGCGTATTTACACTGATAATGCAGAATATTACCCATGCCGTGCCTTTTACATTACATTATCGCACTAGTGCCTTTTCATTACATATCTTTTTAAATATTAGGAAAATAATGCAGAATATTACCCATGCCGTGACTTTTACATTACATTATCGCACTAGTGCCTTTTCATTACATATCTTTTAACATTTTCATTTTTTATTATTATTTTTTTTTCCTCGCAAATGTGTTGAAAAACGTCGTATGAAACACGTGAGCATTGGTCATTACACTTCTCGTCTCCATTAAGCCTTCGCCTTCGGCTCAGGCTTAAAAACCGACTCGAGTGTAATGACCAACATAGCACACTTGTATCATAATGTACTATTATGACATGTTTGGGTTCATTTGGTTTGTTTTGATGAGTTCTATACGTTATACTTGGTGACGATGGTCTGATGATGGAGTCAGGAGGTGGATAGTGGAACTCCTCAACGGTTAATTGTATACCCCCCAGTTTGGGTCCGTTTGGTTTGTTATGTCAAGTTCTACACTTTATACTTGGTGATGATGGTCTGATGATGGAGTCAGGAGGTGGATAGTGGAACTCCTCAACGGTTAATTGTATACCCCTCGAGTTTGGGTTCGTTTGGTTTGTTTTGTCGAGTTCTACACTTTATACTTGGTGAAGATAGTCTGATGATGGAGTCAGGAGGTGGATTGTGGAACTCCTCAACGGGTAATTGCATACCCCTCGAGTTTGGGTTCGTTTGGTTTGTTTTGTCGAGTTCTACACTTTATACTTGATGATGATTGTCTGATGATGGAGTCAGGAGGTGGATAGTGGAACTCCTCAACGGGTAATTGCATACCCCTCGAGTTTGGGTCCGTTTGGTTTGTTTTGTCGAGTTCTACACTTTATACTTGATGATGATGGTCTGATGATGGAGTCAGGAGGTGGATTGTGGAACTCCTCAACGGGTAATTGCATACCCCTCGAGTTTGGGTCCGTTTGGTTTGTTTTGTCGAGTTCTACACTTTATACTTGATGATGATGGTCTGATGATGGAGTCAGGAGGTGGATAGTGGAACTCCTCAACGGTTAATTGTATACCCTTCGAGTTTGGGTTCGTTTGGTTTGTTTTGTCGAGTTCTACACTTTATACTTGGTGATGATGGTCTGATGATGGAGTCAGGAGGTGGATAGTGGAACTCCTCAAAGGTAAATTGTATACCCCTCGAATTTGGGTTCGTTTGGTTTGTTTTGTCGAGTTCTACACTTTATACTTGGTGAAGATGGTCTGATGATGGAGTCAGGAGGTGGATAGTGGAACTCCTCAAAGGTAAATTGTATACCCCTCGAATTTGGGTTCGTTTGGTTTGTTTTGTCGAGTTCTACACTTTATACTTGGTGAAGATGGTCTGATGATGGAGTCAGGAGGTGGATAGTGGAACTCCTCAACGGTTAATTGCATACCCCTCGAGTTTGGGTTCGTTTGGTTTGTTTTGTCGAGTTCTACACTTTTTACTTGGTGATGATGGTCTGATGATGGAGTCAGGAGGTGGATAGTGGAACTCCTCAACGGTTAATTGTATATCCTCGAGTGTGGGCTTATTTGGTTTATTTTGCTGAGATCTATACATTATACTTGGTTACGATGGTCTAATGATGGAGTCAGGAGGTGGATAGTGGAACTCCTCAACGGTTAATTGTATATCCCCCAGTTTGGGTCCGTTTGGTTTGTTATGTCAAGTTCTACACTTTATACTTGGTGATGATGGTCTGATGATGGAGTCAGGAGGTGGATAGTGGAACTCCTCAATGGTTAATTGTATACCCCTCGAGTTTGGGTTCGTTTGGTTTGTTTTGTCGAGTTCTACACTTTATACTTGGTGAAGATGGTCTGATGATGGAGTCAGGAGGTGGATAGTGGAACTCCTCAACGGTTTATTGCATACCCCTCGAATTTGGGTTCGTTTGGTTTGTTTTGTCGAGTTCTACACTTTATACTTGATGATGATGGTCTGATGATGGAGTCAGGAGGTGGATAGTGGAACTCCTCAACGGTTAATTGTATACCCTTCGAGTTTGGGTTCGTTTGGTTTGTTTTGTCGAGTTCTACACTTTATACTTGATGATGATGGTCTGATGATGGAGTCAGGAGGTGGATAGTGGAACTCCTCAAAGGTAAATTGTATACCCCTCGAATTTGGGTTCGTTTGGTTTGTTTTGTCGAGTTCTACACTTTATACTTGGTGAAGATGGTCTGATGATGGAGTCAGGAGGTGGATAGTGGAACTCCTCAACGGTTAATTGCATACCCCTCGAGTTTGGGTTCGTTTGGTTTGTTTTGTCGAGTTCTACACTTTATACTTGGTGATGATGGTCTGATGATGGAGTCAGGAGGTGGATAGTGGAACTCCTCAACGGTTAATTGTATACCCCTCGAGTTTGGGTTCGTTTGGTTTGTTTTGTCGAGTTCTACACTGTATACTTGGTGAAGAACCCAAACTCGATTCATTCACTTCATTTTATTCTTATTTCCAAGAATTATTCCCGACGAAAGTTATTTGGAATAACTTTGACGGGGATAAAATCAACGTGAATTATTCACGCGTTATTCTTATTCTATTCATGATTTTATTCTTGAATGCCCAACTCTGCCCCCATATATACCCTTTTATATACCCTTATAGTAGATATAACACGTTAAGCTTTATAAGACACTCCACGGCAACAACTAAAAAGCATTAGGAGTTAACGAGCACTCTTGTAAAGGTTAAGGTGTTACAAACAGGTTAAAGCTATAACTCTTAAGTATACTTGCCCTGAGTAACACTCTCATAACTCTAAAATCTGCTTAAGAGCGTTCAATAAAGCTCTAGTAACACTTTAGGAGTTATTTTTTTTTCTTCACTCCTTTATCCACTCAGACGTCCAAGGCAACTATAATATCCAAAAAATTATATTGGTTTTGGAGTATGTGTGGCTATAACACTATTAGTTCCAACTGAGATAATTATAACTCACTTATAAAGGTTAAGGTTATAATAAAACCCTTAGCTGACAAGGAAATGTTAAGTTGGGAAACAATAGCTTAGACCTGTTATGACTGATGACTAATTGCTAGGTGTGCCTTTAGAATTAAAAGTAGGGAAATAAAGGCCACAAAAATATCTGACACGCTCTTACGGCTCTAGGAATAGAGTTGTCAGATATTTTTGCGGCCCTTGTTCCATCATATATTTATGCCGGTGACTGTACACTGGCCATATCATGAATAAATAAGTGTTCCGTTGGACCAATTTTGGTATGGAAGATTTGCTAGGCTCGTTTCCCGATATTTTTATTTTCTTACAGTATAAAAAATTCCGTTCGCCTTTTTACCCGGCCGTTTCTTTTAGCGTTCTCGTAATTTCATATTCGTGGATAACACTTATGGAAAAATTTTTAGTTCGCTAGTATTCATATTTGTAATTTTACATGGACGTACATTTTACAATCATTATTTTTCCTGATCTCAAAATTTCACTATGTAGGTACCCTACATTATTTAAGAGGCATTTGGTAACCGTGTGTTTTTGAAAGAAAGTCCTGTAAGTTATTATCATAATCATCATATCAGTCGAAATACGTCTATAACTGGACATAGGCCTCCCCCAAAGAGTGCCACAATGACCGGTCCTGCGCCACCTACGTACCGGAAGGCGCAGCGTGGGTAGGCCCCCCACAAGGTGGACTGATGACCTGGTAAAGGTCGCGGGAGTCCGCTGGATGCGGGTATAGCGCGGGACATTGTGGCACTCTTAGGGGGAGGCCTATGTCCAGCAAATACCGAAATTCCTACACGCGTGCCTATATAAAGTTTGAGGGTTGCATTCAATTTTGCTGGGATCCCATTATCTGATCCTGACTTGGTGACAATAGGATCAGGACTATCAGGAGTATAGGTAGGTACTTTTTCGATTAAAAAGATAATTTTGAAAATCGGTCCACAATTTACATAGAAATCGGCGAACATACATAAAAAAATACATACAGTGAAACATACATCTAATCATACATATAATCTCCTCCTTTTTTGAAGTCGGTTAAAAATTATAGTCGTTGGCAATAACCAATCACATAGCATCAAGGTTCTGTTCGGACTGGTTATTAATATACTATAATATTAATAGAGCTTATTTATACCTATTTACTTACATTTTAGAGAACTAGTATGAATGGAAAAAAAAATCACTATAATTTTCCATGAAGAAAAAAAACCTTCTTTAAAAAATCCGATAAGAAGAAAATCCGATCAGAAGTAAATTTTAAGACAACAAAATTTTAAAAATGGGATAAGTATCTATAGGGTAAAAAGGCGAACGGAAATTTTTATACAAGAAAATAAAAATATCGGGAAACGAGCCTAACAACGTTATCGATATCGATAATATCAGAACCCAACGTTATCGATATCGATAAATTATGATTGGGGACATCGTTGGGTCCACTGTTTGAACAGAAAATTGCTTTACAAAATCTGACACTAATCTGACATTTCGTCAAAAGCATTGTTTGTTTGACATATGTTTTCTCGTGAAGTTATAATATCCATGGTAACCGGCCATAGAGGTAGAATTTTACGAATTTTACGTAACCGGCCAAAGTCACCATGACAAAATGTCAGAAAGAGAAAGAACGGAAGTAGGAGATAGCATGAGTCCGCCATAGCAAAAGCACAGATAGAAAACTTGTCACTTGTCAGAACTTGTCAGATTTGATGCTGAATTTGACCAAATGGACGTCATTCATCTTTTTGTTCCTAGTTGCGCGACACTGCGCTTCGTTCGTTCATATCGTTCATAACTTCATAAGCACATGCTCCACGGGCCGATTTTGTCGGACTGCATGCAGGCTGACGTGTGATTTTGGGCCGTGTGGATACGTGTCGGAAGCACGGCGGCCGGTCAAATCAAGGTCACTCCATTCTAGATTTTCTGTGACCTTGCTTGGCCGTCCGACACAAAGTACTTTGTTACTGAAATAGAGAACAATCTCTGGGCCTAAAAACGGTAACCCTGTATTTGATGCGCCATCTAGTATCGTTAGTTGAAATACTCCACTTGAATGTGAAAAAGTTAAAACATACAAAAAGTGCGTTGGTGACAGGGTTTGAACCCCGGCTCACCGACTCCAAATACCGCCGTCTGTACCCCTAGGCTACTGATGTCTTATGACAATACGGCGAATTTCGAAATACCTTGACAGCCTCTAGTTGGCCTCTAGTAAACTTATTATGCTGTCATTACCGCGCACCTAGTACTAAGATTGGCCGCCCTGCCGTCCGACAAAATCGGCCCGTGGAGCGTCTCCTATTCGTCGTACGTCGAAAGCATGGTGTACCCAACACAATGAACAAACGAACCACCAACGAACGCGAAGCATTTATGTGACAGCTATTTGTTAGAGTGAGATACATATCCGTTCGTTGACTTGGTGTGTACCCACCATATTTCTATTTCCGTCGCACTTGCATATCCAAGCGACGGAGAGGGAGATATTGCAAGTTTTGATTGGCCATTTGACGTTCAATTTCGCCCGATCCTTGCCGGATAATGCGTACACTGCTTTATTTACCCCACTTGACCGAGTAGCGCTTAAGGCCTCTCACAGACTGGCGCGGCCTGGCCGCGGCGGACAATAAAAAACTTGACATTAGAGTCTGTCTAATGAAAGTTGAGACTGCGATTTATTATAAACTTTTTAAATGGCAACTACAATTCAAATGTCAATTACGTCAAATGTCACTTTACTGTCGTGTCACTAGTGTCATTTGGAAAAAATATTGCGTTTTTCTTTAACGTTTTTGGTGTTAATTATGAACAAAAGTATTAAAAGTAATACGCGTCAGTTACTTTTTACCATGATTGGTAAATACAAAGAAAAACGAGACGAGCGGGAAGAGATTTTCGATAAGAAAGCAGCGTACTTACGTACGATATCGGATTTCGTAGGTTAGTACCCATGATAAGTTTTGATACTTTATTTGCAACATATCTAAGAAAGCAACTGTTTCCTAAATACTTACGTATTGTCATTGTTTTTCTTTCAGCGGGTAATATGGAGCTTGTCGAAGGTGTGGAGGAAATTCAGAATGCCGTTCAGAGCTTGAAAGACCTGGAGCAAGATTCGTGTATAAGGAATCAAAATCAATACCTTGAAGAATTGTCGTCTCTTACCGGTAATTATTTCCATGAACAATCTTGGACAATTCGACTTAATCTTAATCTAAGCAAAGTGTTTACTGTGAATATTAAACAAAGTTATACCTACACAAG
Organism: Epinotia brunnichana; assembly: GCA_963854355.1. NCBI lineage: Eukaryota > Metazoa > Arthropoda > Insecta > Lepidoptera > Tortricidae > Epinotia > Epinotia brunnichana. Next base: position 23,417,263 of record OY977935.1, read on the forward strand.
TTAATTACATAGAGAACATTTAACACTTACGAACAAATGTGTGTGCTCATCGCATAAATAAATGCCCTTATGGGAATTCAAACCTGGTACTTTCAGGTTTTTATAATGAGTGGCACAACCTGCTAGTCTAAAAAAGTCATCTATGTAACCACATACTTTCATTTTGTTTGTTGCAGAAGTTAGTGTCTCTACCCTCAAGAGAATAAAATATGAAGGTGGAATCAATAATAATGTTTGGAATACCCCAGGCAAAAAGAGGCCCCATAAGCCTACGGTGTCAAATTTAGATAGCTTCGACATAAACGCTATTAAAAATAAAATTACTGAATTTTATACTGTCAAAAAGGAAGTACCAACACTGCGGAGCCTCCTGGTAGAGTTGCGGACTAGCATAAATTTCCTTGGCTGCATTGAAACACTAAGGCGGATTTTGAAAGCAAACGGGTATGAGTTTCAAAAAAACAAGAATGAACGATATGTTCTAATGGAACGCTACGACATTGCTGCATGGAACAAATTGTGTATTTGGATGAAACCTATGTCCACAAAAACTACAAACCTAAAAAATCCTGGCGAGGGCCGGGAACAAGTGGTGCAGTTGAAAGCATTTCGTCTGGAAAAAGACACATTGTTGTGCACGCTGGGCATGAAAATGGTTTTGTCCCAAATGCTCTTCTAGTTTTCAGCACAAAATCTAAACTGGCTGATTACCACCATGACATGAACGCCGGCAACTTCAATAAATGGTTAGAAGAAAAACTCATACCAAATTTAGACAAACCTAGTGTGGTTATTATGGATAATGCCAGTTACCACAGTGTTGTAAAGAATAAAGCCCCAACAACTCAAACAAATAAGCCCAAAATCAAAGAGTGGCTTACAGCTAATAATATTCACTATGAAGAATATCACAAGAAAGATGAATTGTTAGTACTTGTTGACAAATACAAGCCAGAGCCAGTGTATGAAGCCAATCACATACTTCAGCAACATGGCCATGAAGTTTTACGGCTGCCTCCATACCACTGCGATTTGAATCCTATCGAGCTAATATGGAGTCTAGCAAAAAGGAAAATTGCCAAGAAGAACATAGGGTTATCTGCACAAGACACAGAAAAACTGATCCATGAGTCTTTTGCAAGCATAACAGCAGATGATTGGAATAAAATGATCAATCACGTCATTAACGTTGAAAACCAATATAAAGACAGGGACAACATCAAAGAAGACATGATAGATAAATTTATTATTAGTGTGGGAAGTAGCAGCTCGACCACTTCGGAGGATTCAATGGAAGTTGAGATTTTAGAGAGTGAATTTAATTATTCTTCTTAAATATACAATAAGACAGTGAATCCTATGTAATTTAAGAAATGATGTACACTTGTACCTAAGGTGTACACCTTTTGAACTTGATAATAAACTTATCTTGTAAAACGAAGTTAAAGTTTTATTTCATATAACCTGTACTTTTTCCGCTATAACCTCACAAAAATGTGCAAATGGAATTACATAAAGCGAGACCCATGAAGTTAGCCTCACTTTCTAAAAAAACACCTTTTCTTAGACACATTATAGATTATAAGCATCTAATTACTTAATTTGTAATCTGTCTAAAGGTCTTTTATTTTACTGTTAGATGGTTGCAACAACTTGAATGGGATCAAGTTTTTAGGTCATATACACTATACTGGGATTTGGGATATTATCTTACCAACAATTTGGGCAATTTTGAAACTAATCTGTATAGACGTGGCTACACTAAGTAGTAAAACAATTATAATTTTTGTTCAAGTATCATTATCGTTCTTTCGCACTATACTCGGTGTTGCAATACGTCGATTTTTTAAATTTGCCGCTACTTTCTAGTCTCTACTTTCATTAGACAGACTCTAGTTGTCAAATTTACTATGGTCCGCCACCGCAGGCCGCGCCAGTGTGTTGCAGGCTTAAAGCGTCTCACAGACTGGCGCGGCCTGGCCGCGGCGGACAATAGAAAGCGCCAGTGGGATGCAGGCTTTAGGCCTGCATCACACTGACGCGGCCTGCGGTGGCGGACCATAGTAAATTTGACAGCTACCTAATGACAAGTTTTCTACTGTCCGCCGCGGCCAGGCCGCGCCAGTCTGTGCGAGGCCTAAAGTAGCAATATGTATCTTGTGCTATTGTCTGTGACATGACATTTTAGCCATAGACTAAATACACGTCAATTATTAAATTATCGTCGTACTGAAAGGAATCACATCACATCACAAATTATACTATCACAACTCGCTAATATAGTTACCTACTCTACTCTATAAATTTTTTGATATTAAATTAAATGGCCAGAAATTATGCTACACCAATGGAAAGTGGTTCATAATGAATAAACTTTAGCAGTAACAGTTCTTATGATTTATTTATTTCGTTTACCAATTCGTTACTTTAATGTTTTCGTTAGTACAGATTATTTGCCTTATTGTTACTGAAAATATAGTGTTATGGTCATAATAATGGCATATCGAGTTTTATTAGTTGTTATTCTTGCAATTATAAGTGTGAGTACAGAAGAAGAAACCTCTACACCGATGACTAAAGCTGAGAGAATAAGTTTAAGGTAAAACTAAAACAGTAGTTGAATGTCATAACTATTGTGTCTTGTATTTGTATCCTACATTTTTCATCTTCCTATTTTGCTTCGTGTAAATATGCATTTTATTCATAACGGATATAATATTGCTATGGTTAGATTCCTTGCAAGTAGTGTTATTTTCTCACTTCAGTTTGACCATTTGAATTAGGTTATCAATGATACCAAAAGCTGTGAGATGAAAATTGAATCAATACATTTACAAATATGCCCTTTAAATATTTAACACTAGTTTTATTTACCTACATAATATACTATTATTTATAATACCCAACTGTATTAGCACCTTCCGGGATCCTATCTTAAAAATAACAATATAGAAGGTCCATTCTATATTAAATCTGACAAGAAGATCCTGAACAAATAGTAATTTTTGAAATTAGATGGGTTGTTCCCTATATTACCTGCTATACACAAACTTAAAAAGTTCAACCTCTTTACAATAATATATATTGAAAAAGTAAATAATTTAGTCATGTTAGTAAAATGAAAGCAAAGATTAATTTTACTAACATGACTAAATTATTTACTTTTTCATTTAAATTAATACAGAATCATAATGATTTGAAATATTATTATAAAATAAATGTATCATAATCATAATTAGACATCGTTAATTTTGTAGCATTTTTGGTGCAGCGCAGTGTTGTTAATGGCATTACAAATACAAATACAAATCTTTATTTTACATAAAAATGTGGTACAAAAGTCGTTATTAAATTATCAGGTTTCACACATTCCACCAGAAACTGGCATGCAAAATTAACATAGGAAAAATACTTAAATATCGAGAAACACGATTTAGAATACTTAAAACCTAATGTTTACAATGTCAATATGAACACTTAATACCGTCACAATTACAATTATATTCCTAATATGTCATAATTATATTACAAATCTAGTCACAATAATAAATGTCAAGTTCAATGTTTAAAATAATCAAAATATTCGTCAACAGAGTAAAAACATTCTTGTACTAGCCATCTCCTAAGTTTACGCTTGAATAGTCCAATAGGCAAATCTTTGATGTCATCATGCAAACGATTAAAAATGTCAATAGAATTACAGTATGCGTTCTTGCTGTACAATTGTGTCTTACGAGCAGGACCAACGAGACGATTTGGGTATCTTGTACGAAAGTTGCATGTATCTTTATAGGTTTTAAAGAGATCTGGGTGAGCCTTGACAAATAAACAAACTTCATATATATAGATGCATGTCATAGACAGTAAATTCAGGTGTCTAAATAGCGGCCTACAGGATGTTAAGACATCTACGTTACAGATCGCCCTGATGCACTGCTTTTGTGCTATAAGTGCGCGCTTTACATGGCTTGAATTTCCCCAGAGGAGAACGCCGTATCTGAGCAGTGAGCAAACATAACCATGGTAAGCCTGTATTGCGGTCTGCTTGGAGCTAATCTTAGCTAGTTTCCATAGAGCATACGCAAAGGAGTTAATTTTATTGCACAATTTATTAATATGCTCACCCCAAGAGCATTTGTCATCTAAGCAGATACCTAAGAAAATTGTCTGACTTGATTCCGTTATCACCTGATCTGCGAAGGTTACAGTCAATTCTTGTTTTTTGCCATTTCTATTTACAAACTGAATAAATGTGGTTTTATCTATATTTACTTTTAGATTGTTCCTATGCAACCAGTCTATTACATCACCAATTGTTTTATTTATGTCACTATTATACGTTTTGACATCACTACATGGTATGACGACCGATAGGTCGTCCGCAAAGAGTATACAATCAAAATTTATCGCATTCGGTAGATCGTTAATGTATATTAAAAAAAGCAGAGGGCCTAGGATACTCCCTTGTGGTACTCCGACCTTATTTATTCTCGTGGAAGACCTAAAAGCCTCAATAGTGTTGACCGAGTCAATTTGAGATATTTCCACAAATTGAGTCCTAGAGTGTAAATAATCTCGGAGCCATTCCCTAGCTACACCTCTGATACCGTAGAGCTCACATTTAGCCAGGAGTATCTTGTGGCACACAAAATCGAAAGCTCTACTCATGTCAAAGAAAATTGTCGTTACTGGTAAGCTCTTGTTCATGTAACCTAGAATCTTATTTGTCAACGAGAAGGCAGCTAGTGACGTTGACTTGCCTTTTTGAAACCCGAACTGTTCAGATTTCAGTACATTAAACTGATTTAAAAATGACAATAGACGTTGATGAATTTCATGAATGAAAGACATTGGTATAAACTATTTCAATCGTAATGCTTAATTAGCATTAATAATGTCAATATTTACCCTAATTACCTATTTTGGTTGATTTTGTCTATGCCGATTCCGATAACAGCACTACGCTGCACCAAAAATGCTACAAAATTAACTATGCCTGATCATAATTTTTAGCCCATAATTGATGTCTGTATTTTAACTGTTCCGTTGAATGTTGCCAAACTTGCCAATGCGACTACAGTATGTGGTAAAATGTTTTTTTACCAGCACAACATAAGAAAATAGTTTTATAGATGCCATGCTAATGCAATAATGCCAGCTTAGCTGTCCAAGTCCAAAAGGTCAAGCTTTTTTAAGGAACAAAAATTACAGACTGTTATTTTTAGGGTTAGGATTCTGGTGGCAGTTTAGCACAAGTAATGCAGTGGAGTCGTCATTGTATATATTTTTATTTTAATAAATGAATAACTGAACGATAAATCTATATTGCAGTGCCGGCCAATAATATATCACCTTTGCGTTTTATTGTATGAATGTGTATAGAGTAAACATTTTAGGTTTGTTGAAACATCGCATATTTTACTAGTTACACAAATTAACACAATTTTTGACGACAACTGCAATGCAATACGGTTTACAATGATGATTTTATACTATGACATTTAAATAAATTTTACTTCTTTGCTAAACTGTTTAATGTATTCAAGAGCTTGAACAACTTGCAACTGGAATTAAAGTTTCAAAATCTTGCACATTATCTTCTTCTGATGTTAAACGGTTGTACATTATTGGTTTAACAACCATTTATTCATTCATTCATTCAATCAAGAAAATATATAACAACGTCTCCTTTGTTCTTTGTTCACCTTTGCCACCAAACATCCTAACACTAGTTATTTTTTTACAATATGTACAGAGAGGAGGCCCGGAAAATGTTTTACCATGCTTACAATGCATATATGGACAATGCATACCCAGCAGATGAGTTGATGCCCCTCAGCTGCAAAGGACGATGGAAAGGCATTACGCCAAGCCGAGGCGACATGGATGATGCTCTCGGAAAGTAAGACAATTTTCTTTAATTTTTCACACCAACCACACTGCTTTTATGTAAGCTTGGTGCTGATGGCATCTGTTAATACTCATATCAATAGAAATCTCTGGGCGACCGAGCTCAGCTCGGATGAAAATACGGAGAAAACGAATTTTCCCAGACTTTGAGACCTAGCTAGATCGATTTCTCGCTCCTGTAAACCCCTACTAAATGCCAAATTTCATCGAAATCGTTAAAGCCGTTTCCGAGGACGTGATTGCAAATATATAAATGTATATACATACAAATATTGCTTGTTTAATAGTATAGCATGTATAACTTTAAAACATAGAAAAGTACTGACATGACAGTTTTTACCACTGAGTGTCAATGAAAATAGTAAACGGTACACACCTAACATGATTTCCTGGAATATATGCAGTTTTTTGGACATTGCTTTCATTTTCACTGTTTTTCATTACCAGTCATAGTAAAATAAAAAATTGCTGTGCATCTAAGGAGTGTTCAATTTACTAAGCGGACAAGCTTCAACCCATTTTAAGCTGCAAATATAAAAACAATTGACGAGCAGTTGACGGCAATTACATTCGCGAAGATATCTCCATCAAGTGCTTCATATTTGCTCTTCAATTTACAATTATTTTTCACGATGGAGCGAATTAATATGGAAGATTGCAAATTTATTTAGCAAAAATGGTGTACAGGACAGTGTTCACTGCGAAAAATCGCGAATAATACTCTAAGTTAGCTGTGTACCAATACCTGAAAAAATTTGAAGAGCATCATACGCTTGATGTTTTACCAAAATCGCGGCATAGAAGCGGTCCGGCAAATCCACAAGCTGAGGAAAAGTTCTGCGACTGTTAAAATCATAAAAATACATATCGGTTCGAGAAATTGCCAAGAAAGTAGGCGTTAGCGTAGGCACAATACCAAATAACAATATACGGACATATAAAAAGCAAAAAATGCCCAAAACAAGTGCAGAGCAGCAAACGCGGTCAAAAAAAAGAAGCAGAAAATAGTACAACATATTACTGCAAGATAAATCACGATGCATTTTAATGGACGACGAAACGTACGTTAAATATGGCAGTAATACGTTGCAGGGGCCGCAATATTATAATGCCATCGTAGGAGAAAATGTGCCTGACGAGGTGAAATCCATAAAGATGGATACATTCGGAATACAAGTCATTGTCTGGCAGGCAATTTGTGTCTGTGGCCTAAATAGTGCGTCATATTTTGCAACCGGTACTATTTAGTGGTGACATTTATAAGAAAATAATGCATCCAAAAGCGATTTCTTGCGGTCTATCGGAAGTATACCCCCCCCCCCTTCTTTTCCTGATTTAGGAAGTGCCCACTATGCAGGGCAAACAGTGGACCTACTGAACTCATGGACCATTGATTTCGTTCGAAAAGAAGACTCCACAAAATTGTCCAGAACTGCGTCCTATCGAGCGGTACTGGGCTATTGTGAAATGACACTTAAATAAAGCAAGGACAAGAAGCTAAGCATTAGAAGAATTCAAACGAATGTGATTTGCAGATTATCGTAAAGTGTCGAAAAGCGATGTGCAGGCACTTATGCGACGTAACCGGGTAAAAGTCCGAAAATTATACCGAAATAAATAAATTATACTTAATTTTATACATCAAACAATAATTAGTTTGTTTTAGTTTAGTATTATATTTATTCAACAAAATAAAACGATATTTCACAAAACTAATAGTAGATTGTACAACAAGTGCATAAAACGCACCATTTTACTCGAGACGTTTATCCATCCGAGCGAGCTTGCGAGCGAGGATAGATATAAAGTCGAGTGTAAAATGGGTTTTATGGACGAGTTGTACACTCTACTTTTCACTTCGATTGCGAGGAAATGAAACAGCAACACGTAAATATAGTAAATGCTAATTTAATTAAAATTGAAAGTTACATTAGAGCAATGAGAAATATTTAAATACTATACTGATCTACTAAATTGAAAAATAAACAAATATAAAAAATAATAAATGAGACGAAATACAAATTATAAGTTTATTTCATGAAGTTTTATTGTGTACTTTGGCTGTTGGTATCTTTGCCTTGGTCTTAGAATACGAACGAAACGAAATAAAATAAAGAGGTTGTTGTATGAAGTTAAAGATGTTCGTGTGGCTGTTGCAGCGATTGCCTTGGTCTTCGACGAAGATTTTACTTTATGCTCTAGAGCATAAAAAGCGACTTTATGTCGCCTACGCACGACATAAAGACGAACTTTTAGAGCATGAGAAGTGAAAATTATAATTTGAATGATTGTTAGTGTCCGCTTAACAAATTGAACACTCCTTAGGCATTAAAACTTATTGATTTGTTGTAAAATATTTTTATGGGACAAAAACCTGCACAGTTGTTGTTTTTAATGTAATTTGTACAATTGTATTCTTTTCCGATTTCATGCCGAAGTGTACACACAGAAGTGAAAACATGTCATTTTGTTGAATGTCCACTCAACCCAAACTCCTCCTACTTTCACCTAAAACCTTTTCATCAAGAACAGCCTATGTGCAATGTTAATGTCCATTCTGAAAATCAACAAGAATTATCTAGTTTGATCAAAGTTATTAAGGCGCCGTAGGTTCATGGTGTTCTCTCCCTCTCACTGAGCATAAGCGTGAGCGAGATGGAAGTGCGTGTTCGGAAGCGCGGATATCATGTTTATTTTAATTTAATTTTTTTGTGCGTTTCAATAAATAAAAAAGTAATCACTAAATCCCTCAAACATGATATTGCCGATTTTTAGAACCAATTGTAATATGTTTAGCTTTTGTGCATAATTTGTTACGAATGTTTTAAGTGTATTTTAGACCTATGTTCGTGATTTTTTGCTATCGAGCGAAAATTGCTTACTCATGTTTAGAATCACTGATCTCGCTACAGAAAAACCTCAAGATTACTATTCGTATTTTTTTGAAACCATACTTTTATAAACAGACACATTATATTGTTTCAAAAACTCTGTTCGCTTAACTGCGCTGAACCTACGGCGCCTTAAGCCTGAGTGTGGCCCTTGCTACAGTTGTTGCATTTTACGAGGGCGGGTGGGCGCGTTCCTATTAAGTCTTATTTCGTCAATTTCACGCCTTCGTGAAATGCAAGAAATAGGTATAATCAGATAAGCGTTTTTGACGTAGGTATATTGAAATAAATATTTGAATCGTCTTGGTTCGTATGCGGGGTTTTGCGTATTCGCTAGACTTGGTGTGTCAGTGTGTCGCACTGATACTGAGTTGAGATTACTGTATTTCTGATTCTAGCAACACGTCAGTAATATTTAATCGTAATTATTTATTATTCTTTGGCGTAATATATTACTAAAGTGTGATTTATTCTCATAGAAATCTACTAAATATGTATAACATACAATATGTGTCCAATAGCCCAACAATAAAAAGAACATTGCTGATACTGCGGCTTATTACGCATTATGAAAGGTCAACTTTGTATTATAATTTCAGGTTAACATTATACATTGACATTTTAATCGATCGACCTGAGCTATAACCACGAACTTCGAATCTCGAACTTCGTATATCTCCGTCTATATCGCACTTATGGTTTATGGTACTCGAGCGACAGCGACGGAGATAATATACGAAGTTCGAGATTCGAAGTTCGTGGTAGCACCGCAGAGTTAATAACCACGTACTTCGAATCTCGTACTTCGTATATCTCCGTCTCTATCGCACTTATGGTTTATGGTACTCGAGCCACAGAGACGGAGATATACGAATTACGAGATTCGAAGTCCGTGGTAGCGCCGCAGGGATATAATGACATTTATCAATCGAACCAAAATTTAGTTTATTATATTAATGAAATCATAGTCCGTAAGCCCACTCCCTTAATACGCTTACGTCTCATGACAACACGATAAAATGCATGGCAGCAGGTCGAGAAAGTTGCGCTGAGCAAGAATCGCACCTAAAATTGGCCAAATGTTGGTATATTTACGTCATGTGACAACAGTACGAGACATGTGGCATCATATAGCCCAAAGTTGGCCACCTTTGGCATTGTCTGCCAAGTACTTCCGGCCATTTCAGGACTGACAGACTAAGGTTTACTCTCTCTACGATTAAAGGGCTTGAATGACATGACTTAAATATTTACGTCATGTGACAACAGTACAGTACAGTACGGATTTAATCGTAGGTACCTACCCTTCCAATTTTGACCAGAAGTTAAGGATTTTTCAAACTTTCGGCCAATTTTAGGTGCGATCATCTCCTGATTCTTGCTCAGGACAACTTTCTCGACCTGCTGCCATGCATTTTATCGTGTTGTAGGCGTAGGCGTATTGAGATTGGGCTTACGGACTATAATATCGTGTGAAAGAAAACAATATTGCGATAACAATAATTGCCGCGAAGGTCAGTCGGTGTGCGTATGCCTGAAGTAATTTAATCTACCTTTACCCGTGTTTATGGTTCGCCGTGCGAATGATGTTTGTGGTATTTTGTTTAAATTTGTGGCAGATATAGTTCCGCGCCGGGACAGACTACCAATGTGCTGATTGTACATAATTTTATTTTGTTACTTTTTTATCGCTTGTTTTTTCCGTTTTGTCATTTTAGCGCCACTTGACATCTGGCACCTGCGGCGCTACCACGAACTTCGAATCCCGAACTTCGTATATATCCGTCTCTATCGCACTTACGGTTTATGGTACTCGAGCGACAGAGACGGAGATATACGAAGTTCGGGATTCGAAGTTCGTGGTAGCGCCGCTGGAGCGGCTTCTCCCTCCGCTCGACCCTAGGGCCGGCGCTGTGTATAGTTCGGTTTAGTTTAGACGACGAAAAATACTTGAAACCAACCATTACCGACATCCATTGTTTAACTGTTATCTTCAAGTAGGGCTCTAAAACAATTACGCATAAACAATGGAACAAACAGTAGCTACTCCAGTACACGTGACACACTTCGGTCAGTTTTATGACGTCTTTTTGTTATCTTTTCCTCTCATTATTTAGCAACAAAAGATGTTGTAAAAAATTTCGTATTTTTACTATGACAAACTATACATTTAGAAGATTTTCGAATAGTTTTCGGCTGATGAAAATCATGGGTGTTAAATTTCGTAAGCCATTTAATGTAAATAGTGCTAAGGAAATCCACAATACGTTTTAAAACTTAAGCCGGGGTTATATTAGAGCCACGCCGCGTGTCGCAACGCAATCGGTTACATACATTTTGTATGAACGTGGTTTACATTAGCTCAGTCCCGCGTGTCGCAACGCAATCGGTTACATACATTTTGTATGAACGTGGTTTACATTAGCTCAGTCCCGCGTGTCGCCACGTTCAATACAAAGTATACGCGTTGCGACACGCGGTGTGGCTCTTATATGTATAACACCGGCTTTACACACAAATACTCTAAGACATTACCATTCTTTCTTCGGCAGTCGGATAAAAAGGCGTGGGTTAACTATGTGCAATGGCTGGCTGATACTCGAAACGTTAGGGCCATTATTTTACATATCATATTCTTGTAGGTACCTAGTTACGACTCAGTCTGTACACAAGAATGTTATGTATCTTACTGTGGTTCCTCACAAATAAGAAGCCAATCGGGACGTCTATCGTTTCCAGACATTAAACCTAGACAGACCATCGGCGTTACCCACGGTGGGGCAAGGCATTTGCCCCACCCTGCTCTTTGACCGGAAGAGAAGAAAATTAAATATTTATTTGGGTACTTTATAAAATAACTTCTGCCCCACGCCTAAAAATGCTGGGTACGCCCATGAGACAGACACGAGCCATTAACTAAGTTAGTGTTTGAAAATGTTTTGATGTAAGTGGTGTCAGAATGATTGTGGTTCTCGGGACACTGTTTATTAGTGTTTTGTACCAAAATTCGTCCAACGGAACACTTATACGATCAGTTGGTGTATGTTCGTCTGTCACAGCTAGTTTTCTCAAATACCGTTTGACATAGGAAGCTGAAGTTTAGTAAAAAGGAGTAAACTCCAATGAAGTGGGCACTTTTGGGGAAATAAGGAATCTAGCGATTTATTTCAAATCAAATACATCGAACATTATTCATGGCTAAGTGCAATTATTCTAGCTTCTCACTGACGCTAGTGGATAGTCTGGACACGTTGGTGGTGATGGGGGACTTCTCCGAGTTCAGCAGAGCCATCAAGCTGGTCATTGACGACGTCACGTTCGACCACGATATAGTCGTGTCTGTATTCGAAACAAACATCAGAATGCTGGGGTAAGTAAAACGTACAGCTCTGTCAGAGTTGGTGGAGGCGAAACTATATATATTCCAATAGAAGAGATGTACCTACTGCCATCGCAGTTTTGTTCCATTACCGCTGAAGCCCCTTTTAGGAAAGTGCGTTTGAATTGAACTACACTCACAATTACATAGTTATTTATGAAGCGTTATGTTTTATAGTTTGATAGGCAAGTCGGTGGTACTTGCGTTAGACGCTCCGCTTCGCAGAGTTGCGATTTGCGTGTTGGTAAATAATTTCAGATAGACATTTATTGCGTGTTATTTTCAATAGTTAATATCGTTATGATGATGAATATCGTTATCCATATCATGTTGTTGAAACTGAATGTAATTAATAGTTAGTCCGAACTCTAGCTGTACATAGCGATAGGTACGAGTACATCAAATTATTTGGCACTTTAAATAAATAAGAAATATAGCGTGGAATTTTTCCACCGTTATTCTACGCCTAGAAGTGAAAGCCGGTCATGCGGTGCTCTTGCATTATTTGCGAAAAAGAATAATTTAGTGACAAAACTGACAGAGGTGCTCTATATTGTTGCGACCGGATCGTTCCGTGCCGTTCTGAACACGTTGTACAAGTAGAGTTGATACTTTGCACGTACAGTCAGCCTCATACGTTGCTGAACACCTAAGTACCTGGTCGTTTTCACTCGTTTGACAACTTCATATGGCAGTTTAACATGACGTTTAATGGGACTCGGTACAGAGGTGTTAAGCCTCTTGTGAGGCTGACCGGTACTACCCTCTGTGACGAATACCGTGTCCACTATCCGAGTCTCATGGAGCCAAAAAGAACACCAACAAACCTCAAAAATCGAAATTCGAAGCTCGGGTATCTCGTTCACTATCGCACTTATTATGCTTGAGTAGCAGAGATGCAGATACATGAACTTCGAGTTTAAGTTTTGGTGGTAGCGCCCCCGGGCTAAGTGCGGTTGGCGTTGCAGGGGCCTGCTATCCGCGCACGTGCTGGCAACAGCGCTGCAGCCGGATGTGCCGGCGCTGCATTGGTACAGCGGCGAGCTGCTGGCGTTGGCAGAGGACCTGGGGCGCCGGTTGCTGCCCGCCTTCAACACCTCCACGGGAATACCGCACGGAAAGGTATTTTATGATTATTTTTTATTTAATCGTATGACATTTAAATCAGAAACCTAATAACTATAAATTAATTCTAAGGTCTGTCAGCCACTTGACGGCCTTGACGCCAAGGTCTTCTGGAGGTCCGTCGGCGTAGCGCGTTATGGGGCAATCCTCGATTCTATGGCGAATCGTTTGTTCTTCGGCACCGCACGAGCAAGTTGGGGATTCCACCCATCCGCAATGGTGTTTATAGTGAGCGCAGCGACCGTGGCCAGTACCTACAGAGTTGGGTGATGTTACACCAGTCCCGCCTTTATGATTGTGATCAGAGTATGGAATATTCGCGGCAAAACATGACTGTTGCAATTTTCTTGGTGCGTGATTTTGTTTATCGATATGATATTATATGGAAAGAAATTTATGTGTCGTAACATTTTCAATCATCCGTGAAAACTCATTTAATAATTGCGTAAAAAGTGAGTTACTTACACATGTTTTGTTGCGATCCCTGATTATGATGTAGCCACTGTCGCAACACTAACAAATTACTCGCCTCAGGCGACCCAATAGTTGTTACTAAAACCGATGTCTTGTTATACTTAGTAGGACCGAGACAAGTGGTTTCTCATAGCTAGGCTTAACCTTTTTCGCCGCCAATCAAGACATCCAAAAGAAACATTGTTACGCCAACGTCATTGTTACAAGAGAGCAAATACAAACTTTATATGAAAGGCTGAAGTTTGATTTGATAGCTCACATAATAACACTGATAAGGGTTCTTGACGCTGCGGGTTCTTGGCTTTCAAAGGGGTCTTCGGTGTTTTTTTTTTTTAGTCAAAAACGGTGGCAAACAAGCTTACGGCCTGCCTGGTGTCAAGCAGGTACCGTAGCCTATGGACACTTGAGACTGCGCGTTGCCGACCCTTTATTCACTTGAGGATTCGCTGTGTTGGCAGATAGAGACACGCAGGTCCCTCACTCCCAACACAGCGCATCCTAGGTAGCTCTGGCGACCTTACTCACCACCAGGAACACAACACCACATGCTTCATAGCATGCAATAATATAGCAACACTACAAAGGTGCTATTATGGCTGCGGTCTTCTGTAAGGTGGAGGTACTTCCCGAGTTGGGCTGCTCCACATACGAGCGAGATGACATTCCGCTGTGCCCTACCTCTCTTAAAAGTTCTCTGTTTGTAGGTAAACCTGCGGCACGGCATCAAGTTCCTGCAGGAGTCCCGCGAGACGTGCACTGCCTGCGCCGGCACCATGATCTTGGAGATGGCCGCGCTGTCGCGGCTCACCGGCCGCCCCGTCTACGAGCAGAAGGCGCACAAGGCCATGGACAGACTGTGGAAAATAAGACATAGGTATGCTCTTAGCCTTGTATACACCGACTCATGAAAGCGGCCAATGGAATGTATGTCTTGGGTCCGGGGATATACAACCAAATACCGACAGCTGTTAAAGACTGTCGGACGTGCCTTGTTTTTTCCCTGAAACTTAAATCCCTGCTGATGCAGAAGGCCTATTATTCGGTAGCTGAATTCCTGGACGAACAATTTTAATTATAAATTTAATAACTTTGACTGTATTGTAAAGATAAGATAAGTCGGGCCCTGGAGGGAAACTACTTTAAATCATTAATCTGGTCCATTTTACTTAAAAGAGACCATTCATTAATTTTTAAAAAGAAACAAAACTGCATTCATAGATTTTCAAAAAAGCCTTACACAGGGCCAGGAATCGAACCCGGTCGAATCTGTCTAAAAATCTGAGTTCGTTTTTTTGCATAGATTAATAGATCTAGGTGTAAGGAATTATTGTTGCTAAGGAACTCTGTATCTGCAATCACAGGAAAATGCTGAATTTCATAGTTTAATGTACCTACGGAAATGGACCTCCCCATACTAACACGCTTAGTAAGTCTGTATGTAAGTATGGGGAGATGTGACATCTGAAACTAGACGAAATTGGTAAATTCGAAGTTTTATTTATTTATTTTCATTATTTACACCAATCTTTTCAAAACTGTAATAAAATATCATTCCCATACTTAGGTACCCATAGTATGAGTAGGTATACAATACCTACTGTTTGTACGAGGTGATCCATTTCCGTATTTAAACTGTGAAATTCGGCATTTTCCTGTGATTGTAGATACAGGGATCCTTAACAACAAGTGTTCCATACATCCAGAACTATTTATTAACGCAAAAAAATGAACTCAGATTTTTAGACAAATTTGACCGGGTTAGATTCCCGGCCGTGTGTGAGGCTATTTTGAAAATCTTTGAATGCAGTTGTTTCTTTTAAAAAATAAAGGAATGTTTTCTTTAAGTAAAATGAGCCAGCTTAAGGATTTAAGGTAGTTTCCCTCCAGGGCCCGACTTATCCTTCCACCCTGTATATATGCCTGTTGACATTGTTTTTAATGACCTTTTATGATTAATTAATGTAATGAATGACAATGTATGATTAGGGTCAATCAACTATTTCTTGTTGTTCGTTGCCATGGTTACGTCTCTTGGGTCACTCTTTAAAACTATTATTTTATGGGGTTTAAATCCACTAAACACGTGTTTTTGTTATATTGGTAAACCCATTCCATGGTGGCGCATCTCTTTAGCATGATAGGAGTCCAGTTTATAGTATTTTTTCTAAGAAAGTCTGTTACTGTTGTCTCTTGGCTTACCGGGACAGAATAACAACAAGAAATAGTTGATTGACCCATTAATACGAAATATATGAATATAGCATAATAGGAGATTGACAACATTTAAATTTTTCAAGTGGGCAATTTTATGAATAAGTTCGCTAGAAAATGTTTTTTTAAGCGGCTCGTGAGTAAATTGTAATTTTCATTGAGAAATATCAAATTGAAAAGTAGCGAATTCCAGAAGGTCGTAATTAAATCATGAGGTCAACGTTACGGCTCTGTATGGCAGCTTGCACACCTTTCATATGACAGATGTAGTATTGACGTCACACACGTTTTAAAGGACTTTTATACAATTTCGCGATTCTCTTAAAAACCGGCCAAGTGTATATATATATTTGCAATCACGTTCTCGGAAACGGCTCTTAACGATTTCGATGAAATTTGGAATATGGGGGCGAGAAATCGATCTAGATAGGTCGCCCAGGGACTATAAATTAAACAGCGAATATCACAGATGAAAACTAAAACTTTGATCCCTGATTTGAGGGCAACAATGACTTCGGAATAAGTAGCAGGTGTGTAATAAATAGTACATTATTGCAGAGGCCGGGAAATTGCAATTCGCGGATAAGTTGATTTTGTCGGATGAAGCGAGCGAAGCGAAGCTGAATCCGACAACAGAGACGAATCCACGAATTGCCGTTCCCGCCGAGGCATATACCTATAGTGCTTTTCTCCAAAGATGCGAGGAAATCAAATAATATTTTCAATAATCTTAAAACAGCGAGTATGTCATTAACGACAATAACCTATCAAGTTCCCATCCATGATCCAATTTATTTTTTTAAAGTATGTACACGGCATGACTCGTTGTGCCAGTTTCAATTTACATACTTAAAATAATTAAAAACATTAGAATCGATCACAGTTAAAAATGTTTACTTATTAAAGATTAAACGGGATTGAAATCTTAACGTATTTAAAGTTCGTTATGAATTTTATATCGATATAGTACATTACTATAGAGGCCGGGAAACGAAGGGTTGCAGGCCAAGTAGATATAGACAGCCGAGCGTAGCGAGGCTGGATAGGGATACGCGGCCGGCAACCCCGTTTCTATCCGAGATTTGTATAGTGCTTTTCTCAAACTTGCAATGAAATAAAAAGTAGTCAATTTGTTTTATTCGTACAACTAAATAATACGTTTCTGATAGCTGTCAGTGCTGTCACATCATAACCTATAATTGTGTCCCACATTTCTTACTAACAAATATTCCGCTTATTCCCTAAATTAAGTATTAGTTTATAGTTACATGAACTTATATCTAACTACATAGAGGCACTACAACAAAGAAAACACTTATAATTTTTATGAAATTTTCATACGCCGTCATGTACCTAACTTTTGATTTCGGGGACAGTAAATTATTCATGGCTACTTCTGCTCGCAATTCCGGAGGCGTACAGTTCAATTCCATATAATTTTCGTCCAAAGTCATTACGAAATCGATGGATTTTATTAGAAAGTTTCAAAATAATTACGAACTACGAATTATTATTGACAAATATTTTTTCAATTTACGCGCCAAACTTTTTTTTAACCTGTTTGAAGCAACGTTTTACCCGGTGACATTAACATTAGTCCTAATCTTTTTTTTTTTTTGGTGATTGAATGCCAAGACGTTCTGTCACAATTTGACGTTTATAAACAAAAGACGGTTGCTTTGCAGGCCTAGGTGTGTAAGGTTGTATGAAATTCCTTTACATATCATCTTCACTAGTCGCACTTTCAAGCGAAGAAGTTTGAGAAAAATATTTTTATTGAAGAAGGTGCTCTGATCTCGCACAATCGATTAAAGGAACTTGCCCGGCATTAGGACGTTTAGTCGCGCATTTCACGTTTGTGTTGCTTCGTGCCCGCGACTTTGAAACTATCGATCGCTGACTTGCTCGACTTTCCGCTAATCAAACTTTTATAAACCTATGATTTTTTAATAATCACCTTAACTTTACCTAAAACTACGCAATATGTAAAGTTAAGGTGATTATTAAAAAGTGCACACGCACACGCACACGCACACTACACACACATACGCACCGTTGCTTGTATTGTATTGTAAATTTGGCTTGTTAATTTGTTTCTATGTTTTTTCTACCAAATCTGTTTCACATATTTGCACTCCAGGGCCCCAAGATACAGGCTCAGCCTAGTTTGGGGTCCGCCGGATATCTCTGTATTTTTTTATACTTGCATGTCAAAACGAATAAATAATGTTGAATTTTTTGAATTTGATTGAGTCGTAGCTTGTGTAAGCATGACGTGGCGTGGAAATTCATCGCTTATATTTCCTATATCGTGACCGACACAAGCCCGCTCGCGACGCTCCTTGGATAGTCTGGTGGGACCATTATGACGAGCAAAGTTGAGGCAAACTTAACATGAAGACTATATGATGCATTCGTCCTTAGCTAGGCGATTAGAAAAGGTTGTCAGGTCTACTCAAACTGTGGTCACATTGGTGTTTATTTGTAGCCAAGACTTCCGCCTTATACTACATTACATACCTATACCTACACTCCATTTTATTTAGTAAATGAGTAATTTTACATAGCATATAACCTACTAGCGCAATGTTCAATAATAATACATTGATAATTCACTTATTATCAGTGGAATTCACATTACAAGGAAAATACATGTCTGAATAAACCGCACGAGTTTCCTTTTAGAGCCGGAAAATACAATAATATTGTATGACTATAGACTCGGCCTTTTCCGGTACATTACAGAATTGCCTTACATTGAATGTCATGTTTGCACTCCTTAAATTACACTGAAATGTCTTGAAACTGAATCTTGAATGGGCAAGGGTTTTTTAAAAGGTGCCTAATATGTTCCTATATGCATATGTCCAGCCTTCCCGCGGCGCAGGACCGGTCACTTTGGCACTCCTTGGGGGATGCCTATGTCCAGCATGGACGTCTTTCGCCTGATATGATGATGATGCATATGTCACCGCAAGATTATGAACACTGTCAGTTTATAAACTTCTTTTGTATAGGGCAATATAGGTACAGTCGCCATCACATACATCGGAGCAAACAAGCACGTCACAAACATCGCTACACACCTCTATTTGCAAGGCATTAGGGTGCATGTGACGATATTATTGAATACCTATAGTGTACCTATGTATGTGATGGCGACTGTACTAGCCACGGGGCTAGGACTTATAGTATTTAGTATGTTATACCTTTATATTTTATTTTATGAGAAGATACCTTTGAGAAGACGAGCCTGTTCAATAACTTCTTAATTCTTGAATACTTGGCGCTTGTAGGTGATATAGTTTTGGCGCCGTTCGGGGCTAGTATATTGCCCTATACAATACTAACATCCGAGTCTACGTATGTGGACCGTGAAACTATGAAATTTACGGTGAGAATTGTTTTTACAAACACTCTTACCGTAACGTCAATAGGAATAATGATGCCTCATGTCATCAATTTTAACATGAGGAATGCCTCTTGTTAAAATGTATAACGTAGTGTTGCTAAATGGATAATAAACCATCAAATTATTGTAATAAAGTAAAAATAAAAAAAATATAATTGAAACCTTGAAAGATTAGAAAAAAAATGCCTTTTTTGTAGAGTAAATTTAAATCGACCAATAGAATCCTTACGCTGTTATAGAAACAAAATTGTATAACAACTATGGACCTAAACGCAGTATTTCGCGACCAAAACAGCAATTTACTTGATTTCTCTATGCAACGATTAGTACAAATAGAAAGCTGTAACGTCATACCTGTGTGTCAATTAGTATGAAGCGTTTCGGCTGCGGCCAACGAGGTCAATCTTTGTCTAAATTTTTAGGGTAGGTGTTTATGTTCTTTAATTGTTCAAGTACCAAACATTTGTTCTTCTCCAAAAACTGGTTCGAATGGCATTGTAAAAACATCTTAGTACACAAGCCTATTCTCATTTGTTCACCAATCATCGTCCTCCAAGTGTTTTTGGCCGAGATCCGCTGTGCACCTAATCCCAAGACTTGAGCACTGGTTTTACGAAATCAACTACAGACAGAGGGAAAACTAGACCTTGTAGGGGATAATACCAAGCTACTGTTATATTTATTTATTTAAAAATAGTTACACAGCACATCAGTGTCGAGACTAAAGTACTGTGAAACCACAGAAACCCGCCCTACCCTTTTTTTTCCCCATTCTACGAACTGTATGGAAAAAGTTTTCTTTGATTTGTGTGTGTTCTAGTACTCTAACCTTAGTTGGTTTCAAGAGTATTTTAATCCTTGATAGAAATGGGAACGACTGGTATTAAAAAAATACTCAAATCTGTCGATGTTCTCGCTGACTGTACATTTTATCAACAATCTGAAAATGTTGATTGTCATCACTTAAAAAGTTAGTATTGCACGTGGAACCGATGGCCGTTGGGAAGGAAAGGTTCTCGAGTGGCGACCACGTACCGACGTACCGGAAGGCGCGGCGTGGGTAGGCCCCCCCCCAGAAGGTGATGGCCTGGTAAAGGTCGCGGTAGTCCGTTGGATGCGGGTGGCGCAGGGCCGGTCACTTTGGCACTCTTTGGGAGAGGCCTATGTCCAGCAGTGGGCATCTTTCGGCTGATATGATGATGATGAAAAAGTTAGTAAAGGTCTCCTAAGAGCATTTTCGCGTAGCAGCAAGGGATTTAGTTGCTGCCCTTACTGCCCCATCCCAACTTTCCACCCGGTATATAGAATGATATTTCGTACTTAAGTTTTTCTTCTCTTCCAGATTGAAAGTCGCGTGCCTTAAGAGTCCGCAGTAAGCTCGATTCTCCATTCAAACGTAGTTACGCTCTCATTTTAAAACGACTTGCTCTGAAACTTTGTACTTAAAATAAGTTAAGTACCATCCAGGTCTGTAATTAGTTTATGTAGCTTCAGATACCATAGTAAAAAAATACAGCAAATATAAGTTTATCACACCAAACTTGTTTTTGCTATATTTCGTTTGTTTCATAAACAGGAGCCATATAAACTAATTACAGACCTAGATATATATACCTCATGTCATTGTATATGCAAAGTTTCGTTAGAATCCAACACGTAGTTTTAAAATGAGAACGAAACTCCGTTTGTATGGGAAGGTGAAATTCGGCCGAGCTTACTGCGGACTCTTAATGCGTCTATAGTGGCTTTTGTTGTGTATTATTTCATCAATAGGGGTGTAGACTCAAAATTTATTATTACTTCAAAAGAAAGAAGGCAAAAAAATATGACTGATGACGAAAATCCCATTCAAATATCTCAAAAAATTACGAAGCTACAACCATTTTAATGTTGCGTGCTAGAGAGAAAACACTAGGGATCGTGACATCACGATCCTCTAGCGTCATAGTAAATGACAATCGTTTCATATGAAGGTGCGTTTTGCGGAAAAGGGACAGAACATACCACCTCTTAAAACTTTGGACACTTATAACTTTGTGATTATTTAACCTCTTGCGTTGTTTTTTCTCCATTTGACTACATTTGTAATACTTTTTCGAGAAAATGCAACATTATTGATTATTTTATTTAGTGTCTACACCCCTATTATAATTGGATGTTCCAGGACATCAGACCTAATGGGCACTGTGATAAACATCCACTCGGGCGACTGGGTCCGCAAGGACTCTGGCGTGGGCGCGGGCATCGACTCGTACTACGAGTATTGCCTCAAGGCGTACATCCTGCTGGGCGACGAGAAGTACCTCGCCCGGTTCAACCGACACTACAACGCGGTCATGAAGTACATCAGCCGGGGGCCCGTTATGTTGGCCGTGCATATGCACAGGTACATTACAATATAATACATTGTTTAACGAGGGGTGTAAGTGGAATATTGCAAACAAGAGTCTATCAAGAGCCGGACGCCGAAGGCGGATGGCTTTTGATAAACTCGAGTTTGCAATATTCGTACGCCCGTGTAATACACAATGTTTTTCATCACATTCGCGAGGTAATATATAACTACAAAAGACAGAATAATAATCTAAACCAAATGAAAGGGACTTAAGGACTGTATACTAAGCTGGTGTAATAAATTGGAAGGAAAATGCAGTAAAACCAAGGCGAACGAAATTGACAACTTCACTTCCAGATCAGTGCGGAGCGCGCTGCTTCAATATTTCAACCAATCACAGAGCAGTATTCTTGCAGCGCATGGCCTACTAGATTTTTTTTCAACCAATCACAGAGCAGAATTCTTGTAGCGCGCGGCCATCTAGATTTGCTTAAACCAATCAGATCACACACAAGCTCATTACCAGAGCCCGGATTTTTCACGGCAAAAAAAAAAGACTATCGTAATCTAGCCAGTGATAGAAACATTATTTTATCGATATCGAGTATTAGGTATAAAAATAACATGCCGATAGGTATAGGTATAATTTTACATAATTGATAATTTAAGCCTGCATCACACTGGCGCGGCCTGCGGTGGCGTACCATATTTAGTAAATTTGACAGCTAATGACAAGTTTTCTATTGTCCGCCGCGGCCAGGCCGCGCCAGTCTGTGAGAGGCCTTACAGTGTGCAAAACAACCTTTTTATATTTTTTCTACTCCTGAACCGTTATCTGTCATTTATATAGGCTGTAGCTCAAATACAATGACACCACTAATAAGTCGTCGAAAAACTCTATGCTCTATGGCCCAAAAACGCACTGTTTAGCGTACTTTTTTGGTTCATACATTTTTCATAAAAGCACTGTTTAACTTTTTTTTAAATCGGCCGCTATATTGCAGTGGTGCCAACTTCATAAACAAATATTTCGAAATAAAAGTATTTGTTTACGATTGAACATTTGTATATTATAAATTATTTACTACAATAATAATAAATCATCATCTATTGTGTGTTAAATTACATGTTTTATAAATTCTTGGTAATATTTATGAAAATAAACAGTTCGAATTCGGTCCGGGTCCGGATTCTGTTTGGTTCGGATGGCAAGTGCAAACAAATTAAAAACAAAACAAACCATAAGCAAGAGCTGTCACATTTCCAATTTCCCACCAAAATACAGTTCAAAATTAAAGGACGAAAGATGATAAACTATTAGTCCTAAACTATTAAGATTTTATTCGTGTTTGTGAAGACAAAAGTGTACGTTCCTTTTAAAATGGTCGAAGAAATTAATAACTCCACCTACTGAAGTAATTGCGCGAGTTGGTAGCAAAAGTACGAACAGAAAACGTGCCGCCTGAAAAGTTTAACTATTCTGTAGTCTGCTATTTATTTTAAATTTGTCGTAGAAAAACTATTGTATGCAACTGTGTATAACTGGTCTAAAAACACTCGTGGCGTCTTTAATTGCGATGCTCGCCAAGGCTCGCATCGCAACCCACGCCACTCGCGTTTTAAGACCCTTCTTATAGAACAGTTGCATAAAATACAATTTTAATAAAAAAACTAGAAGTGTATTTTTCTTCCGAAAACGCCATAAGGTATTTGAGCGAACTAAAAAGTCGCGATAATGACTATACCACTACCACCTCATTGAAAATAATAGACAATACAGTCAATAATAGACACTTATTACTCCATATGACTTTAAATGTCATTTCATTACGTATAAAACATAAATTGCGTCTAGATATTATTTATTTCTGATAACGCTTTGAAACCGACGTGTTTCATATACGTATAATATATTAGTTATTAGTTTAAAAATAAATAGTAATGTGCACGATCGGATCAAAACGTGGATAGAGAATCACCCTGAATTTGTCTATCATTATAGACAAATTCAGGGTGATTCTCTATCCACGTTTTGACTTCATTAAGTGACCTCTACTATATACTGCTCTATGTGCGATATACATCCGAAACTGAAGAAATGCCACAATAACCGTTCGGGACAACCAAATACGAAACATCAATTTTATTTGGTGACGTTTTTTCTTCTACTACACAATTAGCGATATCGATAAAATAATGTTTCTCCCACTGGCTAGATTACGATAGTGTTTTGTTTTGCCGTGGAAAATCCGGGCTCTGCTCATTACTCTTTCGCGAGCTGTAATAGTACATTATGATACAAGTGTGCTATGTTGGTCATTACACTCGAGTCGGTTTTTAAGCCTGAGCCGAAGGCGAAGGCTTAATGGAGACGAGAAGTGTAATGACCAATGCTCACGTGTTTCATACGACGTTTTTCAACACATTTGCGAGGAAAAATAAAAAATAAAAATAAATGAAAATGTTAAAAGATATGTAATGAAAAGGCACTAGTGCGATAATGTAATGTAAAAGTCACGGCATGGGTAATATTCTGCATTATTTTGCTAATATTTAAAAAGATATGTAATGAAAAGGCACTAGTGCGATAATGTAATGTAAAAGGCACGGCATGGGTAATATTCTGCATTATCAGTGTAAATACGCTGTAATAAGACCTACTTTACGAGCAGGTGTGTTGAAAAATACTATTACCCCCGCGGAAACAATTTAGGCCATTGTCCTTCTGTATACTCGTGTGATCCTATTATGAAACTCGCTAACGCTCGTTTCATAAACCCACACTCATGTTGAATGCCCTTCGTTATGTACAGTCACATAAACTACTATGATAACTGTGGAGTTTGTAAAGACAATCTCTTTGATGGCACAGTTTGCATTTAAACATTTCCACAGGAAACTAACCTGTGTTTGTATAGTCTAGTCAGCCAATGCCGCGCCTGAGTATTCTTTTGTTTGGCTTAATGCTTGCATTTTATTCGTTTATTTTCTACCCACTTAGTTTAGTTATAAAACGATACTTACGTGACACTGATAAGGACGGTGAATCCTGACCCACCGTTACACAGTGCAAACTAGTACGGGGGTCAGTTGACACTTACTTTTGGTTTTAATTAATTAATTTAATTTATTTATTTATTTCAGACTCAGGGTCCATATAAATGTTAGTTCTTAGGTAGGTAATTACAATACACATACTTACAAACTAGAGGTTATTACAAATTATTCATTAAAAACAAACAAGAAAAGGAATATAGCAATGTCAATATAAAAAATAATACATAATAATAATATTTCTGCGAATGTCAATTTGTTTATATATAAAAAAATTAAACATTCTTGAACAATTACTTTTATTATTTATTATTTAATGTCAAATATTTTAGGCCTATCACCCATGTGAATGGAGTTCCAGTGCCTCACTACAGGGCAGTCGAACCTGTCCAGCACACCACTCAGAAGGCTGTTGGTACTGACTCGCACTCTGCTCATCACAGAGGCAACACGTTTCCTCAATATTGTTTTAAAGCCATCCGTGTTAGCCTCTGCAATCATACCAGAAGCGCTGCACCAGCAAGGCAGTCCCAACAGCATCCTAAAAGCGTTATTGTACTGAACGCGTAGACTGTTGTACGTTTTTTGAGCTTAGTTGGTCCATAGGCTGCATGTATAAAAAGTCTGACAGTATGCTTTAAAGAGAGTAATTTTCACATCACGTGAGCACCTAGCAAACCTACGGACCAACATATTAGCTCTCACAGCCATGGCCCTTCGCTCACGCTCAATGTCTAAGTCATCAGTGAGACCCTCGACGACCCAGTGACCAAGGTACTTAAATTCAGTGACTCGTTTCAAGGGAACTCCTAACAGTTTTACTGGTGGAACTGTTTTAGGCTTTTTACTCCCAGCCTTGAAAACAAGAAATTCACTTTTCTTAGTGTTGTACCTCAGTCCATGAGCCGCCGCGTACTTCTCACAGATGCTTAATAAGTTCTCAAGAGCCCTTACCGATGGGCACAGCAGCACCATGTCGTCGGCGTAACTAATACCATACAAATTTGTAAATTAAAATGTAAGTAGCAATTTGTACTTTTTCATACGAAATAAATTTATGATTTATTTCCACAGGAAACTAACCTGTGTTTGTATAGTCTAGTCAGCCAATGTAACTTAAATGAAAGTTTGACAGCAACCCTCAGCTGACCATTTAGACACCTAGAAAATTGGTTTCCTGCCTTTTCCACTGATAAGTTTAGTTGCATATTGACATCAGTCTCGTAATTTTGTGCCACAATTGATATTGAAACAAAACAAGATCACTTTGCAGGACTTCCTAGACCTTCAATTTGGTATGAAATTCCATAAAAAATTGGTGCTTACTTAGTTACTTAAATTTACTGCTTTTTCCACTGACAATCTTAGTTGCACATTATCGTCAGCCTCGCGATGTTGTGTCACACATTGATATGGAAACCAAAGAAGATCACTTTAAAGGTCTTTTCAATTTTGTATGAAATTAAATTTTGGACCTCGTTTCAGGTGCGGTGAAACGAGGTCCAAAATTTAATTTCATACAAAATATATATAATAATAAACGTGATACTTAAGGCGCCGTAGGCTCAGCGAAGTTAAGCCAATAGAGTTTTTGAAACAATATAATGCTTAGGTATGTGTACAATAATACTCGTATGGTTTCAAAAAAATACGAATAGTAATCTTGAGGCTTTTCTGCAGCGAGATCAGTGATTCAAAATATGATATCCGCGCTTCCGAACACGCACTTCCATCTCGCTCACGCTTATGCTCAGTGAGAGGGAGAGCAGACCATGAACCTACGGCGCCTTAAATAGCGTTATTGTTTTAGGCCGCACCTACAATCGCGCAACTTTATGGACGCTTTACTCGCGTTCTGGCCGGGACTGCAGGTACTGCTGGGCGACGTGCGGCCCGCCGTCGAGACACACGAGATGCTCTACCAAGTCATGCAGAGGCACACCTTCATACCGGAGGCGTTCACCACAGACTTCCAGGTACTGTTACTAGGGTATCTTTGAAAAATCAAACTACCTCCATATTCCTCTCTGACCCACGGCACAACTACGCTGCTCAACTGGTTGAGCCGTCGGGAATTTAAATTCCCTGTAGCACACGTAAGTTACCAATCTTTGAAAAATCAAACTACCTCCATATTCCCCTCTGACCCACGGCACAACTACGCTGCTCTACTGGTTGAGCCGTCGGGAATTTAAATTCCCTGTAGCACACGTAAGTTACCAATGACTCAACGAAACATTTCTTTAGTTTAGATTTAGACCCACGGCACAACTACGCTGCTTAACTGGTTGAGCCGTCGGGAATTTAAATTCCCTATAGCACACGTAAGTTACCAATGACTCAACGAAACATTTCTTTAGTTTAGATTTAGACCCACGGCACAACTACGCTGCTTAACTGGTTGAGCCGTCGGGAATTTAAATTCCCTATAGCACACGTAAGTTACCAATGACTCAACGAAACATTTCTTTAGTTTAGATTTAGACCCACGGCACAACTACGCTGCTTAACTGGTTGAGCCGTCGGGAATTTAAATTCCCTATAGCACACGTAAGTTACCAATGACTCAACGCAATATTTCTTTAGTTTAGATTTAGACCCACGGCGCAACTACGCTGCTCAACTGGTTGAGCCGTCGGGAATTTAAATTCCCTATAGCACACGTAGGTTCCCAATGACTCAACGCAATGTTTCTTTAGTTTAGATTTAGACCCTCGGCACAACGACGCTGCTCAACTGGTTGAGCCGTCGGGAATTTAAATTCCCTATGGCACACGTAGGTTACCAATGACTCAACGCAATATTTCTTTAGTTTAGATTTAGACCCACGGCACAACTTCGCTGCTCAACTGGTTGAGCCGTCGGGAATTTAAATTCCCTAGAGCACACGTAAGTTACCGATGACTAAACGCAAAATTTCTTTAGTTTAGATTTAGACCCACGGCACAACTACGCTGCTCAACTCGATGTGCCGTTGGGAATTGAACTTCCCCATAGCACACCTAAGTTATTAACAATCATGTTATTGTTTTAAAATCATGTTGTAAAAGAGGACAGAATGTAATATTTCAACTTTGTCAATAACTTTTTGTTACATTTTTCACCACTAGTCTTTACACATGTTAAAAATTCGCAAGTGCCACTATGTATTACATTATACATGTCTTAAGAGATGAATTTCACAATATAAAATCATTATTCCGAAAAAAGTACAAGAATACCATATATAGGAGGTTCTGGTTGTGAAAAAGGAAAAAAAGTCTTATTTAATAACTGGTATACGCCGGGTTAAGAGGAATGGCTATCTGCGATTTTCCCATACAAACGCTCTCGACTGTTTCCTCTCTGGTTTTTGAACCTAGAGTAATGATTTTTTCAAATAAGATCAATATCATCAATATCTATGCCGCTACGCTTTGCTTTTTTGGATATTTTTATTTTAAAGAATCTTACAGCGCCTCGAAAATCGCAAAAACGGCTTTATTGAATTCGATGCAAAAAAGGCGCAGTATACAAATATGACGACAAATATCTAAAAAATCAAAACGTAGCGGCATAGATTATTTCTTTCTCTTGCAGTTCCCAAAATTTTATAATGAGTGGTTGCGTTTTGGAGGAGGAAACAGTCGAGAGCGAAACCTCGATTTTTGTATTTTTTGCGTGGGAATTTTAGTCCGACCAGCAGTTGTCCTTATCGCACGAATTGGAGGCGGAGGCAGTTTCTAAATATACTTACACAGAAGGATTAGTGATGGGCAACAGTCGTTGACATATTTTGTCAATACGCTAGTGGTGAAAAATTAACGATGGCCTGTAGGGAATGTGGTCGCACATTCTCTGCAAAGATAGGCTACGTCAGTCACCATATTTCCAGTCGCCGTGGTCAAAATCGGCCAGGATGATGATGATGATAACATAATACACGCAACCTAGATCGCAATGTATGGAAAATGTTGAAAAATATTGTAGTTCTGAAACCTATTGGGATGTGTAGGGAGGGACAGAGTATTAAATTGAATTTACTCTCCGCACTCCTCCGGGGATACCTTCACCCCCCTCACCCAAACAAGTGTCCCAAAACGCGGTTATTACTAATTTTAAGAAAACCCATTAAAAGATACACAAAAAGTGTTCATGACCGAAATGATCCTTGATAAATTAGTCATTAATGTCTCATACATACCAAAGCGCTATCACTTGTGGTTTTTGCGCAGTTTGCCACGAAACGTCTATATGTTTTATGATCTATGCATATTTGCTAGAAGGTTAGTTTTCTCAAGACTTTCTTACTTAACCGCTTTCCGCTTCCTTAAAATGAGGTATAATTTATTTATACACTCCTTCATTTTTAACCGACTTCATAAATATATATTTTTTTAATGTACTAAGTTCTCAGAACTCCGTCATTTATGAACGTATGATTATTTTTTTAATTGAAAGTATATGCTTGGTCCCATTGTTTTCAAAACTCCAGTTGAATGATGCGAACCATGAGGAATTGAGGGAACTCACGAGTGTAGTAATTTCGGTGTTTTCTATTATAATTCGTGTATTTACATCCGGAAATCATAAATTTGGTGAAGTGGAAGTGATGATGAAGACCACAGATGGCTTGTGGAACTTCTCAATGATGTACTTAAAACTATAAAAGTACGTCACCGATTCTGATATCATGCCGTTGAAATAGCAAACAAAGAAGTGCCAAAGGTGATTCTGAGATCCTTGAGGAATTGACGGAAGTCCTCAAATATTATCGGCCCACTTACAGCGATTTGGTTTTTTCTGTAATAATCAACGTATTTGCTCTCGGAAATCAGTTCATGTGGTAAATTGGAAAAAAAAATTGAAATGTTAATGTGGCTTGGCGGAGTACTGAATTCAAGTCGGTTAAAACTTTATTTTTAAAGTAAATTATACGTTTCTATGCAATTTTGAAAATTCTATGTTTTCAGCCATTTAGCGAAATATCCTCCCTCCACATCCGAATAAGTTTCAGAACTACAATATTTATCCTAATTTTGATACATTTACGATCAAGATTGCCTCCGTTGCCATCATCTCATCGATCAACATTGCTTGACAATGAATTATCAAAATGGCGCAGCAACATGATTTGCAGGAGTTTATAAATAAACTATATCTAATTTTAAAGAGAAATTTCTATCCTTTACTTTTGTCATACAATACGTACCTTGGCAATAAATATTCATCTTTTTGAGAAAATTACACTTATCATGTTTTTTAAGAAAAAATACCTAGAAATCATAATAAAATTGACTTTTCGTGGCAGAATGCGCGACAATCATTAGACATATTGCTTTGGTATTTATGAGAAGTTGATAGTAATTTTATCAAGGATTATTTTAGTTTTACACATTTTTCGTGTATTGTTTACGGTTTTCTTTTTAATGATAAAAATCCACGTTTCGGGACACTTTTGGGGGTGAGAGGAGGTGAAGCTCCCCCCGGGGATGCGTGAATAATTTTTTTTTAATACTCTGCCCTACATGTCCACATCCCAATATGTTTCAGAAGTACAGTATTTTTGGCAAATTTTGAGCTTATCGTTGCTTCTACTATAATAAGAGAGGTTTTACCTACATAAACCTAACAATAGGTTAATCTTTGTACTTGTGAAAGTGTTTACGACACGAATAACAGAGTTTTATTTTGCGTTGCCTGTGGGAAATATTTTTTCTAACCTGTACGTAGGTACAGTCGCCATCACATACATAGGTACACTATAGGTGTTCAAAAATATCGGCACATGCACCCTAATGCCTTGAAAATAGAAGTGTGTTCCGATGTTTGTGACGTGCTTGTTTGCTCCGATGTATGTGATGGCGACTGTACCAGACTACCATAAAAAGTCCAGTAAACAAAAGCCGACTCACAAAATTTAGCGGGATATAAGTAAAATTCGCAATAATACCAAAAACAAATACAGCAGGTCCGCTATTCCGTAAATTGTTTTAACCTCACCTCACCGCTCATACACAAATAAATCTTGAAGCCGCGGTTCGTAGTAACTAAACGTAGGCAGAGGTCTAGTTTCGTTAGGCTTGACGGGTGAGGTGAGGCGCATTACCGTGTTCCGAATAACAACCCAGAGGCTTGAGGCGCGCAGGAATGTACTAAATAAATTCCGTCCGGCTCGCGGGCGATGTTAACGGAACGGCGCGCAGCGAGAGAGTGCTCGCGCCTCGCGCCTGTGTGCGTGCGCTCACACATAGACAGCCCCCGCCGCCCACAACAGCGCGACAGAAACATTGCGTCAAAAATTTGAGATTTGAAAAGTTGCTCAGCTAGGCATTGCTCTTAATGCTGCTTCTCCCACTCACCTTTATAATTTTTTCCTAAATTTTATTTTACCACTTTATATGGTTTTTTACGCGCAAAGTAAATACTACCTTTAAGAGTCCGCAGTAAGCTCGAATATCCATACAAACGTAGTTACGCTCTCATTTTAAAACGACTAGCTAGTTTGCTCTGAAACTTTGTACTTAGAGTAAGTTAAGTACCATCCAGGTCTGTAATTAGTTTATGTAGCTTCAGATACCATAGTAAAAAAAATACAGCAAATTTAAGTTTACAATACAGAACTTGTTATTGCTGTATTTCGTTTGTTTTATAAACTGGAGCCATATACACTAATTACAGACCTATATATACCTCATGTCATTGTATATGCGAAAATGAGATCTATATTTTCGCTAATTATATACTAGAAACATTAAATTTGTTGTGTGCCTGGGCCAGGGAACAATCGTATGAGACTAATTGT
Source organism: Epinotia brunnichana (assembly GCA_963854355.1). NCBI lineage: Eukaryota > Metazoa > Arthropoda > Insecta > Lepidoptera > Tortricidae > Epinotia > Epinotia brunnichana. The sequence goes on from OY977935.1 coordinate 23,448,838, forward strand.
GCCATAGGGAAATCAGTAATTCCCAATGATCAAACTTTCTGTCAAATTGTGTCATGGGAACATAGATTTTCTCCATGAAACAACTAAGTAGGTGTGCTACGGGGAATTTAAATTCCCGATGGCTCAACCAGTTGAGCAGCGTAATTGTGCCGTGGGTCAGAGAGGTCCATACTATGTTCTATAATAAGGGTACATAGACGCTGCTTAAATCATCTTTTCATAGATGTACAAGACCCATAATAGGCTTGTTGCGTGGTATTAAAATTGATAACGTCGTGTTGCTAAATGGATAGTAAACCATCAAATGATTATAATAAAGTATAAATTACAAAATATAATTCAAATCATAAAAAGATATGAACCTTGAAAGTTTTGAAAAAAAAGTTTTTTAATTTATTGTCCAAGAGTAAATTTAAAGGTACCAAATGAATCCTTACGCTTTTATAGAAACAAATTTGTATGACAACTATGGACCTAAACGCAGTATTTCGCGACCGAAACAGCAATTTACTTAATATTCCATGCAACGGTTTAGTACAAATTGCACGGTGTGACGTCATACTTTAAAGCCAATCAGTATGAAGCGTTTCGGCTGCAGTCAGCGAGGTCCGTCTTTAACTCGATTTTTTGGGTATTAATGTCTTTTAAATGTAGTTGCTTCCATACAAACATTTTTTCATCTACAAAAACTGGTTCGAATGGCATCGTAAACAAATTTAAGGTCACAAGCCCATTATGATGATGATCGGTTAGTATCCAGAGCTGCAACGTTGCGGGGCGGTGAGAGAGAAAAAAAAATACTAATAGGAAGCGATACGCGAAGGCATATAGCGCAAACGCGCAACCTAAAGATCGTAGTATGAGTACAAGACGACGACATATTTAATAAATAGATATAAATACATAGAAAACATCCAAGATTCTGAAACAAATATTCATGCTCATCACACAAATATTCGCCCACAGGACACTTACAAGCGAGCTGTAATCGAACCGGTTGCAGGAAATGCGTTGTCTTACAATCGATCTATCAAATAGAACAGCGATCGACAGCGAAAGCAAACAATACGTTCTGATGCTCTAGTGTTCTGGGTGGTCTAGAGGTAAGGACATTGCTTCGGTAAAGCAGAGGGCGCGGGTTCGATTCTCGCCTTAGGCTTCGATCACGGTTAATTTTTTGTTTGCATTTGTTCTCTGCATCAAATGATCTATCGATCTTAGTTGAATCGACTGATACCATACATAATTGAATGATCGATGATTGGTGAAGGAATGATGAATGTTAACATCCACCACCCAGCCAGAAATAGGCGAACTAGATTGACAATTGATTGCACAAATGCTTCCAAAGTTTCACCAGTTTTGTTAACATGTTTTTTTAAAAATACGGGTCCGGATACCTGGATTTAGCCATACTTTGGCTTTACAAATTGCAGTTAATTAAGCTGTTGAACTTTGAGATTGCACTTACTTGTTTTTATACGGTCATGAAGTTACTCAAACATTTCTAGTGTATGCATATTCTGATAAGGTAAACGTCCGAGTGCTCGACGCTGTACTAGTATATGGCATGGGCACTCTATGTCAAAGCAATATGGGATTAGAACTAACAGGATTTTTCTTCATTCGAATTTAGGCCATGTCACATTGACATAGAGTGCCCATGCCATATTAGTACAGCGTCGAACACTCGGACGTTTACCTTAAGTACCTACTCGTTACTTATACATTGTTCCGTATAAGATTAGAAAAATCGTGCGATTTCAAGGAAAACCATTGTGAAACGTAATAAAAATGTATTGTTATGTTTGAAAAGCACTAAATTATTGAAGAAGTAAAACTAGTACAATATTTCCCTTTTATACGAGGGCTGCACTGAAAGTATCGGGAATCTAATACTTACGAACTTATTTTTGACACATATTATACCTATCTGTGAAGTTTCATCATAATAACACACTGGCCACATAGAAAAAAAAACAATGTTTCAATTGTTTTTTCGAGTTGTTGAGTCGCCGCTGAAGATAGAATTGTCCCGTGAAAATTTAAGAGTTTGATTTATTACGACTTTAAAAGTGGATTAACACAAAAACAATGTGGAGACCGGATGATTGCTGCTTTTAGTAATGAAGCACCTTCAAAGACTACGGACGACGCGCGTGAACGTCGACCAAAATCGGCAGTTACGCAAGAAAACGTCCATCTGGTTCGTCAGCTGATAAAAGAAGACAGGCATGTGACATATCGGGAAATTCCTTTGGGGATTGGAATGAGTCAGATACAAATTATTTTTCTCAAACATGCAATGAAATATTATCTTTACGTTCCTTATAATAGACTCGGAAGTATCCTTTTCGGGTACAGCATCTCGAGGCGGCCTGAAACGGGATTTCATACAACTTTTCAGGCCTAGGCCTGCAAAGTAACATTCTTCGTCAATTTCAATTTTCAACGTCCAACCTCATATAGACAGCGTCAAAGATGGCGGCAGGTTTTACGAACAGCTGATTTTAATTTTTTAATTTATTTCATTGCATGTTTGTGAAAAGCACTATACATGCCTCGGCGTTTTTTCCCGGCCTCTGATGTAATGTACTATTACAGGAAGAATTAGGCAAGCGAAAGTTGTTTTCCCGTTGGATCCCTCACTTGACGACCGCTTTAGCCTAGTTGGTAGTGACCCTGCCTACGAAACAAGAGGTCCTGGGTTGGAACCCCGGTAAGGGCATTAATTTGTGTGATGAGCACGAATATTTGTTCCTGAGTCATGGATGTTTTCTATGTATTTAAGTATTTATTTCTCTATATAAGTATCTATATCGTCGTCTAGTACCCATAGTACAAGCTTTGCTTAGTTTGGGACTAGGTTGATTTGTGTAAGATTGTCCGCAAATATTTATTTATTTATTTATTGTCTGACGAGCAGAAAACGACTCGTGTCAATTGGTGCCGCAAAACATTGAATAAATTCAACGGAGGAAGCTCAAATGCAGTTTTTAGTGTCGTATCAAGTGACGAGTCGTGGATATACGCATATGAGCATGAAACTAAAAACCAATCTCGAGTATGGGTTTACGAAGACGAGCTCAAGCCAACAAAAGTTATCTCGCAGCACGGCCAAGAAGATGGTGGCTACGTTTTTCGCCAATTCGGGTCACGTGGCTACTATTCCTCTTGAAGATCGTAGAACGGTCATGCCGATTGGTATACAAGTATTTGTTTGCCGAGTGTCTTTGTTGAACTTAGGAAAAAAAAACCCTAGTCGCCGCATCATCCTTCACCACGACAATGCCAGCCCTCACACCGCTCGGAAAACAAATGAGTATCTGGAAGGTGAAAAACTACTGGACCATCCTCCATACAGCTCCGACCTAAGTCCAAACGACTTTTTCACATTCCCCAAAATCAAGGTTAATTTGCGTGGTCAGCGGTTTCAGACACCGGCAGAAGCAGTGGAGGCTTTTAAAATGACCATTTTGTCGACCCCTATTTCAGTGTTCAATAAGTGCTTTAACGACTGGTTTGAACGCGTGGAAAAGTGCATAAAGTATAAAGGAAAAAATACTTTGAAAAACAATAAAAATACTTTTATTCAATTTTACTGCATATTTTTTTCTATTCCCGAAACTTTCAGTTTGACCCTCGTATCCTATATTAAACGAAGAAACGCAGATGAATTTGTCCGTTACAAATCTAATGTTATCTGGAATGAGGTATAGAGTCTGGCTAACCGAATTTTACCCAGATTTTTGGCGAGAAATTCAAAAAATCTTGGGCTGGTCACACTTTGTGTAGTAGGAATTATAGTTTCGATACTAGAAAATATTTATGATTTTCTGTGCAGTCGTAAGGTACCTAATTTTATTTGTTAAATATACGTTGACGTGCACTCAAAGTCAAAGTCAGCTCACATATTTTTTACCACCATAGAACAGTGAACGACAAACGCATATTTTTACACTTTCTCACCGTAAGTATATCATTGTAGAAAGGCGAAAAATTTAATGAAGTGTAAATAAGACTTAGCTGGATACTAAGTAAGTGTGTATGCCTAATATCAACTCAATCGGAAACCGCGGAGTGGGTCAAGTTCATCTTACTATATCTGTTTAGGATTTATAACGATTTAAAGTTGGCTTAACAACAAATTTTTGGAGAGCTGTATCTCGGTAAGTGTTTGACTTACAGAGCTGGTTCTGGTCACTAAATGTCGCAAATTTACAATACTCTACAAAACGTATAGATTTTTATTAAAAAAACCGCATAGTTTAGGGCTTATATTGACAATACCAGCGAAATTTTCTTGGTTTTTCGAGTGCTGCAAAGTTAGCACTGGTCTATCGAAGCTGCAAACTTGGATATAAAGTACTGGTTGTGGTCCTAACAACATATTAAAAAAGCAGAACTAGCCGTTAGCTTGCAATTTTACTGCTCAAATATGACTGGCCTAATTCGCTGTAGTCAAAATCGGACTCTAAATATTCGACTGCCAAGTTGTTGGGGTAGTTTGAGCCGTTATCAAAGTCAGTCAGCAAATATTCCGCCTCCGCGCCCACTCCTGTATATTGAACTGCTAGAAGAATCTTCATCATCATCACCGACGCTTAGTTATAGGCAAATGGTAGAACTAGTACATAAAGTATCAACATATTTATGCAGCACCAACCTACTAAGTTGTTTACGACTGGTAAACATTGCAGTTTTTCGCTATACAACGCTTCACGGCCGGGTTCTCATAATATTGTCGTAATTATTTACGAGCTTAAACAATAGTTTGCTAACCTCACTCGGTATATTAGTCATTGTTAATATTATTTAAAATAAAACATAAACCGCAAACCATTTGAATGAATGACATAAATTGATCAAAATTGATAACTGACTATTAGCCTTCTTTTTAAATCATAGACAATTGGTGATAGATACCATAAGGAAATATCTGTCAACAAAATTTGGTTAGCCAGACTCTAATGCTATTATCGACACTGATTGACACTATAGCCTTTCATTGATGTTAATCGACATTTGCTTACGAGTATTTTTTTTCCTGTTCGTCACCACTTTAATCTGTCAAATTATGAAAACAGTTCTGACGCTCTGACGTTCACTGTACTTGCTTCCGTTATTTCATCCTATTATGGATGAGTATTGATTGTACGGTTAGTCACAGCCACTAACTACACTAGTCTATAGATTGCAAAATGTTGTTTACTAGGTGCACTGGGGCCAACACCCACTCCGACCAGAATTCCTCGAGTCGACCTACTTCCTCCACCGCGCCACCGAAGACGACCACTACTTGCACGTCGGAAAAATGGCTCTCCAAGCATTACAGCAATACACCAAAGTGCCTTGCGGCTACGCGGCGGTCAACGACGTGAGAACCCGAGTCCACGAGGACCGCATGGACTCTTTTGTACTAGCGGAGACGTTTAAGTACCTCTACATGCTGTTTGCTGACGATAAAGACCTGCCTGTCAAGTTGGAGGATTACGTGCTGACGACGGAAGCGCATTTCCTACCGCTGTCGCTGGCCCACGCGGGGCGGAATACTTCGTACTTCAGCTTGAAGATCGACGATGAAGACGAGGACAAGTACAGAAAGTAAGTTTTGACAGTTTCCGTACCTCGTGACGCCCCTACTTCAGGGGTTATTTAGGTTATAAGCGCTCCACAAATGGCACTCTAAAATTGAGTCAATGACACCAACTTGCCTCAGTTTCGCGTCGTCAATAGAAACGTAAACGTGTCACAGCTGTCAGGCCCCGTAGCATGGATGGGCGTTATCACGCGATATGTGATAGGATAAGCGCGTCGTCTCGTTCTATCGAACGGTGTCAGCCAGGGACGGATGCTCTATCTTGTCACTTATCGCGTGATAAGGCCATTCATGCTAAGGGGCCGGATGTGCCTGGCCATTTTTAAACAGGGAATTTCGTATAGACAACATATCTACCTCTTTTTAGGGTTCCGTTCTCAAAGACCCTATTACTAAGACTTCGCTGTCCGTCCGTCCGTCCGTCCGTCGGTCCGTCCGTCCGTCCGGCCGTCCGTCCGTCCGCCCGCCCGTCTGTCTGTCACCAGGCTGTATCTCAAGAACCGTGATAGCTAGTGTTGAAATTTTCACAGATTGTGTATTTCTGCTGCCGCTATAACAACAAATACTAAAAACAAAATAAAATATTTTTTAAGGGGGGCTCCCATACAAAAAACGTGATTTTTTTGCCGTTTTTATAGATAATCTGTCACCAGGCTGTATCTCAAGAACCGTGATAGCTAGAGAGTTGAAATTTTCACAGATTATGTATTTCTATTGCCGCTATAACAACAAATAATAAAAAATATATTTTTAAGGGGGCTCCCAAACAACAAACATGATTTTTTTGCCGTTTTTATAGATAATGGTATGGAACCCTCCGTGCGCGAGTCGAACTCGCACTTGGCCGGTTTTTTATATTACATCATTGTTTACTTGTATATAAATTTAAAGACGAAATTAACCTTGTCTGTTACCTTTTCACGCCTAAACCAATTTAGTGGAAATTGGTAATGTAGATAGTTTGAGACCCTGGGAAGGAATTAGGATACTTTTTATCCCGCAAGTGATCTCTTAAAGGAGTGAAAAGGGGTGTGGTGTAGAAGTTTCTACATGATTGCGAACATTGACGCAGCATCAAGGCCTATGGGAAGTCTAATAGCATATTAACGAGTATACGCTGACGAAGTCGCCGGCAAAAGCTAGTTTTTAGGGTTCCGTACTCAATGAGTAAAACGGGACCCTATTACTAAGACTCCGCTGTCCGTCTGTCTGTCACCAGGCTGTATCTCACTGATACCGTGATAATTCCAGCTGAAATTTTCACAGATGATGTATTTCTGTTGCCGCTATAACAACAAATACTAAAAACACAGAATAAAATAGTTTTTTATAGATAATGGTACGGAACGGTAGAAAATGGTGCGATTCGGACTCGCGCACGAAGCGCGAGTCCGAATCGCACTTTTATTTTTAATTATATTATTAGTGACCCGCCCCGGCTTCGCACGGGTTTATATGTATATTTATTTATATTATATGCACATAAAAAACCGCATCAAAATCCATTGCGTAGTTTTAAAGATCTAAACATACATACGGATTACCGACAGACAGACAACGGGAAGCGACTTTGTTTTATAGTGTTGTGATAATGAATTACTCAATCATATTTTTTTATAAACGCAGGACTTGCCCGAACACCGCTTCGCTGGTGGCCGAGAAGGTTCGCCAACCGATGCGACAGTTGCTCGGCGCGGCGGCGCGGCCGGCCGCGCGGCTGCGGCCGCTCAACGACCCGCGCCAGATCCACGCGCTCTCCGACATGGGCATCACCGTGCTCACGCTGCCTGACGGGAGGGTGCAGCTGCTGTATACCACCAACACGGTAAGTCACGGCGGGGTGCGACAGTTGCTCGGCGCGGCGGCGCGGCCGGCCGCGCGGCTGCGGCCGCTCAACGACCCGCGCCAGATCCACGCGCTCTCCGACATGGGCATCACCGTGCTCACGCTGCCTGACGGGAGGGTGCAGCTGCTGTATACCACCAACACGGTAAGTCACGGCGGGGTGCGACAGTTGCTCGGCGCGGCGGCGCGGCCGGCCGCGCGGCTGCGGCCGCTCAACGACCCGCGCCAGATCCACGCGCTCTCCGACATGGGCATCACCGTGCTCACGCTGCCTGACGGGAGGGTGCAGCTGCTGTATACCACCAACACGGTAAGTCACGGCGGGGTGCGACAGTTGCTCGGCGCGGCGGCGCGGCCGGCCGCGCGGCTGCGGCCGCTCAACGACCCGCGCCAGATCCACGCGCTCTCCGACATGGGCATCACCGTGCTCACGCTGCCTGACGGGAGGGTGCAGCTGCTGTATACCACCAACACGGTAAGTCACGGCGGGGTGCGACAGTTGCTCGGCGCGGCGGCGCGGCCGGCCGCGCGGCTGCGGCCGCTCAACGACCCGCGCCAGATCCACGCGCTCTCCGACATGGGCATCACCGTGCTCACGCTGCCTGACGGGAGGGTGCAGCTGCTGTATACCACCAACACGGTAAGTCACGGCGGGGTGCGACAGTTGCTCGGCGCGGCGGCGCGGCCGGCCGCGCGGCTGCGGCCGCTCAACGACCCGCGCCAGATCCACGCGCTCTCCGACATGGGCATCACCGTGCTCACGCTGCCTGACGGGAGGGTGCAGCTGCTGTATACCACCAACACGGTAAGTCACGGCGGGGTGCGACAGTTGCTCGGCGCGGCGGCGCGGCCGGCCGCGCGGCTGCGGCCGCTCAACGACCCGCGCCAGATCCACGCGCTCTCCGACATGGGCATCACCGTGCTCACGCTGCCTGACGGGAGGGTGCAGCTGCTGTATACCACCAACACGGTAAGTCACGGCGGGGTGCGACAGTTGCTCGGCGCGGCGGCGCGGCCGGCCGCGCGGCTGCGGCCGCTCAACGACCCGCGCCAGATCCACGCGCTCTCCGACATGGGCATCACCGTGCTCACGCTGTTGCAAAATATGACGCATATTTACAATGCCTAAGTATCTCAGTTATACTACTAACTTAGTTCATCGTGATACAGTTTATAACTAGTACGGGAAGTCAAGGACTTGTAACTGTCATTTGATTAGGTCCATCTACACTTGTACTAACTGCTTTTGTAACGAAATTAAGATGATATTTGTTACAGGCTAAGACGTCGAAAGATGCAGCTGAGGGGCTTACGTTCATGCGTGAGATGTCCAAGTGGAACTCATTGAGTGACGTGGAGAACGGCGTGACGGCGGTGGGAGTGGAGGTGAAAGGCCGAGTGTTCCCCGCGGGCCCGGGCCATTTTGGCCGTGAGGTGCGTGACTCGCGGCTAACCGGCGCGCCCGTCCTCGCGGAGCCGCTCCACGCCTGCACACCCCTCACCAACCCGGGCCAGCTCCACGCCAAGTTCGTCGTCGCCCAACGCGGACAGTGCACCTTCGCACAAAAAGTCCGACACATACAAAACGCCGGCGCCAAACTCGCCGTCGTCCTCGATAACGTCCCCGAGTCCACCCACGCCGTCACCGCCATGTTCGCCATGTCCGGCGACGGCAAGGACGACATCGAAATACCCGCCGTCTTCCTCTTCACCCAAGAGGGCGAATATCTGATGGAAACCATGAAAGAGGACCCCGAATTGACTGTTACCGTCGGCGAACTGAATTCACTCAAAAAACAGTACATGAACGCGTGCGATGACGATAACTGCGAAGCAGTTTTGGAAACTTCGAGCGTGCCTGCAGAGTCGGAGTCATTTGATCATCTGAAAAAAGTACTTAGCCAATTGGTAGCGCAGTTTGAGTTGTCGTTGTCACATGACGAGAGCGTCAACGCGGCGTCGCAGCACTGCGGCAGCGCGGTGTCGGAGCAGCCGTTCCTAAAGGAGAAGGTCATCAGTAAAGAGGGCCACGTGGAAGGCCCTCCAGTTCCCCTGGAGACTGAAGAAGCCGCTGAGACGCCAGATCCCGCCTCGGACAGGACAATCACGATAAACACGGATGTAAATAAGCCTGACGATCTTTGAGACAGTTCATAATTATAGCAATTTGTATAAAGTGATGTAAAAACGTTGTATATATACTAATTGTAAGATTTAACATAAGGTCAACATGGTGATCTGTTGACGTAATATTAAAGTTTAAAAAATAAAAAAAATGTTGTGTCGAATATTCTTTTATATTCAGTGCAAGTAGAAGCTGTTTGTGCATACCTACAAATATGTTCGCTATTCGGTCGTACCAATCCCTCAATCTACTGGCATGCTCGTTACTGGAGTTTAGGGTAGGAGTTTATATGTTCTCGTAAATTCCTGTTTTATTTTCCAGCCAAAGAGGACACAGGGACTCGTGTAGCATCGGATTCAGTTGCACATTGTTATCACTCTTATTTATTTTTAGCTTAAAATATAAGTTACAACGATGTAAGTACAGTCGAGTTCATAAATATGTTTACGTTCCCCAAGGTTCAAAAATACCTGAGCAACCCATGACAATAAAGTCGTGTTTACATTTATTGACCACTTTGTCCATGCACATAATTTCGAACTCTACTTGTACCTGTGCAGTAGTCATTTTATTCTTAGGCGCGGAACAAGCCAATCAAGACTGCGCCACACTGCGCGCGGGTGAATCTTCTACTGCCATTGGTCAAAAAATTGGACGCCACTTTGTAAGCGTGCCACTAGTAAGAAAGAACGTGTTTAATTGTCATTGCACATTCTACCTTATATAATACGCAACAAGGTCTTTATTTAATTAGTGCTTACATTCGGTTTAATTCGGCATTGCTAGCACCCGACTGCGCTGACGTAGATTGCCGATGTAACTTATATTTATGGTCTTACTTTAAAGACATTTTTCACACCTGCTATTAAAAAAATAATCATTGTTTCCATCAAATAAGGGATCAAAGTTGTACTTTTTTTCCCTGTCAAGTGTGCCACACGGTAGCAAAATAATATCCATCTACTGTAGAATCTTTCGCTTCATTCAGGATTCAATATACCACCCTCGCTATATATAATATTATTCTGCTCCCTTGAGACACAATCTACTATTTTTTCATTGGATACCACAGCAGAATTCATAATCCAACGACACAAAAAGGTCGAGGATATCGAGGAAGTTTTTGACCACGTAAGGCCCAATGTTCATTACAATGTACACTCCTTAAATACGGTCACAGCGTTGTTCCTGACACGGCAACAAATCGGGTGTCGTCGGACCTAAACACGGCATACGGCAGTCGATTATTGCAGAATCATAGTATAGTATGGCTATTGCACATGGTATTGGTCATTTAAGACTGTGCACGGCAACCCAAAATTTCGCAGGAACAACATAGACTCAGGTTCAAAGATATATGTATAGCTTTCATAAATAAAAAAGTAGCTTTTCTTCTGTTTCGTTGATACTTTGAACAAATGAAATTCAATCCGATTTTCTATGCAATTAAATTCAAATTTACAATAATTAAATTCAACATTTTGTATGTTGGGCCTTACCAGGTTAATTGTGCACCGGCACGGCCTCATAGACCGTATCCACTCTTAATTAAGTTCTTTTGTATTTCTAAGGATCGATTTGAGCAAAAGGGAATAAGAATTTAATCTGTATACATTTCTTATTCTTGTCTGGTTGGGTTTAATTTTAAGGTTTTATTTATTAAAATTTATTTCGGTTCGACCGATGCTCTTGTAATACAACAAAACAAACACTTTAAACTAAAAATAGGCATAACATCAACAAATTCATAAGATTAAATAATTAAAAATAATGAATCCGATTCTTTTAATTTTTCACATTTCTTCTATAAGGTGGGGTAAGGGGAACATACTGGCTGCGCCAATACCTACACATTACTATTAATTTTACTCATTTACTTTTTTTTTTTTTATATATACAACCACACATTTTTGAACGCATCCTATTACACGCCATACCTGGCAACTTTCCTTCACCCCCACCCCAAACCTCAGTGCACTAAAAATACCCGTCGCGCGCGCGCTAACTCACTCAAAAACTGTTGAAAAACTCAAAAAGCCTACAAGTGTGCATACAAAGACCACAAGTGACTATCGAAGTACAAGTGTTTACTGTGAAATAACAAAATTCTTTCGTGTGTGCTGAAACACGAACGCAATATTGGATTGCCGGCTAGCGCCGATTAAAAGGTTTGTCCCACTGCACCAAGTCGTGGTCCTTCGAACCGGATTTACTAAACCCGCACCGCAAATTAACAAAACAAAAACGTTTTGTACGCAATTGAATTCCGCTCCTCAACCTCAGACTTTCTATAAGTCTGACAGATCTGACACTACTTCTCAATCTCGACCATGTAAAGTGTGTAATTATCAACAAGCTCATCCACTGTTCAAGTGTGAATATTTTCTAAATCAAAACACTCAAACGCGCAACGATATCGTACGTCAGCATACGTTCTGTATTAGGGTAGACTGGGGACAATAGAAACACGTCATGATTGAAACAAGTCAAATTTCTCGAAAACTATAATACCTACGCGACTGACGCAACACTCAGAACACGCGGTCGGCCATGTTTGAATCCTTGGCCTGTAGCGCTCGAGCGACGCTGCGAGACGGGAGTGTACACGATCCAAACCAGTTTTTCGCGGTAAAAAGTGAGTATTTGTGCTGTCGTATATTGTCTTATAACTTTGTTTACTCTTGTATTTTGCCTGATCAAATTATTTTAGTGTTATAGTTAGGAATAAACGAATGTTCATAATGGCCGTTAATCATCGTTCGAGTCTTTTTTATATGTAATATTTGACCTTGAAGTTAAAGTCATGGTGTGGGGACGACAGAAACAACTTGCTTGTGGACGATTGAAACGTTTCAATCGTCCACGCGTTTTAATCGTCCCCAAAAGTAACCGACTTCAAAATATAAGGAGGTTCTGTATTCGACGAATATGTTTGTTCTATTAATTTTCACTATCATTTGTGTAGTTTTTGACCTAGTTTATAAATTATGGAAAAATGAAATTATTTAAGAAATCTGCACGCTGCATGTTATTGTTTTTTTTATTCGAGATTTTGTAAACTATGTTTTTAACCGACGTCAAAAAAAGAAGGTTCTCAGTTTGACCTGTATGTTTGTATGTGTGTTAGGTTGAATCAATTTTGATGCGGTTTTCAAAAATAATATTTGTTACATTCTGAAGAAGGCTCTTGTACTCGTATATGTTTAACAAATGGTTATTAACAGCCTTCAAAAAAGGAGGATCTCAGTTTGACCCGTATGTCTGTACAATATAAAACAAATGGTTAGTAACTCATGCAGCTGCTCTCGAAAAGAATCATTTAGTCATTGTGACGATGAGCTGATGATGGCAGCCATAGAAAGCTACTGAAACTACTCAATAACAAAAGAAAATACAGGTCAATCACTAAAAAGAAAAAAAATGATTTTTTTTAATAAAAAAAGAACCACCTTCAATAAAATTTGCTAAATTAATTGCTTTTGTTTTTTTTTTCGCTTAATGGATATAAATGTAAACTTTGTTTTATTTTACTTAAAAAACTTAATTTGTGATTTTAATTTGGCATAACGCCATAGTAATATTTTTGTTAATATGTAGAGAGAGTGAAAGAAAGCTTGTTACAGACTGTTTTATAAGTTGATTTGATATAAGAAGAGTTTAGGGACATTTTGTTAATATTTAATTTTGCATATCATCGCCAAGGTTTTGTTTAATAAAACAATTTAAACTGATTATTTATTGCGTCTATTATTTCATTTTACATCCCGACGTTTGCAGCACTCTTTGTCACAGGGAAGGTACAAGGAATGGTTATGATTGAAACATTGTTATAGTTGAAACAGGCACTTTTGTATGAAACATGATTATGCATGTTTTCTGCAATTCTATATCGTAATATCTTATAATTGTTGTTTGTTGTGTTGTTGTTGTGGGTTCGAATCCCGGTCTGGGCATTTATTTGTGTGTTTATCACGAATATTTGCTCCTGAGTTATGGATGTTATGTATGTATATATAAGTATCTATATGTATTTATCTATTATATATATCGTCGCCTAGTACCCACAACACAAGCCTTATTGAGCTTACCGTGGGCCTAGGTTGATTTGTGTAAGATTGTCCCGTAATATTTATTTATTTATTTAATTGCATTGAAAGTGCTTTGGTTAATCAAAATGTACAAGGTAGCAGTAACAAAGAAAACTAAAGTCATATACTTTTTTTTTACACTCGTTTTTTTTATCGAGATGTTCAGTTGCTCATAAATTGAGAACTGTTTATGTTATGCTTGCGAACTTTTGATGAGCTCATTGTATGCCGTGGTAGTGATGAAAAAGATTAAAAATGATATAAGTACTTTCATTGTGCCGAAGATATTAGAGTGTTTCAATTGACCTCACATAGTGTTTCAATTGACAGTCATGTGAGGTCAATTGAACCATTCTGCCATATTCTCTTTATTACATTATTGTCAAACATTTGTGGATTATAGACCAACCAAATACATTTTATTTAGGAACCAGATAACACATTTCGACACCATTAGGGACCCACAACACCGTCTTCCAGGCAGAGTGTATGGGCATATAATAATGGCTGCTCATGCAATCGCCTCCAGGGAGGTAAGGGGATATCCCATACGCATACTTTCTGACAGTCGATCCGTACTGCAAGCCCTGCAAGGTCACGCAACAACATCTGGGCTGATACACGAGTGCCACAAAGTCCTATCAGAGGTATGTAATGACAGCGACATAACCCTGCAATGGATCATAGGGCACAGCAAATCACGCGGTAACGATGCAGCGGATGCACTGGCTAGAGAGGGTTCAGAGTCAAGAGCTGTAGGACCGGAACCCACAATTCCTCTACCCTCTGCATGGCTGCGGAGCACACTGCGACTAAACACCAAGGTAGAACACCAAAAACATTGGAACACCCTAGGAACCTGCAGGCAAACCAGGGAGGCCCTCCCGACAATCAACCCCGGATTGTCAAGGAAGCTAAAACAGCTAAAGAGGCCGGCACTCCGTCTTCTGACAGGAGCTATAACTGGTCATGCACTACTAAACAAACATCTTTTTACTTTAGGTGTTACAGACAGTCCTCTCTGCAGAGCTTGCATGGAAGAGGACGAGACAGCCGCCCACGTCATCCTGACATGTCCTGGAGTGGCGGAATACAGGGCAAAACACCTCGGAACACCGGGGTCACTACCGGAGGCCGTCGGCAACATAAAGGGTCTGCTAGGCTTCCTGGTGGAACTGGGTTGGCACGAATAACAGTAGTGCCAAAACCCCTACGCAAAATAGGCGCATTTATTACGTCGAATTGCGGAAACCCAGCCCGCGTACAACCTATAACCTAATAAATCAAGTCAAACGCGTTTATTTCTTGATACGGGATCAATGAGTAACTTTGTTACACAATCATGTTGTGAACGCTTAAATTTGAAGGTAACACCCGCGCCCTCTATCGTCAAAGGTATCGGTCAAGTAGAAAATCACTCTCTAGGAATAACGCAATTTCAAATACACTCTCGCTTCGACTCGCGCTGTACCTATACAGTATGCGCTCGAGTTATAGACACAATTACGGACTTTTTACCCAACGCGGAAGTGGATAGAACGGAATTAGTTCATCTACAACATTTGCCGATGGCCGATGACCATTATTACTCACCAGGTGAAATAGACTGTTTAATAGGCAACGAATTATTCCCGCTTTTACTCGGATCGAATAAATCGACCTCGCCGAACTCCTCGGTCGTAGGTATAGAAACTACTCTCGGATATGTAGCCATGGGTAAAGCCCAATGTTTTCCGCGCTCATCACACGCTCATTCTCGCACTCTCGACGAACCCGCTACTCACTCGCACAACTCTGACAAGACATTTTTTGTCAAATGCAAGATAACTCACTCGATCAATTAACGCAACGCCTTTGGGAAATAGAAAACGTCCCTGATAAAAAACATTTCAGTCCCGACGATGAAGCTTGTGAAAAAATATTCCAAGCAACTTACTCACGCGATGACACCGGCAGATACACGGTTGATCTCCCGTTCAAACATCCGCCTACCGAATTAGGTTCATCTTATACTGCAGCGAAATACAGTCTGTTAAATCTAGAAAAGAAATTAGACTCATCGGACTTGCGCGCTGATTATAACGCAACAATTCAAACATACATTGATCAAGGGTATTTAACCAAAGTTCAAAACGATTTTCAAGAAACTCACGCTTATCACTTACCCCACAGAGCCGTTTACCGTCCTGATAAAGAAACGTCGAAAACTCGAATTGTTCTGGACGCTGGTTGCAAAACTACATCAGGCAAATCTCTAAATGATTTGCTTTATGTAGGGCCTATTCTACAAAATAACATCGTCGAATTACTTGTCAATCTCCGCATGTTCTCAACCGCCATAACCGCCGACATTGAAAAAATGTACTTTCAAGTTAAACTCTCCGCAAATCAGCACACGTTTCAACGAATCCTGTTTAGATTTGATCCCAATTCACCTATTGACGTATACCAGTTCAATAGAGTCTGTTTTGGCGTGTCAAGCTCGCCTTATCTCGCCATGCGTGTCGTGCGTCAGCTCGCAGCAGACAGTCGCGATACTTACCCGCTCGCCGCTTATGAAGCCGAAAATCATATGTACGTAGATGATTATATCAGCTCCGTCGATGGTGTAGACACCGCTGAAAATACTTATAAAGAAATGATAGCTATATTCAAATATGGAGGTTTCAATTTAATAAAATGGATCTCGAATGATAATCAACTCATGTCGCGTATTCCATCCGCACACAAAAGCCCGCTCGCTATTAAATTTGATGATGATCCCAACGGTCATACTAAAATCGTAGGTATGCAATGGCAACCTGCTGATGACAATTTTCATTTTAAAATCAACATAGATTTCCCTGAAACTTGTACTAAACGCTCGATTCTCTCTGTCACCGCGCGCTTATTTGATCCGCTCGGTCTCGTTAGCCCCTTGTCGCTTACTTGAAGCTCCTCATTCAAGAATGTTGGAAATTACAACTTTCTTGGGATGACGAGGTGCCTGATTTCATTATTTCCAAATGGAAACAATTCCACAAGGAACTACCGCATTTATCGGAATTAAAAATACCGCGTCATATAGGCATAACTTCTACAAATAAAATAACTTTACTCAGATTCGCGGATGCCAGTCAGCAATGTGACGGTGCTGCCATCTACATCCGCGTTGATAATGATGAAAACGCGACCGCACACTCTGTGAAATTACTCACCGCTAAACCTAAAGTCTCCAATCCTAATAAAACCCTCGCTCGCTTAGAACTCTGTGCCGCAGTTTTGCTTGCTAAGTTAATATAGTAAATATTGATGTCAGCTAAAGGTAGAATAGTGTCACTTTTGGTAGATTATTATCACTCATCGAATTTACACACAGGACCCGCTTTAGTATTATCTCTGATTAGGCAGAAATACTGGATTCTCTCCGCTCGCAATTTGATTGGCCAAAGAGTACACAAGTGTAACTCTTGTTTTAAACTTAAACCGCTTTCTACTAATCCACCCATGGGTGACCTTCCGTCCATTAGGGTTTCTCAAGTCAAATCCTTTGTGCATACGGCCGTCGATTACGCCGGACCTTTTTACGTTACGCACATACGCAAGCGAGGCGTAAAAAGCCACAAAGCTTATATCTGTTTGTTTGTTTGTCTAACAACAAAAGCGCTCCACTTAGAGCTGGTCTCCGATCTAAGTACAGATTTATTTCTTGCCGCGTTCAAGCGCTTTATTTCACGCAGAGGTCCAGTCTCAATATTATATAGCGACGGAGGTTCCAATTTCATTGGCGCGAAACGCAAATTGAACGAAATTTACCCACTTATACAGTCCACTGATTATAATAACTATCTGAGTCATTATCTCACACAACATAAGATTCAATTTCAACACAGCCCGCCTTATGGCCCGCATTTTAACGGTTTGAGTGAGACTAATGTCAGATCGGTTAAAACTCACTTATACAAAGCTATCGGAAGTCAAATTCTCACATATGAGGAACTTAATACAATTTTGGTACAAATTGAAGGTTTGCTAAACAGCCGTCCAATTTGTGTCTTGTTGTCAGATCCTTCTGATCCGACCGCATTAAGTCCCAGTCACTTTTTAAATATTACTCCACTCAAATATATCTACATGCAGAAAATATAGGCCCCGCTGTATCAGAAAATAGATTAACCCGCTATCAACTTCTAAATAAAATAGTACAAAGTTACTGGAAACGCTGGAGTATGGAGTACCTTACTTCGCTACAACAACGCAACAAATGGAATTCACCCTCCAAACCTGTGAGTGTGGGAACAGTTGTCATTATTAAGGATAATCATTATCATCCTATGTTTTGGCCTCTCGCTGTTGTCTCAGAAGTTTTCCCCGGAAAAGATAATATCATTCGCGTCGCTAGAGTTAAATCTTCTTCAGGAACTATTATTATACGCCCTGTAACTCGGCTCTGTCCGTTACCTACTCAATAAACTAATTTTTAATTGTTTAAACTTAGTTCTTAAGAATTAGAAATATTATCATTTCAACGCAAATAACGCAATGTAGAGGAAACCTCTAGGCCCCTCAAAGTTGGCTTCGCCAAAACCTACACATTACTATTAATTTTACTCATTTACTTAAATTTTTTTTTAATATACAACCACACATTTTTGAACGCATCCTATTACACGCCATACCTGGCAACTTTCCTTCACCCCCACCCCAAACCTCAGTGCACTAAAAATACCCGTCGCGCGCGCGCTAACTCTCACTCAAAAACTGTTAAAAACTCAAAAAGCCTACAAGTGTGCATACAAAGACCACAAGTGACTATCGAAGTACAAGTGTTTACTGTGAAATAACAAAATTCTTTCGTGTGTGCTGAAACACGAACGCAATATTGGATTGCCGGCTAGCGCCGATTAAAAGGTTTGTCCCGCTGCACCACATACTATATTTTTCACATCTCATTCTATACTAGGTACGAAGTATAAGGTTTTTAATAGTTTTGCTAAAGACAATACATACTTATTTGCGTTAGCTTTCCAGGATCAAACTACTTTTTATGCTAGTTCTAATGCTTCTTCTTCTTATTTAAGAGCTCTTGTCGGTGGAGTAATATCCAACTTGTTCTACATTCTGCCTTTCTTTTTATTTCTCTATACGATGAAGCGTTTATTTGCTCTTTTATTTGCTCCATGTAAGATATCCTCGGCCTTCCCCTTTTTCTTTTCCCTCCTGTTTTTCCCTCTATTATTGTTTTCATCCAGTCATCGATAAGCTAGGATAAAATGGTTATTTGATAGGCTAGTTATATCATTTCCCTTTCCCGGTTTTTGGGGTAAGAGAAACAAAATCAACTAATCTCAATAAATCTACAAGTAGTAATAGGTACTAGTGTGGCTGTGGATAATACCCAGGCAAATCAATATTAACAACATCTTTATTGAAATGTGTTAATGTGCTTAACGGAATGCAGTTGCAAATAGAAAATTTATATTTATCAAAATCGGAATTTGGGGTAAGGGAAACATTAGAGTTTCGAACAGGGCTAGTTAACTAAAAAAACCCGGCCAAGTGCGTGTTGGACCACGCACAACGAAGGGTTCCATGCCTGTTAAAAAGGTCGTATCGTCACAAAATTCTTAAGGCACTTACGTTCTCTTCTATAGGGAAGGCAGTTTTTCAGCAATATGTCGAAAACATTTGAACCGATCTTGTTCAAAATAATGGTCGGTGATAGAATATAATAAGCACTATGCCCATGATTTTTTCCCTCCGGCCGTTTTGGCAACCAAGTTTCGCAACCAGTTGTCAAAAAGGAATTAATCATCTTGTTACGCAACTAGTTGCCAAAAAAGAAAATCTATTCCTGAACCAAAACCAGCGTAGATGACAGTGGAGTTTCGCAACCAGTTGCCGAAAAGGAAAAAATTGTCTGTTTACAACTGGTTACGAAATAAGACTCTCATTTCACAGCTAGCATAGCGACACTACGTGACATCTAGAATATCCTAAAATCAAATAGACATTTTAAAAATACCTATAGACAAGAGTTTAAAGGTGTTGTATATATGAATATAATTATGAATAACTATATATTCTGTACTATGTCTGTACTAGAAGCTTCATCTTAGTTGGTTCAGAAAATCAAAATCAGTCCAAAAAGTACGTTCTGGAATTGTTACTTTATGTTGCATATTAAATATCAGAATGATTACAGCTTACTAGTAGGTATACGATATCTGATGCATTTTTTAAGTTCGTTAAATTTGTATCATTATCACATTCTGCTCGTCTTATTTTTCTTCATAGTTAAAAAATACAAGTAATAATATGTAAATGACGTTTTTTTTATGGTTTTGTCAAGGGCTTATATAATAACAAATATCGTAATATTTTTCCCAAACGTCACAAGAAATAACAATCCATTAAGTAACACGCTTGGCATTAAAAAAATAGTTGCCATTTAAACAGTTTTAAACAAATCTTTCACAGCACAAATCGCCATCAAAATCGTTTTGTGCTGAGTTATGATAAAAAAAGTTTTTTTTAATTGTTATTAACTACTAGAAGTATTCCAAAAAGTTTTTAGGACATTTTAATCTCTAAATATGATCAGTAATACACTGTTAAATTCTGTCGGGTTTTAACAGCCCGCGGTATAATATATATTTTTATATACAAACTAGGCACATTACGTTCTAAGTGTCTGAGACCTATTCTTCATTGGCAACTGGATGTCAAACAGGAATAGATTTTCTTTTTTGGCAACTAGTTGCGTAACAAGATGATTGATTCCTTTTTGACAACTGGTTGCGAAACTTGGTTGCCAAAACGGCCGGAGGGGATTTTTTTTATATTTTTTCAAGTATTTTATTGCATTCATGTTATAGTATACAGCCTGTGCCGTAAAGTATTTTTACAAATATTTTTGGTGATATTTCATTTATTTTCCTTAGATTTTAGGTGTATATACAACAAAATAATTTGTTACACTATAAAGATTAAGTAATCAACATCAATTACCAATTTTCTTTAAAATTTAAAGAACGAGCGATTGTTTCCCTTCAAGGCTCACTTTAAATTTTGCTAAGCACTGAGTTGAGCTTAAACTGCACGCCAGGGCTATATTTTTTATTTCAAATGACCATTGATGGTGGTGTAATAAGGATCAGTAATTCTTCATCATGTTGGTATCTAAAATTCACTATCCTGTTCAAGATTAATGCAGTTACGAGGATTTGCGTACATCGATGCCCTCAGTTTTTCTGGGAATTTTAGTTTGTATGAAAACATGGATTACCTACTTTCAACTCCAACTGATTTTGAGATAAGAATATTTTTTCGATCACTATCTAGATTTTAGGCTTATACGTACCTATTAAATTTGCAATTCAATATAGGTGAATTGCAAATTTAATAGGTACGTCCCGATTCTTGTTGTGATATATTTTCATTGTTTTTTTGTAATACAATACACCTGTTTCAGACAAAGCGAAATCTTCGCAAAAAAAATATTCTGTTTCTGCTTGCAAACGGGTCTATTGTACACAGATATGAATAAAACCCTTTTTTTTACATCAAACGTCAGCTAAAGCTTGTCTTCGTAACATATTACCAAGCAATTATGTGTAGTTCAATCACAGTTTTCATTTATTTATATGTGTATATGAAAAAATACTTTTCGGTACAGGCCTTACATAGTTGACACATGTTACTAGGGTTGCCAACTTTTTTTGGGGGAGATATAGTATTTTCCAGAAAAAAACGACAAAAATATAGTACACCGTAAAAATATATAGTACCTACCTACTTGGCTGGGCAATATAATCCAGTAACTTTGTCGCCTGCAAGTACGGAGAAGAATGCGTCAAATCCGGTAGTTCTGATTTTTGCAGACTTGTTTATAATGTTGAATGAATAATCCAAGTTTGTGACCTCAAGCGCCGAACGGAACTTTGTCAAAAATCGAAAATACCGAGAAATCCCTAAAGGACTCGTTTTTGATAGAACGTTTTAAGGACGTATTTAAATAAGCCTAAATTTGCTACAATATTAAACTAGAATCGTCGCTGTAGACCCAATATTTTCCGAGATAAAGCTTTTCAAAAATCATAATTTTTTCGTACCTACTTCGAAATTTTTTGCAATATTTAAATAAGCCTATATTTGCTACACTATTAAACTAGAATCGTCGCTGTAGACACAATAGTTTCCGAGATAAAGCTTTTCAAAAATCATAATTTTTTCGTATTTCGAAATTTTTTGCAATATTTTAGTGTTGCGAAGTTCGAAAAATTATAAACTTTAAAAGGTTTTATCTTGGAGACTATTGGGTCTACATAGACAATTCTAGTCTCATATTGTAGCAAATCTAGTCTTCATCAGTCTCCTGAGAAGGTACTATCAAAAACTAGTCCTTTAAGGTTAAGTATAATAAAAACTTTCGCGGTAATTTCGATTTTTGACAAAGTTGCGTTCGGCGCAAGTGGTCACAAACTTGGATTATTCATTGGGCCAACATCATAAACAAGTCTGCAAAAAAACACAATTACCGGATTTGACGCATGCTGTGGATGTATGAAGTTACTGGGATTAATGTTGCTATTTAGTAAAAACCTCGGCAATTTGAAGCACTTCGTAAGGTCCCCCAAAATATAGTATTTTTGCGTACTATATATTTCTTCAACAGTATATAGTACAAAGAGTCAAAATATAGTACAATACTATATAATACAGTACGGTTGGCAACCCTACATGTTACAGTAAGTGTCAAACAATAACCCTGTAAGCGTTTATTCTCGGTTGTGCCCCTAAAGGAGCCGGGGTCCGCTTTGACACCTAATTCCAAGATTTGGCATAGGCACTCGCAATACATCTCGGTATTTATAGATTAGAACTTACAACTAATAGTCTAATAAAGTAACATAAGCCAGCGGTAAACATCGTTATTTCTAGATATTTTGTTTGTATCTTTATGCATAAGTATATGTTTGTTTATGTTAGTAGGTATTTAAATTACTAAACATATTTATATATAGACACACATATCTATATATATATATATATATATATATATATATATATAGATATGTGTGTCTATATACTGTGTTGAGACAAATATAATTTGCTAGTATATATATGTTGTACTTTTATAGTTTTTCATCTTGGTATATTCATTTATCTCCACTTATAATAAATCTCTAAATTAAAAAAAGAATCAGCCAGTTTGAAACTAAGCTTTCTGTGGTACGAATGTTCTCAGCATCCCATGGACGGAAAAATATGAAACATTTTATATAGGTACATTATTATTCCAGCTGCAACTTAGGATAGTTTTTATCCGACTGCGACAATTAATTTATTTTCCGTAATATACGACTTCATTTAATTTTTCATTTATTATTCTTAAAGTATATCGCCGCCACATCTGTCAGCTAAAAGAAACGTCAAAATCACAGACTAATAAGAAATACTACGGACAAAATGGCGGAATTGCTTTGCCTTTCTTTCGCCTATTAATAATTTTAATCCCGTCTACGATACACATTGACGAGACACATAGGTACCAAAAGCAAATATAAAATTAATCGATTTTGATATGCGAACTTATATGCGCAAATGTCGAATTAAGGCGTAATTTGTACAAATGTAACAACAAATTCGAACAACATAAACTTGGTTTTTTTGAATGGCACGCGCGCGCGCTCTTTGCGTATTCAGCCAAACCACGAAAACCGAAACTCGAAGTTTGTATATCTGAGGGCCTACCGCGAACGGCATTCGAAGTTTTCCCTCTCTGTCGCACTTATGTACGAACTTGTAAGTATGACAGAGAGGGGAAACTTCGAATGCCTTTCGCGGTAGGCCCTCTGCATTCCTGTCATTTGTTAGTGCGATAGAGATAGAGATACCCGAATATTTTCGAATTCCGAAGTTCGTGGTTTAAAAGAAAATACGGATGTCGGATAGATCTAAATTAATATTTTATGTGTGAATATGGTTAAAATTATTTGGAAATACTATTGTTGTTATTGTTTTAGTATATTTGACTAGCTTTAAGTTTAATATTGTACGTCCGAAATGGGCAAGCTGTTGGACTTTATTTTACCCAAAACAACTAAATGTACACAGTTCTGACAATAAAGAAATCTTATTTTATCTTATCTTATCGAAAATAGGGATGTAGACACTAAACAAAATAATCATAATGTTGTATTATCTCAAAAAAAAACAACGCAAGAGGCTATATAGGTAATCACTAAGTTATAAGTGTATAAAGTTTTAGGAGGGGGTTTGTTGCGTCTCTTTTCCGCAAAACGCACCTTTATAATGAAACGATTGTTTTTTACTATGACGCTCGAGGATCGTGACGTCACGGTCCCTGATCGTTTTCTCACTCTAACAAGCGACATTAAAACGGTTGTAGCTTCGTAATTTTTTGAGATATATTTGAATGAGTTTTTCGTTTCTTCTTTCTTTTGAAGTGAGTCTACAGCTACACCTCTATTTGGAAGACAAGCGGAAATAATCCATAAGTACTATCCATACTAATAACCCATACTTCCATACTAATATTATAAATGCGAAAGTGTGTCTGTCTGTTACCTCTTCACGCCCAAACCGCTGAACCGATTTAGATGAAATGAGCCCCGGGGAAGGACAAAGGGTAGTTTTTATATCTGAGGGGCTGAAATTGGGGGTGGAAATTTGTATGGAGCTACTTAAACCGCTGCACCGATTTAGATGAAATTTGGTATATAAATAGTTTGAGTCCCGGGGAAGGACAAATAATAGGTTTTATCCCGGAAATCATCCCCTAAGGGGGTGAAAAGGGCGGGGGGGGGGGGGGGGGGGTGAAATTTGGATGTAATCTATTTTGATGAAATTTGGTGTAGATATAGGTTAAGTCCTGGGAAAGGACATGGGATAGTTTTTACCCCAGAAATTATCCCCTAAGGGGGTGAAATTAGGGGTGAAAATTTGGATGGAACCCATTTTAATACAATTTGGTATAGAGATAGCTTGAGTCCTGGGAAAGGACATAGGACAGTTGTAATTCCGGAAATCACTCCCTAAGGGGGTGAAATGGGGGGTGAAAATTTAGATGAATCCCGTTAAGATGAAATTTGGTATAAAGGTCGTTTGAGTCCCGAAGAATGACATTAGATAGTTTTTATCCCGAAAATCATTCCCTAAGGGTATGAAATAGGGGGTGAAAGTTTGGATAAAATCCATGTACCTAGATGAAATTTGGTATAGAGATAATTTGAGACCCTTCAAAGGATATAGAATAGTTTTTGCCTCGGAAATCATCCCTTAAGATGGTAGAAGTTTGTTTGCATTATATTTTCTAAGTATTAAGTTCTACGCGGACGAAGTCGCGGGCAACAGCTAGTAGAATAATATGCGTTATCTCCACTTATAATACATCTCTAGAATCAGCCAGTTTGAAACTAAGCTTTGGGTTGTCACGAATGTTCTCAGCATCCCGTGAACGGATAAATTTGAAACATTTTTTGTAGGTACCTACATTATTATTCTAGCTGCAACTTAGGATAGTTTTTATCCGACTGCGACAATTAATAAATTTTCCGAACTATACGACTTCATTAATTTTTCATTTATTATTCTTAAAGTAAGTATATCGCCGCCACATCTGTCAGCTTTGTGAAACTTCAAAATTGGCGGAATTGCTTTTCCTTAATTTCACCTATTAATAATTTAAATCCCGTCTCCGATAGACCTTCACGAAACGCATACCAAGAGGTAAAGCATAAGAAATGAATCGATTCTGATATGAGAACTTATATGCGCAAATGTCGTATTAAAGCGTAATTTCATTAAATGTATCAAGAAATTCGAACAATATAAGTAACACTAATGATTTTTTTAATGGCACGCGCGCGCTCTCTTTGCGCATTCAGCCAAACCACGCAAACCAAAACTCGAAGTTCGTATATCTGCATTCCTCTCACTCGAGTAATGTTAGTGCGATAGAGATAGAGATACCCGAATATTTCGAATTCTGAAGTTCGTGGTTTTAAAGAAAATACGGATGTCGGATAGATCGAAAATAGGGATGTAAACACTGTAGACACTAAATAAAATAATCACAATGTTGTAGGTATTTTCTCGAAAAAGGACTTAAAATGAAGTCAAATGGAGAAAAAACAACGCAAGCGGTTATTTAAGTAGTCACTAAGTTATAAGTTTTAAGAGGGGGTATGTTCTGTCCCTTTTCCGCAAAACGCACCTTCATATGAAACGACTGTTTTTTACTATGAGTACTTATGACGCTCGAGGATCGTGACGTTACGGTCCCGATCGTTTTCTCACTCTAATAAGCGATATTAAAACGGTTGTAGCTTCGTAATTTTTTGAGATATTTGAACGGGTTTTTCGTTTCTTGTTTCTTTTGAAGTAATAATAAATTTTGAGTCTACTCCCCTATTTGGAAGACAAGCGGAAAGAGTACCTAATCTATATATTAAAGACTAGAGATTATTATAAGTGGAGATGAGTCATTTGAAGAAATAGATACCTACAGAAAAAAAACCGGCCAAGTGCGAGTTGGACTCGCGCACGAAGGGTTCCGTACCATTATCTATAAAAACGGCCACAAAATCACCTTTGTTGTATGGGAGCCCCCCTTAAAAAAATATTATATTTTGTTTTTAGTATTTGTTGTTAAAGTGGCAACAGAAATACATAATATGTGAAAATTTCAACTCTCTAGCTATCACGGTTCTTGAGATACAGCCTGGTGACAGACAGACGGACGGACGGACAGCGAAGTCTTAGTAATAGGGTCCCGTTTTACTCTTTGAGTACGGAAGCCTGAAAAACAGTACGGATTGACCGCAAAAAGTATGATAATTATATTTATGGGAACAAAAATATAAATGCCTATGTCCTGACTGACTCACTCACTCACTCATCAACTCACAGCCTAAACTACTAGGCCTAGAGAGTTGAAATTTACACCAGAACTACCTTTTACAACGTAGGCAACGGATAAGAAGTAATTTTCGGAAATCATACCCCTAAAGGGGTTAAATAGGG
Source organism: Epinotia brunnichana (assembly GCA_963854355.1). Lineage (NCBI taxonomy): Eukaryota > Metazoa > Arthropoda > Insecta > Lepidoptera > Tortricidae > Epinotia > Epinotia brunnichana. Next base: position 23,475,524 of record OY977935.1, read on the forward strand.
GAGGTGCAAAGTTTGTATGGGGGAAACTTGATTTTTTGAGCTAGAGACTTAAAACTTTGTATAACGAATACTTATTAGAATACAAATAAAGTACTTTCAACGTTTAGGAAAATTCTGCCCCTAAGGGGGTTAGAAAGGGGTGTGTGGCGTCACTCCTGTCAAATCTGACGAGTTCTGCATCGCACTATCGAAGTTTCTTAAATCAGTTGCATAAATATAACATCCAAACAACTCTCATCGGACTTCGGTCCCTGAGAGATCTCTCTATTGTCGTATATTCTACATTGGTGACCCCGACAATGGACAACTCTGAATATCCTGACTGACGCCCGACTCTTCTCAGCAAGCCAGACTCTCTCTCTCTCTCTCTCCGCTCGCCACCCTGGCTCTGAGCGCTCGCTCACCACGCTGGCTCTGAGCACTGGCAAGCTGCACTCTACTCTTCATACATCCTTGACCCCTCCGTCTCAAAGGGGGGCTGATGTGGCGTCACTCCTGTCAAATCTGACGAGTTCTGCATCGCACTATCGAAGTTTCTTAAATCAGTTGCATAAATATAACATCCAAATAGGGTTTGCAATCCGGATATCCGGATATCCGAAATATCCGGATATCCGCCGAATTTCGGATCCGGATCTTACAGGCTCTTGGATCCGGATCTTTCGGATATTACGGATCCTTAAAATACAACAATGAAAACCGAAAATACGGCTACAAAATTATGTTTTTACCGAGTCCATGCTGAAAACCGAATGGTAGATTACTCAATCTCTGTTTTTATTTACCACTTCGTCATCCCAGACCAGATTATTTTTGTTTTTAATTTATTAGTCACAAAAACTAATTAAACCTACATACTAGAAACTAGTAAAAATGCCGCAGTTTCATGGCGAAAGTTGGCGTTGGTTTAAATGCACTAATTCACCGTAGGCAAAGACACAAAGTAGGTAATTATTATAAATCCAATGTTACCTATATAGCTATCTACTAAAGACTTACGCCCGTATTCATAAACGTTCAAAAAGCCTATTTTAATTATTTAAAATGGCGTTAAAATTCGTTTGTCCTTATCTGTCACTTTGACATTTGTGTTCGTAAGAAGTGGACAAAGCACATTTTATTTAGCAGCCATTTTAAGTTTTATGAATAAGGGGATTAGTTTAGTTAAATAAACCTATAGAAATAACTAAGAAGTATAGTTGACCCAGGAAGTAAAAAGTAAATGCAGAAACAATACCTACGTTTAATACTTGTAATATTTTTTTAAATTTTTAGTATGATGATCTTGACCTATAATATGATCATGTAATATAATACGCATGGTATGCTATATTAATGCCCGTTCACCGTTTTTGCCATATCCAGACACAGTCTTGCCTAAAGGAATGCCCCCTGCTACACAAACACCTTTTCCCTCGTCCGAATCACATTGTCAATTTCTCCTCCTAGATTTGATACCTAGTTACAACCCTATTGAATTAACTCCGGTACATAGAGCTCATTGAAATATATGTACGATACGGAGTTAACTTGACCTGCTGTGGTCAATCACGTAACGCATTGTATGCACGTAAGGTAGATCTACATGTCAAATGTTATGTGGGAAAATGACAGTTCGATAGCTAACGCGCGTTTGGAACGTTACGTTGATTACCCCTGGTTGTTATTCAAGTGACAGCTTTCAGTGACGTAACTCTCACTTTGCCGGTTAGTTTGTAGTTGTAAATAAAAAGTTGAATAAAAAAAAGAAGTTTATACTCTATATGACCTCGGTAATGCGTACCTATTTAAAATATTTCAGGTATACGGTGGTGTAGCCGTTTTTTCTTGATTTAAACTTACAATTCCTACTTTATACCAAAAAAAACCTTGTGGATCCGTATTATCCGAAAGATCCGGATATCCGGATCTGTTGAATTGAAATATCCGAAATATCCGGATCCAAAATATTGGCGGATCTTGCAAACCCTACATCCAAACAACTCTCATCGGACTTCGGTCCCTGAGAGATCTCTCTATTGTCGTATATTCTACAGGTGTAAAGTTTGTATGGGGGAAACATTATTTTTTAGACAAGCGACTTAAAACTTTGTAGAAAGATTACTTCTTATTACACAAATAAAGTACTTTTAGCGTTTTGAAAAATTTCACCCCTAAAGGGTTGCAAAGTTTGTATGAGTGAAACTCCTTTTTGAGATAGAAGCTTAAAAGTTTTTAGAAATATTACTTACTAGCTGTTGCCCGCGACTTCGTCCGCGTAGAACTTTTTATCGTCTTAGAAAATGATTTCTCTCAATACAATATTTGAACCCTATTTTAGGGGATATTTAAAAAAAAACGTTGATGTTCATTTTCTAGTTTGTGAACAAACAGTCTAAAACCAAAGTTAAAAATCTCATACTTTAAAAATGCCTTGAAATACTCAAACTTTGAACCAATTTAACACTCTTAGGGGATGAATTTGGAAAAACTCTGAAATCAGTTTTGTAGTCTTTTAACGTACAGAATAAGACCGAAGTTAAAAATCTCTTACTCACACTTTAAAATTTTATTGCTCGCCATTTAAAATTTGAACCCCCTTTTAAACCCCCTTAGAGGTTGAATTTTTCTAATCGCTGAAAGAACTTTTTTCGTAAACTTTTAAGTCTCTAGCTCAAAAAAAGTGTTGCCCATACAAAGCTTTCTTAACCCCCTTAGGGTTGGAATTTTCTAAAACTCTGAAAGTACTTTATTATTAATTTTAATAAGTAACATTTCGAATAGTTTTAAATCTAGTAAAAAAAAAAGTTTTTCCCACACAACACTGGCTACCCTTCTTAAGGATCTTATGGATCCCCTTAGGGATGGAGTTTTCTAAAACGATGAAAGTTCTTTTTTAGTATTCTAATAAGTAATATTTTTGCAAAGTTTTAAGTCTAACTCAAAAAAAGTGTTGCCCATGCAAAGCTTGCTCTCCTTTTTAACCCTATTAGGGGTGGAATTTTCCAAAACGATTTGTGTTCTTTTTTTGTATTTGAATAAGTAATCTTTCTACAAAGTTTCAAGTCTCTAACTCAAAAACATAAACTTTCCCTGATAAAAACTTTGCACCCCTTTTTATCCCCCATAGGGATAGATTTTTTCTTTTTTTTGAATTTTTATAAGTAATCTTTCTACAAAGTTTTAAGTGTCTAGCTCAGAAAAAGTGTTCCCCATACAAACCTTGCACCCTTTTTTAACCCCCTTAGGGAATGATTTTTGTAAAACGCCGAATGTAGTATTTTTCATGTTCTGATAAGTAATTTTTCGACAAAATTTTAAGTCTCTATTAAAAAAAAATATGTTTTTCCCATACAAACTTTGCACCCTTTTTTACCCCCTTAGGGGTGAATTTTTCCAAAACGCTGAAAGTACTTTCTTTGTATTTAAATAATCTTTCTACAAAGTTTTAGGACTCTAGCTAAAAAAAATAGTTTCCCACATACAAACTTTGCACCCCTATTTTAGCCCCCTATTTTTACGGGTAGAATTTTCTAAAACGCTGAAAGTACTTAATTTGTATTCTGATGACTAATCTTTTTACAAAGTTTTAAGTCTCTATTTAAAAAAAATATTGTTTCCCCCATACAACATTTGCACCCCTATTTTACCCCCTTAGGGGTAGATTTTTTTAAAACACTGAATCTAGGTACTTTATTTGTATTCTAATGAATAATTTCTCTACAAAGTTTTAAGTCTCTATTTAAAAAAAAGTAGTTTATTCCCATACAAACTTTGCACTCTATTTTACCCCTTTAGGGGCAGAATTTTCTAAAACCCTGAAAGTTCTTTATTTGTATTCTAATGACTGATCTTTCTACAAAGTTTTAAGTCTCTATTTAAAAAAAAATTGTTTCCCCCATACAAACCTTGCACCCCTATTTTACCCCCGTAGGGGTGGAATTTTCCAAAACGCTGAAAGTGTTTCATTTGTATTCTAATAACTAATTTTTCTACAAAGTTTAAGTCTATAGCTCAAAAAAAAAAGGTTCTCCCATACAAACTTTGCAACCCTACTTTACCCCCTTAGGGGTAGAATTTTTAAAAATTCCCTTTTATCCCTAGCCCACGTTATAAAAGCAACATACTGTGCAAAAATCAACTCTCTAAGATTAGTAGTTTCGGCTGTGCGTTGATGAGTGAGTGAGTGAGTGAGTGAGTGAATAAGTCAGTCAGGACATAGGCATTTATTATGTATAAATAGATAGAAGATAATGAAACTCCCATTCAAATATCTCAAAAAATTATGAAGCTACATCCGTTTTAATGTCGCTTGTTAGAGTGAGAAAACGATGAGGGACTGTGACGTCAGTATACTCGAGCGGCATAGTAAAAAACAATCGTTTCATATGAAGGTGCGTTTTGCGGAAAAGGGACAGAACATACCCCCTCTTAAAACTTTGGACTCTTATAACTTAATCATTACCTATATAACCTCTTGCTTTGTTTTTTTCTCCATTTGACTATATTTATTTTAAATTCTTTTTCGAGAAAATACATTATGATTATTTACCATATTTTCGATTCCTGAGCTATAACCACGAACTTCGGAATTCGAAAATATTCGGGTATCTCTATCTCTATCGCACTAACCACACTCGAGTGACAGGGATGCAAATATATGAACATTGAGTATCGGTTTTCGTGGTAGCGCCGCATGTACTTTGGCTGAATGCGCCGAGCGCGTGCCATTGCCATTCAAAAAAAACAAATTCGTGTTAATTATATTGTTCAAATTTGTTGATTTCATTTATTGAAATTACGACATAAAACGACATTTGCGCATATAAGTTCTCATATCAGAATCGAATATTTTTTTATGGTTTATATTTTAGCATTTGTCTCGTAAAGGTCTATCGTAGACGGGATTTAAATTATTAATAAGTGAAAGGCAAAGCAATTCCGCCATTTTGACGAAAATTTGACGTTTCTTATAGCTGACAGTTGGAGCAGCGTTTGATTTCAATAAAAATAAATGAAAAATTAAATGAAGTCGTATATTTCGGAAAATTAATTAACTGTCGCAGTCGGATAAAAACTATCCTAAGTTGCAGCTAGAATAATAATGTACCTATATAAAATGTTTCATATTTTTCCGTTCATGGGATGCTGAGAACATTCGAACCGCGCAAAGCTTAGTTTCAAACTGGCTGATTCTTTTTTTAATTTAGAGATTTATTATAAGTGGAGATTACGATACAAATAATACGAAACAAATAAAGTATTTTTAGCGTTTTGGAAAATTCCACGCCTAAGGGGATGAAAAAGGGGTGCAATGTTGGTAAAGGGGATTTTTTGGAGCTAGAATCTCAAAACTTTTTAGAAACATTAAATAATAAAAAAAAATAAAGATATGAGATTTGTAACTTCGATCTTAGCCTGTTTAGACTACCAAAATTATTTCAGCGTTTTTTGAAATTCTTACCCCATAGGGGATTATAAGGGCATTCAAAGTTTGTATGGAGAGCAAGATATTTTTAAAGTAAGGGATTTGTAAGTTCGGTTTTAGACAAAACAAACATGCTAAAATACTACATAACTTATTTCAGCGTTTTTTTTTATTCATTGCCTAAGAAGGTTAAAACGGGGTTCTAAGTGTGTATAAAGAGCAAGCCATTTTGAAAGTAAGAGATTTCTAACTTCGGTTTTAGACTGTTTACTAAAAGACTAGGCACAAAACTAATTTCAATGTTTTTTTTAATTTATTCCTTAAACAAACTTTTAGACGATGACATGTTATACGCGGACGAAGTCGCGGGCAACAGCTAGTTTAGTAATATATTCTTTAGTTTAGTAAAAAATTGATCCTTATTTTCTTTTCTTATGTGTTCTGGTAGTTTGTTGTAGGTATATTTTTATTGACATGGTTGGCGGACCTGAGGAATGGAGTTTTAACCGGGAGGTTGGAGGCACAAGCTTTGATTTATATCTCAGACTGTATGGTTACGGCGGGTCTTCTCGTGTTGTATATAATGGGGAACTTGCTTGGGACTTCCATTTCGAATATATTTGCACCTAATCGATGCGGATATACGTGGAGATATCATACAAAAGAAAAAAATAAATAAAAAAAACGATTGGATTAGTTTTATCTCACGTCAAAATGACGAAAAAATATTTATTATTTTTTAGATAAAATAACATAACAGTTACACAGAATATTGAATTAGAAATGATAAATATTTTGTAGAACAAGTATAAACTTAAACGTAAATTTTGTGGAGATAATTGCAAATTAATGACTTGTATATTAGTTGTGACGTCATAGCATAAGCCCGTTTATATATAGAGCGTTTTCGGGGGGTGCTGGCGCGTCCAGATTTCAAATGCATATAACATCGGAAAAAGAAATCATAAGAAAGTTTTAATGCTACAGTTGATATTCCTCTGGATCATACTTTTGATTTTCGTAATAAAATAAAAAGGAGCAAGTTCCCAATTCAGAGTGTTTACGGACGAACTTACATATTTCCAGGATGTAGGTATAATGGTATAAGCAGGGCAAGGTAAGTATCGGCTTGCAACTATCGGTTTGTTTTATATTTACGAGTATACGGATTCGTTTTTTTTGCAACGTGAAGACGGATGGAGCGTCGACACTGCTACCCCTTTTAATAGTTAAGTTTTTAATTTAAAACTTTTGTGTTAATTGTTTTTTTTTCCTTCTAATTTGTATGGAAGTATTTTGAAAGTAGGTACCTTCTAGCAGATAAAAAAAGAATTATCGACATTAGTTCACTTCAAAAAGATTATCTCTGAATAACCAACATAGATTTTTTCTTAATAAAGCGTGGTGAAAGTTTGTACGGAACCCTTGCTGGTGCGCGAGACAAATCAAATCAAATCAAAATAATTTTGTTTCAAATAAACTCAAAGAGTGCTTGAGAAACGTCACAAAAGAAAGTTAAAGTTGACTAAATACACGGAAAATATTACAATAAGATACAGAACTATTAAGCTTAATCTCCACTTATAATAAATCTCTAAATTAAAAAAAGAATCAGCCAGTTTGAAACTAAGCTTTCTGTGGTACGAATGTTCTCAGCATCCCATGGACGGAAAAATATGAAACATTTTATATAGGTACATTATTATTCCAGCTGCAACTTAGGATAGTTTTTATCCGACTGCGATAATTAATTTATTTTCCGTAATATGCGACTTCATTTAATTTTTCATTTATTATTCTTAAGTATATCGCCGCCACATCTGTCAGCTAAAAGAAACGTCAAAATCACAGACTAATAAGAAAAACTACGGACAAAATGGCGGAATTTCTTTGCCTTTCTTTCGCCTATTAATAATTTTAATCCCGTCTACAATATACATTGACGAGACACATAGGTACCAAAAGCAAATATAAAATTAATCGATTTTGATATGCGAACTTATATGCGCAAATGTCGAATTAAGGCGTAATTTGTACAAATGTAACAACAAATTCGAACAATATAAACTTGGTTTTTTTGAATGGCACGCACGCGCGCTCTTTGCGTATTCAGCCAAACCACGAAAAACCGAAACTCTAAGTTCGTATATCTGCATTCCTGTCATTTGTTAGTGCGATAGAGATAGAGATACCCGAATATTTTCGAATTCCAAAGTTCGTGGTTTAAAAGAAAATACGGATGTCGGATAGATCTAAATTAATATTTTATGTGTGAATATGGTTAAAATTATTTGGAAATACTATATTGTTGTTATTGTTTTAGTATATTTGACTAGCTTTAAGTTTAATATTGTACGTCCGAAATGGGCAAGCTGTTGGACTTTATTTTACCCAAAACAACTAAATGTACACAATTCTGACAATAAAGAAATCTTATTTTATCTTATCTTATCGAAAATAGGGATGTAGACACTAAACAAAATAATCATAATGTTGTATTATCTCGAAAAAAAACAACGCAAGAGGCTATATAGGTAATCACTAAGTTATAAGTGTATAAAGTTTTAAGAGGGGGTTTGTTGCGTCTCTTTTCCGCAAAACGCACCTTAATAATGAAACGATTGTTTTTTACTATGACGCTCGAGGATCGTGACGTCACGGTCCCTGATCGTTTTCTCACTCTAACAAGCGACATTAAAACATTTTTGAGATATTTGAATGAGTTTTTCGTTTCTTCTTTCTTTTGAAGTGAGTCTACAGCTACACCTCTATTTGGAAGACAAGCGGAAAGAACCCATACTATCCATACTAATAATCCATACTTCCATATTAATATTATAAATGCGAAAGTGTGTCTGTCTGTCTGTTACCTCTTCACGCCTAAACCGCGCTGAACCGATTTAGATGAAATTTGGTATACAGATAGTTTGAGCCCCGGGGAAGGATAAAGGGTAGTTTTTATATCTGAGGGGCTGAAATTGGGGGTGGAAATTTGTATGGACTACTTAAACCGCTGCACCGATTTAGATGAAATTTTGTATATAATTAGTTTGAGTCCCGAGGAAGGTCAAAGGATAGGTTTTATCCCGGAAATCATCCCCTCAGGGGGTGAAAAGGGGGGAAGGAATTTGGATGTAATCTATTTTGATGAAATTTGGTGTAGATATAGGTTAAGTCCTGGGAAAGGACATGGGATAGTTTTTACCCCAGAAATCATCCCCTAAGGGGGTGAAATTAGGGGTCAAAATTCGGATGGAACCCATTTTTATACAATTTGTTTAAGAGATAGCTTGAGTCCTGGGAAAGGACATAGGATAGTTTTAATTCCGGAAATCACTCCCTAAGGGGGTGAAATGGGGGTGAAAATTTGGATGAATCCCGTTTAGATGAAATTTGGTATAAAGGTCGTTTGAGTCCCGAAGAATGACATTAGATAGTTTTTATCCCGAAATCATTCCCTAAGGGAATGAAATAGGGGGTGAAAGTTTGGATAAAATCCATGTACCTAGATGAAATTTGGTATAGAGATAATTTGAGACCCTTCGAAGGATATAGAATAGTTTTTGCCTCGGAAATCATCCCTTAAGATGGTAAGTAGAAGTTTGTTTGCATTATATTTTCTAAGTATAAGTTCTACGCGGACGAAGTCGCGGGCAACAGCTAGTGTTAAATAAATAGGTATAATTTGTAAATGTATTAAAATGAGAGAGCGCATCACTCGCCAATAAACTGTGAATACAGTTTGGCGAGGTAAAATATGAAACTATAAGCTATAAGTATTTTTTTCGAGTTCAATAAAATAAAATAAATATATAAATGTCAATCATAAGTATCAAATTTAAAAATACACACACCCCCCTCGCACTTGACCGATTTTTTTTATTATACGTATACTTTTAATTTAGTTAACGTTGTAAGGGTGGTACTTTCTTCTTAAGGAAACAACGTCGATTCGCAAGCTAAAGTGTAATTCAAACTCATACCTAGTCACTACTTTACGTTGACGCCTTTTATCTCGACGCCAGCGCCATCTCTCGGTGCATTGGTGTACTACAACGTCCTATAGCAATAAATTAGTACGTTTTCGACGTGCAAATTCAGTGAAAATATCGATTTCTTAAATCGATCGATTTTGCTGACGTGACCGGCCAAACTACGCATCACTAAAGTGGGCTGTCACTGTCATGGGGTCTATACATGTAATGCCGGCACCACACTTCGCTATGCGCTATTCGTTATTCGGCTTATGCGCCTGTATTCGACGAAGTGTGGACGGTTTATTCGTCTATGTTTGCCTTATTCGCACGCATAACGCATAAGCGCGAATAACGAATAGCGCATAGCGAAGTGTGGTGCCGGCATTACATGTATAGACCCCATGACAGTGACAGCCCACTTTAGTGATGCGTAGTTTGGCCGGTCACGTCAGCAAAATCGATCGATTTAAGAAATCGATATTTTCACTGAATTTGCACGTCGAAAACGTACTAATTTATTGCTATAGGACGTTGTAGTACACCAAATAACGCATAAGTGCGAATAGCGAATACGCCTATCCGTCGACTTGTCGGTTTTTTGGTACACATCAAAGGAGGCGCGTAGACTGCCCACACTTCGTTCACTGTTCACTCACTCATTTAGTAAATATGTGGCTAGTGGCAGTCATGTCTCGCGACGGGTTTGAAAACTTAAATATGGAGTGGACTAACGAGAAAGTTATGCAATTTCTTGAATTGTACCAGATGCAGCCCTTTGACATTTGCAACGCAAACAACACACATAGGTATTTGGCATGTTCAGCACACCGGCACGAAGTGTGGTGGGCATGTTTGTTGTTCGCGCACATAACAAATATTTTCCCAAATACGGCGCAGTCACATAACGAATAGCACATAGCGAAGTGTGGTGCCGGCATAAGTAATTATTTGTCAGCCCGAATTTATCAGAATCTGACTAATTGCTATCGTCTGGCTGGTGGCGTCTAGTGTTTTTAGCGAGTCTAGAATAGTTTTATTAAAGCGTTCGACTTGGCCATTCGATCGATGCATACCAGTTGCCACAGTATGCAAGTGTATGTTCTTATTAGAGCAATATTGAGTAAACTCATTTGAGGTGAAACTACTGCCGGCATCGGTTACGATCCGTTTAGGGCTTCCAAAGGTTTTTGACAAGTTTTCAAGTTCTATAATGACGCACGAAGTTTTTGTTGATCTCACATCAAAGATGAACACAAACTTTGTGAATCCGTCCACCGCAACCAATAAGTATTGGTTTTTATTTTTAGTTTTAACAAAAGGTCTTAAATGATCGAGATGGAGCGTGTGGTACGGTCGTGCATATTTTGGCAACGGATATAATTCACCTTCTTTAGCGCCACCTTTTCTCTTATAGTATATGCAGTTAATACAGTTTTTAATGTATTTTTTTATCACGTGTCTCATCCTACGGAACCAGTACTGAAAGCCTATTCGTTCAACGGTTTTGTCCACAGAAAAATGTCCGAGATCGTCGTGGTTACATTTAATGATCTGCCATATGCAGTTTTTAGGAACCACCCAGCGACGGCCTTGGGACGTTCTTCTGTAGACTTTGCCTCCTAAGACCTCATAGTTAGTAAACAGATTTTTATTGTTATCGGCATCTCCTGACTCAATGATTGTCCTAATACGACTCAATTCAGGATCTTGGAGCTGGACTGATAATAACCAATCCGCCTCGGTTATCGATAAAACAATTTCGGTCTCAGATTTTTCACCGGAAGGCACGGGGTTGCGGCTTAACGCATCTACATGTTGCATTCGCGTCCCTTCTCGGTGTGTAATCTCGAACGCGAATTCCTGCGCCGATAATACCCAACGTGCTATCCGGGGAATAATGTCCTTTTTAGTTAAAGCGTATCGGATGGCGCTACAGTCAGTGATAATCTTAAAAACTGACCCTAGAAGGTACAATCTGATTTTTTGTAATGAACAGACAACAGCTAACAACTCCAACTCGAAGGAGTGGTATTTTTTTTCGTCATCTGTGGTTTGCCGACTATAGTAATGCACAGGTTTTTCACCATCCTCAGTGATTTGCATTAAAATGCCGGCAAGTCCCTCCCTACTAGTTTTAAGCGCATTTTACGCCCGCCCTGCCCGCTTCCCGGCCCACTTCCCTGCTCACTTCGGCATAGTGTAACCTAAGCATCGAGTTGTACTGACAATTTGAATGCACATCATAAACATCACAATTTGACCATGTTGGCAACCGAGTGCAGCATCAGCGCCGGAACTACGTCAGTTCATTGATGGCTCAACAGCGCCATCTACCAGGCTACGCGAGCAACTTCGTCATAACGTTTAGTAGCAGAGGAAGGGGTTAAACTGCGTTAATAAAATGGCCAACGCAGGCTACGGGGCTTTCTTCTTTTTGAACCGTCACGGGGAAAGCATTGGCGGGAATTAGGCTATAAATTTAAAGGCTAAGTGTTGAAATAGTTGTAATATATTTTTGATTTATCTTTAAATAAACTTTTAAGTGTGGAGCTTGTTTCTATAAAGTACCTCATCCTTCTAGTCTGGTAGATTTCATCAGAAGTGGGATAAAAGACCGCCCATCATGGGGAAACGTAAACGGTCAAAAAGGTCACGTGCACGTGCACGTTCAACTTCCACCTCGAGCAGCAGCAGTAGTCGGACGAGAACTCCGTCACCTCCACCGAGACATAGAAAGAAGAAGGCAAAGGTATCACGTAAAGCTGATACCTCAACTGTGAGTACAGGAAATGCTTCAACTGTGCTAAACAATATTATACCTGATTTTGACCCCTTACGAGACGATGTAGGTGCTTGGCTTAATATTATTCAATCGTACGCTAAAACCTTTGCATGGTCAGATGATGTGGTTAGATATCAGGCACTTAACAAATTGAAAGGGTCCGCTAAGACCTGGTACGATTCACTTTTGCGCACCGAAAACCAATGGCCGTCGTGGCGTTGGGCGGATTGGCGACGAAGGTTAGCTTCTAGCTTTCAGATACGGCGTGATATGTTTCAACTTCTAAAAGAAATAGTAGATAGGAAACCGACTGACAACCAATCACTGTACGAGTTTTATTTTGAGCAAAAAAGTAAAATAGATCGTTTGTCGTTGAATTTCACTGAAATGGATATAATATCAATAATCGTTGGTAATATATGAGATTCCGGGATAGGGGCATCAATCGAAGCTAGTAATTTCACAACGTGCGATAGCTTGGCTAGTTTCCTTCATGGACGTGTGTATAAATCTAGACACTCCAAACAATTGAGTTTAAATATACGCGATGGACAAAGCAAGCCAACTGTACATGTGACAACCACACAGCCTAGTACTTTTGCAAAAACATCTACAGCGGGTGGCTCAGGGCAAAGCGTTCCTTCCAATAACAGTCAGGTTATTAACCAAACACAACGAAAACCACTTGAATGTTATGTATGTGGCGGTAATCACAAAAAGATAAATTGCGAAAAGTTAAATCGCAAATGTGAATTCTGTGGCAAGAGGGGGCATGAAGAATCCGTGTGTTTTCACAAAAAGAATTCCGTGAAACCAGAACAACAAGATAAACAACAAGAGACCAAATTTGTTTCTATAGCTCAGTAGTGGAACCGGATTTTGGCCCTAGAAGTTTTGATAATTCTAAAGTCGGAAAAGTTATGCTTATATGGTATATGACTTATTTTCAAGCATATTTGTATTATATGAAGAAAAGTTAGAACGAGGGTTAGATCTAAATTAGGTATTTATTTATTTTTATTGATGATTTGTGAATATTGAATTAAAGTGCAAAGTTTAAGCTTCATCGTTTATAATATGTATGAACCTTTACACTGTTAAGTTTTTAGAAAAAAAAAACACCCGCGACTACGTCAAACCAGAATTAGCTTATAATTTAGTCGATATTGAATTAGAGTTTTAAAAATCCACAACAATATCTCTAAATTCTTAAGTTAATAGACAAAGCTAAAAGTTTAGAGGAATAAGATAAAAGCTTTAAAATTAATACGCATTTTTTGTCCTGTAAGATCTAATATTGAATTAGAGTCTATAAAAATAAGTCTAATACTATAAAATAATATATGCAGCCATATTATGGAAAGTAAGAAATTTCTGTGTATAGTTTGCATCATAAACGCATATTATTAAAAAAAGGCGCGAAAACCAAGCCGCGCTACAAGTTGTTGCTACGGCGCATGCGGCAGATCTTAGTCGACCTTGCGAGCTATCGCTTGCTAGGTATCCCTCGCCCCACCCGCGCGCCCCCGTTCTGCCGCATTAAAAAAAAAACATTTTTCGAATTTATATGTTAAAAATAGTGAAGGCGCAAAAACTTTTTATGTATAGTTTATGAGATTTTTTTTGGGGGCAAAACCCAGATTCGAGCATAGTAAAACATATGTAGAAAAAAATTAAAGTGGCCAGATTCAAATGAAAAAAATATATATTATAAAAATCGTCTATTTAAACAGCTCTTTCAAAAAACTAACCAAAATAGTTTTTAAAAACCTGCCTTCAGAAAAATACGTATTACAGCACTGTTACAATATTAGTGATGGTCCACGGGTAAAGGTACCATAAGGCGGTTTTATGTTTCGGAGATATTCAATGTTTGGAAAAGCGGGTGAAAGGGAAGATTTTTTTATTATAGCTATGTCAAAAACTATAAGATGTAACATTACTTTAGCTATTTTTATTTTTATTATGTACAAAAAAAATTACAGATACTGTTATTTTATGAAAAAATCTGTATGGAATAATGTGAAGTTACAGAAGTTAATTTAAAATTGTTATTAGTAGCGTCCGGACAAAAGTGGTAGCAAATTTCGCACAGGGAGTAAAATGGAGTCGTTGCTGTTTATTAACTTTTTACGGTTGAATGAATACGTTATTTATTTAATTTATATTTTTAGAGTATTAAACTATAATGTAATTTGGATATCAAAAATAAAAATATATCCAAATTATATTAAGTATTTTAAATATATTGTATTACAATTTATGGCTTGCAGTAGTTGCAGTACACGAAACAGTTGATAATGTGGCCAAATGCCCTGATAATTGTACTCGCAGTAGTCATTTTTGAGATTTTCACTTTTCTGCAAAAATGACATCACAAGCCTAAAAAAAAATTTCAGGTCTTTTTTTATATTTCAAACATGTTTCTTATCTAACCAAAAACGCAGTACTTTCACAAAAATATTACTTTTGCTAACAAGATCTACAGCATTCAGCATGTGCTAGAAGGTTGTGAAGTACTTGCTACGTTTACTGCAGATTCATTAGGCATATAATTTTTTTGCAACGAATACTAACTAAAGCCAAATGTTCCTGAAACACATTTTATAGACTATTAAAAATAATAATTTGATACGCTGATAAGAAAAATATTAAAATAAAAATATTATAAAATCAATTTTATTTCGTCTCTTCGTCACTTCAATGTTTGTCTGAAGTTAAATCTTACCAACACCTATTTATTACTAGGTATGAAAATAGAGCATGATTGCGAACTAGAAACGCAGTATTGAACACGTGCTAGGTGATTTTGCAGTAATAAACACAAATACTGCATTAAGCCTTAGTGATACTGTAATGCCTGCAAACCCAGATCATCATATCAGCCGAAAGACGTCCACTGCTGATCATAGACCTAACTGCAAACCCATATAGTTGATGAAAATGCAGTACTGCGTATTTTATATAAATAAGGCAGTAAAGTAAAAAATATTTCAATCGAAAGATTTATTTTTTTAACAATTTTTCAGTACACTTCAAAAGTTGTATAACATAGATTTGTTGTATAGATACCAAAAAATATGTTTACCGCGTTTATCTCGAAACCACCATATGCAAGTACTGCGTTTGCAATAAGAAGGGCAGATTTGTTAGCGTACAAAGTAAATGCCAACACAATGGCATCTGTAGTCTGTAGTAGACGAAAGATTGAAATTTTTGTGGAAATATAACTTAAACAAAAATCGCCGTTATCGCCGCAACAAGGCGGCCGAACTATAGCGTAATATAAAGGTTGTATTATTCAAACGGGGCAGTGAGGGAAAATCCGAAACTATAAGAGATACGAAAATTTGCTCTTAGGAGTCACGAGACTTATCCAGTTTATGGTAAACTATGAAAATAAACAGTCATAAATACTGGAAATACATAAAATCCAGTTCCGGAATTTCCGATATTCTGAGTGTACCAATTCCGGAATTGTAATATCGGAAACATTGCCCGAGATTCCGGAATTTCGAAAGTCCGGAATTGTAAGGGACAATTGTTCCTAAGGAACCCTGTATCTACAATCACAGGAAAATGCCTAATTTCATAGTTTGATGTACGAAAATGGATTTCCCCATACTAAGCTCCTTTGTAAGTATGGGGAGAAGAACTGTGGCGTCTGAAACTAGACAAAATTGGTAAATTCGTGGTTTTTTTTTAATTTATTTTCATTATTTACACCAATCTTTTCAAAGCTGTAAAAAAAATATAATTCTCATACTTACTCATTGTAGGTAGGTACACTGTTTGTGCGGGGAGATCCATTTCCGTACATTAAACTATGAAATTCAGCATCTTCCTGGGATTGTAGATACAGGGTTCCTTAGCACCAATTCTTCCTAACATTACACTATTAATTTACGCAAAATAACGCACTCTGATTTTTAGACAGATTTGACCGGGTTCGATTCCCGGCTGTGTATGAGGCTTTTTTGAAAATCTTTGAATGCAGTTTTGATTTTTTCTAAAATCGGTCTCGTAACTCCTTAGAGCAAATTTCCGTATATCTTATAGTTTAGGATATTCTCTCACTGCCCCGTTTGAATAATATACCCCGTATGCATGTCTACCCACTATGATTTTTGTACAATTGTTAACACTGTATGCTTAGATTTAGTATTAACTTATAACTTTTCTCATTTAAGTGAAATATGTTGATTCTTTATGAAAAATAAAGTTCTTTAAACATAAAATGTAAATACATGTACATTTTCATTTCAAAAACTTAATATTTAGTCGCAAGAGAATAAAAAAAAATTAAGAGAAATAAATCATTCAATCGGTATTTGTTTAGTCATAAAAATATCTAGGCGACTCTACTACCTTCTGTGTGAAATCTGCCACCACTTGTCCGTACCATAGTTATTATTTATATACCTACAATTACAAATATGAATGATTTGCAAATGTTGCAATTATAATTTTGTTGTAAAAAGTTGTATTTTTGTTATTTGTTACCATTGTGTAAGCCACCAATACTTACTTTAACATAAAACTATAAGTAAAATCCTACTTTATAATGGACTTAACGCCGACGAAACCGCGGGCAATTCCTAGTATAGTAATAAATAAGGGTAAGTTTCGTCTTTGTATTTCCATTAGCGTACTTAAAACAAAATAACTATTTTCCATTGATATTAGTTTAAAACATGCTTTGCGGTTTTTTTTATGGATGAGTTAAGGGCACCCCGCTGCCCCGCCACCGCTGATCGCTGCCTGGTGCCACAGCGCCGCAGCGCACAGCACGGCGCGCGCATACAATACAGCGCATTTGAAACGTAGTAATATAGGCACGGAATGCTTACCTATACATATCAGTATTTAGTGTCGCCGTGATTCTATATTTCTAAACTTTTGTTTGGTAACTGAGATCATTGTCAAGACCGTTTATTATTAACTCTACAAACTCTAATTCAATATTGGCTATACTGCTTAACCAGAAATAAATATCTACACAAGCCAATGGTCTACACATCTAACCTTTTTCCAGTATATTAAGTGGATCGATTACATAATAATTTTACAATATCAGCTACTCTAATTCTTTATTTGCAAAATTATTTGCATTTTTTTGTTCATCAAAATGCAGATGTTCCAGACTTCTAAAAACAGATTATTTTAAAGAAACTAAAGTGTTATTGGATATGTTACAGTTTTTTGTAACTCTAATTCTATATTTACATAGTTCTTGGCTAAAATTAAAATATTTCAATATAACCGAAAGCCGAACCTAAAAACTTCTAACTTTTTGTATAAGTATTATTTAACATGCCTCCAATGACATATCAAAAAAGAAAAAACTTTAATCTTATCAAAACCCATTTTTGTTCAGCCGCTGGTCTATCTACCCTTGATCCGCGTAATAAATTCATAAAAAAGGTCTGTGCTAACGATTTCTTTTGTGATGCATTTATGGACACAGGAGTAGTTGTTCGTTAATATCTCAATCAATTGCGGACAAATACTCTCTTAAACGTGTTCCATTACCTTCTCCCGTCTTGCTACAAGGGTTTACAACGGAAAGTTCTAAATATGTGAATCATAAAGTAACACTTGACTTTAAGTTGGATTCGGTGTGTTTGAAGAATGTTGACTTTTTCATAATTAATGATTTAGCTGACTGTGAAATGCTGATTGGAAGAAACGTGACTGAGCGTTCTGACTTAATATACTCGCGGGTGGGAGATCGCCTCCAATTTGATTACGCGAAAACATATAATGAATTCTGTAACAACATCGCGGAATTTGAATTGGACGCGGACTCGCATCAAAGCGAATTAGCAGTTCTCTTTAGAAATTATAGAGATTGTGTTGCATCTAACACTAAGGAGTTAGGAAAAGTTGTCAATAATGAAATGGCTATTGATGTTACTAACCCACAACCAATTCAATGCAGACCCTTTAGGTCATCTCATACTGATCGAAAGATTATTAGAGAAATGGTTAACGAGCTCTTAGAGAATAATATCATCTGTGAAAGTAACTCGCCTTATGCGAGCCCCGCGTTACTGGTTGGTAAGAAAAACAGGGAAAAAAGGCTCTGCATTGATTACAGGATGTTAAATAAAGTCACGGTTTAAAACAAATACCCAATGCCACGTATAGAAGACCTTGTTGACAGGCTTCAGGGTCATTAATGTTTTACTAGCCTGGACCTAAAGAGTGGTTATTACCAAATTCCAATGCACCGAGACTCTCAAAAAAGACAAAAAAAGACAAAAAACAAAAAAAAAAAACATGTAAAAAGAGTGGAAAAAAATATTAAAATAATGGAAAAAAGAAAAAAACCTTAAAAAACACATATAAATCAATAAAAAATAAAAAAAACATTAAAATATGGCAAAAACATCAAAAAAATATAAGAGAATTTCAAAAAACCATAAAATAATATAAAATAAATATTAAAAAAAAGGAAAAAACGTATAAAAAAGAGAAAAAAGACCAAAAAAACATAAAAAAAGAAAAAAAAAACATTCAAAAAGAAACAAAACATTAATTAAAAGGAGAAAAAAGCAAAAATCATTGAAAAAAGAAAAACAAAGCAATAAAATAGGGACAAAAACATAATAAAAGAAAAAAAGTTACAAAAAACATTAAAATAAGAGAAAAAACGTAAAAAATAGATAAAAAAATACAAAAAACTAAAAAAAAACATTTAAAAAGAAAAAAAAGTGGAAAAACCACAAAAATAAATCAAAAAGAAAAAAAACATTAATTTTTTTTTTTTTTTTTAAGTGGAAAAATAAAAAAAAACCTTGAATAAACACATTTTAATCAATAAAATATAAAAAAAAAACATTAAAATGTAGACGAAAACATCAAAAAAATAAATAGAATTTCAAAAAAACATTAAAAAAAGAAGAAAAGAATTTAAAAAAAAGAAAAAATCGTATAAAAAGACCAAAAAAACATTAATAAGAGAAAAAAAATACAGAAAAACATTCAAAAAGAAACAAAACATTTAAAAAGAGAAACAACATTTTTTAAAAGAAGAAAAAGAAAAAAGATTTATAAAACAAAAAAAACATTAAAAAAGAAAATATAACATTCTAAAAAAGGTACCTAAATAAAATAAATCTGATGGGCGAAAAATGTCCTGTCTGGACTGGCCTTTACATGTTATTATGTTTAAGAAAGTAACTAATAACACGTTCGGATTTCAAATATTCTTTGCACTCTTGTGGATAAAATGCAGTTTTGCTATCTGTTTTTAAAGAATAAAAATGGGCTTTCCGAGCTAGTGAGGTGAAAAAATAGTTACACTGTGGTCATCATCAACGTACGAGCAAAACAGCAATGTCACATTCAAGGGTTGAGTGATTCTACTTAACTTGTTTACCCTTCCATAACACTCACATGGATCTTTGTCATGTTTCAGCATTTATCTTAACTCGTGAGGCGCCTGGGGCAGCCGCCTAGCAGGACAGCCGTGTTGGGTACCGAGTGCAGTACGTCTAGCACAACTTGCTGCCAAGTCTCGTCGCGCGCGACTTAGCGACACCTGTCTCACTCGCACTGTGCAAATTAGAAAGAGTGGGGTAGATCTTTCTCGTCTCGCGTCGCGTCGCAGCGTCAGTTGTGCTAGCCCCGCTGCACCAGCGCCGGAACTACGTCAGTTCATTGATGGCTCAACAGCGCCATCTACCAGGCTACGCTATAAATTTAAAGGCTAAGTGTTGAAATAGTTGTATTTTTGATTCATCTTTAAATAAACTTTTAAGTGTGGAGCTTGTTTCTATAAAGTACCTCATCCTTCTAGTCTGGTAGATTTCAACCATGGAAATAATTTATGATTAGCCAAGTTTTCTGTCAGATAATTTTAAAGTATAATATTTCAAATATTATTAAATAATTTGCAATTAGTCTTTCCACAAATTTAACACGCATTTATTAAATAGTTTGCATTTTAATACTGCTATAAAAACGCATTTTACAGTCGATTTAAGCCACGCTTGATGTCTATATATTTTTTTTAATCTTAGGAAAAATACGTACTTAATACCACAATCATGACACAGTGCTTTATTATGGCAATATTATTTTTACTAAAGGTATCCCTAAATTGCCACAATTTGTCAGAAATTGGATACGACAAATCAGAAGTGATAATTGTATGGTTTGTAGAGCCCTTAAAGGTAGTGGTATTGTATTCAATATTCTCTTTGGGTTAGGTGCTTCGGTGAGTTCGGTCGGTTGGATTGGAAGTTATCGCGTTCGGAGAAATTGTTTGTTGTATCCAACATTACGAAGTAATACATACGCAAAGTAAGTAAATGTTTCTCTTACCTAGATGAAAATAAAAAAAAATTAATGCAATTATGTGTAAATGGGCATTTTTAAAAAACGTGTGTCCAATTAGCGTGAGTTGTTAAATTAAAATTAAAACAGTGTCAGTTTTGTGACGAAAGTTAAGCACACTTGTTTCACATTTAAATAAGGTGTGGTGTACCTCGGAGCCTAAATTTTTCTCTTAATTTGAAATTAATAAATATCATTAGCAGCGTAACTGCTTTATACAAAATTAAGGTGTACCTACATATGCATATAATTTATAAATTTAAAAGAAAAAGTTAATTTTTATACAAACTCAATACTGTCGTAACAAAACGGACACGGAATTAATTTTTGTTTAACAACTTACGCCAATTGGGTAGGTACACGAATTATTGAAAATGCCCAAATGAATGATAATGTTTTTCAATGTACCTTCATCCTTACAGAATGTCTAACAACAGCACCTCGCAGACTAATGGAGTTAATATCAATGAATTACATGCCTTACAATCGCAATGCGAGGAGCTTTTCCACACAATCGGCGACACTATGGCTATGCACTCAAGAACGATATATTCGCATAATAACAGACGTGCATTTTTGAATGATTTGCTTGACAATATAGTCCAAGTGAATGAGCTAATGAACTTGCTCACGTCTATAGATGAATTAAAGAAGAAAATAGACCGATTGGCGGTACTCACGGCACGCAACGAGAGATAACAGGTTGGTTTCAGAATATATTTGTAGCATAGGGACAGAAGAGATAATCGTATATGCATACAGAAGATCTATGACTGTGTAACAAAGCCAATGTTGGATAAATTACCCCAATCATGCCTTACTTCTTTGTAGCATAAGAGGGCTGTTTGATAGGTGTTTAGAAAATAATTTTTGTGTAAAAAATTTTTTTTTTGTAGGTACCTACATTTATATTTATTTCTCTACGTAGTCACTTTTTAACTCTATACACTTGTTCCAGCGGTATTCTAGAATAAGCCATCCAAAAAATATGATTTCGGAATGTTGTCGAGATAGGCCTCTGTGGCGGCGATGACCTCATCATTTGACGCAAACTCTTTCCGCCGAGCCATTTTTTTTAGATTTGGGAATAAAAAAAAGTCGCATGGGGCTAAGTCTGGTGAATATGGTGGATGCGGCAGCAATTCATAGCGTAATTTTTCTAATTTTGCCCCTGCGATTTCGGACGAGTGAGCTGGTGCATTGTCATGGTGGAAATAACTTTTTTCTTTGTTAAATGCGGTCGTTTATCCCTTAAAACAGAAAATTCGCCCAAAAAATTTGCGTAGTATTGCCCTGTTATTCGAGTCCCAGAAAACGGTCGCCAAAGTCTTTGCTTTTTTTGAAGCTGATTGGCCTGGTATAACCCGCTGCTTTGATGGTTCTTTATTTTCTGGTATAGTTATGAATCCACGTTTCGTCTACAGTCACAAAACGCCGCAGAAACTCATTCTTTATTAAACATTGCTTCGAAGTAGTCATTCGGGGCTTTTGTTCCTCCGTGAGCAAACGCGGCACTCATCTTGCAGATACCTTTTTCATCCCTAATTTGTTTTCTAAAATATATTGTAGGTATGTACCCACTCGATTGAAACATTAATAGTGTCAACAATTTCTCTAAGCTTTATTCGGCGGTTGGCTTATACGATATTTTAAATTTTCTTGACCATCCCGTAGTCACCTCAATGGGCGGCCTGCACCGCGATGCGTATTAATTAAGCGTAGGTAGGTAGGGTTGTCTAGTTTCGTAACGCGTAGCGAATAACAGCTCGCGGTAAGATGTGCTAGCCCCGCTGAGCCGTTCAAATTCGTATGCACCATAACATGCATACAAATAGTTTATTTGCAGTAACATGGTTACAAAGGCATATTACATTATAGTGGATCTACATAATACACCTTTCCTGGCTTGCATAGGTATACCTATATTGAAGAATTAAGAACTTTGACTTTGATGACGAAAATTGGCAAAATGACTAATTTATTTCAACTCAGGTTCTAACAAACTTTGGTGCACGGGTATTACTTTTACGTTTGCTCAAACTCTTATGCCGTTGTTTATAAATGTCCATCAAATCTATTTTAGCTTAAATGCCGTTAAAATTCATCTTGTTTCCTTTGTCACAATAACACTTCTATTTGTGAGAAAGGAACAAAACATATCTTAGTTAACAGAGTGTTGTTAAATATGTATTATAAATAATGGGGTTTGACTTGTACCTATGCATTATTATACTTGCAATAATTACTCAAAAGTAATCAGAATCAGCTTGACTGGACCTGCTGCCCACGAGGCGGTTAGACCATCAATAAGGTAGTGTTACATTTGCACCTTTAGTTTCAGGATCTAATGAAAGCAGTGAACTCCAGTGGCGGCATCCACAGAGAACCACAACCAGATTGCGCTGCTCAAGGATAAGAATATACTTTCTGCCAACCCTTCGAATAGTCACGAAGTAAAATTAGCTTTTTCGTTTTTTTTTTTAAATTAGATTTTTGAGTGTAATTACTTATTTATAAAATTTGTACCTTAAATCAAACTAAACCAAGCGGGCTTGGTTTAGTTTGATTTAAAGTACAAATTTTATAATTAGGGTTCCGTACCAAAAAGATCAAAAAGGAACCCTTATGGTGCGACTCTGTCCGTCTGTCACAACGTTAAATATCTCAGGTACTACTTAAGCTAACAATATTAAAATTTGGAACAACTGTTAAGAAGGTAAGACACGCGTATGGAAAATGAAAAATTGAAATGTACATTTTTATTTTCTGTGTAAATGACGAATATGAGAAGGTTAAAAATCAAAGTCTAGTAAATATATCAAGTGGGGTACCATATGAAAGGGCTTGAGTTGCACTTTCTAAAACCTTTTTTTTTCTACAGTGCTTAAATTTTGTATTATAAAGGAAAATGTAGAAAAAATACCATTCCCCTCCTTATCTCCGAAGTTTACCAAGCGAAAATTCTGAAATAATTACATATGATTAAAAGTAACATAAATAATGCAGGAAAAATAAAACGATATCTCTATGAAGCGTATTTTTTATATTTATCAAAAATAATTTCTTAATTTTTGTGATTTACTTACTTTTGTATGTAATTTTATGTCTTCAAATTCCTATGAGATTATCGTAACGTCCCTTTTTTCAAATAAAAATAAATAATCGAAATCGGTACGCGTGATAAAAAGTTATTGCTGATAAACAAACATACTAGGTTGTAAGTTGTTAGTACCAAAATGCAGATGGTGCTTTGCAACGGTAACTTCTACTATGAGCTGATGACGGGTATAGTGTATGAAAGTTTGTACGGAACCCTCGGTGCGCGAGTCAGACTCGTACTTGACCGATTTTTTTATTTAGTTATTCACTTACCTAATTAGTTATGTGTCCTGTTTCGGTAATAAAAAAACTAATAAATAAGCAGTTATCTATCATGTTTGCATGGATATTCATGAATAATGTTTAATTATAGTTATGGTATTAAAATGTTTCTAGGAATATTTGTGTTTTTATTTGCAACTAACTATGGTGAAATCAAATAGATACATTTATTCACTTCTTCTTTGTTAGGCCTAACAACTTTTTCATATTGCGTCCTTGGACCTAATGTCCTGAAACTTTTCAGGATTATTATAAAACAAACCTAACCTATTTAATGATCTATAAATATTGCAGTACTCGACTGTATGGTTGAGATCGTTTAATGTGGCCGTCTTTTTATTAAACTGTCATTCGAATTTGAGTCTTTTACCTTCAACTGTAGAGTAGCTTTTTGAATGGATTGTTTGATGCAGTTCGGCCAACTCAAATAATCACAAGTAGGTATACGCTGACACCGTAGACTATGGACGCATGCGTGTTCAGCTGAGTCACTAGCATGTTGCTGATCCATTATTATTCTCTACGAACTGGGTCGATTTAAAAAAAAAATCTTAAGGGCTATATGGTGCAAAAACTCTTTTTATTAGTTTATGTATTTCTCGCTCACCACAGGGGGCGATTTTTCATTTTCGAGCGCTCGTCTCTTTCACTCGACGACATGGTATTTTGAAGGAGTGACAATAAATTGGAATATGAGTGGTGTCACTCGTATTCAATTCTATCGATAGAACGTAAGTGCCTATAATTTTAACACTATGCAATCGTATTTACCTACTCGTATTAAATTTTCGAGCGCTCGATAGTCTAATATATGTACAGGGTGGGCAGGAGTATACCGACAGATTTTAACCATGGATTCCCGAGGTCATTAGGAACATAAAATGTTAGATTAACCCCAGTCAAATCCGGCGTAGTGATGAAGATATTATAAATTTTCATGTTAACTATTTATTGTGATTACTAAAGTGCATTAAGCTCTTTTTATTGCGACGTTGCCACCGATGTTGCCAAGTTTCGCGTCGCTATTCACAGACATCAAAGTGACAGCTACCACTCACTAAATTCATCCTTTTGGGAAATAATCTTTACCATTTTATTACAAGGGATAATTTCCATGGAAAAGCGATAGTTATCGAGTTTTTATTTACAAAAACCTACATAACTAGTTTTTTTCGTTTTTTTTTCTTGCTGAATTTGACTTAAGTTCATTTTACATTTTTTACTCCTAATAACCTCAGGAATCCATGGTTCTGTCGGTATACTCCTACCCACCCTGTATATATAACTACAACTTAGAAAAGTTGAAAAACCCCCGAAATTTTCATTTCAAAGTTCAATATCTCAAAAACGGCTGAACCGATTTTGTTGAAACGTAGCTAAGAACCAACTCGATCAAGTCAGCTTTCGGATAAAAACCGCATTCAAATCGGTCCATTCGTTTAGTAGCTACGATGCCACAGACAGACACACCGACACGTCAAACTTATAATTATAACACCCCACTTTTTCCGTCGGGGGTTAAAATCGTACCACACAAAGCTCGCCGCAATACAAGGCCTTCGTAAATGATAAATAAAATAGCGAATGCCGTCAAATCGTCGGGTGACAAGCAAAACTCACTAAGTAACAAATACCTACTTAAATTAAAGATCGTATCTCGATATCGACTATGTACCGAGATACGAGGTTTTGAAGAGCAGTGACAGTTTTGATAGTAACTTTTGCTTGTCACCCGACAAAATATTGATTTGTTACGGCAGACAAAACATTTTCCCTCGAATTTATAATAAATATATTGAGGTGTTAAACTCATTAATCTCATTATACTTAATAGAAAGGAATTGTAAACATCCCGAGCTCGCAGTGGCGAGAAATCCATAGAACTCAATACCCACGAAAATAGTTCCTCCTTATGTCTGACGCGACGTCAGTGTCACGCCAGCTCCCTCATTTCTATTCCTCATCAAGCCCAAGGGGGTTCACGGGATTAAATAATAAAAGACTAGCTTTTGCCCGTGACTTCGTCCGCGCGGAACTCGTTTATGTCGTAGCTCCATACAAACTTTCGACCCTCTTTTCACCCCCTTTATACTATATTTTTCTAGCAAGATTAGAATGATAGATGTCACTTCATGATATCATGTAACTTTGTAAGGCGGTAAGCAAAATTCTCATTTTTCCAAGTGACAAATATTGCTTGTAAAAATTAAATCCCGTCTAATATGCGGTTTTTATATAGGGGTGGTTTCAAGGGAATTTTCCGCGGCTCATCTTATTTGGTATAGTTTTTGTAGGCAAATATATTTGATCGCTTTGTTGAAAAAAAAACACTGCCTCGGCGGGAATGGCAATTCGAGGATTCGTATCTGGGTCAATCAACTTTTTCACCCACACTTTTTCTGTCTCCTGTGTTACTTTTTACGAACTTTGAAAGCAATCTATTTCAAACCTGTGTCTATCAATCCAATTAAAATCTGAGGCATATCGTAACTGCAGGTGTAAACCATCATTATACACAATTGAGTACCTGGTTTAGAGCAGTTTCTCTAACAAACATTACAGTTCTGTATCTTGCGTTACCGGACAAAATAGTGTGGGTCCTAGAGTTGATTGGCCCATCTCTAAGATTTCAAATTTAAAAAAAAAACTACTTATCCACGAACTGCTTTTTCCCGGCCTCCGCAATGTAGGTACTATTTTATTACGTAAGGACAGGATGCATGAAATGTTTTTTTAAATATATAATCTATATTTTATTTTTGTTAATAGAAGGTACAGAAAATACAAATTGAATCGGTTTAATTCTATGGTATTCAGTGTAAAACAAGCATTTTTTTAAATTTATATATTCGATATTAATTTTGATTATTCATCAAACGTTAATATTGTTTATTTATTAAAAAAAAGATACATTAACGTACAACAAAAACTTCATATACACAATTTTTCCTTTAGGGTTAAGTTTTAACATGGACACCATTAACATTGCTGATAGATTCTCCTAAGCTTAGCTTATTTTATATATTGTAATTTAATTGCAATTGATTGGAAACAAAAATTGTCAGCTATGAAATCAATGTCGTGCTTTATAATCGGATTGCATAAAATTCGTTTCGCCTCTGCAGCGACATCTCGACTGTTGACTTCATTCATTATGTGTTTCATCATCATCATCATATCAACCGAAAGACGTCCACTGCTGGACATAGGCCTTCCCCAAATAGTGCCAACATGACCGGTCCTGCGCCACCCGCATCCAGCGGACTCCCGCGACCTTTACTAGGTCATCAGTCCATCTTGTGGGGGGCCTACCCACGCCTCGCCTTCCGGTACGTGGTCGCCACTCGAGAACCTTTCCGCCCCAACGGCCATCGGTTCTACGTGCAATGTGCCCCGCTCACTATATGTTTAATTTCATTAAAATATTTTTGTTAATAGTTACCTACATAGGCAGTTGCATCCAGTCATTCTCCGGGATCCCATTTGGGATCGAGGGAGTTATTCAGTTTGCGAAGTCGACTTGGCGAATTAGAAATGTTAAAAATACTTATGTAGGTACAGTGCCAACCACCCTAGCGTTTTCAATGATTCTGCAACACTGATAACGGGGTTTGGTTTTCATGTATTGACACATAGTAAAAACACATTGTTTTCTTTTTTTACCGACTTTAAAAAAGGAAGAGGTTATACAGTTCCACTGTACCTATGTATTTTTTTTTATGTATGATCGCCGATTTCTCCGTCAATTGTCGACCGATTTTCAAAATTCTTTTTGTTATTCGAAAGAGTATACTCCCAAGTCCCATTGTCACCAATTTAGGATCTGATGATGAAATTGAGAAATTGAAAATTGAGGACAACCCTCAAATTTTATAGGCACGCGTGTAGTGAATTTGGTATTCTCTATTATAACTCGTGTGTTTACCCTGGGAAATCGTAATTTTGGTGAAGTGGAACTGATGATGAAGACCACAGATGACTCATGTAACTCCTCAAAGATGTACGTCAAAGATTCTGTTATGATTCCGTTGAAGTAGCAACTAATATATGATCAAACGAACTTCGAAGTGAAGTTCGATCATTATTATATGAGTAAGCTTCATTCGAAGATATAATAACCATGTAGTCCTTTAATCTACCAGGCAACTTTTCGCATGTTTAAAGTACGCAGTAAAAACCATAGCTCAAACCATTTCATCCCCACTTTGACACCTACCCTACTTGAGCACTTCGGCTTGCTGTCATATCTCATTCTTTTTAGAGACTTTTATTTATATATTAGCCAAAACTTTCCTATCGGGTATAGGGGCGGGCGGGATGTTATATCTTCGAATGAAGCTTACTCATATAATAATGATCGAACTTCACTTCGAAGTTCGTTTGATCATATATTATATTTCGAAGCTTCATTTTTCAGATATAATAACCATGTAGATGTTTAGAGTTGAAAGATTTGCTTCCTTTTGTAAATAGTAAAACATCATAATTACGAAATGTTTTACATTACTCTTATATACATACAATTATTATTCAAAGAGTTTAATTTGTAATCACAACATATTTCTTCTTATCCGAAAGGCAGATTGATCTGGCAAAATGACCTTCGTCAATTAACTGACGATGGTAGAATCGAGCGTGCTGCCTTCCGGATAGCATCCAAAGAAATGCCTGCCCGGTGTGCGGCTGACGTTGCGGCGTGGCGCGTGCTGAACGCCCCTACGTATACGCCGCTTTTGCCAAGCACTTGCTTAATCGACCTGCTAATGGATTGAGCAGATGCATTTTTATGGGGACTTTTGAAGGCCAACAAAAGATTTTGTGAGCTTTCAGTCCTAATATTAGATGTGACGTAAAGGTTATCATTTATAACAGTCGCCGGGCAAATATTTCTATTATCTTCAAAATATGGAAGGAACAGAATTGGTTGTTCACGACCTATACCTTAAGTTCTAATTATATCACCCATCAATAATAATTTTAATATCATTTGGGCATGACTTAAAATTAGTCAACTTAATAAGTGACAGTGTATGTACCCTGTGGGCATAGGTACATATTGCTAACAAAATCGCCAGTTTCCTTGTTAGTTTTCCAACGAAATATCTCTATTAGGGTACCATGTTGTTATATGATTTAATAACACTTGAGGATCCCAGGTATGGCTATATTTAGGAGTCACAGGTTTTCATTTGTAAACTCCTTTCAGTAATCTTTTACTTAATATTTTATGGTCGTCTGAGCCGATACTACTCCGCAGTAGGAGCGAGAGTGCTGACCTATGATTATTTAATGAGCCATACGATGATCGTTTATTAAATTTGTTAGAAATAAAATAACAGCAGAAATGGGCCCCTTATAGAAATTTCATTGATTATCTATGCTAAATTTCCACCACAACCGGTTACACACGTTGTACTGAAGTAACGTGTTTTTCGAAAGTGACGCTAACATGAGATTCAATGAGGCCTCTGGAACCCCTCGGCTTGAAAATGCTCTCCTGAGAGCTTCGCTGCAGCCAGGGTCAACTGAGTTAATTTCGGATCCTGGGTTTTGGAACAACGGAACTGATTAATGTGACTATTTGGGTCAAAATAGATTATTCAGATATTACTAATCTCAACAAAAGCGGACACCACGGTTGGGATGGCCAATAAAGAATAGGGGGCTATTCCTGTGGCGTTGTCATTTATAATATTTTGTAAACACTTTAGTATGAGTGCGAATGGTGGAAACGCGTAAAAATATTTATTGTACCACCTACTTAATAGTGAATGCGTCGACAGTAAGAGCGTCTGGATCAGGCTTCCATGAAATATATATTTCACACTTGGCAGAGGTACGAAAAGCAAAAAGGTCAATTTCGGGCACCCCAAATTGTATACACTTTGGGGTACTGTATAGCCTTTGAAAGAGGCTGCCATACTTACAGCGAGCAGCTCCAAGTAATTCATATGGTATGCTAATTCTTGCTCTTTCCATGCTCCGTTTGCACACACTCCGATACAGACCGCTCCCCACCCGGATCGGGACTCGTCTGTAAATATTTCTGCATCGAATTTCGCGATTCCCAAATTACAAGACGTTACATGTATATTATTTATTAGTCCACCATAATAAGTCTGGTAAAACTTCTCGAGGAAGTTTTACTTTTTGGTCATACAAGCAATAAATTTATATCTTCTAACGCCTTCGTGTAAAACCAGTTGTATCTAGCTGCTGGGTATGCAGCGGTAAGAACTCCTAACAAGTGCGCATACTCTCTTATTGTACAAACTGACAGTTGAATAAAATTTGCTAATAGCTGTGCTACATATATTATAGTTACGTTTCTCCATAGGAAGGAATATTGACATGTCAACTGAATTGTAAACAAAACATAAGAATTTACAGCATTGTTGGGGTTGTATCGAGCTTTTGGGATAATTTACAACAAATCTTAGGCACTTGAGTAACCGTATGGCTATCTACGGTGAGAGGCCAAAGTTCAAAGCTAGCGTCAGCATGGGGAAGGAGGCCTCAATCTTTTAGGCTGAACTCTTCGCATTAAACAAATGCGTGGAGATCAATCTTGAAAGAAACCTAAGGAACCAACATATCTACATCAACTCGGACAGCCAAGCTGCTCTGCTGGCACTAGAATCACTAGAGTCCTACTCTAAACTAGTCCAGAATTGTAAAAATAATCTAAACACCCTGGCGAACTCCAACAAAGTCATACTTAGATGGGTACCAGGGCACTCCGACATTGTAGGAAACGAAAAAGCAGATGAACTTGCAAGGCAGGGCGCAGACACGGCCCTGGTCAGCTCGGAACCGTTCTGTGACATCACAAAACGGAAAGCATATTCTCTGCTAAACAACGCGGAAAAATCAGAGGCAATCAAGCTGTGGAAGTTCACCAAAGGACAAAAACAAGCTAAAGCCCTGATCAAAGGGTTCAATAGTAAGCTGTCTAAAGAGTTATTACAATTCAAAAGGCACAAAACCTGCGCAGTGACAAGAATCCTGACAGGACATTGCAAATTGAACAAACACCTGTTTCAAATGGGTATGAAG
Organism: Epinotia brunnichana; assembly: GCA_963854355.1. Taxonomy (NCBI): domain Eukaryota; kingdom Metazoa; phylum Arthropoda; class Insecta; order Lepidoptera; family Tortricidae; genus Epinotia; species Epinotia brunnichana. Next base: position 23,506,470 of record OY977935.1, read on the forward strand.
CAGGACACCACTTGCAGGTTCTGCCAGGAGACAGAGGAGACTGCAATGCACATTCTCTGCTCCTGCGGACCACTCATGCATAAAAGAAGTACCTACCTAGGGCGGCACATAATGCACCCACAAGAAGTACAACATATCACCGCCCAAAGAATCTGGAATTTCCTGGAGGCAACGGGACTTAACGGTGAACTCTAAAACAAGGGCTGCCACAATAGATCACTTGCTGGTCGAAGCGGCATATTAAAACCACAAACAAAACATAAATACCACAATAAAAACCGTATGGCTACATTCGTTAAGGCCCCTTCCAATACACAAAATGTCATTCAAGTATATAGTGGAAGTTAGTCCTTGTTTAGTCAAAAAAGTGAACTAGGAATCAAAACTCGTAAGTAACATTGTTATACTCGAATCCTAAATGTCTTTGATGATTCTCAGGTACAAGTAAATAAGCCTCCTTCAAATCGATGGAAGCCATAAACCCATTTTTTGCTTCCATTTTAAAATGGGACTTAAATAGCTACAAATTTTTTGAGCCCTTTCAGATTCAGTATGAATCTATAGCCACCATTCGATTTAGGAGTATGAAAATCTTTGAAAGAAACTGATCATTGACCTGTTGGTATTCAGTGATAGCACCTAGGTTAATTAAATTCTGTACCGCTAAGTTCATTTCATAATGCTCTTGGCGTGTGAAAGTATTTACAGGTTTGACAGCATGCGTAACATGTCCTAAAAAGGAATTGGAAAGCCATTCTGTATCCATTATAGTATAGTAGGTACGATTATTCGTAACATTAAGCCAATACTTAGTTATAAAAAGCTTTAAGGCGACCGGCATGTACCTGCGTTACTGCCGTGGCGTCGAACGTGGCTTGTTGGTCTCGCCAGCTGGAAGCGAGTGGGCCTCGTCCAGGTTCCCTGGTACCGCGAATATACAGGAGTCGTAAATTGAGATGTACCGGGGACTGGCTACGCTTGCGGTGACGACTGTCTATTTAATCTGTTTTTCAATACATTTTGAAGCTTTGATTTTCTCTGAGAGTTTGCTTCCAAAGAGAGTCTCATCTCTTTTGACGTCTTGTATGACGTTAATGAATATTTTATCTACTCCAGGAGTGACTAGTTTTACTCTAGCCTGCGATTCTGAATAATGCAGATCAGATCAAATCCGACCTCCATCACATAGGATTTTTATTGTTTGTACCTTACTTTGTTTATCCTACGTCGTTAAAAGCAGCAATTTTGCGCTAAATCTGGATGAATTTTTTCCCCATATTTTGGGACATCATTAATCGCGTCCCCTAGAGCGGTTAGTAACTCGGCGTCTATTACTTACCGGGGCCGTTACGTCATTACAGGCCTCAACGTGAGGCGCATTTTCTTCATTTGAACGTGGGAGTGACGTCATTTTCTATCGTCGTTACCTCCTCGTTCACTTGTTCGTGGTCTATAAATTTAAATATAATATTTTTAATTTGAGGGTAGATATAAAATTCATTGTAAAACTCGTTAGGAATTTTAATGCATAAATGTATTCAGTGGTACATCGAAAATACGGGATACTCTAATCTCGCTTAATTCTTAGAAATTGCTATCGTGTTGGCTCACGGCCAACCGCCCAGCATAAGATACCTTCGGTTATAATGGTTCTTAGAAATTGCTATCGTGTTGGCTCACGGCCAACCGCCCAGCATAAGATACCTTCGGTTATAATGGTTCTTAGAAATTGCTATCGTGTTGGCTCACGGCCAACCGCCCAGCATAAGATACCTTCGGTTATAATGGTTCTTAGAAATTGCTATCGTGTTGGCTCACGGCCAACCGCCCAGCATAAGATACCTTCGGTTATAATGGTTCTTAGAAATTGCTATCGTGTTGGCTCACGGCCAACCGCCCAGCATAAGATACCTTCGGTTATAATGGTTCTTAGAAATTGCTATCGTGTTGGCTCACGGCCAACCGCCAAGCATAAGATACCTTCGTGACGACTCTCGGCCGCCCCCCAGGTTTAGAGTTACCAGGCGTGGGTTCACGGCCCGCGAGGTATTAAATGAATTTATTAGAGGCACCACTATGTATAATTATTTATTGAAATTAATTACACTTACCTGATTTATATTCAGAATCTTATGAATCAAATAGCACTGTCATAACTCGCCGACGAAGATTTATAGTTTTTTCTTGCTATTTCCGTATTTTCGCAGAATAATACTCCATTTTTTCATGTGCACTGCGTTTAGGCATGATGAAATATTTTCAATTATTTTCTAATAGATTAGTTCGTGCGTTCGTTGCCTCGCAAAAATAAAGAATGAGATATGACAGCAAGCCGAAGTGCTCAAGTAGGGTAGGTGTCAAAGTGGGGATGAAATGGTTTGAGCTATGGTTTTTACTGCGTACTTTAAACATGCGAAAAGTTGCCTGGTAGATTAAAGGACTACATGGTTATTATATCTGAAGAATGAAGCTTCGAAATATAATGAAGTGTTAATTCTGAGATCCTTGAGGAATCGACGAAACTCCTCAAATATTATCAGCCCACATAATATCGACTTGGATTTTTTCTGTAATAATCAACGCATTTGCTCTCGGAAAGCAGTTCATGTGGTAAATTAGAAAGGAAATGTGGAAATTTTGAAGTGTGGCTTGGCGAAGTACTGAATTGAAGTCGGTTTAAACTTTGTTTTTGAAGTAAATTATCTAAAGTTTCCTATCGCTACCTATTTACAAAACGCTCCACATGAGTTTACGTGTCCGTGTCATGTTAGCTAGTAGCGTCGCGTCTGACACCAGAAGGGTTCGACGGGTATAGGTACTTCAGAGTCGCAAACTTACGTGGCGCGCATTGTTCCATCGCGAACACAGTTAACTGACCATCCGTGAACTTTATGTTCATTGTAATACGGTTCAATATAAATACAGATGTAGTGCATAATGGTTTCGCATCGTTTTTTTACGGAAACGTACGAACGTGTCTTGCTATTTCAGTCGGTCACGGTACAAAAATTAATGAGGTTGACTGATGTAGCATGACAAATACGAACATTTCCGAGAAAATACGATGGGAAATGAATATTCACTAGGTACATCTGTACAGGATGGTCAGTTAACAGTGTACGTGTTGTCCACGCTTCTACATGTAATTAGGTTTCAAGGCCGACTTGAGCCTGCGGGGGGGCGGGCTGTAGTCGGGCGCGGGCAGGGGCGGCGCTGGCGGCCAGGGGTCCCGCCGCCACTGCGGCTCGGGGGCCGCGCTAGCGCGCGCCCGTCGGGGCTCCTCCATGTATGAGAACGGCATCGGCGCCGCGCTGTGCTGCCAGGAGTTGGAGCGGTCGTAGTCTCGACTACTGTCAAATAAAATACTGAAGGTCAGTTAAGGTTCGCATTTCATTTGTTTCGTGAGAAAATATAAGAAATGTTTCTGGAATATAGGTCAGGGCAGTTACCTACTTACAATCAATTATGATTACAAAATTGTAATATACCTACCTCGTCCCATATAACAATAGAATGTTAACACTTTCACTGCCAGGAACCCGCCCCACGCGCGCCTATGCCGTAGTCGATTTCCGCTACTTAGCGGGAAAACCACGGCATCGCCTACGAGCCTAGCGCGTACGCGCGTAGCGATTCCTGGCAGTCAATGTGTGAGACAAATTGATCTGTATCTTCATTTATTTAGAACTAGCCGTCCCGCGAATTTCTTATCGCCATACAAAATATATAAGAAAATGTTTTTTTTTTTGGTAGTAAAAAATTCTATATTTTAATAGTTAGGTATTCTGCTATTCAGAGCGAAGACAAATCCAACAAATGAAACATCTTAAAATTTACCTTAAAAAAATTAAACCGACTTCAATGGGGAATGGATGAAAAGTTTAGAAATGCCTGGTTTATTTTTTGGTGATAGGAATAACGTCCCTTAGTACCAGAAAAAAGTTGCAGACTTTTCAGATGCGTCAGTTATTTTTGAAAAATATAAACACTTTCCTCACTTACGTTTTGGGTTTAAGACGGCAAATAAGACATTTTGCTTGATCCGTCTCATATTCAAACGTCGGGGTTTTCGGAGCGGGAATTATTTGGGAAAGAGTAGATATAAACAGATATGTTAGTCTAAGAAAATATCTTATTATGCCTAATGAATAACTACCTCTCTGTGAGTTGTATACAATCTGTGACAAAGTTTTATTTTAATTTCCGTAAAAGTCTTATAACTTATAAGGTAACAATAAAAATAACTTTAATTTTAAACCTGCTGTAAATTGAATAGTTGACACGATTTTCAGAATAAACTATTAATATTTTTTCTATATTTGGGACAGTTAATCTACGGCGTCTTGCTGTAAATATCCATTTCAAGGAGCTAAATGATCTTTCCACGTCGACAGTTGTAATAGGTGCATATTTAAATTTTTTGTAGGAATCAATTGATGCACGAGAAGTTTGAGATTGAAGTTCTATTTCTTTGCCTTGTACCAACTCATTTATAATTTTTAGTGTGCTATAGCCAGAATTCTTCTTTAACACCAACTTCAGTTTATCATAAATCTGTTTTCCTTTTACGCTCATGTTTAATTTGGAAACATCTCTATAGGTTTCATGAACTATTTTTAAACTATCGCTGATGGACAGCTTCGCATCCTGTAGTTTTTTAATAGCATTTGGGATAGTCATCAAATGATTTGCTATGAAATTTAAGTCGCTTTTTATATTTGCATTTCCAAACGCTCTTTTTGCCTTTCTAATACTCTGGGCTTCGGTGGGACTGAATGTATTTAGAACACGTTTCACTTCATCGTAATGTTTGCTGTAATACGTTGCAGCTTCTATCCAGGTTCCCCACCGAATAATTGTTGGTCGAGGTGGTAAAGGCACTCCGGGGAGCATTTCTTTAAACTTTTGTATTCTTTTAGGAGATTTCAAAAATGTCTTCTTAACATTTGCGATTAAATCATTCACATCTGGATAAAGTTTTCTTACTAGTTCAGCCACTCTATTTAAACCATGAGCCAAACATGTGACGTGCAAAAGATTGGGAAAAATACATTTTAAATTTCTTCCAGCCTTTAGCATGTAGCCCACACCGTCAGTTAAAAGTAAAAGTACTTTATTGTGATTATTATGGTTAGCACCCCATAATTCATCAAGAGCACTTGTGACCGTATTGGATATTGATACATTGTTCGTGCTGTCTAACCGTTTACTGGATATCAAGTGTTGAGTGCCAATGTGATCATCACGTAATGCTCCCACTATTACGTTAGCTATTTGACGACCATAATCATCCGTGGTTTCGTCAACACTCACATATATATATATATATTAATTTTTTAGCTCGCTCCGTATTTTATTCATTTTTTCATCGTAAGCTTTATTTAAATATTCCCGTCGCAGTTGACATTCCGAAGGAACTTTTGCAGTTTTTCCAAATTTACCGGCAACACAATTTTCGATAAAATCTTTAAATATCGGATTGTTTACCTGCGTCCATGGTATATTACAGCCCACAACAAATTTCAAGAGCTCACTATTGAAATCATATTTCATACCTGTATGTTTATTAGATGCGACATGTCGCGTTACACTAGATTTCGTTTGAGCGAAGCTCACATTGCACTTGGTGCAAAATAATAAAGAATCTCGAACCTCTATCTCTAGATTATTTTCTATCCACGAACGCATAAACTCGTAACGAGTTTTTTTTCTCGGAGGCATATTTGTGCTGACTGATTATTTACAGTTTTTTAAAATACAATTGCATATAAGTTTATCTACTAGACAAGCAAGGGTAACGGTTGACAATAAGTGTCTAATACAATGTCAATCTTCACGCTCGATATCTATGAAGCATTTTCTTATAAATGAATAGACTTAACTGAAGAGGTTGATAATGAATGACCAATATAAAATATGTACCTATATGTATGATTAATCTTTATTTATTTTTCAATCAATTATTCATTCGGTAGAAACCTACTAGGGTACGATCTGTTTTTAAGTAAATACCTACTCTTTGGCTAATGTCAAACGTTCCCGCTCCGAAAACCCCGATGTTTGCTCATATTACAAAAAAAATATCATAAAAATCCGTGGTACACTGGCAATGTTATTGACAGCTGCAGCAGCTATATTTGTCATTGCCAGGGTCAGATATTAAAAATATTTTTTTGTTATATGAGTCGGATCAAGGAAAGTGTCTTATTCGCCGTCCTTATATACCACAAAACGTGAGTGAGGAAACTGTTTATATTTTTGAAAAATGATTGACGCAGCTGACAAGAATGCAACTTTTTTCTGGTGCTAAGGAAGGTTATTCCTATAACCAAAAAAATAATTAGGCACTTTTAAAATTTTCATCCATTCCCCATTCAGTAAATACTTCGCCAAGCCACAAAGTACATGAAAATTTCCACATTTCCTTTCCAATTTACTACATGAACTATTCTCCGAGAGTAGGTAAATGCGTTGATTATTACATAAAAAACCCGAGTCGCCAAGAAATGGGTCAGCACGATAATATATTTGCTGTGGATATTGCCAAAGTTAAAAGCTATAAAGAAAGCCTAATTTTTGATTGCGTAAAAACTTCCGTTTGTACATCGTAGTTTTCGTAAATTCAGAGGAATGACGCGTATATAGTTGCGGAATCCAAGAGGCAACCGGATGCAGGATGGTTTGCGGTATTTGAGCTGCCGAAGTGATGTGGAACCCGAACTGAGCCAAATTGGACAGGGCGGAAATTGAAAAAAAGTATTTAAAAAAAACCGGCCAAGTGCGAGTCGGACTCGCGCACGAAGGGTTCCGTGCCATTATCTATAAAAACGGCAAAAAAATCACGTTTGTTGTATGGAAGCCTCCTGTAGCCTAGTTGGTAGTGACCCTGCCTACGAAGCCGGAGGTCTCGGGTTCGAAGGGGCATTTATTTGTTGAGCACAAATATTTGTTCCTGAGTCATGGATGTTTTCGATTCATTTAAGTATTTAACTATCTATATAAGTATGTTTATCGTCCTCTAGTACCCATAGTACAAGCTTTGCTTAGTTTGGGACTAAATCGATTTGTGTAAGATAGTAAAAAAAATATGAAAAAAAAAATCTGTTTTTTAGTATTTGTTGTTATAGCGGCAACAGAAATACATCATCTGTGAAAATTTCAACTGTCTAACTAACACGGTTCATGAGATACAGCCTGGTGACAGACGGACAGACAGACAGACAGACAGACCGACAGACAGACAGACAGACAGACAGACAGACATACAGAGGGACAGCGGAGTCCTAGTAATAGGGTCCTGGTTTACTCTTTGAGTACGGAACCCTAAAAAATGTCGCGATACAGCCGATTGAAACGGCGGTTGCCTGAAAGTGTGTAGGTAGGTACGCTGTTTGTATAATGAAATTCTGTTTCAATCGGATTCAGATTGTTTATTTCTCAATAGTAAATATAGTAATACATAATTTCACCCCCCCTCCAACTTGGTTTGGTTTTGACGCAATTAATATTGTTGTCTTAAGTACCTATTATACAGTATACATCAAACAGCAATCTCCTTTGGCAAGAAGCAATGTCTTACTTTAAAAATAATAAAGAGGGTGGATTCCAAGGATAAATAACAAATACTTTACTTATACTTACTTGGGATAGTCCGAGAGCGGAGTAACCGGCGGCGCGCGCGCCGGGCTGCGCGGGCTGCGCGGGCTGCGACGCGGCTCCTCCGGCACGAAACCGCGGTTTACCTGTTGCCTGGAAAATATGGCGAATATGGATGAATGAGCTCCTTTCAATTTAAGTTTGGGTACTAGCTAGACTGAGTGATTCCCATTTGTTCTATGGGACAGTGACGTCGTAGAACAAAATAATATATTAATTTCCTAATAAAATATTCCATAGAACATTTAGGCTTTCAGATTATCATTTGTTCTATAGAACTGTTACACCGTGGAACAACATGATATGGCAGTATTCCATCTTGTTCTATAGAATATATGGGTTTTTTTTTTATTTGTGCCATGGAACTGACATTTACAAGTAAAAACCGGCCAAGTGCGAGTCGGACTCGCGCACGAAGGGTTCCATACCATTATCTATAAAAATATTTATTTTATTCTGTTTTTAGTATTTGTTGTTATAGCGGCAACAGAAATACATCATCTGTGAACATTTCAACTTCTGTAACTATCACGGTATCAGTGAGATACAGCCAGGTGACAGACAGACAGACAGACAGACAGACAGACAGCGGAGTCTTAGTAATAGGTTCCCGTTGTAATCTTTGAGTACGGAACCCTAAAAGGAGGTTAACGTGGTGGCACCAGTAATGGGATGGAGCCAATAATAGTAATTTTTTTATCAATAACCGTTGAAAATAAAGACTAGCAACTATTTTTTTTAATATGTTAACACTGAACCATACACAGTGTCTATCCTACTTTCATCCAGCACAATATCGTTATCAGCAAATATTGTTTAAAGATGGTGAATTCAAAATGAAGTGGGGTCAGTGCTTCTGTGAACAAATCATGATTTCTTAACCGAATGGTTAAGGAAGTGAGTGTAGATTTTTGCCAATTATTTAATTACTTACTATTAAATTTGTGTCAGCATCTCCCAGTCTATTATACTAAAAATGAATTCAACTCATTAAGAGAGTTAATTTGTTTACTGGCAATTTACCCTATTATCTCGCAAGAAATGGATACCACATTTTCTGCACGTGTATGACAACATTTAAATATACTCACTCATACGCATTTATGGCTCCAACTTTGTGGATGGAATGCTGTAATTAAAATGAAATGTTGAATATTATTTAACTTTAGTGTTATTAATATTCAGATTCAGAGTTTTGTTTAGTGGAGACCTAGGAGAGTTGAAACAAAGATGATTTTTCGGAACCTATGACCGTCAGCAAGCTAGCTTCCCTTCCGCTTGTTTCTTTAGAGATTACCCTGAGTACTTTACGGTTTCGCTCTATGAAAACACAACAATATATCGCCAGCCATATTTTTACACCAAAAAATAGGTTGGGTAATTTGACTAAATATTCATTAAATTTAATACCGATACGGTAAAAAATAATGAAAAGTAATCTTCATAAATTCCGTAAAAATCAGGCGAAAATGGTATACACTTTCTTTACTTCATAATTGACTACTTATATATACGTTCTTTGGGATACGCGCATAATCCACTTATTTTTGTTAATGAATAAACCTTTCTATAGGCCAGATGTGATTCAATATTATCTCAAGGTCGTAAAATATTTAATTAAAATTCCGATATTTCCTGATGCATGTATTTTTGGATTCAGGTAGTAAGTCTCCAAATTTGTGTACTCAAACATGTTTTGATCATAAAAATACTGATGGCATTTTTGCTTGCGGGTTAATTTTTTTTCCTAACTTCCGGTCCATAGAATTATTGATTTCAATAGTAAAAGTTGTTAAAAATAACATATAAAAGCCGTATACAAATAATTAGCCTGATATTGAATTATTTCCAAAAAAACCGTAATGTTCTCAGGGTAGATGGGCAACCTGACAAAGCTCGCGCCAGGGATGCACGCGGAGCGGCTGTAAGTAGGTAGGTACGGTCAAAGAATTTAATTTCCTACCCATTTAGGACTATTTCAAAGTGATGCTGTAAATAAAATCATAAGAAGTCTCTTACGTTTTGATTGATTACGTCACTTTGACAAAGTCCAAAGTGGGTAGGAAATTAAATTCTTTGACCGTACCTACATGACGTAGGTATGCATATAAAAATATACGAAAAGTAAGATTTTCCCAAAAATTTCATTGTATTTAGGTATATCGTGTACATTTGCGTTGTTAAGTATGACATATTTTTTAAATTCTATTGTATTTCAAGATTAGGACAGAACCAAATTCGGAAACTGTTTAGGTGACCGGACCGCAGATCGCATCCAGTGTGGCCAATCCCTGAAGGCGTGGCATTGTATTTTTAACCCCCGATGGAAAAAGAGGGGTGGTATAAGTTTGACGTGTATGTGTGTCTCTCTGTGGCATCGTAGCTCCTAAACGAATGGACCGATTTTTTTAAATAAAAGTAAGGACTTCATCGCAGAGCGATGACGCCGGCCTCATATAGGCATCACATATGTTTCATTGTCTACACTTGAGCAATTCAATCATTAATCGGTACAGCTTAATTGCCAATTCAGATGTAGGGTTAGACAATATTATATTACATATGCCAATGTCGGCCAATTTAAGTTTGGCTTGTGTTTCATAATCATAATCGAAGAAAGTCGAAGTTTTGAGTAAAGTGATTCGCTCAACGGGGCGCCTAGCAACAGTCCCACGCCGCATGGCACTGGCAGAAAAAAACCCGCGTGTCATTCATTGGTTCGACATTTTACGAGCGCCTACCCTGCACTGAGAAAAGAAACTGGTAATGAGATATTTCAAAATCGACTGAGAAACTTTTTATTGGATAATCCTTTATATTCAATAGATGATTATTATGACATTACTAATTAGATTTATTACTTATGTTAAATTGTATCTTTATTGACATCAGAATTGTTTCCCTACTCATTTAAACTGTGTAGGTGTTGTAGATAAATGACGACCCGTATACGGTGATCTTAATTTTAAAATATTCATTGAGATCTTAATCTCTAATTATCATTTTGTAACTTGTTGACAAATACCTGTGTACATCATTTCCCTTTAAAATATTTGATATTATAATTTAAAATTTTAATTTGATAAATGTTAAATAACTGACGATCACAATATAAATTCCTAAAATTGATTGAGTGTTAGTGTTAGTTAGTGACATTGTACCTATATTGTGAGATAAATAAATCATATCAAATCATATCATATCATATCATATGCCCTCCGGTCTGCTCCGATTCGAGCACATTCCACCAATGCGTGGTAGACATCTTCTCTCACAAGTCTCACACAACAAATCATCAAGACTTACGATTGGTCAAACTGGAATGAGTTGAGAGGAAATGCCTAACAGGTTGCGAATCGCTTACATATTGGCATGAGAAACGGTGTTTTTACCCGGGTGGGAATTATCGTACCTAAGCTACGCTTATTTAGTGCTACCTTCCTGTATAAATTAATTACTAAGATCGAATCTTATTACTGTTCACGAATTGCTGTGTCTATACAAACCCGATAGGGGTTAACGACACTGTTAGATTTAACCAAATGTATTTTCTTTTATATATGTAATAAATAAAAAAATAAAATCGTGCAATTTGGAGAATCAACCACTCTCATCAAATGCCCGAACACATTAAGTAGCATGTGCCCGGCGCGCAGTCGCATGCTTGTAACTACTTGTTGTCTATTTAGTCGAGACTCACAAAACCAGGGAATCTTCGGTGGTTCACTAACCATAGTCTTGTACCATATGCCTTTTCTCACGACCTTTTGTGTGTTATTTGTTTATTTGTACTTTCGTTTGTTTTGGTAAAATCTTGTAAAGTACAGTCTGCCATAAAAGCTGGTCTATCATTTAATTTTTGATACAAACTTGTTTGGTCTTATGGTGGTGGTGTTTTGGTGTGGCATGCCGATTGCTGTAAGACGATTAAAGGCTACTTATTATGTAAAAAATAAGTTTAATTTATTTGTAATTGATATAACGGTAATATATTTTTATTAGTGTGTGTGTGATTTGTAGTCTTAGAAACCAACACGTTCATTAATTTTGTTGTTTATTTCTGAAAGAGTACCTATGGACTGAGCTACATTTATTCATAGAGCTCATAATTGTAGAACTTTTCTATAGCGAGATATATTCGTTAAAGTAAAAATTTACACAATCCTCCTAGGTCTCCTTAATCTAGTAAAAAGTTTATATTTTTATATCAACACTTAAAGACATCTCTAGGGCAGTAAAAGGAACGTTACTCACTTCATCTGTTTGGAGCTTGGACCTGTTCTTAGTAGCGTATATTGCTAACAATATGAGCAAAATAATATTCGTCATAGGAGCGAAGTAACCCTTCAGAGAAATCGTCATGAAAAGCAGCGAGCCCAGACGGTGGACATCGTTCAAATAGTTCGTTGAGACACCTGGAAAAGTGTTTTCCTGAAACACGAAACGAAGACATTAGGTACATAACTGGGCCATTTTACGGAATGTTGTATCCACAACTTTTTTATCAAATTTTGATTAAATTGGGTTTTTTCTACTCAAAATCGAAAGCACTTTCGAAACTAATATGAGAACAAAAGTGTCCGACATGTTACATACTATTTTTGGTTTTCCGTTTCGTTACCGTTAAATACACAAGCTAGTATGGAAACGGTAACGGAATGAAAAAAATCTGAGGCCCTTTTTTTCTCATATAATATTAAAATATAAAAAACCCAATTTTATCAAAATTATTAAAAAAAAACCGGCCAAGAGCGTGTCGGGCCACGCTCAGTGTAGGGTTCCGTAGTTTTTCGTCCGTCACAGTAAGTGTGTGAAATTATTTTGTAATTTTTTTCAAAAACTATTCAACCTATCAAGTTCAAAATAATTTTCCTAGAAAGTTATTATAAAGTTCTACTTTTGAGATTTTTTTCATATTTTTAAAACGTATTGTTCAAAAGTTAGAGGGGGGGGGGCACATTTTTTTTTTACTTCTGGAGTGATTATCTACGAAAATATTAACATTATCAAAAAATTATGTTAGCAAACCCGTATTCATTTTTAAATACCTATCCAACAATATATCACACGTTAGGGTTGAAATGAAAAAAAAAAAAAACACTCCCCACGTTACGTATAGGGGAGGTACCCTAATAAAATAAAATAAATCACTTTTTATTTTACCGCTTTGTCGGCGTGATTGATATACATACTCGTATTAGTACCAAATTTCAGCTTTCTAGTTCTAACGGTTACTGAGATTATCCGCGGACGGACGGACAGACAAAGCGAAACTATAAGGGTTCCTAGTCGACTACGGAACCCTAAATAGAGATACTAGAACAACTTTTTTTTTTAAGTTTGCTTTACATACCATCGTATATACCATTTCTGCGTAGTCTACTCCAAAGAAAGCAGCAAATGTTATATCAACCACTAAAGATGATGCGCAGATACAAATGTAGGTCCAAGTGATTGCAAAAACTAGATCACTTTTTTTTTCGGCAACGACCACTGAAACATAATTCAAGACATTATATAACTAGGTGCCCGCGCGGTGTCGCCCGCGTATTGCAAAGAACGCAGGCAAACCCGCGGGATTAAATATAGCATATATTATAACCATCCAGAAAGTCCATTCTACTGAGGTGTAATCACGTAACGTTCCGAACGCGCGTGGGTACAATTTAACTGTCAATTTTCCATATAAAAAGTGACATTTAGACCTACCCGACGTACGTACAATGCGTTACGTGATTGACCTGCCAGGAAGATGATGGAATTCTTGTAATTGGTTCTGCGTTTCCGGAGATTACCCATTATATACAAACTTATAAATTTACAAACCTACGATCTCAGTCTTTTTCTCTCTCTTTATACTTACTTAGATACAGATATATCCCTAGCTAGTAGGGAGTTTTGTTGTTGATCGGAGCGTTACGTGATTACCCAATCACGTAACGTTCTGAACGCGCGTCGGTACAATTTAACTATCAATTTTCCATATAAAAAGTGACATTTATACCTACCCGACGTTCGTACAATGCGTTACGTGATCGACCTGCCGGGCAAGGTATAAAACTAGCGAAAAAACAGATGACCAAACTAGATTTATGTAAAACAGTTTCTAATGTCCTAACAAGTGAGTACAGTTCATTCTATAAAATGTTCACAGATGGTTCTAAAGAACAAAATGGTTGTGGGGCAGCATTTTTTGATCTTCAGATATGTATGCACGCGGAATTTTATATACATGCCGAAATTTCCATAATGCTCTGTGAACTTATTGCCATAGCCGAAGCATTGTCATTTATATAAACTTTAGACCATAACAAATGTGTAATTCTGTCAGATGCTAAAAGTGCCCTTTCACATTTGGCTCGGTTACCTTCGACTGGTGGAGGGCATCCGATAGCCTACAGTAGTATCCTTCAATCTGTGGTGATTATCAAATGGATACCGTCTCATGTTGGGATCATGGGCAACGAGGAGGCGTAGGCGGACCGTGCGGCGAGGCTGGCGTTAACCGACGGTATTTCATATCATTGTTTACCTCTACACAGCAGCGAGGTACTATGCAGAGTAAAACTAAGGTGCAGAGATACTTGGAAGGAATATTTTGATACGTACAAAAGGAATATGGTATCGAACTGTTCAGTGCCAGCCTGCCAGCCTCCTCGATTCCCATGCAGCCATGGTTTAACAAACAACTTAGTATAAAAGAGGTAGTATCACTTGTTAGGCTACGGTCTGGACACATTCCGTCAAACAAATTTAAATTTTTAATGGGCATCTCGGACTCTCCCAACTGCCCTGAGTGCGATGTAGTAGAAGGCGTCCAACATGTTTTGATAGAATGTGTCCGCAACGAGGCCCAACGACATGAGACGACATACCTAATGTTAAAAAATGTAGGTAGTTGTAATAGCATTCTGGCTTCGCCGTTGTCAGACGAGGCCAGAATGTTCATCATCATCATCATCATCATCATATCAGCCGAAAGACGTCCACTGCTGGACATAGGCCTCCCCCAAAGAGTGCCACAATGGCCAGTCCTGCGCCACCCGCATCCAGCGGACTCCCGCGACCTTTACCAGCATGTTATGCAAACTATACTCTAAGGTATTGTAATAAACGTACGAATTTAGCTACATTACCTCTAAGACAAATTATATTAAAATTATTATGTATATTGATCTCACTGATGGGGGTGGCATAGTCACTGCGTGAAAAAACCCCTTTACTAAATAACTAAAGAAAAAAAAATCCGGGCAAGTGCGAGGCGGACTCGCGCACGTTGGGTTCCGTAGGTACCTATAACAACGGCAATAAAACCACGTTTGTTATATGGGAGCCCTCTTAAATATTTAAATATTATTTGATTCTGTTTTTTAGTATTTGTTGTTATAGCGGCAACATAAATACATCACCTGTGAAAATTTTAACCGTCTAACTATCACGGTTCATGAGATACAGCCTGGTGACAGACGGACAGACAGACAGACGGACGAACAGCGGAGTCTTAGTAATAGGGTCCCGATTTTCCCTTTGGGTACGGATCCCTAAAAAACCTCGATTTTGAGACTCAATCCACTCGAGGCCAATGACTCACATATGAGTATGTAACGTAGGATTTCCGCTACCAAGCGGAAAAATGCTGCTACGCGCTACGGTGTAGCACACGTAGCGTTCCGTGGCCTCGAATGGGTTAGTAATATATTTTATTTTGGCAGGTTTATATGTCCACGGCATGACCGCCACCCGGCAGCGACTCTAGCTACCTACTTATCTAAACCGGCTATGCCCTGATTCCATATAAGATCAGTAGGTCGATGACGTAACGCATTGTACGAAAGTCGGGTAGGTCTAAATGTCACTTTTTATATGGAAATTTGACAGTTAAATTGTACCGACGCGCGTTCGGAACGTTACATGTTTACCCCCCAGAATAATCGTGCGTTAATTGTCATGTGTTTTCAAGGAAAACCATTTTGAAACGCTAAAGCATTATTAACGCAAAACTGAAAAATATTTCCATTTGATATCCTAGATAAGCAAACGAACGCAGTCTAAATTGTCCGTTAAAATTCTAATGTTATATGGAATGAGGTAGGTATAGCTAGTTGTGGACCTGAGGGGTAATCACGTAACGTTCCGAACGCGCGTCGGTACAATTTAACTTTCAATTTTCCATATAAAAAGTGACATTTTGACCTAACCGACGCTAATGCCAATGAAACTAACGAAGTCAATATTATCTATACATATAATAAAGCTGAAGAGGGTCGAAAGTCTGTACATGGAAGATATTCGAAAAAAAATTGGCTAGGGATACTTAAAATCGATAACAGAACACGTTCCAACAGTTTTTAGAATTTTTGTCTGTTTGTCTGTTTATCTGTTTATCTGTTTGTCTGTTTATCTGTTTGTCTGTTTATGTGACCGCGCATCACGTGAAAACGGCTGAACCGATTACGATGAAATTTGGTATAAAGATAGTTTGAGTCCTGGGGAAGGACTTAGGGTAGTTTTTATCCTGGAAATCAACCCCTAAGGGGATGAAATGGGGGGTGGAAATTTGTATAGAGCTACTTAAACCGCTGCACCGATTTGGATGAAATTTGGTATATAATTAGTTTGAGTCCCGGGGAAGGTCAAAGGATAGTTTTTATCCCGAAAATCTTCCCTGTAGTGGGTAAAATGGGGGGGGTGAAAATTTGGATGTAATCCATTTTGATAAAATTTGGTTTGGAGGTAGTTTAAGTTCTGGGGAAGGACATTGGATAGTTTTTATTCTGCAAATCTTCCCCTAAGGGGGTGAAATGGGGGGTGAAATTTTGGATGGACTCCGTTTAGCCCAAATCTGGTATAGATATAGTTTGAGTCCCGGATAATGACAATAGATAGTTTGAATACCGAAATTCATCCCCCAAGGGGATGAAATAGGGATGAAAATGTGGATAAATCCCATTTAGTTAAAATTTGGTATAGAGATAGAAGGAGTCGCAGGAAAGGACAATGCATAGTTTTTATCCTGAAAAATCATCTCCTGAGGGGGTGAAATGAGGGGTGAAAAATTGGATAGAACCGATTTAGATGAAATTTGGTATGGAGATAGTTAAGAGACCTGGGGAAGGACTTAAAATAATTATTAGTCCAGAAATCATCTCCTAAGGAGGTCAAATGGGGTATGAAAATTTGGATGGAACCCATTTACGGTATAGCGAGTTGGAGTCTTGGGGAAGGACATAGGATTGTTCACTCTTGAAAATCATCCTCTAAGGGGGTGTAATTGGGGGTTTGTTTGTGACGCATTTTGATGAAATTTGGATGAACGATAGTTTGAGTCCCGGAGTATGACAACGGATAGTTTTAATCCCGAAAATCATCCCCTCAGGGATGAAATAAGGGGTGAAAATTTGGATAAACCCATTTAGATGAAATTTGGTTAAGATATAGAAGGAGTCCTAGGGAAGGACAATGCATAGTTTTATCCCGAAAAATCATTTCCTGAGGTGGTGAAATGAGGGTTGAAGATTTCGATAGAACCCATTCAGATGAAATTTGGTATAGAGAGAGGCCTCAGTCCAAGGAAAGAACATAGAATAATTTTTATTCCGGAATACATGAAATGAGGAAATAAGGGGATCACATAAGGGGGTGAGAAATGGTGGATGAAAATTTGGATTGAATCCATTTACGGTATAACGATAGTTAAGGAAGGAGATAGGATAGTTTTATCCCGAAAATCATCCCCTAAGAGGGTGAAATTGGGGGTGAAAATTTGTTTGTGACACATTTTGATAAAATTTGGTTGAAAGATAGTTTGAGTCCTGGAAAAAGACAAATGATAGTTTCTATTCCGGAAATCATCCCCTAAGGGGGTGAAATGGGGGTGAAAATTTGGATGTAACCCATTGGTATAGAGATAGCTTGAGTCCTGGAGCTTTTTCCATGATTTTCGGGATAAAAACTACCCGTTGTCATAACAACGGATAGTTTTTGTCCCGAAAATCATCCTCTAAGGAGGTGAAATAGCGGGTGAAAAATTGGATGGAACCCATTTACGGTATATAGCGGTAGTTGGGAGTCCTGGGGAATAGGAACATTACATAGGTAAATATATGTATGTGACGTTCCAAGGGTAAAGGTACCTTATGGCGGTAGTTTCGAAGATGTTTTTTAGGTATATAATATAAAATACGTTTTATTATGGCTATTTTGAAAACTATTAGATGTAACATTTTGTTGACGTATCTTTAATTTTAATATAAAATATTTAAATTACAAGTCAGTTAATTTAGTCCTACGGTTTAGTAGAAAAGGTCCTTACGGCCGTGTGATATGAAAATATGCAAAATAATAATGAAAAAAGCCTACATGCATCTATTATGGTGAGGCGGGTCATAGAAACCAAGTTTGCGGCGGAGTCTATTTTGTAAAAAAAGGCGTTCGGAGTAAGCTAATCTATAAAATCATGCAACTCAGCCATAATGACCCTTTCCTTCATACAATCCATACTAATATTACAAATGCGAGAGTAACTCTGTCTGTCTGTTAACTTTTCTTCCTTAATTTGGTTGAAATTAAATTTGGTGTAGAGATACTTTGAATTCCGGGGCCTTCCCAAAGATAGTTTCTATCTGGAAATTCATCACCTAAGGGGGTGAAAAGGGGGGAGAAAGTTACGATATAAACGAGTTCCGCGCGGACGAAGTCGCGGGCAAAAGCTAGTGACGAAATAAATGTATGACATTCTACATTATGGTTAAAGCAATTATGACTCCGTATAATTATGACAGGGAACAATTATGCCATAGTTCAATTTATGCCAAAAATAAAAATGAGCATCAACTTTATGCGTAATGTGTTATGACAATCGATATTATGATTTTTGTTATGCAACTAGATGGCCACCCCGGCTGCTTGCTTCGTTTGCACCTATGATCGGATAAGCGGTTCCGGAGATTACTCATTATATACAAACTTACATTTTCGCTAAAATCTCAAGACATTTCCTCTTTATAATAGAAGTATAAGTAGATGAAAGATAATAAGGTAACTTGAATGAAGAAAACTAGTGCCTATTGGTGCTTGCTTGTGCACCATGTCAGTCTATAAGCAATTCGATCCACTTCGGCGATGAGGGCAGATTTTCGTAGCTATGTATGTAACGGAGCATGCAAATTATGCGAATTTTAGAGTCCTTACCCCCCCTGTCTACTGACTTGAAACCTTCATGTTTTTTTAACAACGGAATCCTACAAAATAAAGTTGGTGTGATAATTACCTATATATTGTACTTGTTTACCCACGCTTATTAATTTTAGTTATTGTTAAAGCTACGTACATAAAACCCACCTTGCATTTCTGCGGTAAGTAATCTTAAATACGTAAAACCCAGCCCGTTCAAACTAAGTGGATAGAATCCAAAAACCTTAATTATTTGTTTACTTAACATAGACCACAGTAAAACTAGTTTTCATTGACATTACCTAACTTGGGATTGAAATTCTACTTACTGTGGTACATCTTGGTAAACATAAGGAAACAACGCCATAGTCGGAAGCGGAAGCACTTTTCTTGCAATATAATAATCATGACTTATATTTCTCGTTAACAGGATAAAGGTTGCTCCGGCTATTGAAGTAACAATTTAGTTCGTGGTAAAAAAAATACTTCTTCAACCCTCATGATTATGATGTACCTACTTATACGATTCTAAGAAGAGACCAGAATACTTTCTAAACACCAAAATCGTCCTTAACACCATCACTGCCAGGACCCCGCCTAGCGGGTGTCTACGCCGTAGGCGCTTTCCGCTACTTGAAAACCACAGAGTCGGCTAAGTACGAGCGTACGTAGCGATTCTTGGCAGGGTTAATAGGTAAAGCATCGAGAGTCCACGCCATGCACATATCTCATACTGTATTGAAAAGGGTTTACCTATCTGAATCACTAAATTTAATTTCCCAATAGTTTGTCCGTATTTTCATTTGTCCTAAAAGCCGTTTTTCGCTGAAGCCATGACATTTTCAGGATGATTATAAAATTAACCTAACCTAATGGGTTCTACGCGATAACTATTAGGCCTGAGTGGACGCTCGAGTCGGTCGTGCGGCGGAGCGGGGCGTGCGGCGTGCATGTTAAACAAATGAGGCTCATACTGGTGTCCTGAGTAGACGCTGCACAAATTGTATGCACGCTCGCCCGCCCCGCTGCACGCCCCGCCGAACGCTCCGCTCCGAGCGTCCACTCAGGCCTTAGACTTAAATACGATTGAAAAGCTTTTGGGTTTTGGAGATAATTGGCTTTTCGCCAAAATGAAAATTCGGACAATCCTGTGGGACATATTTACGATACAGTTGGGAAATGAAAGTGATTGCGATAGGTTACCATTGAAAAGGTATTGTCAGTGCGATTTTATAAAAAATGGTGTTCTTTATTCTAGACTAGCTGTTGCCCGCGAGTTCGTCCGCGTATAACATGTTATCGTCTAAATGTTTGTTGAAGGAATGAATTAAAAAAAACCATTGAAATTAATGTTGTACCTAGTCTTTTAGAAAACAATCTAAAACCGAAGTTACAAATCTCTTACTTTCAAAATCTCTTGCTCTCTATACAAACTAAGAACCCTCTCTGAATCCCCTTTACCAACATTGTACCCCTTTTTCATACCCTTAGGGGTGGAATTTTCCAAAACGCTGTTTTTTTTATTTGTATTGTAATAAGTAATCTTTCTACAAACTTTTAAGCCACTATCTCAAAAAGAAGTTTCGCTCATACAAACTTTGCAACCCTTTTTAAGAGGCTGAATTTTCCAAAACGCTGACAGTACTTTATTTGTATTCTAATAAGTAAGCTTACTAAAACATATTGAGTCTCTTCCTAAAATAATAAAGTTTCCCCCATACAAAATTTGCACCCCTTGTTTACCCCCTTAGGGGCAGAATTTTCCTAAACGTTGAAAGTATTTTATTTGTATTCTAATCTATATTAATAAAAGAAAGTTGTGTTAGTTCCTTTGCTTATAACTCGAGAACGGCTAACCCGTTTTGGATGTTTGTTGATTTGTTGGATTTCTCTTCGCCCCGAATAGCAGAATAACTTTTAAAAAATGGAAAAAAGAATTTTTTTTTTCATGCATTTTGTACGGCGGAACAAAGTTGGCGGGGTCAGCTAGTAAGTAATATTTATACAAAATTTTAAGTCTCCAGCTCAAAAAATAAAGTTTCCCCCATACAAACTTTGCACCCCTATTTGACCCCTTTACGGGTAGAATTTCCAAAAATCCCTTCTTATCCGTTGCCTACGTTGTAAAAGATAGTTCTGGTGTAAATTTCAATTCTCTAGCCCCAGTAATTTCGGCTGTGCGTTGATGAGTGAGTGGGTGAGTCAGTCAGGACATAGGCATTTATATGTAGGTATAGATAGATAGAAGATGACGAAAATCCCATTCAAATATCTCAAAACCGTTTTAATGTCGCTTGTTAGAGTGAGAAAACGATCGGGGACTGTGACGTCAAGATCCTCGAGCGTCATAGTAAAAGACAATCGTTTCATATGAAGGTGCGTTTTGTGGAAAAGGGACAGAACATAAAACTTTGGAACTTAGTGATTACCTATACATATAACCTCTTGCGTTGATTTTTGTATAATTATCATCCTTTTTTCGAGAAAATACATAATGATTATTTTATTTAGTGTCTACCTTTACCAATGTTTTCCATGTTTTTAAACATCTAACATGTTTTCCGTCAGGTTCGGCAAACAAATAGAGTTTTGTTATGATTGGCAAAACATGTTTGCCGTTTAAAAATCACGAAAACATGGCGCACCGGACGCGGCTTACGGGGTGTAGTTTCGATTCCTGAGCTATAACCACGAACTTCGGAATTCGAAAATATTCGGGTATCTCTATCTCTATAGCACTAACAATACTCGAGTGACAGGGATGCAGTTATACGAACTTCGAGTTTCGGTTTTCGTGGTAGCGCCGCAGGCACTTTGGCAGAATGCGCAAAGAGCGCGTGCCATTGCCATTCAAAAAAAACAAATTCGTGTTAATTATATTGTTCAAATTTGTTGATACATTAATTGAAATTACGCCATAATGCGACATTTGCGCATATAAGTTCTCATATCACAATCGAATATTTTTTTATGGTTTAACTTTTGGCATGTGTATACCAAAGGTCTATCATAGACTGGCTGGATTTAAATTATTAATAAGTGAAAGGCAAAGCAATTCCGCCATTTTGACGAAAATTTGACGTTTCTTATAGCTGACAGTTGGAGCAGCGTTTGATTTCAATAAAAATAAATGAAAAATTAAATGAAGTCGTATATTTCGGAAAATTAATTGATTGTCGCAGTCGGATAAAAACTGTCCTAAGTTGCAGCTAGAATAATAATGTACCTAAGTATATAAAATGTTTCATATTTTTCCGTTCATGGTATGCTGAGAACATTCGTACCACACAAAGCTTAGTTTCAAACTGGCTGATTATTTTTTTTAATTTAGAGATTTATTATAAGTGGAGATATTATAAGTGGAGATAAGTAAACATGCATTAACCTCAACATCTGACGAAGCATTAAGACGCCGCCTGAAATACCTTTTATTGGAAAATCCATTATACTCAGTTAAAGAGTATATGGATCTTGATCTGACATGTTAAATTATTATTTTTACCTATTAACATTTGTTTTAATATGATTTGACATTAAATATCACCTATATTCTAATGCACATTACACTAGGTACCTATATTGTAAATTGAATGACGATACCTAGTGGTTGACATATTTATTCATTTGATTTTGTTTTATTTTTATATTTACTCGTTATTGAGTAAATTTGTTGACGTTGTATTAATTTAATATTATATCTTTATTTTTTCTTTTTATTGACGATCGTGATAAATAATCTTATTTTTTTGACATGAAAGCAAATTTGTAATGTAATTTTTTATCATGAAATAAATAATCTAATCTAATCTAAACTCTTGTTGCCAGACCTACCTAATTATAGGTGGGCACAGTGCCAACTAGGCAGGTACATATCGTTAATGACTATGTTCTATAATATGTGCACGTGCAAAGTGATCATAAATATATGAACACGACTTTATTGTTAAAGGCATAAGGTTGCTTAGATATTTTTGTATCTTTGGGAACCTACATATATTTATGAACTCGACAGTACATGTAAGTAATTAATTAAATAAAGTCTGATGTACTGGAATTAAACAGTAAAATTTAGATAAACTATTTACCGATTATTACGATGGCTGCCGCCAAGCTCAAGACAGAGGCAACCAGAGTGATTATGACGAAAATGAAAACTGTGTCTGGCGTCATGAGCAGGACTCCTGCCGGTGGCGACGAAAGCGGGTTGTTGCATGTGTCCGCTGAAAATACACACATAAACACATATAAGCGCGTAAGAGCGTCATGCCTGTCAGTATTTTATTCATCAACAAATCATTTTCGTGGAGTCCGATGCTTAGTAGAGTGCCGTTATGTATAAACCTCGGATTTTTGTAAAACCTTTTGGAATAACACGAAAAACTGAAATGTTCAGTCATTAAATTTATGAGGAACAATGTTGAAAAAAAACTTTCGCTCCTCCCTTTTATCTTATTCAATTCAAAATTCTTTATTTCGGATAAATATCCATATAGGGTTAGTTATAGTAGGAATTTATAATTATGTTAGTAACAATTTATTTATTACATACTAAAGTAATCTTCGGATGCACTTCGACCCAGTGGGATCTTTTGTGCTTTTGCCCTCTCCTTTATACCTGCTCCCAGGCTTGCTCCATCATCTCCACAAAGCTGATGATGCAGTTCACCGGAAGCACCTTGAATTCCTTTGGTTACTGGTAACCATTACCAAAGTAGTTCATTCTTTGTCTGGCAAGGGCATGACATTCACACAATAAGTGTTCCATAGTCTCATCCTCCTCGCCACACATTCTACAGTCTAAACTATCCGATAGTCCCATCTTGGCCAAGAGATCCATGACCCCGAAGTGACCTGTGAACACCCCAGATATAATTCTGAGTTGCTTCCTACTGGATTTCCAGTGTTTTCTGGTCCAGCCCGAGTCCACTCCTTCTATGAAGAGCTTAGAGTGCCTTAAGCCAGCCTCATTCCTCCACTCGTGTTGGTGGTTGGTTTTGGCGTAGGCTTTAAAGGCCGATATTATGGTTCCCTGCGAGAGTCCCACAAACGGTTCTGGACCTACTAAGTGATTTGTAGAGCCCCCTCTTGCAAGCTCATTTGCTCTTTCGTTGCCGATGAAGCCCTTGTGCCCTGGTATCCAAACTAGTTGCACCTTATTGTGCCTTCCAAGCTTGTTTAGTGATTTGACGCCATTATAAATTAGTCTAGAGTTCACTTTTGGCGCTGTAAGCGCTTTAAGGACCGCTTGACTGTCACTGAGTATATAGATAGTCTGCCGTTTGGTTTGCCTGTCTATATTCTCCTGTACACAGGCAATTATGTCGTATGTCTCCGCCTGGAAGACAGTTGCCAAACTACCCATGCTTACACTGCTACTATAGTCATTTGCATAAATGCCTGCTCCCGTACCGGATCCCATTTTTGATCCGTCCGTGTATCATATACTGTCTTCGATACCAGACTTTGGTGGTTCTAGACCTTCAGCCCACTCAGCCCTGGTTGGAACTTTCGTTGTGTAGTTTAGGAACTACACAACATAAGTTCCAAGTGTATGGAATACATACTTGAGTAGCATTTTGTCGCTTATCATGTTTGTTATTCTGTCTAAGAAACCATCAGTCTCCATGTTTGTGTGCTTTAGTCTTCGGCTTGCTATCGCTACACAGTCCGAGAGTTCTTAATCTGTAGAGCGATTTGCGCGCCTCTGACTTAATCACCATGTGAAGTGGCGGTAGGTCCAGTAGGACTTCTAGCGCCGCTGTGGGCGTGGTTCGAAACGCCTCTGTTATAAGCCAATAGCCATGCATGCCGTTATCTGCACCTTCCTCAGGGCCTCTCTGTATGTGCTCATTAAAGTCCTTGGCCACCATACCAGGCTACCGTACAGTATTATGGGTCTCACCATCATGGTGTAGATCCACTTCAGTACATTAGGGTTCAGTCCCCATGTTTTGCCATACGCTGATCTACAATGACGCCGATAATAAATCGTCAAAAAACTCTATACTCTATGGGCCATAAACGCACTGTTTAGTGTACTTTTATGGTTCATACATTTTTCAAAAAAGCACTGTTCACCACGATGTACTTCATCTAAACTTTTTTTTATCGGCCGCTTTAAGCCTCTCACCCCGTCCGCAGTGGCCAACAGTAAACTTGTCATTAGCTGTCAAATTTACTATTGACCGCCACCGCAGGCTGCGCCTGTGTGATTCAGGCCTTAGGCCTCTCACTGACTGGCGCGGCCTGGACGCGGCGGTCAATAGTAAACTTGTTATTAGCTGACAAATTTACTATTGACCGCCACCGCAGGCTGCGCCTGTGTGATTCAGGCCTTAGGCCTCTCACTGACTGGCGCGGCCCGGACGCGGCGGTCAATAGTAAACTTGTTATTAGCTGACAAATTTACTATTGACCGCCACCGCAGGCTGCGCCTGTGTGATTCAGGCCTTAGGCCTCTCACTGACTGGCGCGGCCCGGACGCGGCGGTCAATAGTAAACTTGTTATTAGCTGACACATTTACTATTGACCGCCACCGCAGGCAGCGCCTGTGTGATTCAGGCCTTAGGCCTCTCACTGACTGGCGCGGCCCGGACGCGGCGGTCAATAGTAAACTTGTTATTAGCTGACAAATTTACTATTGACCGCCACCGCACGCTGCGCCTGTGTTATTCAGGCCTTAGGCCACTCACTGACAAGCGCGGCCCGGACGCGGCGGTCAATAGTAAACTTGTTATTAGCTGACAAATTTACTATTCTATTAACCGCCACCGCAGGCCGCGCCAGTGTCTTGCAGGCTTTATTGTAGTGGGTCCAACTTAATGAACAAACATTTCGAAATAAAAGTTTTTATTTACGATTTAACATTTGTATATTATAAATTATTAACTAAAATAATAATAAATCATCATCTATTTCAAAGTAAAAAGTAAAAGGTTCAAAATAAAAAGACGAAAGATGATAAACTATTAGCCCTAAACAATTATAGTATTTTTCACAATCGTGTTATAATACAGAGCTTTTTAGTCGAGTACCGTGTTTAGGCCACGAAGCTTGCTAAGTGGCCTAAGTAAGGTACGAGATTAAAAAGCTTGATTATAACACTATTGTGAACAATACTTTTTGTACGAGTTCATTAAAATTAATTTTCTACGAGTCAACTGAACTAATTAAACAAACTCGATACTGTTGAAACGAAGTGCAGCTCATCGCTCGTACGCTTGTTGATATCTTAAAATACATCAACGAGCGTACGACTTCAAAGCGATTCTATTGGTCCAATTCATTACAGTTCAGTAAAGCAGCCACGTGATTGGTCGAATTTATTTTAGTTGTCTGGAGCGTATCGAAAAGTAGTTATTTCGATTGTTTCGACAGTAACATGGACTACAACTATGAAAAGAGTGACGTTGCAGTATTCTCTATGAAATCTTAATACACATATTTTAATCGTCGAGTACAAAAAGTATTTTTATCTACGCACATATCATTAGTGCTCTAAAATGCGTTCAGAAACCGTCGGTAATGACCAGCATTATTACAACCAATTTTACTATGACAACTTTCTTGTCTGTGGTAGTAGGTAAAATCAGAGGGCCTACCGCGAACGGCATTCGAAGTTTTCCCTCTCTGTCGCACTTACGTACGAACTCGTAAGTATGACAGAGAGGGGAAACTTCGAATGCCTTTCGCGGTAGGCCCTCTGTACTGTAATGTTATTACAGTACAGATTATCGGTATCGTTATGAGTTTAAATTTTGAACAGCTGTCAAAACTCAAGTGGGTCTCTAGACTAGTAACTATAGATATTAAAACAGTTATCGATACGAAACGTCAATTTATTATGTTTTTTTCATTTTACTTTTTTATTTTTTTTTTCTTTTTAACTTTTTTTTTTACTTATATTCACTTTTTTTTTACCTTTTTCACTTTTTTTTTACTTTTCAAACTTTTTTCCGCTTTTTAACTTTTTTTAACTTTTTTTTTAACTTTTTTGCACTTTCTTTAGTATTTTTTAAATTTTTTGCACTTTTTTTTACTTTTTGTCACTTTTATTCCTTTTTTACCTTTTTCATATTTTTTGCTGTTTTTTTAATTTTTTTTACTTATTTTTTTACTTTTTCTAACTTTTTTTTAGGTTTTTGGCACTTGTTTTCCTTTTTTACCTTTTTTTTACTTTTTTTTTACTTTTTTGTACTTTTTTTGTACTTTTTTTCCGTTTTTTCAGTTTTTTTAAATTTTGTTAGCTGTTTTTTACTTTTTTTGCTTTTTTTTTACTTTATCTACCTTTTTTTTACTTTTTTTTCAATTTTTTTGAAAGAAAAATTTCACTTTTTTTTTTAATTTTTTTTTTTACTTTTTTTTTTAAATATATTTTTATATAAGACAGGTAGTACTCGTAGCAATGCAGGTCATTTTCCTACGGCTTCTGAACCCATCTAAGAGTACTTATGATATGTGTTTAGATAAAGTAGTGTATGCAACTGTACATAATTAGGCCTTAAAACACTCGTGTGATCCTATTATGAAACTCGCTTAAGCCTCCATGATGCATTCAGGAGCCGCATATCAGGACCGGCATCGCAGCGTTGTTTTCTGGCAGCTGTCATAGTTTTTTAGGATTCCGTACTCAAAGAGTAAAATGGGACCCTATTACTAAGACTCCGCTGTCCGTCCGTCCGTCCGTCTGTCTGTCACCAGGCTGTATCTCACTGATGTGTGTTGCCGCTATAACAACAAATACTAAAAACACAGAATAACATAGTTTTTTATAGATAATGGTACGGAACTCTTCGTGCGCGAGTCCGACTCGCACTTGGCCGGTTTAGTTTTTAATTTCAGAGACAAACTAGAGTCGGCCCGATCTATCATATCGTTCGATATCTTACTCACGTGCGACATTTGTCAAATTTGTATGCAAATTGACAATTCATTTCGAACTAAACGTCATCTCGACTTAAATGAGAATAGAGGTCAAATAAAATTTCTTTGTTTTTCAGAGATGTTCGAAATTTGAATAAAATAATATTATCGAAATCGATGTTATTATTTAGCAATAATAGCATTTTCACAGATAAGAAATTGGTTCTAACACAACAGTCTATTTTTATGGTGGTCATAATGTGCGGTTCTTGAACGCATCATGGAGGGTTTATGATATTTGGATAGATAAAGTAGGTACTATTAATCGTGTTTGAGAAGAAGAAAATAAGTAGCTTACTAAAGTACGTTCCTTTTAAAATGGTCGAAGAAATTCATAACTGCACTCCTGAAGAAATTGCGTGAGTACTAATAGTACATTGTGATACATGTGAGCTAATTTGATCATTACATCAGAGGCGGAATTGTCACGCGAACCGGGTCAGAGTAAAAGGGCCCGATTTTAGGATTTTGTTAACATTTTTTTTTTTTTTGCTACTTTTTTGATATTAATTTATAGAACACATTAAAATAAGCATGTTTTATTGATTACAACGTTTTGATTAACTTGCCCGTTTAAGAACTAGAGAGGGTCCAAAGTTGCGAGTTCGGCCATAGGATTACTACGGTTCCAGGGACTTACGATGAATATAGTCCTACACTCGGGCCCCTTTTTTATACCCCAACCGCGAACCGCAGGTGAGTGTGATAAAAGAGCCGAGGATGTAATTATCAAAGCTCACGCGTTTCATACGACGTTTTTCAACACATTTGCGAGGAAAAAATCCTTTTCATAAATGAAAATGTTACAGGCTCCTAACTAAGTTGTTTCCTTTAGTTATTGATATATTTTTATTTTTTATAGTTTATAATTTGTAATTTGTATTAATGTATTCGTGTATCATCTAATTTCTTTTGTGTATTCTAATGTACTCACCAATATGGACTTGTTCTGGATTAAATTATTTTCATTTCATTTCATTTCATTGATGACAATTTCCAGTGGCGTCAATTTTATTTATCACTTTTCTATTCACCACGATTTTTAATAATAACCAAACACGCATCAACAATGTTTACAAATATTTGTGAAATTACCTATAATGGCGCAAGTTATTTTTTTTCGTGAGGCGCGCGGTTGTCAAAGTGAGGCATAGATGAAATCTCGAAACAGCCAATACAAAATAAAATAAATATTTTCGTATTCAATATAAATTCATGTAAAATGTTATCAAAAGTAAATATTTTTACTAAATGAAACGTTTCTATATCATATCCAAGAATAAATAATCAATTAATTCACAAGAAGGATTTAATTTGTTTAGTCGAGTGAGAATCCATTTCCCGAGAATTACAAAAAACCTGTACAACCTGGTAAACTTTAGAATGCGCCGTGTCCATACATACACCTTGCTGCAAGGTGCCAACGTGTCTTAACCGGGATATAACCATAAAACACGAGTGCTGTAATGTTATAAAACACGCGTGTTTAATACCCAGGATTATGTGCCAAAAAGCGGCACAATAAGAGGCACGTTAGCAAATGTGTTGAAAAAAAACGAATAGAAAACTTGTTGCCTGAAAAGTCTAAGCATTGCTATATATTTATTAATCGTAGAAAAAGTATTGTATGCAACGATATGACTGGTCTTAAAAAAGGCTCGTGGTGTCTTTAATTGCGATGCGAGCCTAGGGGAGCCCGACTCACGACACTCGCGTTTTAAGACCCTTCTTATACAAGAGTTGCATAAAATACTATTATTTAAACTTTTAACAATGCAATCGAAAAGGTTTCCCGAAAATCCGTTCAGTTTTACCGGGTTTAGAGGTTTTGCCATTTTTACGTATAACGACACTCTACTAACTATCCTCATTATGAAACAATACCTTACCTGCGAAAGCTGTCGTAAATTGATTCAATTCTTGCATGGTTAAATTATATGAATTGCTACGGCATAATCGCTCTCAACACCGTGATGTTTTGTCATTCGTCACTCATTTTGTTCATACGATATGTGCCAGATTTTATTACCTAAGTAAGTACCTTTGGTCCGATTGGGCCAGCGGTGCACACAATATGTTCTAGTTTAGCCTCAAAGTGTATCAATTATCAGAAACAGAGAAGTTGAAAACATATAGGTATTCGTCCTTTTCTGTGAGGTATAGTGCTAGCGGAACATTAGTGTCTAAAGCTACGCTCTATGAACAATCATGAATGGTTGCCATGACTAAAATTATTGGGAATTAATCACAAAATTACTCAAGAGAGACTTGGGCGGAACGGTATATAGAGATATCCTGCGCAGCCTCAAGTGGCTCGCAAACCGAAAACTCATTGAAAGCGCACTGGGAAAACGATGATTACATTTCGGTAATGAAATTTCTGATTGAGAATCTATTGGAAGCGATGCTGGCATCATTCAACAGTTTCTGCTAGTTCTTCGGTAAATTGTTAAAATCTTTAATAAACGACTTGAAAGAATATTTACTCCACTATACCACATAAGACGGAACTTTGGTGCCGGTGACGCAAAGTTGACGTCACGCTAACTACATCATCATCATCATATCAGCCGAAAGCTGACATATGCCTCCCCCAAAGAGTGCCAAAGTGACCGGTCCTGCGCCACCCGCATCCAGCGGACTCCTGCGCTCATACATGATTCCAATTGTAGTTATCGTAATTAACAATGAACCATCAACCATTTAAATTTTAATGACATATTTTAGAATGCGCTTTCAAATATGCTCTATTACAAATGTAAAAGGGTCATAATATCTCATCTGAAATGGGTGGCTTTCAAGCCTTGGTTAACAATCTAGGTACTCCCCTAGAGTAGATTGTTAACAAAGGCTTGAAAGCCACCCATTTCAGATGAGATATTTTGGCCCTCGAACGATTGTAGATATGAATAATAATTACTAAAAACAAAGTTTAAACCGACTTCAATTCAGTACTTCGCCAAGCCACATATTACCACATGCACTGCTTTCAGAGAGCAAATGCGTTGATTATTACAGAAAAAACCCAAGTCGCTATCTGTGGGCTGAGGAGTTCCGTCGATTCCTAAAGGATCTGAGAATTACCACATCATGAGTTGCTACTTCAACGGAATCATGTCAGAATCTTTGACGAACTTTACATCTTTGAGGAGTTCCATAAGTCATCTGTGGTCTTCAGTATCAGTTCCACTTTACCAAAATTGCGATTTCCGGAGGTAAATACACGAATTTTAATAGAAAATACCGAAATCACTATTGCGTGCCTATAAAATTTGAGGGTTGCCCTCAATTTCCCTGGGATCCCATAATCAGAACCTGATTTGGTGACAATGGGACCACCTCGGAAGTATACTCTTCCGAATAAAAAAAGAATTTTGGAAATCGGTCCACAATTGATAAATCGGCGAACATACATTAAAAAAAATCATACATACAGTGGAACATATAACCTCCTCCTTTTTTGAAGTCGGTTAAAAATAAACTTGAAATATTACCCTGTATATATAATCTATAGAGTGTATAGAGGAAGTATCTGTCACCAGTTGCGTTGGACGCCAGCCCGGCGTCACACTGGAACCGATAAACTAACGCGAGGACACATAGCACGGTGTATGGTACTGAAATTACCTGAAAAAATAGTACATTGTGTTACAAATGAGCTATGTTGATTTATTCACACGAGCCGCAGGTGTCCTGGGGGGTAAACACGTAACGTTCCGAACACGCGTTCGTACAATTTAACTGTCATTTTTCCATAGTAAAAGTGACATTTAAATCCATCTGCCGCGCGTACAATGCGTTACGTGATCGACCAGCTGGTGAGCCGAGACACCAACACATTTGTGAGGAAAAACCTTTATCATAATATAGCAATGCTAAGTTATTATCTTTAGTTATTGATGGCAACGGGTTTTTTTTTACTCACATATTGTACATCGCCAAGAAATCCAGTGGCGTCAATTCTATTTATCACTTTTTTTACACCACTCGAGCAACATTTTTGATAATAACCAGACGCGCATCAACAATGTTTACAAATAGAATTTTTTGTGAAATTACCTTCAATAGAGTGCAATTTTTTTTCGCAAACTTCGCGCAGTGTACGCACTGTTAAATACCTCTGCTAGATAAATTAGGACTTATGAAATCACTAAACATCATACAATAAAATAAATATTTTCGTATCCAATACAAATGTTTTAAAATGTTAAAAAAAATTGTAATTTTACTAAATGAAACGTTTCTATAGTGGGTGAAATTAAATTCGTGTGTGGTGTTCATAATTAACAACTTAGGAAAGTTGAAAAACCCCCGAGATTTTCATTTCAAAGTTGAATACCTATCTCAAAACCGGCTAAACCGATTTTATTGAAACGTAGCTAAAGAACCATCTCAATCACGTCAGCTTTCGGACGAAAAAATCGGTCAGTTCGTTTAGGAGCTACGGTGCCACATACATACACACGGACACACATATACACAGACACACAGACACGTCACACTTATAACACCCCTATTTTTGCATCGGGGATTAAAAATAGCAAAATTTTAATCTATCCATGATTCTGAGCAACTTTTACAACTTTGTACAATGCAAACAAACAGCTATTCACACATTCTCGTCAGTCTAAAATGAGTAAAGTAGGTATATGAAATAGTTGGATTTTTCTTGGATAGATTCATATTTTGCAAATTTCGATTCTTTAATTTTATTTCACCCCGTATGATTTCTAAGAACAAAAAATCAATTAATTGTCAAAAAGGTTTTAATTTGTTTAGTTAAGCTATTGTATGTGTTATTTAATTGACTAGTTTAAATGCTTTCAATTATTTTCCCTAAATTCGCTACGACACATTCCACAATGAATTCGCGTCTGAGTCACTAAGTAGTTGACAAACAGCTCAGGCATGTAAGTAATGATAAAGTTTTTGTTAAGATAACAAAATACTACCGAGGTTTGGAGGATGAACACTTACTAAACACAGAAAGTAGAATGACGGGTCACTGACATCCGTATTTCATTTTACATAATTCAGCCTTAGAAATTAGTAGGTACATACGGTCAGCAGCAGAAGTAGCTAAGCGGGCCGGGTGTTCAAAATGACCTACTCAGCATGCTATTTCAGTCGGTCACTGTACAAAAAGTACTGAGGTTGACTGATGTAGCATGACAAATACGAACATTTCCGAGAAAATATGATGGGAAAGGACTATGCACTACATCTGTAACAGCATTTGTACAGTTAGTGATAGTTGATATAACCCTGTAAATAGAAAATGAAATAGGTAGACCATGTTTTTGTTTTGTACATGTAATAGTAAGTCGTTGAAATCAAATTAGTAATTAATCACTTGAAAATAGTTTGTCAGAATCAATAGTAAGGGTTAGGCAATGTTTCAGTTATTGTACTTTCACTTTTTACATCTATATTCCTGTATCATCGTTTTTTATTTTATTTATTAGTTCCTTTTTTTAACTATGTACATATTTACACAAAGGTATTCCGGTTTTCAAGCATATCAGAAAGGATTTTAAACTACTAAAATTTGACAAGGTTTTTGAGGTCCCGTTTAAATTCAATATGATCGAGTATTGATTGATGAAAACATACAAATTAAACAAGTTATATGATAAGCCTTTCACAAAAGCGATTCTTCATAAGAGCTATGGTGTTTCTGTTACTATTAGTAGTTTTTTTTTATATTATTGTAAATCCTTTTAGTCCAGGTTTAACTTCGTCTGACTTTATTTTTTAAGTTATGTTAATTTAAGCTGTTATTGAAGTCTAACTAACAGTTGTTTTTTTTTTTTTAGCGTCTTGTTAATTTTTTAGTTTTAGTTTAAAACCTGATTGAACATTTTCACTATGTTTGACTTACCTTGTTAATAGTTTCTTAAGTAATTAATGGATGACTGTTATTGGCCTTGTATTATGTAATTACCAAGTATTAGTTATATCTACGGCTGTTGTTATCCTCAATACCAATAAATAAATAAATAAATAAAATAACCACAGTCGTTATTCTTCACAGTCATTTACACAAATAAGCTTCTCTCTATTCGTAATTCTTCACAAACGAGGTGCTTTTCGACAGCATTTTAGCACAGGCTCTCTATTCTTCACAGTCCTCATTTTTGCTTGATGATTGAAATGATTTACAGAATTCTGTACCGTAAACCCGGGTTACTTTGGCCCTGGGGGGATACATTGCCCATCCTTAAAACTCTTATTATTTTAATGACTGTTGTCTAAACTATTTATGATACGTTAAAACAAACGTTGCTTTAGCGTGTGGTATTGTTTGTAAGAATATTGGATCAATAAAAAGATTTTATTAACGGGTGGGCAATGTTGCCCCCCAGGGCCAAAGTAACCCGGGTTTACGGTACCTACTGATTAACGAATGTAGATCTATTGCTGTTGTGAGGATTTGCGGTTGTGAAGAATAGCTTTAATGGAAATCTTAGCATATAGTTATATGGAAAATTACCGATGAAAATTTAGGTAGGTAATTAAGAAGGTTTATCCTAAAGCAGAAATATAAAAATCGCTTGACAAACATTATTTTCTTAAAAATTTCGCTTTGCACTACTTCCTTATGTAAACGTCTTTTACAACCTTTAATCATGGGTTATCTTAATTTTGAAACCAATTGAGTAATAAGCAAAGGTCACCTTTTTCAAACTTCGATTACTCTTAAATGATTGACGGATCTGTTTCTCAAAACTACCTCTACAGAAAGTAGGTAAGTAGTAATGTTTTCCACTTAGGTACCTACCTATATTATGTAAGTTAGCGAAATATAATTTTTGCCGAGTCTTCGAACAATTTACTTAGGTGCGTGGCGAATATGTGCCAATTAGGCATTATATGTATATTTCGTAAAACTTTGCCACACTTACCTACTCTGAAAGTGTGTGAATTCCTGTTTACTTCGATACTTACAATAGTGAGGCCCGCAGACAGGAATGCAACTAGAGAAAGGTCCGATGGAATTTTAAGTTTGGTATTCTTTGGATCCATTTTGCGCCAAAAATAGCCACATTTGTCACTTGAAAATAACACGTCGTACCAAGTTGAGTGTGATTTTACGAAGGGACTAAACACGGCGCTAATCGTATCGCGATAATTGTTATCGATATTAATAATGCGCAGGCCGCTATCTCCAATGAGTTCCTGAGATACGACCGACAGTATGACGTGCCAGCAAGGTCTCCCGGCTATTGTTCGTCGACGGCCAAGAGCAACGTTTCTCATAGCTTTCCATATTGTATATTTTTTAAACATGGATAAAAAAAATGTTAAGGATCTTATCGCTAGGACATCATTATTATGTATTTATAATTTTTCCATTGAATTCTGATACATTACTTATGTGAAAAAGGTTGGTAGACCAGGGACTGATTTTGGTTACGGTTATGTTATACCGGTAAGAAACCGGTATTTATGATATTGTAAAGGTTAGCCGCGCCGCGCCAACATAACGGTGATAACCGAAACCGTTTAGAAGTCTCGGTAACCGGTATTTTCGATAGCAAAACAATTGGTTTGTAACACATTCATTGCCGAGAATCGCTACGCGCTACGCACGTAGCCGATCCCGTGGTTTTCCTCGTATGTAGCGGAAAGTGACTACGGCGTAGGCGCCCGCTAGGCGGGTTCCTGGCACTGTTGTGCGCTTAAGCGGGTCGACCTCGTCCGCCTCGCCGAAAGCGAAATATCGCAGTTACGGTACCGGAAAAAATAACGGTATTAAGCGTTATTTTTCGCCAGCGAAATATAAACGTTTCGGCTACCGCAGAACCGATACGACGGCATACCATTAAATATTAGAGAGGTACTGGTATTTTTCGGTTATGCAGTCCCTGGTGTACTCTTTTGTTTGGAAATCACTCTTCGGCCGGTAAGATTAAAGAAAACATTGATTTTAAATATTTTCAACGTTGGTTTATTTATAACATTATGACTAGACGGATAAGTAGTAACATGTCATTAATCTTAATTTAACATTCATTTCAACAGTTATAAATATCTTATCATGGCGCGGCACGCGGCCTCTGGATTGACGTTTGTCACGTAGGTACCTACTTAAGATTAAGTTTAAACATTTTTACTACCTTTTTATTCGTTTATTCCCACAACCTGTTTAATGGAAAACACAATGTTTCGTATATATTATATTTTTTACAGTTAATCACACATTAAACATAGGTAATTTAAAAAAATTACACATACGAATCTGTTAGTATTTTTATTAACAAAATTAATAAACAAATGCCGAACTATTTATTACCTATCTAGATAATTGAAAAAGTAATCCAAAGTAATAAATAACAAGAGCATCCGTAAAATGAAGCCTCTTGCTAAGTAGTAACCGAATGACATAGGCCTCCCCCATTGAGTGCCAAAATGACCGGTCCTGCGCCACCCGCATCCAGCGGACTCCCGCGACCTTTACCGGGTCATCAGTCCACCTTGTGGGGGGGCCTACCCACGCCTCGCCTTCCGGTACGTGGTCGCCACTCGAGAACTTTTCCGCCCCAACGGCCATCGGTTCTACGTGCAATATGCCCCGCCTACTGCCACTTAAGTTTAGCGATTCGGATCATTTATTTATATAATATTTATTTATATATATATAATATATTTATTTATATATATAATATTTATTTATATAATATATTATATAATAAATAATAAAAAAATACACCAAGATATTTTTCTATGCTAAATCTAACCTAAACTATGCTAACTAATATTTTAAAAGGAATTATAACTAGCACGTTCAGCCAAACAATAACTATTATACCTACGTACAGTCAGCATCAATATCTGCCACAAGAAGCGGGAAAAAATATCTGTCAAAGAGTAAAACAATAGAGTCGCGTCTGATATTTATGTGTGCTTTTTTGATGTGGCAGATATTATGCTGGTGACTGTAGGTACATTCAAAACCGGCCAAGTGCAAGTCTGACTTGCGCTTCTTACAAATATTCATCATACCAATCTCGACTCGACCCCATTAATCCCGAAAAACATCTTGACAGCGCACAGTAAAAAATATCGTCATGGGTACAGCGCCATCTATCGGTACATTTTGTTACTAAAACGTGCAACCTAATGTGTTTGTTTTACTGCGATAATTCGATACCACGTGAACGAATTTCGTGATAAAATTAGATTAAATCTAAAAATGTTTTTACTGTTTATTACCATCTTGTAGGTATAAGGTATATACAGGGTGTTTGGTGGCTAGGTGCAAAGGTTTAAAGAGGTGATAAACTAGGTATTTATGAACATTTCTAGCCATATACTTATGTCTCAGACGAAACTTGTTATTTTTTTTTAATTGAAATTTTTAGAATTTTAGAAGAATACCCAGAATTTGGTAGATAAATACCTCGTTTATCACCTCCTTAAACCTGTGCACCTAGCCACCAAACACCCTGTATAATTTAGATCATAAAATGTTCTATTCTAGGTATATTTTAGGTTAAAATATGGTCACAATAACACTATTAAAGTCTATCGGGTTATTTAGGGCAAGGTGTTTGTCAGCAATAACATTTATGAAATATAATATTATTTATAACTATTACATATACTTATACTAGAAGCTAAATTTATCTAATAATTTTATTTTAAGTATAAAATAAACACTAAAAAAAATAGGGTACATTGACACTTATCTCACGACGGATAAGTATTGAGATCGATAAGTGTAAGTACATTTGTAAAATCGTGTTTACTTATATTAAGTAGGTTAGTCTACGTTCCTTTGCGTCGCCTAAATGTCACTTACTAGCTCGTAAGCAAGTTTAGCTCAAGGCATTTACACAAACTTTCCTTTGGGGCAGGCCTACGTCCAGCAGTGGACGTCTTTCGGCTGATAAATATAATGATGATGATGATGATTTACATAAATAAATAAGTATTAGAAAGTCTATGAGTAACTGACTTATATGATTACAGTGACTACACGGTCATTATTATCGCGTGATAGACGCAGTATTGAAGCAGTATTTCGAGTATTGATGCATATTGAAGCAAAAGCCAAACAATTATGAAATCCGCGATTAAATTGGCATAGTAATGATAGTGAGTTATATTGTGATAATATTGACTGTGTCATCAATATATACAGGCCAAGACTTCGGTCTGACACGTTAGCTCGACGTACAAACAAGCAAGCGTGCGCAAGCGCAACACATTAACTAATAGGTACTTATATTATAATATTGGAATAAGTATGTACACTTGAAGTTTTAGGTTTTTTCAGAGCTTGGAACATTTTGGTTTCTCCTACTCTTAGAATAGAATCATGAGTAGGTAGATAGAAAATAAAATGTCCTATGTTTCTCATAAATGATGTAGGTTTCCACTGTGTAACGGTTCGTTCAAAGTGTAATATATTAGACGTCACATAGCGAAATAAAAAAGGGGACCTTTATCAGAATGAAGAGTGATTAGTAAAAAAACTCAAAGATAACCTGGTCTTAACTAAAAACTTACTTACTTTTAAGCCAGATAGACTGTCCTTGCACCAAAGAAACTTATTTTTAACCGACTTCAAAAAAAGGAGGAGGTTCTCAATTCGGAAGTATTTTTTTTTTTATGTTTGTTACCTCAGAACTCCGTCATTTATGAACCGATTCGTACAATTCTTTTTTCAACTGAAAGTATATGCTTGCAGATTGGTCCCATTGTTTCCAAAACCCCAGTTGGATGATGGGAACCATGAGGAATTGAGGGAACTCCTCAAATATATTAGGCACGCGTGTAGTAATTTCGGTATTTTCTATTATAACTCGTGTATTTACACCCGGAAATCATAAATTTGGTGAAGTGGAAGTGATGATGAAGACCACAGATGGCTTGTGGAACTTCTCAATGATGTACTTCAAACTATATAAGTAGGTACGTCACATATTCTGATATTATTCCGTTGAAATAGCAAACAATGAAGTGCCAAAGGTAATTCTGAGATCCTTGAGGAATCGACGGAAGTCCTCAAATATTATCGGCCCACATACAGCGATTTGGTTTATTGGTCTAAAAATCAACGCTTTTGTTCTTCAAAATCAGTTCATGTGGTAAATTGGAAAAAAAAATGTGGAAATGTTAATGTGGCTTGGCGGAGTACTGAATTGAAGTCGGTTAAAACTTTGTTTTGAAAGTAAATTATATGAATATGATATGAATAAAATATGTATTTTACTTTACCCTGTGACGTGAAGAAAATAATTGTAGACATAAATATGGCAAAAACCAAAAATATGGTTTTCTATAAGGGCAATACAGTAAACGACGCAGCGTGAGCAGGTCGATAACGTAACGCATTGTACGCGCGTCAGGTAGATCTAAATGTCACTTTTTATATGGAAAAACGACAGTTAAATTACCCATCTAGGCACGAATTTGGGGATTGTGGCGGTGGAAGGTTTAAAAGTTTAAACTAGACGCTATACGCTGGGAAGTCTGGGCACCATCGTTTATATTCTTTTCACTCACCGCCCATATAATAGACGATATATAAAAGGTAGGTACGATAAGTCTTATATCTAGCATATTTGCGGACAATTTGCGGACAATCTTACACAAATCAACCTAGTCCCAAACTAAGCAAAGCTTGTACTATGGGTACTAGACGACTATATGGATACTTATGAGAGAAATAAATACTTAAATACATAGAAAACATCCATGACTCAGGAACAAATATTCGAGCTCATCACACAAATAAATGCCCTTACCGGGATTCGAACCCAGGACCTCTTGCTTCGTAGGCAGGGTCACTACCAACTAGGCTAAAGCGGTCGTCTATACATGAACCATATTATCTAACACTCGTTAATTTACGTTACGTTATGCCCCGGCATTAGACTATCATCTAATTAACTACAGGTTTGCCCACTTCGTTTAAATTAACGTTTATGCTAAATAAGAAATCGATCCAAATCTTTGCAAATTTTCCACTAAATTTCACATATTTCTCATGCTTAAGAACTTCGACCTCTGATACCGTATGCATGCGTCTGTTGCTGTTAGGTCGGAAAATACACATTATGGTTGTGAGTTGCTGAGTGACACGAAGAGTGGCTCGAGGAATTCCGGGAACTCGTGTTCGCTGCCTTCTAGTACAACACATCCACGCGTGTGGACCCCGCTGCAGGCACAACAAGGCATTTTAGTGCTGTTCTTCGTGCTATTTCTACTCATATTTTACTTAATATACACTATACTCACGATGTGAGGACTTCGAGTTACTATAGTCCTTCTTTTGGGTTAGCGAGCTCAGACTCGACGCTGCGCGATGGACGGCTGAAAATAAACAGCTAGCTTATAATTGACTTTTTCTACTCCTGTACCGTTATCTGTCATTTATATAGGCTGTAGCTCAAATACAATGACACCACTAATAAGTCGTCGAAAAACTCTATGCTCTATGGCCCAAAAACGCACTGTACAGCGTACTTTTTTGGTTCATAAATTTTTCATAAAAGCACTGTTTAACTTTTTTTTAAATCGGCCGCTATATTGCAGTGGTGCCAACTTCATTTATTTCGAAATATTTGTTTATAAACAAATATTTCGAAATAAAATTATTTATTTACGATTTAACATATTATATTATAAATTATTTGCTACAATAATAATAAATCATCATCTTTTGTGTGTTAAATTACATGTTTTATAAATTATTGGTATTATTTATAAAAATAAACAGTTCGAATTCGGTCCGGGTCCGGATTTGGTTTGGTTCGGATGGCAAGTGCAAACAAATTAAAAACAAAACAAACCATAAGCAAGAGC
The DNA here is from genome assembly GCA_963854355.1 of Epinotia brunnichana. NCBI lineage: Eukaryota > Metazoa > Arthropoda > Insecta > Lepidoptera > Tortricidae > Epinotia > Epinotia brunnichana. Next base: position 23,547,037 of record OY977935.1, read on the forward strand.
TGTCACATTTCCGATTTGCCACCAAAATACAGTTCAAAATGAAAAGACAAAAGATGATAAACTATTTGTCCTAAACTATTAAGATTCTATTTGTGTTTGTGAAGACAAAAGTGTACGTTCCTTTTAAAATGGTCGAAGAAATTAATAACTGCACTCCTGAAGAAATTGCGTGAGTAGCAAAAGTACGAATAGAAAACTTGCTGCCTGAAAAGTTTAACTATTCTGTAGTCTGCTATTTATTTAAAATTTGTCGTAGTGACGGTGAATAACTGGTCTAAAAACGCTCGTGGCGTCTTTAATTGCGATGCTCGCCAAGGCTCGCATCGCAACCCACGCCACTCGCCTTTTAAGACCCTTCTTATACCACAGTTGCATAAAATACTATTTAATACAAAGTTTTGAACAATTAGCATTCTTTGTTTAAATTTAATTACTTAAAGCTCTAATTTCAAAGAAGAGTTTGATTGTAAAGTCCAATACGGGAACACTTCCAAACTAAAATACTTAATTCCCAAGTAGGTTTTTTTTTGGAATCTGTTAGAATACATTGACAACTAATTACGAAAAATATTTTCTAACAGTTTTTGGCATTGTATTAGGTACGTCAGACGTGTCCCCTGTTGTGTTTACAGCGAAGGAGGTGGCAGCAGTGGTGAAGGGCATGACGCGTGGGAAGTCACCTGGTCATGACTCCTTGAGTATAGAACATCTGCAACATGCAGGAGTGCACATGTCGAGAGTGCTCGCCATGCTCTTTTCTCTGTGTGTTAGCCACTCCTATATGCCGGAAGAAATGATAAAGACTATAGTGGTCCCTATTATTAAGAACCGGACAGGAGACGCCTCTGAACTCAACAACTATAGACCCATCTCATTGGCCACTATTGTAGCAAAAGTGTTGGACAGTATGCTTGACAAACAACTGGACAAGCATCTAAGTCTCAATGACGCCCGATTTGGTTTAAGAGCCGGGCTCTCCACCGAGGCGGCAGTGCTTTCTCTCAAGCATACTGTCCGATATTACACGTACAGGAAAACACCTGTATATGCGTGTTTTCTTGACCTGTCTAAGGCCTTTGATTTGGTGTCATATAATATACTATGGCAAAAACTGTATGAGGACACGACACTACCCACTGAGTTGATAGAAATGTTTAGATTTTGGTACGGCCATCAAGACAATGTTGTGAGATGGGCTGATTCTGTATCAGAAGCATACAGGTTGGAGTGCGGGGTGAGACAGGGGGGGCTCACGTCACCCAAGCTCTTCAGCTTGTATGTTGACCGTCTGATTGGTGAGCTCAGCAATGCTATGGTCGGATGCTCAGTGGGCGGTAAATTTATAAATAATATAAGCTATGCAGACGACATGGTGTTGCTGGGCCCGTCAATCGGTGCTATACAGGATCTAATTAAAATATGTGAGCGGTACGCGAGGACTCATGGCCTAAGATACAATACCTCGAAGAGTGAGTTACTGGTATTCAAGGCAGGTGCAAAGTGTTATCCACATCTTCCCCAAGTCAAGCTTGATGGCACTCCTCTAAAGGTAGTTGACGAGTTTAAATACCTGGGCCATTGGGTTACCGCGTCACTTAGCGACAACAAGGATATCGAGAGGGAGCGTAGGGCGCTGGCGGTTAGAAGTAATATGTTGATCCGTAGGTTTGCTCGGTGTACTAAAAACGTAAAAATGCCAGTCATTTTACACCTGCAGCCTATGGATCAATTATACTCAAAAAGCTTACAGCGCCCTGCGCGTCCAGTATAACAACGCTTTCAGGATGCTGTTGGGGCTGCCGAAACATTGCAGCGCGTCAGGAATGTTCGCGGAGGCGCGCACGGATGGATTTCACGCAATATTGCGAAAACGTGTTGCATCTCTGCAGAGACGTATAGGCCTTAGTCCCAACAGCCTCCTGGAGACAGTGGCAGAAAGGAACGATGGCCCATTTCTGTATCACTGGAATAAATTGCATGTGATATCCTTGTAGCCAAGCATGCCTTTTAGTTTGTCATATATGTATTAATGTTTAATATAAGTGGATAATTTTGTAAAGTGTACTAACATTACATTTAAGTTATTTATTGTAATTAACCAAATATGGATTTATTCCGAAATTAAAATTATTGATTGATTGATTGATTAAGTTTTCGTTAGGGACAATTTTAAATCCAAGGGAAGATTATATGTATTTATTTACTAGATCGCATTAAAGTATTTCTTATACTTACTAGTTGTATCATCCTATAATTTAATAACAGAGACATACGTAATGTAATAAGTATAATGTTTAGTATAATTCAAAACAAGTGTAACTCATATCCTGCCTCTAAAAGATTCGGCAAGTAGTTTAATGGCAACTGAAATATAAAGAAAAATATAAAAGGTACCACCAAGTTTAATTTCTAATATACTCGTATCTATCAATAGCTGAAATTGATATGAACACAAACGGAATACTATTCCTAACACAATATCAAAAAATTATAGTTTTTTCTTCTTCTGTAGTTCTCAACGTTAATCTAACACATTGCAAAAAAACTGCATTGAGATTTTTTTTTAAGTTTGAGGGTAAATTTGACCGTTCCTGTACTGGACTAGTAGTTAGTAATAGTGGTCAAGATAATTTTTAACGTACCTAGTGCGAAGGGGAGTTTGAGTCATTTCATTTCACGAGTATGTCGAAATATTGCATACGAGTATAACTGCAGAGCTCGAGCTTTGTGCATTTTAATGAGTTAGCTGCCTTATTATGTTCACGCTTCTTCTTATTTTCCTCATTTTATCGAGGGTTAGAGTTAGAGTGATCAACCCTTAAACTCCCATTAGCGCGATTCTACTATATCCCAGAATCTGGGACCCAGATTTAGTTGAGATCAACCTGTATAACTAATCTCACAGAAGAGTATAATATTCCCGTATAAGTAATAAGCAGTGAAGACTCTCATTATGAACTACGACTGGTGTAACTAACTGATAGGCATTTATCCTCGTAAGGCTCATGGGCCTACTGGAAGGACTTATTCTCTTAAAGGAATTAAGACCATTCTGGGTTGGAATAGAGTTGCATTTGTTTTGTTTTGGTCTTCTATTGAAATAAACGAAATTCAACTCTATTTCTTACAACAGTTGATTCAAATTACAATGTCAGTTTGTGTCGTATGGTGGGCCTTAGGAGGATAGATAAGTAAAAAAATGCGCGTGCATTTTCCACCCTTAATGCGTGACAGACACGAGCCGCCTCGTGGGAAGCCTGTCCTGTCCACTTAGTATAGGTTGACATACCTTCAGATCTAGATACTCTTTGAGGAATGATTGCAAGGATATAAACACAAGTCAGACCCGATGTTGTCTTGCACCGAGTAAGCTTGTTGGTGCCCTAGAAACCAAACTTTACGAGGATATCTCAACAATAAACTCTGATCATCTTCTTATGATGCAGTATATATTACTCACATGCTTTCCGATGCGATTGGAAAGCAGTATAATCCGGTAGCGGGACAGGGGGCAGATCCTCATCTGGTGGCAGCTGGTCCCTCATGCGGTTGGACGGGCCCCCCGCTATGTACGACCACGGCATCTGGCTCGGCAACTGTCCGGCAGTGCTCCGCTTACTGCAAAAGAGCCATATAGTATAGACCAGAGATGGGCAAAATTTTATTCACGTTCTAAATTATTCACGAATAAATCCACGAATAACCCACGAATAATATATAATTTACGTCTTCACGCCTAAACCGCTGAACCGATTTAGATGAAATTTGGTATAAAGATAGTTTGAGTCTCGAGGAAGAACAAAGGGTAGTTTTTATCCCGGAAATCAGACCCTAAGGGGTTAACATTTGGGGTGGAAATTTGTATGGAGCTACTTAAACCGCTGCCCAGATTTGGATTAAATTTGGTATATAAATATTTTAAGTCCCGGGACAGGACATAAGATAGTTTTAATTCCGGAAATCACACCCCAAGGGGGTGAAATGGGGGGTGAAAAGTGGGATGGAACCCGTTTAGATGAAATTTGGTATAGAGATAGTCTGAGCCCGGAAAATGACAATGGTTAGTTTATATCGTGGAGATCATCTCCTACGGGGGTGAAATTAGGGGTGAAAATTCGTATGGAACCCATTTGAATACAATCTGGTATAGAGATAGTTTGAGTCCTAGGAAAGGACATAGGATAGTTTTAATTCCGGAAATCACCCCCTAAGGGGGTGAAATGGAGGGTGAAAAGTAGGATGGAACCCGTTTAGATGAAATTTGGTATAGAGATAGTCTGAGCCCGGAAAATGACAATGGATAGTTTATATCATGGAAATCATCTCCTAATGGGGTGAAATTAGGGGTAAAAATTCGTATGGAATCCATTTGAATACAATTTGGTACAGAGATAGTTTGAGTCCTAGGAAAGGACATAGGCTAGTTTTAATTCCGGAAATCACCCCCTAAGGGGGTGAAATGGGGGGTGAATTGGGTAACATCCAAATTAGGGGTGAAAATTCGTATGGAATCCATTTGAATACAATTTGGTATAGAGATAGTTTGAGTCCTAGAAAAGGACATAGGTTTGTTTTAATGAATGGGATGCGGGCAATCTAGGCTGCGTAAGTTTTAGTACTAAGTTAATATTTTATTTATCATTGTAATTTGTGTCCACTAACATTAGTTTAATAATAAGTGTTTTTATTGCTACTAACCACAAATATGGATGTACATGTCCGAAATAAATTTTTGAATTGAATTGAATTGAATTAATTCCGGAAATCACCCCCTAAGGGGGTGAAATAGGGGGTGAAAATTTGGATGGAACCCGTTTAGATGAAATTTGGTATAGAGATAGTCTGAGCCCGGAAAATGACAACGTATAGTTTATATCGTGGAAATCATCTCCTAATGGGGTGAAATTAGGGGTGAAAATTCGTATGGAACCCATTTGAATACAATTTGGTACAGAGATAGTTTAAGTCCTAGGAAAGGACATAGGCTATTTTTAATTTCGGAAATCACCCCCTAAGGGGGTGAAATGGGGGGTGAAAATTTGGATGTAACCCATTTAGATGAAGTTTAGTATAGAGATAGTTGGAGTCCCGGAGAAGGACAATGCATAGTTTACATCCCAGAAATCATCCCCTAAGGGGGTGAAATGTGGGTGAAAATTTGGATGTAACCCATTTAGATGAAATTTGGTATAGTGATAGTTTGAGCCGCGGAGAAGGACAACGGATAGCTTTTATCCCGAAAATTATGTCATCCGGGGTAAAAAATTGGATGGACCCTATTTAGATGAAGTTTGGTATAGAGATAGTAGGAGTCCCGGGGAAGGACAATGCATAGTTTTCTGGTTACTGCTCAATTTTCACCCCGCCCCATTTCACCCCCTTAGGGGATGATTTCCGGGATCAAACCTATCCTAAGTCCTGCCCCGGGACTCAAACTATCTTTGTACCAGATTTCGTCTAAATGGGGCCCATCCTAATTTTCACCCCTCATTTTATCCTCTTAGGATATGATTTTCGGGATAAAACTATGCATTGTCCTTCCCCGGGACTCCAACTATCTCTATACCAAACTTCATCTAAATATGGTCCATCCAATTTTTTACCCCCGATGACGTTAATTTCGAGATAAAAGCTATCCGTTGTCCTTCTCCGCGGCGCAAACTATCACTATACCAAATTTTATTCAAATGGGTTACATCCAAATTTTCACCCTCACCCCCTTAGGGGATGATTTCCGGGATGACAACTATGCATTATCCTTCCCCGGGACTCCAACTATCTCTATACCAAACTTCATCTAAATAGGGTCCATCCAAATTTTATAATTATAATATTAATTTACTGTATAAAACATTTTCACTTTATGGCGTCTATGATTTGGCGTACTTAGACACTAGTTTTATGAAAGCAACTGCCATCTAACCTTCTAACCCAGAGGGAAAACTAGACCTTATTGCAACTAAACTGGTTTCCTCACGTTGATTTCCTTTACCAAAAAATTAATGTTAAAACTCATTTGATTTTTCGTCCTCACGATATCTGTATCGTGCTCCGAAAAGGTGCTGTTAAAAGTTAAATGGTCTTTCGTCCTCACGATGCTTTATCGAAAAGCTAATGTTAAAAATCAAATGAGTTTCACATAAGTTGGGTAACTTATGTGAAATCTGATAAATCTGTGCACTGCGCACAGGAGCATCTGCCTGCATCTTCAATTGAATGCTGTAATTGTTCTCTTGTTAGCATCGGTGCCGGAATGTTCTATTGTTGCCGTCACATCTGACGGGAAGCTATTTGAAGGTTTGGTTGTATGGATATTATGTAGTAGCATAGTTAACAGATGGTACATAAATATGTTCTTGTTTTGTTAATGATGCTGCGTTTTTACCAGTGATGGATAAGGCTGCGTATGTATAACATTTTTTTGGTGATAGGTAACCTTCCTTATTAGCACCAGAAAAAAGTTGCAGACTGTACAGCTGCGTCAATTATTTTTGAAAAATATAAACAGTTTTTGGGTGTAAAACGGCGAATGAGACACTTTCCTTGATCCGTCTCATATTACAAAAAAAATATTTTCAATATCCGATCCTGGCAATTACAAATATTGCTGCTGCAGCTGTCAATATCATTGCCAGTGTCAGTTTACCACGGATCTTTAAGATATTTTTTTTGTAATATGAGACGGATCAAGCAAAGTGTCTTATTCGCCGTCCTAAACCCAAAACGTAAGTGAGAAAACGTTTATATTTTTCAAAAATAATTGACTCAGCTGAAAAGTCTGTAACTTTTTTCTGGTGCTAAGAAAGGATCTTCCTATCACCAAAAAAATAATCAGGCACTTCTAAAATTTTCATCCATACCCAATTGAACAAACTGGCACAGCTACGCATGGGTGAATAGAAAGCCCTATTATATTGTGTTGTTCCAAAATAAACTTCTTCTTTTCTAATAATCCCTATCCCATTGCGCATTAAACTCTGTGCTACTGTTACAAATACGAATATTATAAAATTTTACACATAAAACTTTTATTAACAAGAATGCCAATTGCTTGTTGTATTCTAATTAGAAAACATTTGAAATTAGAACGGAAAATAATGATTTTCGGGATGAAAGCTATCCGTTGTCCTTCTCCGCGGCTCAAACTATATCTATACCAAAGTTCATCTAAATGGGTTACATCCAAATTTCCACCCTCTATTTCAGTCCCTTAGGCCTAAGGAAATGATTTTTGGGATAAAAACTTAACTAAATATTGTATGGTTCTTCGCCTAATGCGAGTGAACCTAAACGCCTCGCTATTCGCGGGTCATAATAATGCCAGTGGGCTGGCTCCAAAATGGGGTTAACTTACCGGATTCCCAGCGGTGCGATATTCACTTCAATTCAGTCTGGTATCCGTCAAGGTTCAGTCAAAGTCAAGTCAAGTCCACCAAAATGGTCTCTGGAGCCGAAGAAAGCGCCGTGGTGTTCCGCGGGGCGTGCCAAAAAAACGCGGCACCGTACAGCCACAATCCGTTGTCATTTTCCGGGCTCAGACTATCTCTATACCAAATTTCATCTAAACGGGTTCCATTCAACTTTTCACCCCCCAATTCACCCCCTTAGGGAGTGATTTCCGGAATTAAAACTATCCTAAGTATGTCCTTTCCTAGGACTCAAACTATCTCTATACCAAATTGTATTCAAATGGGTTCCATACGAATTTTCACCCCTAATTTCACCCCCTTAGGAGATGATTTTCACGATATAAACAATCCATTGTCATTTTCCGGGCTCAGACTATCTCTATACCAAATTTCATCTAAACGGGTTCCATCCAACTTTTCACTTCCCATTTCACCCCCTTAGGGGCTGATTTCCGGAATTAAAACTATCTTATGTCCTTTCCCAGGACTTAAACTATCTCTATACCAAATTGTATTCAAATATGTTCCATACGAATTTTCACCCCTAATTTCCCCCCCTTAGGAGATGAATTCTACGATATAAACTATCCTATGTCCTTTCCTAGGACTCAATTTTTCTTTTTTCACCCCCAATTTCAACCCTTTAGGGGCTGATTTCCGGGATAAAAATTACCCTTTGTTCTTCCTCGAGACTCAAACTATCTCTATACCAAATTTCATCTAAATCGGTTCAGTGGTTTAGGCGTGAAGAGGTAAACTATAAATTATTCTCGAATAATTTATTCGCGAATTAAATTTTGCCCATCTCTGGTATAGATAGAAGAGAATAGGAAGATATAGACTTCTTACTGATGTAATCACAGCCAATCCTCAAGTGAATGCTTAACATCAGGCAGGCCGTAAGCTTGTTTGCCACCGTAGTTGTATAATAAAAAGTGAAACAACACTAATGATACAAGTCAATAGATATAGACCAAGCTTAGATAAAGTTGAAACATAAGGAAATTAAATGGGTCAAGATTCGTCACTATCACATTCTTATGGCACTGTTAAAAACGGTTCCTGTTCAAACACCACCACAATGGAAAAGTTTTAAGGAGTTGGTGATGACTTTGATAGGGTTATAAATGGTTAGATTTTGAGCGGCGGCGGTATTTAGAACTATAAACCAGGTTTATTATTAGTATTACCCTTGTACTGGTTCCTGTATGTTGTGCAGTTGTGGAAGGCTGCGCGAGGCCTGCGCGGGGCTGCGCCGACCCGCGGTGTCCACCGTCGCGCCGCGCAGGCGACGCTGCTGCTCGGCGATCAAATTTTCAAAAGATTGAGGTGCCTGGATAGGATCCGATACTGTCTCGTTTTGCAGGAAGTTCACACGATTCCGGTTTCTAAAAAGTTCCATTTTATTTAATTCCATTAGTATATATAATTTTATTTTCTCAAACATGCAATGAAACGTCATTACGTGGGTTATATCAGGCTTCAAAGTATCACGTTTCGGGCGGATCAACTCGAGAGAACTGTAAAAGAATTTCATACGAAATTGAAGGCCTAGGCCGGAAAATACTTTTTTTTTAAATTTCAGTCCACTATTTGTGGCACAGCATCGCGGTATTCAGCCATGAAAATTGGTTTGATTTGAGGAGTTTTTTTTTTATTTGGCATTTCCTGGCATGTTTGAGAAAAGCACTATACATGCCTGGCCGTGAAAAGGGCTTGCCGGCTTCGTACGAGTATAACTATCCGGCCTCCCTACGGTTGGCCGTCTATACCTAGACCTACTCACCCGGCAAGCCCTTCTTTCCCGGCTTTTGCGATGTACTATTAAATATTTTTTATCATTTTCGATACGTATTCATACCGTGCGTCATGTAGAGAGTTAGTTGAAGCCGATCTGCCAAAAAGCAAATCTTTCATATTCCGGAAAGACTGGCTTAGGCCGGGGCGCGGGATCTTGGGTATGGGCTCGCTCGGCGAGCTCGACATAGCTTCGTCGCTGCCTTCTTCAACTTTGCTCAATTGCGGGCTATTCACTAAATTACGGGTTCGGTCTACCTCCTGAACAATAATGAAAAGGCTTAACGTTATTTTAAGCAGCGTGCATCTAATCATAGCATACCTACTTATTATATTTTAGATTGTCGACTTTTAAAGAACATATTTAGGCGAAGCTACACAAAGAAGTAGTGTCAGGTATCGTAAAATCTTTAAAGTTGTCAAGTTAGTTTGTTTAAATTTTTTTGTACTCGTCGATTAAAATATGTGTATTAAGATTTCATAGAGAATACTGCAACGTCACTCTTTTCATAGTTGTAATCCATGTTATTGTCGAAACAATCGAAATAACTACTTTTCGATACGCTCCAGACAACTAAAATAAATTCGACCAATCACGTGGCTGATTTACTGAACTGTAATGAATTGGACCAATAGAATCGCTTTGATGTCGTACGCTCGTTGATGTCTTTTAAGATATCAACAAGCGTACGAGCGATGAGCTGCACTTCGTTTCAACAGTATCGAGTTTGTTTAATTAGTTCAGTTGACTCGTAGAAAATTAATTTGAATGAACTCGTACAAAAAGTATTGTTCACAATAGTGTTATAATCAAGCTTTTTAATCTCGTACCTTACTTAGGCCACTCAGCAAGCTTCGTGGCCTAAACACGGTACTCGACTAAAAAGCTCTCTATTATAACACGATTGTGAAAAATACTATTAATCAATCGTCTAGAATAGAATAAAACGAGAATAACTTATCAAATTAGAAAAAATCACATATGTGAGATTATTTAATATCAGCCTACATGTATCATAATAATTTTAAATCAGTTTGACACTATTGTGAACAATACTTTTTGTACGAGTTCATTAAAATTAATAATTTAGGTCATTAATACGAGTATATAAGACAACAAAATATCGTAAGTAGGTAGTACATACCTAATACTATATTATATAGTTCTACTATCCGACTTCTTTTACACAAGATATTGATCTCTATGAAACTGTTATTTCTTGAAGAGTTAAAGATGTTTCGTCACTGTCAATACCTACTCATTTTCTTAGTTTTATTACTTTTTTAGCTTAGCTTTGTAAAGAAAAGTTATCACACCAACAGCGTCCGTAATGTTGCAATGCAGTACTGTCACAGAAATATATCAAGATAGAAGGAACGAGTTCGGCAATTTATAGCGAGACCGAGCGTGTAACATTTTGCGTAGGTACTTTGACGTCACGAGCGGATTTTAGTGATGGGCAACATAAGCCGCGCGAAAACAATTCAAAAGAATCGATTCACAGATCGATTACAACACGGCACCGATTCTATACAGCGCCAAAAACAATTCAAAAGAATCGATTCACAGATTGATTACAACACGGCACCGATTCTATACAGCGCCACACCACCAGTTGCTTCAATCCATTTATTTTTAACATCAGGATCATTCGGAAAACTGAAATAAAATTGCAATATAGAATTAACCATAACTGTTTGTTAATAATATTTGCTTTTCACTACATACATTATATAGCTGCATTAATAATATAAAAAAGTAATTATCATTTCCTCTGTTTTTAAAATCGATTTTAACCGAGTAAGAAAATCGCAGTGCACAGCACTGTGGTACAGCACTATTCTTGCTTTTGACAGAAAAACTGAGAAATCGACCTTGAACGTGACTCGACAGTTTGAATAGCTTATTTTTACATCGCTGGGTTTGAATGCACGCCAAGTCTGGCTCATCAAATTAAAGCCGCAATGGAAAACTAGCGTTGGCACACAATCGCCCGCTACTGTTTTGTTGAAAATAATAAAACTAATAGTTTTTTAATTAATAGCAGATATTACAGGACAAATAGTACTTACCGAAAAAAGGAAATACCTCGATTAACACCTCCACCTTTTTTGGTAGTGTTTGAGCAATTAATTATTGCGCAACAAACCATTTTGTTTTTACAACCTGACGTCGCATGCAGACCGCGGACGTGAGCAGACTGAAGTTCGCGGCGAGCAAAGCAGTCCTCGGGACGTCGGTTCGCCACGCGAAGTACATACGCTTGTTACTTCTATCTTGATATATTTCTGTGAGTACTGTGCTGTGAATGTGATTGGCTAAATACTAGCCAATCACAAAGCGTAGTTTTTTATTTTTTATGCCCAGGATACAGCAGCAAGTTTAAGTAGATTTTTGACAGATGACGCGACGCTGCCACGTAGGTACCGAAACGCCATAGATTGGCAATTTTTTATCGGATCGAGTCTCCTTAAACAAGGACACAGTTATTGATATGCGAAGTTCTATTTTCAAATTTTTTTCGGTCGTCTAGAGCGTATTGAAATAGTTATTTCGGTTGTTTTGGAAGTAACATAGACTATTCAACGATGAAAAGATTGACGTTGCAGTATTCTCTATGAAATATTATTACACAGATTTTAATCGACGAGTACAAGAACGTATATTATACTCGTAATTAATTTATAACGGGCCTTGTTAGACGAGCGGCAGGTCGATCACGTAACGCATTGTACGAACGTCGGGTAGGTATATATGTCACTTTTTATATGGAAAATTGACAGTTAAATTGTACCGACGCGCGTTCGGAACGTTACGTGATTACCCCCCTCGTGCCTAATAAGGCCAACCAGCAACATTTTTTTATAGTTAAATTTTAATAAAAACGCAAACAAACATTGGGGTTTTTTATTGTTCAGCGAAGTTAAGCGACCAGAGCTTTTAAAACAATATAATGCGTCTGTTTATAATAATATGGTTTCTAAAAAATACGAATAGTAATCTTGAGGCTTTTTTGCAGCGAGATCGGTGATTCAAAACATGATTAAGCAATTTTCGCTCGATAGAAATAAATCACGAACATACGTCTAAAATACACTTAAATCATTCGTAACAAATATTGCACAAAAGCTAAACATATTAAAGTTCGTTCCAAAAATCGAACATGCACTTCCATCTCGCTCATGCTTATGCTCAGTGTGGCAGAGAAGACCATGAACCTAACGGAGCCTTAAATAACTTATTAGTAATTGTTTTACAAGGCTTTGAAATTAAGGTGGGCCTCATTAGGCGACGGCACCTCATTTACTTACCTCTCTGTCCAGCCGAAAAGTAAGAAATAAAAAGGAACCTCCCTAAACTTTTACAATGGGGAATGGATGAAAATTTTAGAAGTGCCTGATTATTTTTTTGGTGATAGGAATAACCTTCCTTAGCACCAGAAAAAAGTTGCAGACTTGTCAGCTGCGTCAATTATTTTTGAAAAATATAAACAGTTTCCTCACTTACGTTTTGTGGTTAGGACGGCGAATGAGACACTTTCCGTGATCCGTCTCATATTACAAAAAATATTTTAAATATCTGACCCTGGCAATGACCAATATAGCTGCTGCAGCTGTCAATATCATTGCCAGTGTCAGTTTACCACGGATTTTTATAATATTTTTATGTAATATGAGACGGATCAAGGAAATTGTCTCATTCGCCGTCCTAACCACAAAACGTAAGTGAGGAAACTGTTTATATTTTTCAAAAATAATTGACGCACCTGAAAAGTCTGCAACTTTTTTCTGGTGCTAAGGAAGGTTATTCCTATCTCCAAAAAAAATCAGGCGTTTCTAAAATTTTCATCCATTCCCCATTATTGCACTTTCCAAGAAGAGAAACCGCACGGTGTCGTGTCAATATGTGGTGTCTATATGTGATCAGGATCACATATAAACACCACATACTGACACGACACCAAAGATAATGCGGGAGATTTGAGCAACACAACCAGCTACAAAGATTATCGTAATTAAGCCAGTATCAGGATATTTAGTGGCTTCAGTAGTTTTATAAATTTTGCATAATCCATGTATCTAGTTAAGTATCTGCGTTTGTTCGCTGATAATGTTCGCATGCTTGCACCAGTGGAATCGATACAACACCAGTACACAGTACAACACAAGTCAACACTTCTTTATTCGACCACCAACCACATACAAGAGGAAAGGACAGTTGCACAGTTAAACAAAACCATCGAGACAGTAGAAAGGGTAGTAGTAAATTGACGACCCAAAACCGACAATCCTCCGGACTTACGGACGACGTGATCGAGGTGCGCATCCGAGTACAGTCCAGTATAGCCAACACGATGAGAAAGATGTTGATCAGAAGGAAGACGCCGAAACGGGAGTGCAGTATCACCATAGTCCACGACGCCCAAACCGTATCGGGGTTGTTGCTTCCGAAGCCACTGCCGACGCCGTTAATGTACTCTAACAGTTCATTTAAAGTCTGTTGCGAGAATAATAATATTTGTTTAGAAATATATATCATTATATATCTGTTTTCAATGTCAACAGTAGGTAGTTTTACTTTGGAGTAACGTACCCGTGTATGAAAGGTATCATTGCAGTAGGCCAGAATTCCAACCATGTCCAGCAAGGAAATAAGAAACGTGACCAAAACCCATGGCCAGTGTGTGTGGTTGGAGTGATGCTGTAGACGCCCACCCTCTGCAATATTAAATCTATTTTAATCGTTTTCAATCATAACAATATCACAAATCACATTAATTATAGTGAAGAATATAACGGACAAAAGTGAAAGGGTATATTTAATATAGAACTCACATACGAGCTGCGCCCATTTTCACCGCTCTTGAACGTAACTATTTTCGTAGGATTACTTACTTATCAGTATAATGCTTCCAACCACCCAAAAAACGCACAGGGCAATGCTGATCGAGCTGAATATTAGTGCCCTCGTTGTGACGTGGGGTGTAGACGAGAGGTAGACGAAAGCCTGGTCGGCTAATTCGTCAATACTCCCGCCCACGTTGATATCGGAGCCGCAGCGACCGGGGTCTGAAATAACAAATAAATAAGTTTGTGTCAAAAATTACATTCAAATCTAATAATATACATATACTTACTGCCTCACTACCACCATGATACAAACGGGAAAAAAGTAAGTAAGTATCATATCAACAACATTTAAAGTACTTTCTCTTCATGTCTCATAGCCGTCAGAGGTCTAAATTATATATTGAATAAAGATAATAACGAGTAGGTACCTACTTCTAAAATACTTACTGTGGAAATATAAAATTCGGATGTATATCAAGAGAGGATACGTGCGCAGAAAATCAACGACACAAAAATATTGGGCTATCGACACTATCGAAAATATGAACTGGAACAAAGCTTGCACCTGAAACAAACAATTAGATCAAACAATTTACATATAAGCGATATATATCTATATCTGCTAAAAACAGTCGGTAAAAAATAAGCCAGCACAAAATTACAATACGATTAAAATCAGTTAACGATTCTGAAGTTAGCCCCTCTGACACTTTTGCGGCGCTACTAAATAGTAGCTAACATCAGAATCGCTAACTGATTTTAATCGTATTGTACAGGATGTTGAAAATGGCCTGAATGACTTCGAGAAAGGATGGTACGGCCGTGCCTCTTTGTTTTGCTCGACTTGGCGATATGTCACATTTTTGAATCGAAAAATATATTACGGGATATAGCATTTTACTTAGGCATGGCATAGCATATGACGGGTCGAAGGTATATAAGGCACTGGTCCCACCGCCGGCTACAGACTATAAGCTATCGGCGATTACTCGCCCAAGAAACGAACAAAAGATAATAGCTCAAGTGTAAATAAATTTATAGTTCATCGCCGGCGGTGTGAACAGCCAGCTATAAACTATAAATATATAACTCTCTCTTTTATTTACACGAAAGGGATTATCTTTTGTTCGTTTCTTGAGCTAGAAAATAGCCGATAGCTCATAGCTTACTCGCTCACGGTGGGACCAGTGCCTTAGCCAAAGTATCGCGTAATCGTAATCAATGAGAATTTAAAGAGCAATACTTTATGTACGAGGACTACGAGTAAATACTTACTAGTTGCATTTTTATAAATCCAACATAGATACTCAAATCTCCACAAACTAAAATAAAATAATTTGTTGGTACGTCGCCATCACATACATCGGAGCAAACACCTCTATTTTCAAGGCATTAGGGTGCATGTGCCGATATTTTTGAACACCTATAGTGTACCTATTGTATGTGATGGCGACTGTACTTGTTTAACTTCGGTTCATTAAGAGGTCAGTCAAATTGCGAGTAGTACTTTTGTAGTGTGTAATATACCTTCTTACGTATCTGCATGTACACTCTTATGTACTCTCTATTATATGACTACTCTATGATTCTAGTATATAAACCCTGTAATGCACCATATATACATATAAGACTCTAATAAACGACGTGGAACTATTAACTAGTTTGAATCACCTTCCACATTACACTTTTTAGGGTTCGGCAGTCTCAACTAACCCATATGAAACTTACATACCTCACTTCATTGAATTGAACACAAAATCTTTAACAGTGACCTCTATTTACAAACTAGAAATATGTAAATTTGTCAGAAAATATCGATACCTGCAGACTCAAAGGGCGTAAACGCCAAAACGCCACTTTTCAAGAGAGCACACGTAGCAGAAAACTATATACAAAATACAAAAACAGATATCCGAGGCTCATGAAATGATGAGGAGGTAAGAATTTAAAAATATTCATCATCATCATCATTCCAGCTGAAAGACGTCCATTGCTGGACATAGGCCTCCCCCAAAGAGTGCTACCATGACAGGTTCGGCGCTACCCACATCCAGCGGATGCCCGCAAGAATTGTCCCCATTTTGTTTCGTTACATTTTTGAGTGCGATTATTGTGACCAAGGATTATTCGTAAAGCTCATCTCAAATCCCTGGGACCCCTAGATATCGATTAAAGATGCTCTCATTATTTAGATAGATAGATCAAAATGCCACTTCAATCCAATTCTTTCTCGGGTTATTATGCATCGGTTCTATGAACGTAAGTTAGAGTTCTAATATTTCACCTGCATTGTTACCTGAGGTACCTACAGTCACCGCAAAAATATCTGATACCTACAACTCTATCCCTAGAGCCGTTAGAGCGTGTCAGATATTTTTGCGGCCTTTGATCCATCACATATTGATGCCGGTGACTGTACTAGCAGAATATCAGTGCTTGCTCACGCGAGCAAAGCAAAACTGAGCTAGTACCTTTTTGGCATTTTTGCAACGCACAGTACCTATGTCTTTAATTTATTAATTTATTTTCGTAACACAGTTGATTTTACTTGTTATTTTATATTTTTTTCTCTTTATTTCTTATTTCTGTGTACATTTTTATTTTGTTATTGCAAAATGCCAAATAAATGATTTATTTATCTATCTATCTTACGTAATAAAAAATGCGGCCTTTTTTTTTCTAATTCTGACTTCTGACCTCGATTTGAAAATCGAAATGTAAGCAATATGGATCCAGCAGTATTGCTAGCAGTTTACTGAGAATATTCCCAATAACATCTATTCTATGTCCGGCAACATACGGGGACAACTATGAAGATAATATTTTCGATATTTATTTTGGTGCCTAAAGACCCCTAGTTTTTTTTAAAATAAAGGTTATAATACAAACCTTATTTGTCGAAAACTACGAGACGTGTCAGCTACTGGGATCAATTGTGTCCTCGAGCAATGTTTGCGGCATTCACACATTGGTATAATTAGGCGTACCTACCTACAATTTTATTTTCCTAGTAATATTCGCCAATCAATGCTTATTGAAATCATACGAATGCTGTGCCACTACCACTGTAAATATTGAATTTAATTATTGGCTTCTCAGCGTAACAACAGTAGAATTTCAAATCTTTGGGTAATATATGCCACGATTTTTACTGTTTATGCCACAACTTCTACGTCTTAAACGCCACAAACGCAAGCATTAAGTCCAACGATTTAGATAATTTGGGGCTTATAAGCCAAAACCTATCACTGTTGCGGGGTGTATAAACCAAACCCCATAGATTGTACGTACTTAAGTATTTAAGCATTTTTGTGTTAGGTCGTATGAGTCAACAATAAATTTAATACTCAAAATAACATGGTCGTATACGCCATTTTTGATGGTGCTCGGTTTAAAATGACTTGGGACCTACACTACCTTTACATTTTGTAATCATTGTATTATACTACCCAAAACATTAATACTACCCATAAATACAATCACGACCAAAGTTTTTCTAAAATCGTGTTGAATTCAACACGATTTTAATTGAAACATGAAAAAAACTTGTGTCGTAAATGTAAGCCTTTTTTGCGAATTTCTCTACCTCTACCTACTTCAACTACATGGATCGATAGAGAAAAAAAAACTGAATAAGGTGGCATCAATAAGTCATTCTCGCAAAAAATGGCCTTTACGCCCTTTGAGTCTGCAGGTAATCCACATTTTTAAACTAAATAAACACTCACATCTACCTAGACGCTACATATAGGTACCTACTACTAGTAGTAGATTTCAACAAAATCAACATAAACTAGTACCATCAACAACTTTTAAATTAAAACTACACAGCAACAGTCCAAATTCTGTCAATAAAGATTATTATTTAATCAAATTAGTGACGATGACGACATCAAAAACAGCCGGTCGGATAACGAATTCACGAATAAATTAAAAGAATTCTGAATAAATAAAGCTTATACTACTCTTTAAATGAGTTATTCAATGACTAGATGTACCTATAAGTTAAATAAATTAAGTAATTCAATAATGATATAAAAATCTCTGTCTCTTCTCCAATATTATATATATTTTTTAGCCCCAATACCCTATCGGCTAAATCGTTACTTCAAGGTATGTATGTGAAAAAAATCATGGCGGTAGTATATGCCTACAATACATTTTAAAAGAAAATCATCACAGCTAAATAGGCGTAACTAGTTAACGAATAATACTCGTAGGTACGGTCAAAGAATTTAATTTCCTACCCACTTTGGACTTTGTCAAAGTGACGTAATCAATCAAAACGTAAGAGACTTCTTATGATTTTATTTACAGTGTCACTTTGAAATAGTCCTAAATGGGTAGGAAATTAAATTCTTTGACTGTACATAATCGATCAATTTAAAACAAATACTGTTGGAAAAGGAAATTAGATGAAGTTGCTAATGGTGTGAAACATGTCGTACTAACTAAATATAAATTTGAGAACGACGTCAAATTATGGAAACCAAATTAATTTATAAAAACAATGGATAGTGGGCGTTTTTAGCAAAGACAGCGACCAGCCCGGCCAGGTTTTTATTGCATGGTTTTAAGGCTTCGGTTACACGCTAATTCTGGCATCAGTTCAGTCCATCTGTATTATCTGTCTGTCTCTGTCATTCACAACGGTTACACAACCATTCTCTCATCATACTGATGGACTGAACTGACGCTAGAATTAGCATGTAACCGAAGCCTAAGCCCTATATTGACTGACACAAACGAGGAGGGTCTGGCGAGTCGAGGCTAATTCGAAGGAGGCATTGGAGGCAGTCTACACACGCATAATCGCATAATACATAAGTACATAGACAATTAGACATATGATATGACACGAATCCAGCGTGTTACCAATACAATTTAATGTGACAAGGAATAATTAAAATTGAGGAAAAATTAATGAATAAACAGACGGTATTGCGACTTCATGCAGTTCAAAAAAAGCTAAAGATAAGTAGGTAAGTACTAAATAATAAATTAAGTAAAGTTCACTCGATATTATAAATAGAAATAAAAATTCTATAAATCGGCCTGGACGTATTTTACCTTAAAAAGATGACGTAATTATGTCGTATCAAGCGTTCTATACACCTATTTTGTCACAACAACAAGTGAATGAATTAAATGTTCTTTGTGTGTTTTTCTGCGTCTCTAGGTTGTTGTGACAAATTGCTAGGTGTATAATGTCCTTTACACTATCCGGGCCAATTTCCTGTCACGGAATTGCAACACTACCTATAATCTCCACTTATCTCCACTTATCTCCATCTCCACTTATAATAAATATCTAAATTAAAAAAAGAATCAGCTAGTTTGAAACTAAGCTTTGTGTTGTAACGAATGTTCTCAGCATCCCATGAACGGAAAAATATAAAACATTTTTTATAGGCATATTATTCTAGCTGTAACTTAGGATAGGTTTTATCCGACTGCAACAATTAATTAATTTTCCGTAATATACGACTTCATTTATTTTTCATTTATTATTCTTAAAGTATATCGCCGCCACATCTGTCAGCTAAAAGAAACGTCAAAATCACAGACTAATAGTAATAAGAGATACTACGGATAAAATGGCGGAATTGCTTTGCCTTTCTTTCACCTATTAATAATTTTAATCCCGTCTACGATATACCCTAACGAGACACATAGGTACCAAAAGCAAATATAAAATTAATCGATTTTGATATGCGAACTTATATGCGCAAATGTCGTATTAACGCGTTATTTCAACAAATGTATCAACAAATTCGAACAAAATAAACTTGGTTTTTTTGAATGGCACGCGCGCGCGCTCTTTGCGTATTCAGCCAAACCACGAAAACCGAAACTCGAAGTTCGTATATCTGCATTCCTGTCACTTGTTAGTGCGATAGAGATAGAGATACCCGAATATTTTCGAATTCCGAAGTTCGTGGTTTAAAAGAAAATACGGATGTCGGATAGATCTAAATTAATATTTTATGTGTAAATATCATTGATTTAGTATATGTAACTAGATACACAAACAGCCGAAAAAAATGGCAGTCCAAAAGAACTGGCTGAAGGAATTGGCCGGCTCTTTTGCGTTTAGTCTGGTTCACAAAGTACTTTGTTATATACTGAAAGTCTGGTTTCGACCGTGAGACTTGTTGGTTGTCAGATATGTCTAAATGTTCAGTCAAAAACTGCGTAAATACCAACAAAAAAACAAGTAAAAAAGATGGGATATATTTATTCCAGTAAGTTATCTTGATAACGTAACGAAATTTGTGTAAACTCGTTGTAATTGAATAGTTTTAAACATGTTTTAAATAATTAGTTTTTTTAGTTCAAATGATGAAATGACATACGTCGCAGAACATAAATCTAAGGAGTCGGTATTAGATACTTTTTTTATGACGTTGTAGGAAAATGAGTCGAACAAACGACGCGCGAATAGTATAGAATATATTAAAATAAAAAGTTCTTTATTGTTTTTCTTTTCGGTGTTACAATCATGTCCGTACGTACATGTTACAATCAGGTAACGTTATATGGTTTTCATATTTAAGATTTCAAAGAAATCCTCAGCGACATGCAATATGGGCTGCAGTTATAGCACGCAACAGTCAAGACGATTTATTTAAACCAAACTATTTTAAAATAAAAAGCAGAGTAAAACATCATAATGTTACACTCATCTGTGAGCTGTAAATTTGCTACACGATACAAAATAAATGTACAGATCTTTAAGACATATTCCATTAAGGACACACCCGTTTAGCGGACATGATTGTAACACCGAAAAGAAAAACAATAAAGAACTTTTTATTCTAATATATTCTATACTATTCGCGCGTCGTTTGTTTGACTCATTTTCCTGCTTCGGATAATATATACGGCAAAAAATGGATTCAACAGCCAACTAAAACTGGCACCTGTCATGGAAAGAAATGGACTAACGAGTCCATTTGTTTCCATTACATATTTTAATTTAAATTCTTTTCAATAATTTGTCAGGCAAAATTAATTAGTTAAAAAAAGAAAACCTTAAATTTGCTGTATTATTTTACTATGGTACTGAAGCTACATAAACTAATTACAGACCTGGACGGTATTCTAAGTACAAAGTTTTAGAGCCAAACTAGCTAGTCGTTTTAAAATGAGACCGTAACTACGTTTGTATGGAGAATTGAGCTTACAGCGGACCCTTAATTTACTATAATATAATTGTATAATCCAATATCAACACATTATTAGGAAATTTTAACATGTTTATTAAAGAAACCTGATTTATTTGTGATATTGGTCTTTCTGTTTAAATTCCTACATAAAATATTGTAAAAATAACTTTATAACGCGACTCCATTCATTCGCTATTTAGTTTTGACGTGAGCAGTTAAGTCAAATTATGATAAAATTTCAATAAACTAAAAAGTATTTTATCTGTTGATGTTGATTTGCTAATATGGTGCTTAAAGTTCAGAAAAACTGAGTTATTTTTTTTATGAAACATATATCTTGATGCAGCTTATAACTCTTATAAGTTAACGCTATTAGCAACTACTGAAATATAGCTAGAGTTGTCATTTTGGGGCACATTTCTAGACATTGTTGTTCGGCATTGTGAGTCTATTTACTTTATGGGTACGTCAATGGTAAATATGGTTAAAATTATTTGGAAATACTATTGTTGTTATTGTTTTAGTATATTTGACTAGCTTTAAGTTTAATATCGTACGTCCGAAATGGGCAAGCTGTTGGACTTTATTTTACCCAAAATAACTAAATGTACACAGTGGAAATGTGTATGGAGCTACTTAAACCGCTGCACCGATTTAGATGAAATTTGGTATATAAATAGTTTGAGTCCCGGGGAAGGACATAATATAGGTTTGATCCCGGAAATCATCCCCTAAGGGGGTGAAAGGGGGGGGGGGGGGGTGAAAATTTGGATGTAATCTATTTTGATGAAATTTGGTGTAGATATAGGTTAAGTCCCCTAAGGGGGTGAAATTAGGGGTGAAAATTCGGATGGAACCCATTTTAATACAATTTGGTATAGAGATAGTTTGAGTCCTGGGAAAGGACAAATGATAGTTTTAATTACGGAAATCACACCCTAAGGGGGTGAAAATTTGGATGGATCCCGTTTAGATGAAATTTGGTATAAAGGTAGTTTGAGTCCCGAAGAATGACATTAGATAGTTTTTATTCCGAAAATCATTCCCTAAGGGGATGAAATAGGGGGTGAAAGTTTGGATAAAACCCATGTAGGTACCTAGATGAAATTTGGTATAGAGATAATTTGAGACCCTTCGAAGGATATTGAATAGTTTTTGCCTCGGAAATCATCCCTTAAGATGGTAGCTGACGTTGATTTGCAATATTTTTTCTAAGACGGTAACAAGTTCTACGCGGACGAAGTCGCGGGCAACAGCTAGTAACTAAATAAAGTCGTAACTCGGGACGGCAAGTAGATACCTATTTTATAACAAAAATCATGTCGTCCGACTACCTATATGGCGAGAAAAAAGGTAAGAGACATCGACACTTAACTTATAAGATAATCTCTAGTTTGGTAAGTAAAGTTAAGGCCTGCGCAAACCGGCGGAGCGCAGCGCAGATCACCTAGGACGATTTACTCCGCGCAGCGCACACCGACGACGAAAAATCCTCCGCTATACCGCGAGCGCCCGCCAGCGCAGCTTCGGCGGCCGGCGCATCTGGGAGCACTTTTGCGCATACCGGGGGATGCCGCGGCGGCATCTTCTCCCCGCGGCGCGGCGTTGAATAGCGCTGACGATACTGCGGCGGCATCCCCCGGTATGCGCCGAAGTGCACCAGGCCTATGAATCACCGATCATGGCATGCCGTGGGATGCCGTGGGATACCGCGGCATTGCGGTATCAAAATTCGTGTTCTCCCCCGTCGTCCGCCGAGTTACGCCAAGCCTTTCCCTTCCGCAGCCCCGCTACCCCGGCGCACTCGGGGGGCCTCGGCGCATGGCAGGGGATGCCGCGGCATGCCGCCGCCTATCACCGCGGCATCCTCTAACATGCTCCTTGATGCCGCAGAGTAGAAATCCCCCGTGATGCTCCGAGGTCGGTCTCAGAGCATTCAAATTTATACCTTAATGTTATTAAAATAGAAAAGAATATACATTGATAAATTTAAAGTGATCTGCGCTGCGCTCCGCCGGTTTGCGCAGGCCTTAAGAGTGCACATTTTAACGTGTTCGAACGTGTCGATAATTCCGGGACGCAACACGTTCGTTCATGTCGAAACGCTTGAGGAGCGACATTCCGAAACACAAATTCCGTCATGCATTTTCAATGTGGCGCAGGACTGCAGGCACAGTCAGAGAGCTCTTAGGAAAGTATTCGGGTTCGAGTCGAGTGGAATCGTTTTATTTTGGCACAAGGACGTGTAAGAGCAAACGGGAGAGAAATATAGACCCGAATGCCGTTCTAAATGTTAGTTTCGGCAGTTTTATGTTTCGGTAGCGACGATTTACCCACTCATATTTATAAAGCGAATACAAAATATTTTTCAGCAGGTGATCACTTTGTTCCGATATACGAGTTAAGAGTTTTACAAATGTAATGTGATCAATTTATCCGGGAACATTGGACAATGGCCAGCAATTCATGGCTTTAATTGCTTAAATTTGTAAAAAATCTTACCATACGTGTCGCACAAGTTTTTCATCACCTTTGCGAGGAAATAAAAGCATTTGAAACAAAATTATACTAATCGCAATAAAAAATGTCAATCGTCCATTTCGTTAAATTTGACGCGGGGCGTGTGCGGCAAATACCGAAGGGTGCTGCAAATATAAATTGTGGCCAATTTCACATTACTGTTAAAACATCTTACACAGACGGTAAATAATAATAATAATAAGCCCGCAGGGCAGCTTGTGGCGAGCTATTGGGGAGTAACGAAAGACCCCACGCACCCGAATGCTCCCGAGAGTCGGTCAGGGCCTCTCTGGCGTGTCTTTGTCGGTTGGAGTGGACCCCCAAGTTTGCCTGCAGGACTCTCAGCTCTGGCTTGCCTTCACTGGCCGTCCAGAGAGGAGTCGTCAGAGCTAGGTATATGCTCCAGGGGTGGAAGCGTTGAAGGGCATAACGCCGCGAATAACTTCGGAGAAAGCGCAGCACTACCCCTGGACACCCCTGAGCCACTCACACCGGTGTTGCTCCTGGCCGTCTTTACGACGGCATCTAATGAGCGGGTAGTCAGGTGCCTCGATTTTAAAATGTGTGCTTTTGTGTAGAATTAGAATATATGTGTTTATTATAGCTCTTTTCTGAATTTAATCAGTTAAGCTGTAATAGTTTGAAAAGTGCACCGTCAAGTTTACCCTTAACGAATTACGGTGTCGTGACGAAAGTCGCTATTGCCATAACTCCTAGCACGCAACATAGCATAGGAGACATTTTTAAAACCTAGTACCTACCCGTGAAAATAGCCCAAAGAGATAACGGCTCGTTCCCACATCCACCGCCGTATCATTAGGCCTGGTATTCAGCGGAGTGTGTTATCAGTGACAAGAAACTCTCGAAATCGATAATTTTTTTTATCTATCGACGTAAAACATCTTGATACAGGTACCTATTCGATTGTAGTCTATTCCCATGAATGTATTTGTCTGTTTACGCGTTAAATTTGTGATAAAACATTGTTTAATTACTATTCATGTAAACTACTAATATCATGATTTTTAGATACATGTACAGTCGCCATCATATATATCAGAGCGGCCAAAGTGGACAAACATCTGAACACGTCTCTATTGTCGAGGCATTGGAGACGTGTTTAGATCTTTGTGAGCACTTTAGCCGCTCCAATATATCTGATCGCGACTGTACGTAAGATAGATGTACTACAAAGATGTATACAAATAGCAACGTATTTATTTGCAAAGTAATTCTAGCGTCAAGCTCGATATATACTAGTATATATTTAAGTGCCGTAAGTATTTTTTGTTCGCTATCATGCTCAGAGACGCTCGCATGGCGCTTTGAGTAAGTAAATATCGTGAAGATTCTTTGAGTTGAATTAAAATTTATACCTTGTACATCATGTTGAGTGAAAACTCATTTATTCTTCAGGAACTACAGCCAAACAAGACTTTTTCAAAAAATCTAAAATAACTATAGATTGCGTTAAAGTTTATAATATTTTTAATAGTATTTTTCTAAATTCTCAATACATTTAAAATTGCGATCGATTTTGATGTTCCGGTATTTAAATGTAACTGGCACTAGGTATGCTTCATGCCTTGAACCTACATACGAGTAAATACTTAAGCGATTTATAAAAAAAACACTTCACTTCATGCCATGCTTCATGCCTACAATTCCTTTCTACAATTCCATTTCTACAACTGTTTTCAGAAAGCAAATGCTTTGGTTACTGCAGAAAATTCCAATTTACCTATGCTGTCATTCGCTATGTGGGCCGATAATATTTATTTTGAGAGATATACATAGGTACCTAAATACCGTCTTCTAGTTGACTTCATTCCCAATATGAACGCCTAATGTAATCTAGGAATTCCCTGGATTCGTCATAGATGTCAGACCTCATGAGAACAAGATTTGGTAACAATGGGGCCGATCTGTATAAATAAAGTATAAATGTATGTGCATGTACATGCATAAATGAGGTAGTTCTGAGGTAACAAAAAATACTGATTTATGAGGCTTTGGGATGATTAGGTGAGACTCTTGTCTTAGGCATATTATTTAGTGTTAGGCAGGTGATTTTGTATATATAGGTATGTAGTTGCACTCTTTGGGGGAGGCCTACGTTCAGCAGTGGACGTCTTTTGGCTGATATGATGACGATGATGATGTATGTGTAAGGTTCTTTGTAAATACCATGTAGGTATATTTCGCTACCACAGAGACTTGTAGGCTATAAGTCATTCGATTTCGATTCGATTGGAAAAGTTTCTAGGCAGCGCCGCGTACCATATCCGATTTTTTTTCTGATAGATGTATGACAGCTACATATAATAAAGCATTTTTTTTGAGAGCTAGATAAATATTCTTTAAGATAGTATTTTTATTTAGCACAAAATTCAGGATAACTATACATTAAATGAATTCCTCGTGTCCGATTTATTAGAAAATGATACCACGCTTAAGGTGGTAGGTAAATAGAAGCTGATATTGTGGCGTGTAACTTTGAATGCCCCCCCTGCCTACCCCCTAGTGGGTGGCGGATGGCTACCGGGCTAAATTAGCTTAACTTTACGTATATTACATTTGTGCCAAGTGATTTCATCCGATACCAACATTTTACACTACTTCCCGTACTAGGAAGCTTCGGGGCCTTAAATTGCGGTGTCACACGTCATTTAGTTCCATTCATTTTAACCCTGATTTTTACGAAAGGTTTGTTTGTAATCACAATTTTATTATTCCTCTTGTTCAACCGTCATAACTGGCTTACTTCTGAAAATGACAATTCAGTTACAGAGCATCAATTGAGTACTTATGCTGACGCTATCACAAAGGTTCACAAAACAATTGTTTCAAGTGCTCTCTTTACCATGATAACTTTAATTCTGGGATAAGTTGTTGTACGTTATAATTCCTCATTAGAAGTAGGTAAGTAATGTCGTGAATTATTTTATTTAGTAATTCCCTTTATCATTTCTTATCAATCATGTGGCGTAAACCAGCCCAATCGCAAATAAGATTCTCGAGCTCTCATTTATCGGAAGTGACTATACACTACACTATTTATATCATACTTGCCATCGCTCTATGGGGAGCATCAACTATTACTTATTTGTATGATAAATATTAAATAACTAGCTACCCGCGCGGCTCTGCCGCGTACATACCTATACAAATAATCTAGGCGGTGCGACGGGATAAAATATAGCACCATACTTAATCCTGTAGGTCCATTCTACATATCCCTTATATTCCCCCGAGATCCCTACTTTCATCTTACATATATTATCATGTTTATGTTTTAACCTGTTTTGTGTACAAAAAAAAATTTAAAAAACAGATCAAAGAATACTGAATCGGGGACCGTTAATTGTTTAAAATAATATTTTACCGGTTATGTTATAGTTGCATTTGATTAGGTATTTATACCGCTAAATTAGTTTAATACTAATTTATGTTTTCCAGTATTAACTCATATCGTTTTGACAAATTACAATTTATATTAGGTAACCTACCTATAATCAAAATATAATTTGGATGGTATTCAAGTCAGGTCAACAAAGTCGCCAATGCAAATGGGACCCTGGCATCCGAAAAGAAAATTTTGTAAATAAGTTTCGTTTTCTACATCTTTATACCTACTGAAAATTAGGCGGAGCCTATCGGCGCCTACGGCATTGTGCTAAGTAAGGTTAACAAAGCCGTCTATGGGGTCCACGAAAATTAATGGATTTAATATGATTTAATTGACAACATTTAATTTTTTCAAGTGGACCATTTTATGATTTATTTCGCTACAAAAGGTTTTATTAAGGGGCACGTGTTTTTTTATTTCTCCCTAAATTGTAATTTTCATTCAGAAATATCAAATTGAAAAGTAGCGAATTCCAGAAGGTCGTATATACCAAACTAAATTATGACGTCAACGTTACGGCTCTGTATAACAGCTTGCACACCTTTCATATGGCAGTCGTAGTATTGACGTCACACACGGCTTAAGCAATTTCGCAATTTTCTAAAAAACGGGTGAGAAATGAAAACTGAAAACTACTTTATTACGTTCAGGTAACATAATTACCGAAATGGTTTTCGAATAAGGCCTCATTACATTATCATTACACACAAGTCCCCCGGTGGCTATGAAGTCAATCCTGACACATTGCGCAACTATGAAGTTTCTGAATAATGACAATGTCAACCATAGGAAAAAATAACATATTCAACCCTAGAGGCATGTCTCAGGATTGACTTCATAGCCGCGGGGGACTGTATAATGTTTTAAATTACATATTCAACCCTAGAGGCATGTCTCAGGATTGACTTCATAGCCGCGGGGGACTGTATAATGTTTTAAATTACATATTCAACCCTAGAGGCATGTCTCAGGATTGACTTCATAGCCGCGGGGGACTGTATAATGTTTTAAATTACATATTCAACCCTAGAGGCATGTCTCAGGATTGACTTCATAGCCGCGGGGGACTGTATAATGTTTTAAATTACATATTCAACCCTAGAGGCATGTCTCAGGATTGACTTCATAGCCGCGGGGGACTGTATAATGTTTTAAATTACATATTCAACCCTAGAGGCATGTCTCAGGATTGACTTCATAGCCGCGGGGGACTGTATAATGTTTTAAATTACATATTCAACCCTAGAGGCATGTCTCAGGATTGACTTCATAGCCGCGGGGGACTGTATAATGTTTTAAATTACATATTCAACCCTAGAGGCATGTCTCAGGATTGACTTCATAGCCGCGGGGGACTGTATAATGTTTTAAATTACATATTCAACCCTAGAGGCATGTCTCAGGATTGACTTCATAGCCGCGGGGGATTGTATAATGTTTTAAATTACATATTCAACCCTAGAGGCATGTCTCAGGATTGACTTCATAGCCGCGGGGGACTGTATAATGTTTTAAATTACATATTCAACCCTAGAGGCATGTCTCAGGATTGACTTCATAGCCGCGGGGGACTGTATAATGTTTTAAATTACATATTCAACCCTAGAGGCATGTCTCAGGATTGACTTCATAGCCACGGGGGACTGTATAATGTTTTAAATTACATATTCAACCCTAGAGGCATGTCTCAGGATTGACTTCATAGCCGCGGGGGACTGTATAATGTTTTAAATTACATATTCAACCCTAGAGGCATGTCTCAGGATTGACTTCATAGCCGCGGGGGACTGTATAATGTTTTAAATTACATATTCAACCCTAGAGGCATGTCTCAGGATTGACTTCATAGCCGCGGGGGACTGTATAATGTTTTAAATTACATATTCAACCCTAGAGGCATGTCTCAGGATTGACTTCATAGCCGCGGGGGACTGTATAATGTTTTAAATTACATATTCAACCCTAGAGGCATGTCTCAGGATTGACTTCATAGCCGCGGGGGACTGTATAATGTTTTAAATTTAATCTCGTTTTTCTCTCGAATATGGGAAAATAAGTTTGTGTATAAACATTTCTGAAGTAAAAAAGAACATGGCAAGTATGACGTATCTACGTTAACAAAAAAAATACACTGTTGACACAATACGTCTGTCAATTTTTGTAAATGTGTATTGTTTAAAGTTTTATTTTCTATTTTAATAATTTTCTTAGTGTTGTATCCATATGTGGCCGACTCAACATTTATAATTTCTCATGCTGAAAAACTTAGTACAGGTTTGAGTTCAATTCTTCTTTATAATTTTACATTGTCATCTCGAATCAAAACAGGAGTTACGTCACCTGACGTCACGCAGCGAAAGTCACGTGGTCAGCGCACAGTAGTTTTTTTTATTTTAGTACCTGACCGATAAAAATTAAATAACGAAGACATTATTGTAAATTGGCAGCATTAGACGAATCGAATGATATATCATTTATCAAAATCGGACCATAACTGTAGATCTGATGGCATGCCTCACCATGGAAACCTCAAGGCTCGATTCTGGGTCCATTTCTGTTTCTGATTTACATCAATGACCTACCAAATGTGGTGCAAGATAAGCATGATATCAAGGTAGACAGGAAAGAGAAAAGCTTCGATAATACAACACTGTTGTGAAATGGTTTACAGCAAATAATTTACTGTCAAATTCCAAGAAAACAAAGTGTATCCGATTCACTATACCTAATGTCAAGCACGTAAACAATACCAGGATCAAATTAAAGGGCGATGAACTGGAATTTGAAGATAGAACAGTGTTTTTAGGCATCACCTTGGACTCAAAACTACAATGGCATGCGCATATTGACACCCTAGCCGGCAAACTTGGTTCTGCAGCCTATGCAGTAAGGCGTATAAGACAGTTAACAAACGTTGAGACGGCCAGGCTGGTGTACTACAGTTACTTCCACAGTGTTATGTCCTACGGAATCCTGTTGTGGGGAAAAGCGGCTGACATCCAGTCCATCTTCGTGCTACAGAAACGAGCTGTACGCTCCATCTACGAACTAAAAGCCCGAAATTCTCTCAGGGACAAATTTAAGGAGGCAAATATTCTTACTGTTGCATGCCAATACATTAGTCATTCTTGAGAATATTATGTATGTGCGGAAAAACCTTCAGGACTTCAAACTCAACAGTGATATCCACGACTACAACACCAGAAGTAAACACAAGATCGCAGTGCAGTCGTCTTAGCAGGGTTAGCACGTCGTTTGTGGGGAACTGTATACGTTTTTACAATAAAATATCCACCGAAATTGTTAATTTGCCGTTCAGTAAATTTAAGTCTGGCTGAGATATGCGTCATACTCGTGGTCGGGTGCTGTTTGTGGAGTCCGGTCTGTTCATGCTTGCAAGGGCATAGTAACTACCTAAATACTAGGTGTTATTATCATTATTTTGACGAGAGACATTATTCTGTTCTTGACACGTTTTATTGTTATTGACCCTGTACATCTCTGACAATATTACATTAATGATCCTTTTTTTCTGGTTTAACGCTTAGAGACAGTATACATCTCTATAAGAACATTAGAATAATTATTAATTGTATTTGGACGCTCAGAGACCTTATACATCTCTAGGGTACTAAATTAATATCATAAACTTATTGTTAATTCTGATACAGACCTTATATCGAATGTAATTGATAATATTTTACAATTTTTGATTTTTTAATTTTCAAGTTTAGTGACGTTTAGTTTGTTAACCGTTTAGGTACTAATTGGTTAAAATCTGCAATTTTTTAATGATTATTGTGTAAGATTATTAATATTATATTGTAGAATACCACTTGACATGTAAAAGTGCCCTTGTGGCCTATTTGCAGAATAAATAAATGATTTTGATTTTGATGTACAAAAATCGCCTTCGCGTAATAATTATACAGATTGTCCCTGAATCCAAAACCATTGTGAATATAAAGATATTACGAGTATTATAATAGATATTTTAAAAGTCATCTGTGGTCTTCATCATCAGTTCCACTTCACCAAAATTGCGATTTCCGAGGGTAAATTCACGAGTCATAATAGAAAATACCGAAATCACACGCGTGCCTATAAAATTTGACGGTTGCCCTCAATTTCCGTGGGATCCCACAATCAGATCCTAACTTGGTGACAATGGGACGACATTGGGAGTATACACTTTCGATTAAAAAAAAAAAATCGACTTCGTTCCACAATTGACGGAGAAATCGGCGAACATACATAAAAATACATACAGTGGAATATAACCTCCTCCATTTTAGAAGCGGTTGAAATGCAACGCATTCAACCAAAATAGTATTTTTTTTAATACTTATATAAACAATTTTGTACCTACTTACTGGTCCCATACTCGACTTACAAAATGTGTCTCTCACACTTTATTTCACTGACTTTCAAAATCAGAATGACAGACACATAAAAGTGATATCCCAGGGATGTCCCCTTCTGTCCACTACAAGCTTC
Organism: Epinotia brunnichana; assembly: GCA_963854355.1. Classification (NCBI taxonomy): domain Eukaryota; kingdom Metazoa; phylum Arthropoda; class Insecta; order Lepidoptera; family Tortricidae; genus Epinotia; species Epinotia brunnichana. Next base: position 23,578,689 of record OY977935.1, read on the forward strand.
CTGCAAAAATAACATGCTGGGTAGAGACTGCCCCATATACCTTACGTTTATTTGTGGTATAGACTCGCACCGATTTGTCATTTCATCATGGATAATTCAATAACAACTATTATACATACAACTCGCAAGTTGTAAATAACACAGTCACATTAACCTATTCGAGACCACGCTACGCTACGCCGTAGCGCGTAGAAGCATTTTTTCGATTTGTAGTGGAAATCGCCCGTAGAGACATGACTCATATGTGAGTCATTGGCCTTGAATGGGTTTATATTATTAGTGATTCAAACCGAGATTTTTATTGAAATCGTATTTTTTTATATAGTTAGTCATCCTATTTTTAGTAATTTAGAACACTGCATCCGTAAATAAATCACAATAGCCTCATTTTGTAAACTTGCTGCCTACGTAGTACCTAAATAAACTGAATAAGTTCAACGGCACATAGTTCTCTCCCCCTTCCATCCATTGCAAGCATCACCCATCATTCATACACAGAATCCCTAGTTCCATTAGAAATCATTACCTACACAGTCATTTCGGATTCAATCGCCCGAATCCTTCGCGGGGGCTGTTACTCGGTTATATTTTAACAAAGAAAAAAGAAACAATGCTTCAAAAGTTAATTTCTGATATTCCTGTCGAATGTCAATCGTTAAAACGCGTAGTGATAGGACTGTATCATACTTAGTGTGCGTTGATATGGAAATAACAAGCCAGTTTGTATTTTCATGGAGAAATACTGCATTTAGGTTCCTAGTCCCTGGGCGACCGAGCTCAGCTCGGGTGAAAATACGGAGAATACGAATTTTCCCATGCATGAGACCTAGATAAATCGATTTCTCGCCCCCGTAAACCCCAATATGCCAAATTACATCGAAACGTAATAGCCCTTTCCGAGAACGTGATTGCAATTATATAATATATATACCTACATACAAATGTTGCTCGTTCAATAGTATAGGATATTAGCAAATCATTTAATAGGTGAAACGCGAATCTCGATCATTTTTTTTAACTTTTGAAACAGATAAATACTGATTTGCGGTAGTTTTTGGTCTCATTTTGATTATACATATTTTAATGTACACTTTGTAATGACAATCTGATATTTTCGTATCCATCGACTACATAATACAAATCCAACCTGCTTAAACATCCCATTGCACTGATTATACGAGAACCATTATCACTTTTCATAAACTTGTTGATATATTAAGTATATAAGAAATACTTTAAGTATTTAGCTAGTTGGCGTGACACTGGTTGGCTTGGGTTTGCACTCATCTCTGACAATAACACAACTACCTAAATTAAAAGCAGATAACTGCACTTATACTTTAAATAAATTAAATGGTTTAACTAATTGGCTCTAATAGTCAAATCATAACAAAATTGTCAACTTCCCGAGTCCCCACTGTTGAACTTAGGTACATAGAGATAACTAAATTAATTCAATGGAATATAGATTTGGTGTAAGAGCAAATTAAACTAAAAACTATTATAAATATAAACCTCTTACATATTTGTATATTATTGTAAACCGAGTCTGAGTAGTTAAAACCATATATACCTCATGCTCAATTCTCAATACCCAGGTACAGTCGCCATCACATACATCGGAGCTAACAAGCAGCTCACAAACATCGGAACACACCTCTATATTCACGGCATTATGCATTAGGGTGCATGTGCCAATATTTTTGAACATCTATAGTGTACCGATGTAGGTATGTGATCGCGACTGTACATCGATAATTCGCATAGCGCAAATTTTAAAAGTAATAAAGTAACTTACCAATGTAAAAGTCCCCGTGTATATCAGTAAGTAGTTGGTAGGCGGCATAGCTCCGCGGCGGAGCCCGCCAGCTCAACAGGTGATGCTATCGCGGGGACGGCTGCGCGCGCTCTGGCCGCTGCAGCCGCTGCAACCCTACCAGCGGTAATCTGCAGATAAACTAACTTTACACAGACACGGATAACAGTTCATCGGTATTTCAACCGATATTTTTATGTCGTTCGTAATGACTTGAAGATAGACAATATTTTTTTTAACTCATTATGTGCCAAGAATCGCTCATAAGTAGCGGAAAGCGCCTATGGCGTAGGCACCCGCTAGGCGGGTTTCAGGCAGTGAAAGTGTTAGCACATTCACAGTCAACGATTTCGTAGCGCTACAATGGTAGCCGATAACAAGAGCAAACAGTTTGTAGAGGAGACCGCCTACGAGCATCAGAGCGCCGCTGCAGGTTCAGTGTTAAGGTAACCCATTCAGCGCCCATGACGACACATATGCGTCAGAGCGCTACGAGCGCTTTTCGCTACATACGGGGTTTAACCTGCTACGGACTACGGCGTAGCGCTACGAGATTAGCGTGGCCGTGAATGTGTTAAGGCGCCCTAGGTTCATGGTCTTCTCTCCCTAGCGTGAGCGAGATGGAAGTGCGTGTTCGGAAGCGAGGATATCATGTTATTTAATATTTATAATTTTTGTGCGTTTAAATAAATAAATAAAACCGGTCAAGTGTGAGTCTGACTCGCGCACTGAAGGTTCCGTACAAACGTTCATACACCATACCCCATTCATACTTGAACAATCGTAACAGCTCATAGTAGAAGTTACCGTTGTACAGCGCCATCTGCATTTTGGTACTAATAACTTGCAACTAGTATGTTTGTTAATCAGCGATATTCTTTTATTACGCCTACCGATTTCGATTTTAATTTTTATTTGAAAGGACGAACGACAATGGTTAACGATAAATAAGGGTTAACGATAATCTCATAGGAATTTGAATACATAAAATCTTATACAAAAGTAATAAAATTACAAACATAATTAAGAAATGAGTTTTGATAAATAAATAAAAATACGCTAGAAAGAGGTATCGTTTTATTATTTCTGTGTTATTTATATTACTCTTAATCATATGTACCTAATCATTTCAGAATTTTCGCTTGGTAAACTTCGGAGATAAGTAAAAAACCCCCTTTCATATGATACCCCACTTGATATATATATTAACTAGTAGTCCGGTGGCCGACTGCATGAAACCCTACGTGATAAAAAAATAGAAAATGCCTACTCTGTAGGGGTAGCTGACGTTTAGTCACTTCAACTGCTCTTGGTCGGCCGCGGCTTAACTTGGCAAATTTTGCGCAAATGGCAAAAAAGTAGTACAAAAATTCACCGAAAAAGACTTTGAATTTTTAACCCTCCCCCATATTCGTCATTTACACAGAAAATAAAAATGTATATATTTTTTTTCCATACACGTTAAATATTTAAACTTCTTAACAGTTGTTCTAAATTTCAAATTTATAGCATAAGTAGTACCTGAGATATTTAACGTTGTGACAGACGGACAGAGTCGCACAATAAGGGCTCATTTTTTACCTTCTTGGTACGGAACCCTAAAAAGTAATCACTAAGTTCCCTCAAACATGATATTGCTGATTTTTAGAACCAATTTTATTATGTTTAGCTTATCATTTGTGCACAATTTGTTACGAATGTCTTAAGTGTATTTTAGACCTATGTTCGTGTTTTTTTCTATCTAAGGAGAAATCTATCGAACGTTGAAAGGTTTCTGTATTTAAAGAGCAATATTTTTTGTATATAGGTATAAGATACCTTGTATATGTATTTTTTTGGTTAATCGTCTTTGGACTTTATTATTGTTTTAGCTGCCCGCACGGCTCCCACGTCCTACAAATAACGCAAATGGAGCCGCGGGATCTAATATACTTAGCCGCGAAGGTACAATACAGTGCAGTGCTTAATTCGGTTTTTGACAAAAGTAATATCAGCTTATTTTTATGAAACGTCAAAAACGCTCCGTTTGTATGGAATTACTATGTAGTGACGTCACAATCCAACAACGTCCTTATTGTTAGTTTTTATGAATTTAAAAATCTTAAAATAGCAAACATAAATGAAAGCCTGATACTTACCGAGTATTTTCGTAATGTTTATCTGGTGCATTAGCACCTTAAACCTTTTCATTAGAAAACACAATTTATTTTCACTGTTGTCATAAACCCAACTGCTCAAAGAACGGAAGAGATCCCTTCTAGGGATAATTCCGCCTTTGTACCTTCTATCATGTTTATGTTTTAACTTGGTTTGTGTACAATAAAGTGCAGCTTACATACTTACATATTGGATGAGTAATAACAGGTATTACTACTTTTTCTCTTTTTACAAGCTTTTATTTAACTTGCAATGTATGTACCCATAGTTACATACATTGCAAGTAACCACATATGGTTAACTATGTTTGTTCGCGTGGAATTGTTGTAACTCGATTTTGAAGCAGATATCTTCAACCTTTTGAGCTGAAATTTTGAATTTAAGTATAGTTTGGATGACAATTCAATATTCCATAATATTCATAATATCCATTTATTGCGAGATAATAGGGTAAATCGCCAGTAAAAAAATTTACTCTATTAATTAATAGAATTCATTTTTAGTATAAGGTAATTATTGGCCATCATTCATTAAAACTTTATACTAAATTGGATTCTGATTGTAGGGGAACATAGTTAATTTTTACTAGCTTTATATTAACTTGACCTGTACCCTTAGCGTGGGATTGAAGTGAGTCGCGTTTACTACATACTCTAGCGTCTATCGTTAAGATTTATTATGAAAAGTATATACACCGCCCCTGGCGGTCACTCATAGAACTAAAAATCCAAACAGTAACGTGAGTCACTAATGCATTACTTCACCCACGATCGACTCCACGATTGTTCGTATAGTTTAATCGATTTTCAATATTCAACCTTATATCACAAGCATTTATCGTTTTAATTTAAGTTTGTCGGTTATGACATTACAGAATAAGCGCATCGCGACGTCGACAGTGTCGATACAATATGGCGGCGTGTGGGCCATTTATTTGCATTTTTAAATACAAAATCCGAATCCGAATTTTGCGGTTTTCAATTCAAAACACTTATTTTTATAAGCTCTTTAATTTGAGATAAATTTCGATCGGATCAATGGTAACTCTTGACGGAATAATACGTTATCACGGGCCATTTTGCAAGTGAAATAGTAAACTACAGTCGCGACGGTATTCTTCGATTCGAAATGGTAGATTGGTAGTACGGATCGAACGTTAAATTACGCATCGAAAACGAAACGCTAGAGTCTAACGTTTTGCAGTTGGTTTCGTAGTACAACGGCAGTGTGAGTTACAAGTTTGACGGGTCGAATCAATCAGCAGGGTTGTATAGTATCTGAAAGTTCAACAATAGCGGCAACTCGATTTGCGACAAAAGTTTTAGTTACGTGGGCTGTTTGAAGGCAGCCGAGGACGACTTTGGAGTCCGACCAGTACACGTGACGGTCTATTGGTCGGCGCAGAGCTAAACTGAGCACCTGGAACAGCTGAGCAAAGCTCGAGTTTGGGAATTGTCGTGGCGCGTATGGGTGCGACGCGAGTTTTGGCACATACCAGACTAGTAAGTACATTACCTTTGTCGTTCGTAGACCTAAAATAGACACATGCACCATATGCAACCTGAGAGATGTCACAAAAGGTATGCATTTCGGTATATTCAGGGTTGTCAATCAATACTCGTCTCGGAATCTTAAGGGAAGATAGGACATTTAGACCTTGATAAAACTTTATCCACGATTTTTTGATATTTTTGGGAACTTCTTCGTCCCAATCGATCTTTAGAGACCATAAAGATTGGAGAAGTATTGTTGTTCACGCCGCTGCGTTCAGCACTTCATTTAATAATAAGAGTATTACTGTTAATCAATTATACATCTTATTTACACTACTCAAGGCACATATTTGCATTGTATCGAGTCTCTGTCAATCATATAGCTTAAATATTGCGTGATACATGTAATCGTCCAATCATAGCTCACCACATACACACGCCAGCCATCAGAGCCCTCTGTTTGACACACTTGCCTTTCTATCGCCTAGCGAAACACTCCACACCACAACTAAAAGATGTATTTTAAACTGCATTAAACAGTACTTTCCTTTACAAAGATGGTTTAAATCAACTTACCTTGTTCCCATCGGGAACAAAGTGGCGACCGTTTGACAGGACTCTGAGCTATAAATCGGATTCCAAAGTCGTTTGCAGTGCCCATTTCCAAAGCGAAGATGTCATCGCCACGTGCACACCTACTCCGTGCAGCGCCTAGATGCCTGGATCAAAGCCAAGGCATAAGCTGTGCCCTATCATCGTGCATCGTGCAGTCAGACCGATTCGCTCCAGTTCCAGCGTCCGAGAGACGCATTTCCGACGGACCCACGACTTCTACGCAGCAGCCCGCGCCACGTGCCACGTGCTACGCCACAACGTGCCTACTTTCACCTGCCTGCCCAATTTATAACGTTAGCCCATTCCTTTTCTTCTCCTAGTTGCTTCCTCTTCGATTTGTGCCAATAGTGATTGCAGTTTCTCGAAGTTTCTAAGCATTTTCTTAAAATTTCTACTTAGTGTTTCTAGCTATCTGCACTAGCTAATTCAAGGCTATACGCAACTGCCTAAGTCCTAACTCATATTACGACTTATAATTTATTACGGCCATAGAAAACCTTGTTAACTCTATAAGTGGCAAGTGTCATCCAATTATTTAATCCAATTTGCTTTAGAGCAACTCAATCATCGCTTCTTAGCACTAGACAATTTTCCAATCATTGAAATAAAACCTACTTGCAAGTGCCTACCTAAATGTGTATGCCTACTTTATATTAATAAAATTGTGCATCCCAGTTATCACGCCTATATTGTAATAAACTACTAGCAAATCTTCGCAATCCTTGCTTCCAATTTTAAGTACTTAACGCCCATAGACCGCCTGCTGTTATACATACCTCCAATCAGCTGTTTAGTAGTGCATTTTTTGCAATTCCAGCGTTCAGTGACCTATTTCGGGGCAATCACCAGCAGGAGTGCAGTGCGAGCGCATTGCTACCTACGCGCAAGGCCAAGAGTTCAATTTCGTCTGGCTGAACGGGAGACGGCGCGTCGGTGGACCGTATGCAATTAAATAACTTGTTTAAGTACTTAGATTTGTGTTATTTTTCTCGATAATTTCATTGCTATCTATGCCTACGACGCATTCAAAGCCGAAAGAAGACGAAATGTCTGTGGAAGATGAACTTAAAGTGCTTAAGGCTAGGCGTGGTTCGATCAAAGGTCGATTAACGAAATTTAAATAGATAGATAATTTAACTGTCTTACAACCAGTTTCGTCGTTAGAAACTAAACAATTTGCAATGAAAATATCGAGAATGCAATCGTTGTTTGCTGATTTCGATGAGGTGCAAGGTCAAATAGAGATTTTATGGGAACCTGACCAAGCTGAAGAATTGTCAAATCGGGACAATTTTGAAGAGTTTGACATAAACTTATCAATAGCTCAAGACTTTCTAGAAGCCAATTCACCTTCCAGATACAGCTTAAACAGTACCAATTATTCTTTGCAGTGTCATCACGATAAAAGTGATGTTCTCGGGTTCAGACTACCTGTCATTAAAATACAAAAATTTGATGGTTCGTGTTTTAGGTGGCTTGACTTATGTTTCTTTAGTTCACAACAACGCTAAGATACAAAACTTACACAAGTTTCACTACCTACTTTCGTATCTGGAAGGTGAAGCGGCCCGCGTTCTATGCAATTTAGAAGTGTCCGATTCTAATTATTCCGAGGCAAGCCTAACAAGCAAGCGAGGCAAGGCAAGGCAACTTTTGTGCAAACGTTACGATGACAAACGACAGCTAATAAATAACCACTTAAAGGCTTTATTTAGCATTGAATCAGTGCGAGAGACCGACAAGTCCCTACGATTTATTGTTGATCACTTCACTAAAAACTTGCGGGCTCTCTGTAGGTATTTTGGGACTGCCCGCCGACAAGTGGGATGTCCTCATTATTTATATGGTGTCGTCTAAATTAGATGGCAGCACATGCTATAAATGAGAAGAACATAGAAATACGCTGCCGGAAATTCCTAGTTTAAATGATTTTTTCGATTTTCTCAAAGCCCGCGCAGACGTTTTAGAGACAGTGGTACAGACAAAGACAAGACAAAAATAAACATTTACCGCCGCCGCCCCAATCTAAACCACAGACCAACACATTTGCTCTCACGACTAAACCAAACCCCGCTCATTCTTTTAAGCTTCTAAATGGGTGTATCATGTGCAAGGGTCATCATCTTCTGTACGAATGCGCTGCCTTCAGGGCCGGAGGATAGGGTTGCTTTGGCATCTTCGTTGAATTTGTGCGAGAACTGTTAAGGGTTGGTCATGAGGTTCAAACTTGCAGATTTCCGGGTTCTTGCGCTATTGTAAAAAAACAAAAAAAAAACAAACAAAAACAAACAAAACAACAAAAATAAAAAAACACTAAAAAATACAAAAAAAATATCCTCATATATATATATATATATATATATATACGTACATTGCACGTAGAACCGATGGCCGTTGGGGCGGAAAGGTTCTCGAGTGGCGATCACGTACCGGAAGGCGCGGCGTGGGTAGGCCCCCGACAAGGTGGACTGATGACCTGGGTAAAGGTCGCGGGAGTCCGCTGGATGCGGGTGGCGCAGGACCGGTCATTTTGGCACTCTTTGGGGGAGGCCTATGTCCAGCAGTGGACGTCTTTCGGCTGATATGATGATGATGATGATATATATACGTTTGTCGATTACGATGAAATTACAATCGATTATTTTATCAAGATTCTATTGGCACATTGCGTAAATGCTACAAGCCAATGAATAAATTAAAAAAGTAGCTTGAACAGAAATGAAGCATTTTGCTCCCTCTCGTCGGGGACCAAAACTTACTTTTCTGAATGAGAGGTGTGAACAGTAAATTTCAGTACATCTTCTGTACTATTCTAATTATCTTGGTCATTGAAGGAAAAACTAAACATTATAAAAGAATATCGTAAATACAGGGTCCCATAGCAAAAATGATTCCGTGCAACCAGCACTATTAATTTCTGCCGATTTTTTTGACATATTTGACCGTGTTCGATTCCTGGCCTTTGAATGAAGTCATATTTTTTTCTAAAATCGGCCTCGTGACTCTACAGATTTTCTCTCACTACCCCTATTTGGATAATAAACTTATCGTGTATCTGGTCGATCACGTAACGCATTGTACGCGCGTCAGGTAGATTTAAATGTCACTTTTTCTATGGAAAAATTACAGTTAAATTGTACGAACGCACGTTCGGAACGTTACGTGTTTACCCCCAACTAGCTGTTACTCTTTGTTAGACAACATTCAACAAAGGAGCAGCAACCCCTTGGCTGGTAATCCAACAGTAGGTATTGTACTCCACTTTCATGTATTTGTCTTATCAATACGGATACGAAGAATAAATCGAATAATAAGAAATATGATACACTAGACTTTCCCTAAAATAAAGCTTAATTAGCTACAAATCTTGCAAGTACCTACGGTATGGGACCCTCGAGGAAGAGTCCGATTCGCACTAAGTTGTTCACCTTTTTTCACTACCATCGTGATCGGGTTTATGCCGAACATTAAGCATTCGTCTCTTACTAGCGAGTATGTAGCTGCGAGCGGGACGAATGATATCCGACGTCTGACATAAGCGAAGCGCGATCATGCTAGCTAGGCGGGAACACGACACTACGTATAAAGGTAGGTAATAGGTATGTATGTATCCTTGCGCTAATTATGATTTGCGCTTCAGACTAGCATGAAGACACTAATGACAAAAATTATCTCCACTTATAATAAATCTCTAAATTAAAAAAAGAATCAGCCAGTTTGAAACTAAGCTTTGCGCGGTACGAATGTTCTCAGCACCCCATGAACGGAAAAATATGAAACATTTTATATAGGTACATTATTATTCTAGCTGCAACTTAGGATAGTTTTTATCCGACTGCGACAGTTAATTAATTTTCCGAAATATACGACTTCATTTAATTTTTCATTTATTTTTATTGAAATCAAACGCTGCTCCAACTGTCAGCTATAAGAAACGTCAAATTTTCGTCAAAATGGCGGAATTGCTTTGCCTTTCACTTATTAATAATTTAAATCCCGTCTACGATAGACCTTTACGAGACAAATGCTAAAATATAAACCATAAAAAAATATTCGATTCTGATATGAGAACTTATATGTGCAAATGTCGTTTTATGTCGTAATTTCAATAAATGAAATCAACAAATTTGAACAATATAATTAACACGAATTTGTTTTTTTTGAATGACAATGGCACGCGCTCGGCGCATTCAGCCAAAGCACCTGCGGCGCTACCACGAAAACCGATACTCAATGCTCATATATTTGCATCCCTGTCACTCGAGTATGGTTAGTGCGATAGAGATAGAGATACCCGAATATTTTCGAATTCCGAAGTTCGTGGTTATAGCTCAGGAATCGAAGATATGGTAAATAATCATAATGTATTTTCTCGAAAAAGAATTTAAAATAAATATAGTCAAATGGAGAAAAAAACAAAGCAAGAGGTTATATAGGTAATGATTAAGTTATAAGAGTCCAAAGTTTTAAGAGGGGGTATGTTCTGTCCCTTTTCCGCAAAACGCACCTTCATATGAAACGATTGTTTTTTACTATGACGCTCGAGTATATTGACGTCACAGTCCCTCATCGTTTTCTCACTCTTACAAGCGACATTAAAACGGATGTAGCTTCATAATTTTTTGAGATATTTGAATGGGAGTTTCATTATCTTCTATCTATTTATACATAATAAATGCCTATGTCCTGACTGACTTATTCACTCAATCACTCACTCACTCACTCATCAACGCACAGCCGAAACTACTAATCTTAGAGAGTTGATTTTTGCACAGTATGTTGCTTTTATAACGTGGGCTAGGGAAAAAAAGGGATTTTTGAAAATTCTACCTCTAAGGGGGTAAAATAGGGGTGCAAAGTTTGTATGGGAGAACCTTTTTTTTTTGAGCTATAGACTTAAACTTTGTAGAAAAATTAGTTATTAGAATACAAATGAAACAAGCGTTTTGGAAAATTCCACCCCTACGGGGGTAAAATAGGGGTGCAAGGTTTGTAAGGGGGAAACATTTTTTTTTTAAATAGAGACTTAAAACTTTGTAGAAAGATCAGTCATTAGAATACAAATAATGAACTTTCAGGGTTTTAGAAAATTCTACCCCTAAAGGGGTAAAATAGAGTGCAAAGTTTGTATGGGAAAAACTACTTTTTTTTAAATAGAGACTTAAAACTTTGTAGAGAAATTATTCATTAGAATACAAATAAAGTACCTAGATTCAGTGTTTTAAAAAAATCTACCCCTAAGGGGGTAAAATAGGGGTGCAAATTTTGTATGGGGGAAACAATATTTTTTTTAAATAGAGACTTAATACTTTGTAGAAAGATTAGTCATCAGAATACAAATTAAGTACTTTCAGCGTTTTAGAAAATTCTACCCCTAAAAATAGGGGGCTAAAATAGGGGTGCAAAGTTTGTATGTGGGAAACTATTTTATTTAGCTAGAGTCCTAAAACTTTGTAGAAAGATTATTTAAATACAAAGAAAGTACTTTCAGCGTTTTGGAAAATTTCACCCCTAAGGGGGTAAAATAGGGTGCAAAGTTTGTATGGGAAAAACATATTTTTTTTTAATAGAGACTTAAAATTTTGTCGAAAGATTAGTCATCAGAATACAAATTAAGTACTTTCAGCGTTTTAGAAAATTCTACCCCTAAAAATAGGGGGCTAAAATAGGGGTGCAAAGTTTGTATGTGGGAAACTATTTTTTTTAGCTAGAGTCCTAAAACTTTGTAGAAAAATTATTTAAATACAAAGAAAGTACTTTCAGCGTTTTGGAAAATTTCACCCCTAAGGGGGTAAAATAGGGTGCAAAGTTTGTATGGGAAAAACATATTTTTTTTTAATAGAGACTTAAAATTTTGTCGAAAAATTACTTATTAGAACATGAAAAATACTACATTCGGCGTTTTACAAAAATCATTCCCTAAGGGGGTTCAAAAAGGGTGCAAGGTTTGTATGGGGAACACTTTTTCTGAGCTAGACACTTAAAACTTTGTAGAAAGATTACTTATAAAAATACAAAAAAAAGGCTTTCAGCGTTTTGAAAAAATCTATCCTTAAGGGGGATAAAAAGGGGTGCAAAGTTTTTATCAGGGAAAGTTTATGTTTTTGAGTTAGAGACTTGAAACTTTGTAGAAAGATTACTTATTAAAATACAAAAAAAGAACACAAATCGTTTTAGAAAATTCCACCCCTAATAGGGTTAAAAAGGAGAGCAAGCTTTGCATGGGCAACACTTTTTTTTGAGTTAGACTTAAAACTTTGCAAAAAGATTACTTATTAGAATACTAAAAAAGAACTTTCAGCGTTTTAGAAAACTCCATCCCTAAGGGGATCCTTAAGATCCTTAAGAAGGGTAGCCAGTGTTGTGTGGGAAAAACTTTTTTTTTTACTAGACTTAAAACTATTCGAAATGTTACTTATTAAAATTAATAATAAAGTACTTTCAGAGTTTTAGAAAATTCCACCCCTAAGGGGGTTAAGAAAGCTTTGTATGGGCAACACTTTTTTTGAGCTAGAGAGTTAAAAGTTTACGAAAAAAGTTCTTTCAGCGATTAGAAAAATTCAACCTCTAAGGGGGTTGAAAAGGGGGTTCAAATTTTAAATGGCGAGCAATAAAATTTTAAAGTGTGAGTAAGAGATTTTTAACTTCGGTCTTATTCTGTACGTTAAAAGACTACAAAACTGATTTCAGAGTTTTTCCAAATTCATCCCCTAAGAGTGTTAAAATTGGTTCAAAGTTTGAGTATTTCAAGGCATTTTTAAAGTATGAGATTTTTAACTTTGGTTTTAGACTGTTTGTTCACAAACTAGAAAATGAACATCAACTTTTTTTTTAATTATCCCCTAAAAGAGGGTTAAAATTTTGTATTGAGAGAAATCATTTTCTAAGACGATAAAAAGTTCTACGCGGACGAAGTCGCGGGCAACAGCTAGTACTGAATAAGTGCACATATATAAATCGATTCGCAGTTAGTACCTTAATATTATTCACTACACGAGCGACATGGACGTCTCCCTGGTAAGAACTTCGATATACCTACTCAGGTTACTTTTCACACTAATGTTTTTCGTGGAACAAAAAAAACAATAAATCTACCTACCTAATTTTTACACAAAGTGCTCGAGAGAGACATAATTTTACTAGCGAGTAAATATTGTTACGTGTTATTGTTAAGTATATTACAAAAAAAACAAAACACTTAAATAAATTTAAAAATACACTCAACCTAATCCAGCTTAGCTACTTTATATGACATTTCATTTTCTAAATATGGTCCGTATTACGCTCATAAAATTATTTGTCCTCGAGCAACTTGTATGAATTTCTTTAAATGATTTTCAGTTTTGCATTCTTTTTTATATGTGTATTTTTGCCGAAGCGTGTACAATACGTGGGTACGAAGCGTGTATATACACAATTATAGAACAGTATTTTGGGATTAAATTGCAATGAAAAAAAAAACACTTACGAAAATATTCTCTACAAGTGTGTACCCTAATTATAAATTGAATTTTCTCATTTGCAGTAATTCTCCACTAGAACAATAATAGTGTGTAATAGGTAATTGTTTTGCAGATAATTAAGATATAAAATTTGTACATTTGATGGTAATATATGCCTAAAATATGTTAATATGTAGATTAAATGTACCTACCTACCCAGGTGGAAATTATTGTACCTACGCATATTTAGTGCTACCTTCCTGTATAAATTAATTACTAAAATTAAACCCTATCGGGTTTGTATCGACACAGCAAAGCGACACAGAATTGCTGTGTCGATACAAACCCGATAGGGTTTAACGACACTGTTAGATCTAACGAAATGTAATTTTAGAAATACATGTAATAAATAAGTAAAATATATATATATATATTTAGTTTAAATTTGATCCTCTTTTACAGGTATTACTAATAGGAGTATTGTGGATTCCTGCTAGTCTGGGTCTAGAGATGAGCCCATCGACTAATCTTACGAATTCTACAAATGACATGTATGTGTTTCATATTAAATTAGTCAGTAGAGTCATTCACTGTATCAGCGAACTATTTATTCACGAACATCTCCTGAAATATACAATAGGACCAAGCACTCAAAATATCAGACACGATTTAATGCATCTCTAACCGCGTTAGGTACAGTCAGCAGCAGAAGTAGCTAAGCGGGCCAGGTGTTCAAAATTACCTACAAACGCTCTTAATTTCTTAAGAAAAAAGTCGTGTGCATGTCATTTTGAACACCCGGCCCGCTTAGCTACTTCTGCTGCTGACTGTATATGTATTAAGATATCTATCAGGTATTTTAGACCACATTGTCATAAAACCTTGTAAAAAAAACATTGACATTCTCCAAATCTACCTCAACGTAAGAACTTAACAAAGCTTAGGTAAGAGGAGCAGTTACCCCATTCGTTCTTGAGAATTAATTCCCAACTTCCCGCCTTTCCCCCTTGATGAACCTCGCGATGATCCGAACCAAAGTCCGGTGATGCTTGCTTGACTACGGTATTTCGTTTTAAGTATGCGTTACTTTTGCATTGCAATATGACGCATTAATTTAATGATAATAATACATGAATAATAGTAAATGAATTAATCATTTTACTGAATGACTCAATATACCACTTACCTACCTACCAGTGATTCTAATTCCCATTTTATTTTAGACTAAAAAAACTTCATGGATCCGTTTTGTCCGAAATATCACCCATTCCAAAATACTCATTGGCCAGGATATGAACCTGTGATCTCAATTAAGAGTCATCATACGCATGAACAACTCGACTACCGTCGCTAAGCTTTGGGGAGGAGCATTTGCTTATCCTACTTATATATAACACAGGTTTACCTATTTATTCTAAGGCACTTTTGTACTTGATGTTCATGAATAAATATTTTATTATTATTATTATTACTTAACAAAACTTTTCAAAGCTATTTGGACGAAATATAGAGGTAATTAGTTCCTAAGGTGCGAGATAGTGTGGTTAGGATTGGCTAGCAACACATCACACCGTGTCGGTCCGACCCGTCTCCACGGTTTATTGGCAGGTTGGCACAGCGCGAAGCGATACCGCGCGCATTGGAAACGCAACTTTCAGCCATAATTAGATTGCAATTATACCTCTAGTGACCATCAGTGTTCAATGTTATTAAAGTGAATAGTTGGTCACTTTAATAATAGATAGTGCTGTTGCCAAACATTTTGTAGTATGAGTTACTGTTCAATCTTCCCTGTGGCCATATACAAAGTTTCTAAGGCTTTTACGGTCTGATTTTCGCACTGGATCCAGACAGGATCCAGGTATGCAAAACGCCTTTGCGATGTCTTGTATGACCAGAACATAACCACTGAACATTTCAATAACCTACTTGAGATCCATTACCAACAACGACGGGAAAATAAACCGAGATGTAGCTCATAGAAGCGGAGACAACTCAAAGGCGTAATGTGCGATCAGAAGATGCCTGTCAACCTCAAAGAACAGTTGTACAAACGGCCAAAAGACCGGCCATTATCTACGGCACTGAATGCTGGATAAGGTCCAAGACATTCACATCAGAGGTAGTTACAATTGAAGATAAAGTTATAAGAAGACGTTGAGTTGTTAGGAAGACGATTGCGTTTTTATGCTCACGTTCTCCGCCGCCCCGATGACCATACGAGTATACGAGTATGGTTCAAGCCACCGTCAAGATACCGACGACGACTCCAAGACGCCGTGGAGATCTCCCGCTACTTGACAACACTCCAGAAGGACCTGAAAGAGAGTGCCTTAATAAGACGCCGCAAATCCTGTTCAGTGGAAGATACGGAGAAGTAGAGCCTACCCCAGATGATGGGATAAGTTTCAGGAGGAAAAGATGACGAGAACTTAATTTATATTTCTTTCTTTCTTTATTTATTTGCATTCATGACCACACAATTACAGTACAATACATGAACCCGAGCGGGGTATATAAAAAAAAATAAAATAAAATGCATTTATTTCGGACAACTTAAAAAGGATCCATAGGTTGTTAGTATGTACTAGAAGACTTATATAACTATGTTAGGCCTTAAACTTAAATGTAGGGAGGACCAGTGCCTCAGTAGGCTACCGTCCCATCTGTCGGCCACAACGTTCAGGAGACGGAGCGTCGCGGCGCAGCGCTTGCGCAGTGTCGCGTGGAAACCGTCCACTTGAGCGTCCGCGAACATACCGGACGCACTACAGTGTCGCGGCAGCCGCAACAGTACCCTGAACGCATCATTGTATTGCACACGCATTGCATTGAGCGATCGCTGTGTGTATTTGCACCATAGGCTACAGGTATACAGCGATGTGCAGTAGGCCTTAAACAATGTTAACTTAACCCGCACTGCACACCGGCTGAACCTGCGCGCTATCATATTAGCCCTAATCGCCAATGCTCTGCGTTCTCGCTCGATGTCCACATCGTCTCGTTGGTCGTCAGTCAACAAGTGTCCAAGATACTGGTGCACCCTCTTCACCTGCTGTCCGTTTAAAAGTATGGGTGGGACATATGATGGACACTTGCCGCCCGCCTTAAACACCATGTACTCACTTTTTATTACATTATATTTAAGGTCGTGCTCCTTAGCGTACCTCTCACAGACATCAAGGAGCACTCTCAAACCACCGACCGAAGGGCTCAGCAGAACCATGTCATCTGCATAGCTTATGTTATTGAAACAAACTCTGTCCACATGGCAACCGACATGCGTTCTGCTGAGCTCATCGTTCAGTGCATCTACGTACAAGTTAAACAACTTTGGAGAGGTAAGTCCCCCCTGTCGCACACCACATTCCAGATAATACTCGTCAGACAAAACGTTACCCCAGCGAACACTATTTCTCTGGCTCGAGTACCAACACCTAAACATACGAGTCAACTCTCTAGGGAACTTGACCTCGTCAAGCTTTTTCCACAGTAGGTCATATTTAACGAGGTCAAAAGCCTTAGAGAGATCCAAGAAACACGCATATATAGGCGTTTTTCTGCGCGTGTAATACTCGACAGCCTGCTTTAGACAGATGATTGCACTCTCGGTCGACAGGCCGGCTCGAAAGCCGAACTGTGCGTCGTGTAATCGCAAGCACCTGTCCAATTGCACGTTAAGTAGGCTGTCAAGTACTCTTGCCATAATCGTTGCCATAGAGATAGGTCTATAATTTGTCTGGTCTGATATATCACCAGTTTTATTTTTGACGATGGGGACCACTACTGTTTTTGTCATATTCGTAGGTACATAAGAATGCGCGATGCACAGGTTAAATAACATGGTCAACAGTCGAGGTAGATGAGGACCAGCAAACTGCAGATGCTCGATGCTTAAGTGGTCGTGACCAGGAGATTTTCCCCTTTTCATCATTTTTAATGTTTTGATGACGTCATTTGGGCCAAAACGAACCTGAAGGTCACTTTCCCACTCATCATCGAGAATCCCCTTCTTGCAACTGGATGACGACTTTAAACTAAAATGTTCTTTGAACATGTTGGCAATCGTTTTAGCGTCAGAGATGCCGTTGACAGTGACAGAGAGACCAGGCTTTGTATCCATTTTCTTAGAAAGTTTCCAAAAGTTCCGGAAATCATTTTTTCGATGGTGAGAGGCAAG
Organism: Epinotia brunnichana; assembly: GCA_963854355.1. Lineage (NCBI taxonomy): Eukaryota > Metazoa > Arthropoda > Insecta > Lepidoptera > Tortricidae > Epinotia > Epinotia brunnichana. The sequence goes on from OY977935.1 coordinate 23,596,392, forward strand.
TAAATCCAATTTGATTTGCTCCTGGTGCTGTTGTACCCACCTGAGTCTGGATTTAAATACTTTTCTCTGTTTCAGTTCTGAAAACAAAGCCTCGCCTCCCTGTGGGCCTCACTCACGTGTTTATTCCACCCTATAACTTTTCCTTTGCCCCCTCCGCTACAAGTCTCCTTACTAAATACAGATGCCTCACAAAGTGCATTTATTATGTTTAGGTACAAGTTATCAAGAATCATGAGATGGTCTACATTTTACAGCATTTGTCAGCGCAGGCTCTCAGCTCAACAGGAAAATCAATAGTCTTTAAAATTTCGTTACATTTATCAGTGTATTTTTCAATTTCGACGGATGATCTCTCACCCCAGGTTATCTGATTTTGGTACGATAGTAAGCTCTGACTACATAACTTTGGTTTAACCAAATTCATATTACATTTCAACACTAGGGGATAATGATCAGAACAATAAACGCCGTAGTCAACAAAATCATCAGCTAAAGTTTGCCACCCGGCGGCAGTGGTAACGCAATGGTCTAACCAACGTTTTGATCCGTGCGAATCACTTAGATACGTAAAGGTGTCAGAATCAACACCTAGTCTCACCATGTCCGCACAGATCCAGTTTTGCTCGGCACAAAAACTCATTAACTCGACACAAAATAACTCTCGCGGGTGAGCATTATAATCGCCTAGTAGGTATGCTGATTCAACACTATTTTCTTTGACTACGGCGTTCATCTCACTAACACATTGCATGTACTCAGGTAAGTTATCCACGCTATTATTTGGCATATAAACAGAAAAAACCAAAATTTGTTTATCACCGGACATAATTTTAATGGCGCATATTCGAGCGTTATCACATTGAATAACCGATACGCACGGAAACATTTTCTTGCGCCACAACAACGCTGTCCCGCCGTATGGCCGACCACGTAACATCCCCGCGGGGATGGAATTTTTTAATTATACCTAAACCGTTACCTATTGTATTGTCTACAGTAATGACTCCTAGTTAGGGTTCCGTAGTCAAATGGCAAAAGCCAAATGGCAAAAAACGGAACCCTTATAGATTCGTCATGTCCGTCTGTCTGTCCGTCCGTATGTCACAGCCACTTTTTTCCGAAACTATAAGAGCTATACTGTTGAAACTTGGTAAGTAGATGTATTCTGTAAACCGCATTAAGATTTTCACACAAAAATCGAAAAAAAACATTAAGTTTTAGGGGGGACAGAACTGAAACTCAAAATTTTTTTTTTCATCAAACCCATACGTGTGGGGTATCTATGGATAGGTCTTCAAAAATGATATTGAGGTTTCTAACATCATTTTTTTCTCAACTGAATAGTTTGCGCGAGAGACACTTCCAAAGTGGTAAAATGTGTGTCGCCCCCCCTGTAACTTCTAAAATAAGAGAATGATAAAACTAAAAAAAATATATGATGTACATTACCATGTAAACTTCCACCGAAAATTGGTTTGAACGAGATCTAATAAGTAGTTTTTTTTTATACGTCATAAATCGTAAACCGCAATTTATTTCACGGAACCCTTCATGTGCGAGTCCGACTCGCACTTGGCCGCTTTTTTTTTTATTTTGACCCTTGTTTTCATGTTTTATTCAACATTATACTTCGCTCCGTTCCATTGAGATTTTTTTTTTGGTAAAATACTTAGTTCATTGGTGATTATTATACTGCGAATATTACATATAGGTATATAGGTACTTAATAGTGTTATTAAAACTAATGTTGCCCGTAGTTCCAGGAAGTGTAAATAGGTCTCGAAGTTAAGTGAAATTTAATGAAAACTAGCGTAGAGCTATAGAAATACGTATGTAATAATATTGTTCCTATATTCGTCAAAGAATATTATCCACATTACAGCTACGAGTATTGCATATTATTTCAGGTTTGTAATTCATGCCACGGTGTACCAAGTTGGGATTATTACCAACAAATCGGACGACGAGATCGCTAACATGACGTAAGTTAACATTATTAGTTACTCGCGCAGATTTAGAGAAACATAATTTTAAATCTCATTCATTATTTGAAAACAATGAATAAAGAAATACTCGACTCAGTTTATTTATCTATCCATTATATTTTACTGTCTTGCTGGACCGGGTTTATCATCAAATTGTCGACACTCACTTCGTCGAATTTCACTTCAAAGCCAACGTTTCATGTATTTTCATTTCGTCGACAATTCAGTTCGTGGAATGGTCATTACAAGTAATTTTACATCGTGCAATTTTACTTGTCGAATGATTCATTCAATAGTTGTATTATGTCATGGAAAACGTTTTGTGATTTATTGTTTCAAATATTTTTAATTAACATACAAATTATTACAAGCATTATTATTTAAATTTAAGATAGTAGGCATACACAGTTATGCATGACATAATGTTGAGAACGGAACGCAATGCAATCGGGATCCACGCGCTGAATGAGGGTACTTGAGATTTTAAGTTGTTTATCTTGGCAAATAACTATTCATACTGTCATTACTAAGAGCATGTTTGAACTCATAATTTTTACCGCACGGCAATTATTTTAACCTAACCTAAACGTTTTTTTTTTTTTTTTTTTGGGGAAATGCTTTTACGCATCCCACCTAGCCGAGGAACTAGGATGGGTATGACAGGCTCCCGGGAACCCCCCGGACTACCGTCTAAAACCACCAAGGTATGCCCTCTCTGCCGTGTAGTAGGGGCGTCATGGGATCGCGAACATTTCACCACGACGCCCCTCGGCAACAGCCGCAGCTGCCCTCACTACTGAGGCAAAAGCCCCCCCTCCCGTCGTAAGCGTGCAGGGCGACACCACACGCTTCCCGACCCGACCAAAGGACCTCTACGCCGGGAGAGGGTGATAGACCTCGGATTCACCCTCTCAGGTCCCCTTGTAACTTTTTATAGAGGTTTTCTACCTCGGCCCCGGCCTGACGGTCGCAGCCCCCGCGCCTAACATGAATCCTCTGATAGCAGAGGATTTGTCAGGGTTCCGGGTCCGTTATTTATTATAGAGGCAAACGGCAATGGCGTCTCCCTCAAGCCGCACCTGGGGAATCTTGCGATTCCCTGGGCGGAATCCCCCGACCCCCCCGTGTCGAGTTATTGGTAACACCAGCAAGCGATAACTTAGGGTTCACTAAATTATCACTTGCCGTTGTCTCCAGGGCGCACCAGCCATGACACTACCCATTCCTGCGGAACAACCGAATCAAGAGGAATCGGTAAAGTCCAGACACTCGAGGAGGTTACCCGACATAGCGCCCCAACCTAACCTAAACCTTACCTAACCGCCAGCGTGTCGACGTCACCCCGCTTCGCGGGGTGCCTATTTCCGCTCTGAGGGACACAAGTGAACCCTAACCTAACCTACTTATAATACAATTGTTATGGTTGTTTGTTTTTTTACTGCGGGGGGCTGCGCCCCCCGAGCCCCCCTTGCAGAGTGCTCCACCCCCATCCTCCCTTTTTCAGACTGCCTTAATCTAGTTAAACACCTAGGTAATCAGTTTAATTTGATTGTTTTGTAATGTTGGAATTAAATTTCGAACAAATGAAATTCTTTGTTATGTTATTCTGCCATTTAAAATTCATACAAAATGAATCATTTGCCAAATAATATTCCCTGAACAGTTATTCTGTAAAATAATTAAAATTGGAATGATCTGGTAATGAAATAAAATTACACCAAACAATAATTCGTGAACTAAATGTTACTTGAAACGTTTTCGATGAAATGAAATTCGATGAAAAGTTTGTCGACAAAACAAGGGACACCCCTGGACGGAAACAGATGAACTTCGACATGAATAGAGTAGCGAAGAAGGACATATTTAAGTACAATTGATACATTGGTGTAATGGAAGGTGAACATTTGTAATGAGCGCGATAAATGAATCGAACGCGATTGAAGCCAAGGGCTATACTAACACTATTAACCATCGACTACTTGCTAAATGTAAAATCTTACTTTGTTTAAAGGTATCGTTTGTTTCAGAGGCAATCAAGAAGCGTTGTCATTTTACCACAGTAACGGCTCTGATATAGACTTCAGTGCTATTCCAGCTCCACTGATGACTAATGTGACGGCTCAGAGCGCCGTGGCAGTGGCGCCGGTACCCGGCCTGGCTGCCACATCGTCCGGGACCGGCGTTCCCGCCGCTATGTTCGAGCCGTTCACATCGGGAGAGAAAAATCCAACTGTTAAAAGATCGGGTGACTGCTTAATTGATGTTGTAAAATCTGTTATTTGCTAAAGTATACTCGGGGAAGGACCCCGGGATTCAAACTATCTACATACCCAACTTCATCTCAATCGGTTCAGCAGTTTAAGCGTGAAAAAGGTTAAAGACAAACAGAGTTACTTTCGCATTTATAATATCAGTATGAATTCTTAGAGGAAGTTTTGCCGTTCTAAAGACGTAGGTATAATTTGTATACATATAGGTATAACTAGCTGTTGCCCGCGACTTCGTCCGCGTAGAACTTTTTATCGTCTTAGAAAATGATTTCTCTCAATACAAAATTTGAACCCTCTTTTAGGGGATAATTAAAAAAAAAGTTGATGTTAATTTTCTAGTTTGTAAACAAACAGTCTAAAACCAAAGTTAAAAATCTCATACTTTAAAAATGCCTTGAAATACTCAAACTTTGAACCAATTTTAACACTCTTAGGGGATGAATTTGGAAAAACTCTGAAATCAGTTTTGTAGTCTTTTAACGTACAGAATAAGACCGAAGTTAAAAATCTCTTACTCACACTTTAAAATTTTATTGCTCGCCATTTAAAATTTGAACCCCCTTTTAAACCCCCTTAGAGGTTGAATTTTTCTAATCGCTGAAAGAACTTTTTTCGTAAACTTTTAAGTCTCTAGCTCAAAAAAAGTGTTGCCCATACAAAGCTTTCTTAACCCCCTTAGGGGTGGAATTTTCTAAAACTCTGAAAGTACTTTATTATTAATTTTAATAAGTAACATTTTGAATAGTTTTAAGTCTAGTAAAAAAAAAAGTTTTTCCCACACAACACTGGCTACCCTTCTTACGGATCTTAAGGATCCCCTTAGGGATGGAGTTTTCTAAAACGCTGAAAGTTCTTTTATAGTATTCTAATAAGTAATCTTTTTGCAAAGTTTTAAGTCTAACTCAAAAAAAAGTGTTGCCCATGCAAAGCTTGCTCTCCTTTTTAACCCTATTAGGGGTGGAATTTTCTAAAACGATTTGTGTTCTTTTTTTGTATTTTAATAAGTAATCTTTCTACAAAGTTTCAAGTCTGTAACTCAAAAACATAAACTTTCCCTGATAAAAACTGTGCACCCCTTTTTATCTCCCTTAGGGATAGATTTTTTCAAAACGCTGAAAGTCTTTTTTTTTGTATTTTTATAAGTAATCTTTCTACAAAGTTTTAAGTGTCTAGCTCAGAAAAAGTGTTCCCCATACAAACCTTGCACCCTTTTTTAACCCCCTTAGGGAATGATTTTTGTAAAACGCCGAATGTAGTATTTTTCATGTTCTAATAAGTAATTTTTCGTCAAAATTTTAAGTCTCTATTAAAAAAAAATATCTTTTTCCCATACAAACTTTGCACCCTATTTTACCCCCTTAGGGGTGAAATTTTCCAAAACGCTAAAAGTACTTTCTTTGTATTTAAATAATCTTTCTACAAAGTTTTAGGACTCTAGCTAAAAAAAATAGTTTCCCACATACAAACTTTGCACCCCTATTTTAGCCCCCTATTTTTAGGGGTAGAATTTTCTAAAACGCTGAAAGTACTTAATTTGTATTCTGATGACTAATCTTTCTACAAAGTTTTAAGTCTCTATTTAAAAAAAATATTGTTTCCCCCATACAAAATTTGCACCCCTATTTTACCCCCTTAGGGGTAGATTTTTTTAAAACACTGAATCTAGGTACTTTATTTGTATTCTAATGAATAATTTCTCTACAAAGTTTTAAGTCTCTATTTAAAAAAAAGTAGTTTTTCCCATACAAACTTTGCACTCTATTTTACCCCTTTAGGGGTAGAATTTTCTAAAACCCTGAAAGTTCTTTATTTGTATTCTAATGACTGATCTTTCTACAAAGTTTTAAGTCCCTATTTAAAAAAAAAATGTTTCCCCCATACAAACCTTGCACCCCTATTTTACCCCCGTAGGGGTGGAATTTTCCAAAACGCTGAAAGTGTTTCATTTGTATTCTAATAACTAATTTTTCTACAAAGTTTAAGTCTATAGCTCAAAAAAAAAGGTTCTCCCATACAAACTTTGCACCCCCATTTTACCCCCTTAGGGGTAGAATTTTCAAAAATCCCTTTTTATCCCTAGCCCACGTTATAAAAGCAACATACTGTGCAAAAATCAACTCTCTAAGATTAGTAGTTTCGGCTGTGCGTTGATGAGTGAGTGAGTGAGTGAGTGAGTGAGTGAATAAGTCAGTCAGGACATAGGCATTTATTATGTATAAATAGATAGAAGATAATGAAACTCCCATTCAAATATCTCAAAAAATTATGCAGCTACATCCGTTTTAATGTCGCTTGTTAGAGTGAGAAAACGATGAGGGACTGTGACGTCAATATACTCGAGCGTCATAGTAAAAAACAATCGTTTCATATGAAGGTGCGTTTTGCGGAAAAGGGACAGAACATACCCCCTCTTAAAACTTTGGACTCTTATAACTTAATCATTACCTATATAACCTCTTGCTTTGTTTTTTTCTCCATTTGACTATATTTATTTTAAATTCTTTTTCGAGAAAATACATTATGATTATTTACCATATTTTCGATTCCTGAGCTATAACCACGAACTTCGGAATTCGAAAATATTCGGGTATCTCTATCTCTATCGCACTAACTATACTCGAGTGACAGGGATGCAAATATATGAACATTGAGTATCGGTTTTCGTGGTAGCGCCGCAGGTACTTTGGCTGAATGCGCCGAACGCGTGCCATTGTCATTCAAAAAAAACAAATTCGTGTTAATTATATTGTTCAAATTTGTTGATTTCATTTATTGAAATTACGACATAAAACGACATTTGCGCATATAAGTTCTCATATCAGAATCGAATATTTTTTTATGGTTTATATTTTAGCATTTGTCTCGTAAAGGTCTATCGTAGACGGGATTTAAATTATTAATAAGTGAAAGGCAAAGCAATTCCGCCATTTTGACGAAAATTTGACGGTTCTTATAGCTGACAGTTGGAGCAGCGTTTGATTCTCAGACTAATTAAACTATATGGACACGAAATACCTACGAAATGAGCGTGTATACCTAATCCTGGCGCATAATATGGCGGCCTGTCAATTCGTGGCTGTAGGGTTGTCATCGATTAGAGACAATTATCGATATCAACTTGGACTTTGAAAAATATCGACATCAATATTTGAGTTTTCTCTGTAATTGAAACTGACCGAGACGAATAATAATATCCAAGTACACTACTCTATTACCGTAACTATATTATTTGTGAAGTGTTTTACCAACATTGCATTTTATTGGTACAACCGATAAGGTCGCAGCTGCCTATAGTGTGAATGACACGGTATTCAGGTTTTAATGTCAAGTTTTCATAACGACCTCAGCATTTTGACATTAGAAACTCATTTTGAAAAAAAAATTGAGTAGACATGTTCTTTTCGTGGACCCTTCCAATATGGTCAGAAATACAATTAAAATCTGTCGGGTTATTCAGGCCCAGCCCACTGTGTATACTATGATTACTATATGAATGGTGCAGAAGTGAATAAAACAATGGTATTTTTACAAGCTTTTATTTAGCTCACCACGTTTGTTTTTATTATTTATTCTTGTTTCTTGGGTCAAATTTAGTAATTGAAAATTCACCCTCTTCCTGTCAACGGATTGATCTGAAATAACATAATAAAATTACTCACATAGTCTTTAATTTAATAGCAAGTTGTCGATATCAGAGCGCAGCACTAGTCAAAATAAGATGTATGATTTAAATGCTAATAATACTGCTGTAAATATAGCGAAACGAGTATTTTCTTGTTGGGAACGATAAATCCATTTCAAAACTGACTATCATTTGGCGGATAGTGCGATATACTCGCAGTTAACAAAGAAAAACGGCTACTAACCTATGAATGGTCAAATTCGGTTGATTACTTGATTTCCGTGCACCACATTGCTTTATTGAGCACGCAGGCATTTTGCGTTCACATCTATATGTGTTCACTACACAAAACCAAGTCCAAAAAAACTATTTTAATACGGAAAATTACGATTTTAACTCTGAGTTGTTTACCACTTGACAGCGCATGTACTACAAAGACAATTGGCGCATAAAATGGCGCATGGCACGCGGCTGTAATGTCTGTTGCTAGTATCGGAAGTAAGAGCAACGTAATATCATGCTATCTCTTTCACCATACGCTATCGAAAGTTGGAAAGAAAGAGATAAGTTGTGTTTTTGACCTTCTATGTAGATTTCATGTATATTTGCATAACATAAATGTATCTATAGTAGAATAGGGCCTCTCCATGTATTTATCTACTCAAAGGTTTGATTTCAATAAAAATAAATGAAAAATTAAATGAAGTCGTATATTTCGGAAAATTAATTAACTGTCGCAGTCGGATAAAAACTATCCTAAGTTGCAGCTAGAATAATAATGTACCTATATAAAATGTTTCATATTTTTCCGTTCATGGGATGCTGAGAACATTCGAACCGCGCAAAGCTTAGTTTCAAACTGGCTGATTCTTTTTTTAATTTAGAGATTTATTATAAGTGGAGATTATGTGCTTTTTATACCTATAGAACAGGTCTTGGTAATGATTATCAACTTCTCCCTTCTTCACCTTCCTTTTAGCATCGTTCACGTTTAAACAACACTAAGTATAAAAAGTTCAATATTTTCAGAAAATTTGCTTCAGCCACTTAATGAAGAATTTGCGGAGGAACACGGCGATAAGGGACGTGGTGTGTACTTGAGCCTCTTCCGGAGGTCGGCGGGTAACTCCAGCGACGGCCCTACAATCAAAGTTGTTAAAGAGACATCTCTGATTCCACCCGAAGTAGGCTTGAAGTATATCGGGCTCCCGGACTTGGTTGGGCTGAACACCAGCGTGGCTTCCGTTCCCCTGCCGATACCTAATACATCAGTTGTGCGTTACGCCAAAATTAGCACCCTTGTTAAAGCACCTTAAATATAATATGATAGCTACCTATTATTGTTCCAGTTACTCTAAATATTGTACTTTACTGGCGCATTTTACTAATAAAATAATATAGCCTGTTCAGAAACGTATGAGATTTGTCTCGGTCGCTATATGATTCATAATGGTTAATTTCAATGCCAATCTAATATTTTCTACATATTGCCGACCCTCATTACATTTGTAGCCATCCGGTTTTAGTGTTTCAGTTTGACATATTTAATGTAATCGGAGGTCGTTGTTGTTCTACGTCTTCGTAGGAATAACCCTAGAAACCCTACACGTGACCTCCGGGTGGTGCTAAAAGAACAACAAACTCGGCCGCTGCACTGTTCCTTCTGAACCTCGCAGCGCACACTGGAACCCTATCAGCGACATCGATACGAATACATATAATATATGTACCAGTGTGTAACCGCCATACGATAAATAAATAAATGTAATTTTACCCATTAACCAATAGGTTACGTACAAACCTTCCATCAAACAGTTGTTACAACCACTCTGTAATAAGTGTTTGCAATATCAGCAAGTGAAATGACTAGACGGTAGCATAGAGGTATTCCCTCCTAATCCTCGGAGTTGGCATGCGATCTTACTTACTTGCGTTTTGTTTGCAAGTATAGCATACGAGTAGATCCAAAGGTCACGGAACCCACTAAATCTGGTAGCTCGTTCGTGTGCTTGTTTCCCTTCCTTGTGCAGATTAAATAACTGCGCCACAGTACTAAAAGCTGCCTACTCCTGAGTTCGACAGTACCTGAGTGATTGATCACCCACTCAGCTTTTGTAATTCAATATCTACCTACATCAAAAATGTCCACGAATTCATTCATTTTGGGAAATATGTTTGACAATAGGTAAGCCAACTCAAGCAACTTGTAACTTCTGTTAAATATTACTTATTACTTATTGACATAATTCTGGACATCTAATATATTAATATAAATAAATAAAAAGTCTTTTATTTCCCGTAAAATTTTACAGAATTCAATAAATTTTGTTAATAAAGTATTTCTACTTTTCTTACTTATATAACTATGTTAGTTTTAAATTTGATGTATTACTTAAAATTAAACAATTGTGCATAACAGGAACCCCTCTCAGGTGAAGGCCTCTTCCAAAGCTTGCCATTTTACTCTGTCTAGAGCAGCGTCTTGCCAATTTGGTCCTGCGATTTTTATGATGTCATCATCCCAACGAGAATATGGTCTTCCTTTTAGGCGTTTGCCCTGAGGGCCTTTCCATCGAGTGACGATTTTCGTCCATCCGCGGTCTTTGAGTCGCGCCACATGTTATCTCCACTTATAATAAATCTCTAAATTAAAAAAATAATCAGCCAGTTTGAAACTAAGCTTTCTGTGGTACGAATGTTCTCAGCATCCCATGGACGGAAAAATATGAAACATTTTATATAGGTACATTATTATTCCAGCTGCAACTTAGGATAGTTTTTATCCGACTGCGACAATTAATTTATTTTCCGTAATATACGACTTCATTTAATTTTTCATTTATTATTCTTAAAGTATATCGCCGCCACATCTGTCAGCTAAAAGAAACGTCAAAATCACAGTAATAAGAAATACTACGGACAAAAAAAATGGCGGAATTGCTTTGCCTTTCTTTCGCCTAATATATGCGAACTTATATGCGCAAATGTCGAATTAAGGCGTAATTTGTACAAATGTAACAACAAATTCGAACAATATAAACTTGGTTTTTTTGAATGGCACGCGCGCGCGCTCTTTGCGTATTCAGCCAAACCACGAAAACTGAAACTCGAAGTTCGTATATCTGAGGGCCTACCGCGAACGGCATTCGAAGTTTTCCCTCTCTGTCGCACTTATGTACGAACTTGTAAGTATGACAGAGAGGGGAAACTTCGAATGCCTTTCGCGGTAGGCCCTCTGCATTCCTGTCAGTTGTTAGTGCGATAGAGATAGAGACACCCGAATATTTTCGAATTCCGAAGTTCGTGGTTTAAAAGAAAATACGGATGTCGGATAGATCTTAATTAATATTTTATGTATAAATTTTAACCATATTCACGGTTAAAAGTATTTGGAAATACTATTGTTGTTATTGTTTTAGTATATTTGACTAGCTTTAAGTTTAATATTGTACGTCCGAAATGGGCAAGCTGTTGGACTTTATTTTACCCAAAACAACTAAATGTACACAGTTCTGACAATAAAGAAATCTTATTTTATCTTATCTTATCGAAAATAGGGATGTAGACACTAAACAAAATAATCATAATGTTGTATTATCTCGAAAAAAAACAACGCAAGAGGCTATATAGGTAATCACTAAGTTATAAGTGTATAAAGTTTTAAGAGGGGGTTTGTTGCGTCTCTTTTCCGCAAAACGCACCTTTATAATGAAACGATTGTTTTTTACTATGACGCTCGAGGATCGTGACGTCACGGTCCCTGATCGTTTTCTCACTCTAACAAGCGACATTAAAACGGTTGTAGCTTCGTAATTTTTTGAGATATTTGAATGAGTTTTTCGTTTCTTCTTTCTTTTGAAGTGAGTCTACAGCTACACCTCTATTTGGAAGACAAGCGGAAAGAATCCATACTATCCATACTAATAATCCATACTTCCATACTAATATTATAAATGCGAAAGTGTGTCTGTCTGTTACCTCTTCACGCCTATACCGCTGAACCGATTTAGATGAAATGAGCCCCGGGGAAGGACAAAGGGTAGTTTTTATATCTGAGGGGCTGAAATTGGGGGTGGAAATTTGTATGGAGCTACTTAAACCGCTGCACCGATTTAGATGAAATTTGGTATATAAATAGTTTGAAGTCCCGGGGAAGGACATATAATAGGTTTTTTCCCGGAAATCATCCCCTAAGGGGGGGTGAAAATTTGGATGTAATCTATTTTGATGAAATTTTATGTAGATATAGGTTAAGTCCTGGGAAAGGACATGGGATAGTTTTTACCCCAGAAATCATCCCCTAAGGGGGTGAAATTAGGGGTGAAAATTCGGATGGAACCCATTTTAATACAATTTGGTATAGAGATAGCTTGAGTCCTGGGAAAGGACATAGGATAGTTGTAATTCCGGAAATCACTCCCTAAGGGGGTGAAATGGGGGGTGAAAATTTGGATGAATCCCGTTTAGATGAAATTTGGTATAAAGGACGTTTGAGTCCCGAAGAATGACATTAGATAGTTTTTATCCCGAAAATCATTCCGTAATGGTATGAAATAGGGGGTGAGAGTTTGGATAAAATCCATGTACCTAGATGAAATTTGGTATAGAGATAATTTGAGACCCTTCAAAGGATATAGAATAGTTTTTGCCTCGGAAATCATCCCTTAAGATGGTAGAAGTTTGTTTGCATTATATTTTTTAAGTATTAAGTTCTACGCGGATGAAGTCGCGGGCAACAGCTAGTTAATATATATAGTTAGTAGCAGCCAAGGTAGCCAAATATTTCGGTACACGTTTTTATTACTGTAAGAATAAGGGTGTGTTACGAAATATTTGGCTACTCTGGCTGTTACTAACTATATGACACTGACTGTGCTATACCTACGTCTTTAAGTACTTATGTACCTAAATACGTAAGTAAGTACTTTGTTGAGTGTGCGAAACTTTATTTTTGTTTTTTTAAAAGGACTAAGTCATTTATTTGCTAAAGTATGATAATTAACCTTAACTAAATTAAATTAAAACTAAGTTGCTGGGCTAAGGATGCTGGCGTCATTTCCTCGCTGAATTGCAATGCTGATGCGTTGCGCGAGAAAGCCGCCATCACTTCGGTCACCAGTTACATCAACCAGACGTTTCGCGATTTCCGCAAATAACTTATGCGCACTGGGTCCCCTCCCCACGGACAGAGGGTACAAAGTTGTACTCTCTGCCGAGTAAAAAGTAGCTACATGTAAGTAGTAATCATAATATTTACTATAAAAATGTATTGTTTCTGAATGGAAACGATAAATATATCTGGTAGGTACCTTGGAAGTTGGGATGGCCGCTAGTCTGGGATGCCACTTGTGTGTATACCCTAGCGCCGTCCCTTCTCTCAGGGACCTCGATCAGTGCTGTTATTCTTTACGCGCTCAAACGCCTCACCCCACCGGTATCGTCTAACGAAACTAGACCTCTACCTACGCTTAAAGCTACGGACCGCGGAATCGAAATATATTTGTGGGTAAACTGTGAGGTGAGGCTAAAACAAGTTACAGAATAGCGGGACTGGGCTGGGGCTGCCGCCGACGCGGGTGAGCACTGAGCACCTCAAGCGGCGCAAATATGCAACCATAGACGACGATGGCTACATGTTTGTCCGTATCGCTGTTTTTTGCAGTCTATTTTCACGAATGTAAGGCACTTGTCCCACCGCCGGCGAGTAGCGAGTACTTTCATAGTAATTCTTACTCGCGCGAGTAGAAGCGAGTAAGAATTACTATGAAAGTACTCGCTACTCGCCGGCGGTGGGACAAGTGCCTAAGATCTACGACACGACACCTTTAGGTGTTCTTGGCGTTCAGAGGGTTGACGAGTTCAAAACTACCTATACCTTAGTTGTATTCTTTGATCTGCGACCTTAGTAATGTAGATATAAGTAGGTAATTGTAATTTACGATTGGTACTTAAATTTGACGTTATACTGTGGAATTGTTGTAACAGGTAAAAGTAGTCTATTAATATTTGAAAAAAAAAGCAATACTATTCTCGTTACTCAATGCAAATTCTCGTCCGTTAGTCAATATTATTTTATAGATAGGGAGCAGAAACTATTGCACGTGACGACGACGAGGTCCAAAATGACAGATATGAAAAACATAAAAATATGCCCAAAAATTACTTCCTCCTAAAAAATTACCGCTACGTAGAATATTAATGGGTACAGTCAGCATCATAAACATGTATACACTTTTGGTAGTTCTAGGACCTTATGTCTAAGCGGTAAGGTCCTAGAACGTGTATACACTTTTGGTAGTTCTAGGACCTTATGTCTAAGCGGTAAGGTCCTAGAACGTGTATACACTTTTGGTAGTTCTAGGACCTTATGTCTAAGCAGTAAGGTCCTAGAACGTGTATACATTTTTGGTAGTTCTAGGACCTTATGTCTAAGCGGTAAGGTCCTAGAACGTGTATACACTTTTGGTAGTTCTAGAACCTTATGTTTAAGCGGTAAGGTCCTAGAACGTGTATACACTTTTAGTAGTTCTAGGACCTTATGTCTAAGCGGTAAGGTCCTAGAACGTATTCAAAATTCAAAATTCAAAATTCAAAATTCAAATATTTATTCTGTAAGTAGGCCTCACTCAAGGGCTCTTTCACATGTCAGGGCTTACAAATACAATTAATTAACATTAAATGACTTGAATTGAATACATTAGCCGAGAGATGTACAGAGTCTCCGGGTCAATTATATCACAATAATCTTATTCTATAATAAAATGTCAAAATGAACCAAAAAAAAAAATAATAATAATAATGGAGATGTAAAGTCTCGAGCGTCAGATAAAATAAATTAACGGAGATGTAAAGAGTCCCTGGTCAAATAATCTAATGCTACAGAACTGGAATGTAACCAACATGTCAAGATCAAAATTACAATAAAACATACAAATTAAAAATTAATAAAAATTGAGACAGCCAGTAACAGCGGCGACCCAAGCAGCAAGCGACTCACTCAAGGACACAATAACAAATAAAACAACAAATAAAAAAAAAAAAAAAAAAAAAAAAAAAAAAAAAAAAAAAAAAAAAAGTTACGACGGCTTTTGAGATTGAAGGATTTACCATGTATATTTGTCTTCCATATATTCTTCGATCTTGTAGTATCCTCTCCTTAAAAGAGCATTTTTTATATATTCTTTGAATGAATTATAAGGAAGATCCCATACATCTTTGGGTACTTTGTTGTAAAACCTTATACAGTTACCCAAAAACGATTTTTTGACTTTCTGCAAACGAAACATTGGGATAACTAATTTATGTCTGTTTCGTGTATTTATATTATGGACATCAGACTGCTTCTTGAACGACTTTATGTTTTTGTGTGTATACATAATCACGTCCAGTATGTACTGTGAAGCCACTGTGAGGATACCTATTTCCTTAAAGCGTGCTCTCAGAGAGTCTCGAGAGCCAAGATTATAAATCGATCGGATCGCCCTCTTTTGAAGGACAAAGATAGTTTCTATATCAGCTGCTTTCCCCCAGATCAATAAGCCATATGACATGATACTGTGGAAATAACTAAAGTAAACTAGGCGAGCAGTCTCCATGTCTGTGAATTGCCTAATTCTCCTCACTGCATACGCGGCAGAGCTGAGTCTATTTGCCAAAGCAGAAATGTGGGGGGCCCATTGTAAGTTAGAGTCCAAGGTGAGTCCCAGAAAAAGCGTTTTTTCGACAAGGTCCAGCTTCTCTCCGTTTAAGTCCAGCTTCTCTCCGTTTATTATACACTTTTGGTAGTTCTAGGACCTTATGTCTAAGCGGTAAGGTCCTAGAACGTGTATACACTTTTGGTAGTTCTAGGACCTTATGTATAAGCGGTAAGGTCCTAGAACGTGTATACACTTTTGGTAGCTCTAAGACCTTATGTCTAAGCGGTAAGGTCCTAGAACGTGTATACACTTTTGGTAGTTCTAGGACCTTATGTCTAAGCGGTAAGGTCCTAGAACGTATATACACTGTTGGTAGTTCTAGGACCTTATGTCTAAGCGGTAAGGTCCTAGAACCACAAAAAATGTATGCGTGTTTATGATGCTGACTGTACCTATGTGAAAAATGATACTCTGAAACTCTGAATTCTCTGAAACTGCATTCCAATACGTTTACTAATTGAGGGCTTTGATTTGAAGTTTCGATAGACTTTTTTGTATTGCTTTACCCATTTTGTAGTTATTTTCAGACTTTCCAGTCACTGGGTTCTGGTGAAAAATTCGGCCTGCAATTGCTTTACGACACACGTTGTCACAGAAAAAAATACAGTGTGTAAATGTAATACCCAAATCGACTAAGCAAAGTAGCAAGCAGCCAAGCTTGTATATATATACAGTGTACCTTTTTTATTTTATTTTTTTTCATCTGTAAGTGAAACTTAAGAATCTTACATGACTCAGGCAATAAGTTATAAGTGGACAGAATTCGTCAAACTGCTTTGCTAAACAACTACCTAATGAGTTTACAAACCGTAAATTATATTAAACATTGAAAATCTGTTCAAACACTTCGCATGACTTTAATGACATGTTTACACTTTGTAATGAGGTGCAAAAGTGTAAAGATGTCATTAAAGTCGACTGTAGTACTATAAGTAGTACTACAGTACTAAGATAAGTACAGTATTAAGAGAATTAAGAGCATGCATATCCGAGCATGTTTGAGAAAATAACTATTATTTAATGAGTAGGTGCATTCAATAAGTTCTCGGTATCGGCATTAAAAATAGAACATTTTTAGGGTTCCGTAGCCAAAATGGCAAAAACGGGACCCTTATAGTTTCGTCATGTCCGTCTGTTCGTATGTCACAGGTCATATCTGGGAGCACGGTATGCAGTCCCCCCGCCAAGTCGAGCAAAACAAAGAGGCACGGCCGTACCATCCTTTTCTCGAAGCCATTCAGGCCATTTTCAACATGCATTTTATTCGAAAACTATAAGGTGTATTTTAATAAAATTTAGAGCAGAGGTGTATTTTAGCCGCTACATAGTTCTGTAATGAAATAAGTAAAAAAATGTTTTTTAGGGGTGCACTCCATACGTGTAACAGCAAGTAAAAAAAAAACCATTGTAAAGGCTGGTTTCCACTTTGAGTAACTACTTACTCAAAGTGCGAGTTCATACATTTGCTGCAAGTGCGAGTAGCTTTTGTATGGACTCGCACTAATCACTACTGATTAGTGCGAGTCCATACAAAAACTACTCGCACTTGCAGCAAATGTATGAACTCGCACTAATCACTAATCAAAGTGGAAACCAGCCTTAAGTCCACGTGTGGCACATCAATGGATAGGCCTTTCAAAATACGCGTGCCTTATATATTTGAGAAGTTCCCTCAATTCCTCATGGTTCCTATCATTCAACTGGAGTTTTGAAAACAATGGGACCAACCCGGAAGCATATACTTTCAATTAAAAAAAGAATGGTACGAATCGGTTCATAAATGACGGAGTTCTGATATAACAAAAAAAAAAAAAAAAAAGCGAATTGAGAGTCTCCTTTTTTTTGAAGTCGGTTAAAAATAGGCTAGGTTATTAGAACTACCGGTACCGGCTACTGAAAATTTTTTTGCTCCTGTTACAGCCTGTATATAAATAAAATAAAAAAGCCTTTTATTTCTTTCAGGATTAAGTTTACAAAGTAGTTATGTCAGTATCAAAAGTTGAGTAATTAATTATTTTTAATGTTATTAAGTTAAGTTTAATAAATAATATTAGGTAGTTTAAAATATTATAATTATTTTTGTTGCACTGATCATTCTGCAAGAACCTCTCTGCAGGTAAAGGCCTCCAAGTGTGCCAGTCTTCTCTGGACTTTACTATTTTAACCAGTTTGGACTCGCTGTGTGTTTAATTTCATCCTCCCACCCGTTGCAAGGTCTCCTTTTCTTTCTTTTGCCTACTGGCCCCCTCCATAAGTACTGTCACACTTTTTGTCCACCTCTGATCTTGAAGGCGTGCTACGTGTCCGGCCCACTTCTATTTTAATGCAAGAGCTACTGCCAGACCGTCTGTTGCTTTTGTGATGTTACTATTTTTGTATGTATCATCTCCCATCATCTCCCATTGCTCTTGAGTATATTTAGGATAATTGGGACTAATATAATATACCTAGCTTAATTTTATTTTTAACTATTTTTTTAAATACCTTGTATGAAAGAGCGAATACCTCCTAACACAAGTTTTTAACTTAAAAGGAGGATTCAACAAATCTGTATTAAAATATAAGTTAAATAATAAATAATTTTTTGAATTTTTTTGAATGTATTTTTTTAATATATTTAACATACTGCGCTCCATTCCGCGTTGGCACACACGTAGTAATTTTATTTCTTATATTGCTGTTAAACTTCCACGTCTGACAAGCGTAGGTCAGGCATGGTATAAGCCATGAGTTCATAACCTTGGTCTTCAGGTTGATTGGCATGTTGCTCTTAAATATTTCCTTTAAGCTTCAGTACTTATTCCATGTTAGCTGTGCCCTACGTTCAACCCCCTGGTAATTGCTTGATCTGTCGAAGCTTATTTGTTTGCCTAGGCAAAAGTAGTTTTCGGTATATTAAAGTGGCTCGTCGTCTACATATATTTGTACCTTGGTGCTGCCATTATCATAGTTTTAGAGAGGTTCATTTCTAGGCCAGCGAGCTTGCTAGCTTTATTAAATGACTCTACCATGTGCTGTAGTTTCAGGAGGTCATTTGCCGAGCAAGAGCGGCGCGTCATCTACTCTGTGGGAGCGGTTTGATCCTTCAGCTGGATAGCAAGCGACGTCGAACCTTGGGAAGGCTCCCCGGTAATAGTACCTGCTCGCAGGTCGGTTGCCATCGTTCACTTTTTGTCTTGACGGCGCCCAACTTTAAATTCTCCAATGAGCCCAAAAGCAGCAAGCACAAAGTAATTGGTAATAGTTTCACCAACAAGCCCATAACACCCTAAGTGTAAGTATCCTACCGCCTAGCCGAGGGGAATTAAAAATAATAAATAAATGGTTGTTGTGAACAGTAACTGGTGCTTTTATTAGGAGACTCATACTGTGAAGGAACTCCGATCATGACATGTTACATATACTAATTATATGTGTGTATATAAGATATTATTAGGTATCTCCTCTACTCCTTACCTATGTAAGTGGGGATGTTTTGTCATTAAACCCACAATGTGGGATGTCGTTAGATAGATCGTTCAAAAATATTGTGGGTTTCCCAGAACTATTTTTCGATTCTGGGATCAGTTTGCTAATATTAAGGTCAGTTTGCTAATGTTCAACATTTCTTTTAGAGAGATAAAAGTTGCTAAAATGTAGAGTTTGACAGGTAAAAAGAAACCTTCCCGTAGCGCATGTGCAACCACAGCGGATAACGGAAAGTAAAAAAATAGATATTCCTTTGTTTTTCATTAGGATGTGGTTATTTTTAATCATAAAATAATAATATTCATAAACTGTCTTTTTCTATACCAGTTACCTAGCATAAAATAAGATTGACATGTTTAAACGATAGAGTGCGACTAGGCGCGCATGCGTGTTCGATAATGATTTGTCGCACCCCAGCGGAATAGCTCCTTGTGTACACGTGCGAGGCGCCTTATTATGCAGTGCTCAACCATATAACAATTAATGTAATGAATGAAGACCAATCGAAATCACTCCTCTACAAATCATGAGCTCACCGAAACTCAGTGAAAGATGTCCGAGCAGTATGAGCAATGGCAAGAAGCTTTTAAACAACGACTCGAAGGAAGATTCCTTGGATAATTCTGTAAGTAAATGGTTTATTAGTATTACATTTATTTCCTTGCCATTTCATAAGTAGGTATCAGGTCATTGATATAATATGTAATATGACATAGATAGACAACGCATTTTGTTAAAAGGCTTTTTCGTTAGACAAACGAAGACAGAACACTAAAAAAAGAATTTTCCAGTGTGTATGGAAAAGTTCGATGGTACCTGAATATGTCCTGAAACCAATGCAGTTAACTGCTATAAGTTTTTGTTAACCTTCTTGCTAGACGGTCACTTATCACATATAAAAAGCAATATGGCTCAGTCGTGTCCCAAACTCGTAAAAGTATTAATTGTTACAAGAGCGCAACAATTTTTAATTTTAATTATGTTATCGATTAGCGACAAGTCCTACCACTAGAGTTTTTTGACCTTATATTTGATTGGGCCCACTTCGTTTTAAGATCTTATTTATACCATAATAAATAATAATTTACTTTGAAAACCAAGTTTTAACCGACTTCAAGCCAGTACCTAAATTGCTTCAAGTTAGCCTATAAAATTTGTAGAGTTCCCTCGAGTTCTACAGGATCCCATCATCAGAACTAGATTTTGGTGACAACGAGACCAATCTGGGAGTATATGCTTTCAAACAAAGATTATTTTTTTCAAATCGTCTCATAGAGATATCGCGTAACAAACACACAAAAAAATACAGTCAAATTGAGAACCTCCTCTTTTTTTGAAGTCGGTTATAAAGAATTAGCTTGCTATGGTTCACATCATTTCCATTTTTCATTGATAGTAGGAACATACGAGTATATAAAGAAGACTGCCGGTGTTGCACGCACGCACGGCTGATTTTTTCACGAGATTGGAGTTAAAAGGGTTTAACTAGTGCATGCATATAATATTCCAGATTAGAGATTCCATAAAGTCAGAAAGACCGGGAGCCGGTGGGGGAGCAAGCAAGAGCGAGGAGGACTGGCGGCGCAGAACCATTATTGTTGAGAAAAAGAACGGCAGCTACGGGTTCACTCTGCAGAGCTACGGGATCCACTACAAAAAGGTAAACGTAAAAAACTATACTCTGACCTAGAAACTAGGTACCTGATGAACAAAATTATTCATACTGCTGGTAGCCCAATTTCAACGTCATGCTCCCCGGCAGAGCCACCTTAATAGTGGTTATGAATTCTAATGGGGAGCATGACGTCAATTTCAATGATTATTTTTTGTACAATGGTCAAAGATTACATAATATTTTTATATTACATAAACCTTCCCCTTGAATCACTCTATCTCTATTAAAAGAACCGCATCAAAATCCGTTACGTAGTTTTAAAGAACTAAGCATAAATAGGGACATACAGACTTTGTTTTATACTAGGTAGGTATGTAGTGACAGTGAATTTACAAAGAAAATTCATAGAATAAGTTACAGTATGGTATGAGCATTTGGTGCATACCAATAGATACACATTACGCGTGTATAAGCATAATATATGCGGTGCTTATGCGACTATTTGTGTGATGAAAGTCATCCGACTGCATTTGGCCATGCAGCACACAAAACCACTACAAAATAAAATAAACTTAAAATTGAAATAAAAAATACCTTTGCTTTAATTCCAGGAGCAAGAAATAGAGGTGATAACGTATGTGGATCACGTGGATGCGGACGGTCCGGCGGGGGCGTCGGGCATGCGCGAGGGCGACGTCATCCTGTCCATTAACGGCGGCGACGTCGAGCGCGCCGACCACGCCGCCATCGTGCAGGCTATCAACGCCTGCGACTCTCGCATGCGCATGGTCGTCATCTTCGAAGACTGCGTCCGCAAAGTCGAACTACATCTTAAATACATTAACATACAACGAGCTATACAAACCAAATTGCGAGAACTAGAACAATTAACGGTTCGTGAGCGTCAACTATTCGACTCCAATTGGAAAACGCATAGTTTACCTTCGCAAAAGAAAAAATCTTCCCCAACCGACGTCTCTTCTGACAACGAGGAGAACAACCCGACCGACAACGTCAACAGCACGTACTGCCGGCCGACGCTTTCCAGCGAGAACGTCACCGCCGCTAAACCCCCTCAGCCCAGCGTGTTCATGTACCAATATCTGGACACGCGCTATGGAGCCTGCATTATACAACCTAATATAAAGACAGGGAGCTTTGTCATCACCGTAGGCTCCCCTCGGAACCGACGAGAATGTCATCATTATGTTGTGAAAACTCCGAACGAATGCCACAGAGCTTCCGAGAATCACAATAACGAATATAAATCAGCAAGTGGGAAACATTCAAAATCACATAGAAACAGCCACAGCCACAGCTGCACCCCGTGCATGCCCGCGTACAATAACCAAGACGCTAATAGCCTCGAAGCTTATGACTTAGCAAGTCCATGTTGTGATCCACACTGTGTCCCAAATTCAAGGAAGAAAATAAGGCGGAAGAAGGAATGCTCAAAAGAACATAAACGCAAAGAAAAATACCAGCAAATTGATAAGTCTACACAAAAACCTGACGGCTTTTCTAATCCGCGTACAAAAAAAGTGTGTTCCTCCGGACAATGTTCGAGTCGATACCGATACTTGGCAACTGAGTCCACACAGACTAGTCAGTGCAGCCTGCAATCATACGCCACTAGCAACGCAACTGCTCCATGTGACAATTCAGTCTCCAGTTACAGTACTTCTTTGAGCAGTGATACTCTATTTTGGGATAATGATCGGTCTGAGGCAAAATCATCACCGAAGATACAATACCAAAGTTCTCACCAACACATCAAGCCAAAATCGTGGGACAACCTTGCAACGAAAGCTTTTGGAGGCTACGGTTTTGGATATGGTTACTTAGACACAAGCGCAAAACATGCCAGTCGATCTAAAAGTCACGGAAGAAGCCACAGCGGTCGCAGCACTCAAAGCCATCACGAGTACCAACATCAATCTCAAGAAAAACATACTCACCGGCAGTGTTCAACGTCTCATCACTACCAATCATATACCAGGAGTCACAATCACTGTGCGCCTACTAAATCTACTGAGAGTCTTATCGTAGTGCCGAAATACCAGCTTGAAACGAGCGGCTCGGAGAGTCGTTTGGCCTGCGACTGCGCAGAGTCCATCGAATATTACCGCAAGGTCAGTGTTGCGAAAAATTCTGGCGATACACACGCTGGATATTATTCCCAACATTTTATATATCCTACGCACTCTTACAAAAAAAAAGACTCCAATGTCAGCTCAGAAATAACTAGGCTTTAAATGTAGCCTGCGCATAATGTTACTAAAATTACATTTCTATTAATTGATCTAGTTAATATTTGGAATAGATGTTTGTACTTTGTTAATAAATGTTAAGTAGGCATCAAAAACTAGGCTAAAGAGAAGGATTTAGAATTTGGCAAATTAATCACTTTGAAACTGTTTCGTCAACAACTGGCAGTGCAAACTTTTAACCGCTTTTGATTAACTTGTTTATTGTTTGAATAATAAATAAAATAAAACAATTGTTTCATTTATACGTCCTGTTTGTTTGTATTTAACATTCCTATTTCCTTAAAACTATGTGGTATACTTGTATCATCGTCTGAGATGAATTGCATTATTTCCCTAGACAACTTATTTTACCTACCTAATTATGCTGATAGGATCCGATCCGAGCCCCACGCCTAGAGGTCTCTGATAAATTTCTATAGGTATACCTACCTGAATATAATACGAGGGAAACATGAAATGTAATTTAATTAAGTCATTACCATTATGACTGTAACCATTAAGTAAGATTAAAAGCTTCATCATTCTTCTCATTTAAAAATGAGGTGTACTAGAATTGTCTTAGCGTAATATACCTATTAACTAGAATCCTAAAAGCGTAGATGAGACTGGTTGGCGAACACTGATCAATACAGCTATATTCACAAGCTATCTCGACTTACCTCACCACTCGACCCTGGTATAACTTGCCCCCGTGATTCGTAACAACTGTATGTAATCGGAGATCAGACTTCTACTGGTTCACCGGATCCGAATTGTCGGTAAGTGAAGTGCATGCATAGCCGATAGTGGCCGGGGTTGCGTATAGAGCCGATAGATATGAAATTTAAAACGCATCGAAAAGCGCAGCAATAGTGCATTAGCGTCTCCGTCTGCAAGATCAGTTTCATATTGCGTTTAAAATGTTTGAAATTCAATATCGCTTGTCTTAATTAAGTATATGGTACAACGGTTTTTTTATTCGTCATGAGGAACCAATTTTTTCAATTCCGTAATTAATGCCAACCAAACACGATTCATTCATAATTACACTTTTTTTTTCCTGAATAATACTTATAATTTAAAATAATGCACAGTAACGGTAGTTTAAATCTATGAGACTAAAACCTTATTCCAATAACCAACCTAAAAACCCTTGTGTTTGAATTATGAAATGAAGAGCACAATTATATAATCTGTGGTAATAGACTGTCAATTGTCACATGCTAGACAATTAGATGTTATAGTTTATTGACGTAAGATGTTGTACATATAGATACATTTTCCCGCCAAAGCGCTGAAATTTAACTTATGTACCTACGTACTTAACTTCAAGAAATGTAGGGTGACCACACATTCAGTGGATATTACTGTTAACATTATCATTAAATTTAAGAAACTAAAGAGTGATCTAATTGCCTAAGACGTCATCCATTGAAAGCTGGTAAATTAATATAGTTTGAATCACGGATTAAAAATCACTGTGTACCTATCTATGTTTAAAAATAAACTAATTTCAAAATGATTGCTTTACATCGGCCTATTGCAGTCCACTGCTGGACGTAGGCCTCCCCCAAGTTACGCCACAAGGCCTGCTCTCCCGACTTCGCCATCCAGGGACTACCAGCTACCGTCCTGAAGTCATGGGTCCATCTGGCCGGCGGGCGTCCAGCACTACGTTTGCCAAGCCGTGTCCTCTATTCGAGAACCCGGTTACTCCACCGACCATCGGTGTGACCAGCCCACTGCCACTTCAGTTTGCTACACTTCTGAACTACATATGTCACTTTGGTCTTCTGCCGGATAATCTCGTTCCGGACTTTGTCCCTCAGCGAGATCCCGAGCATAGTCCTTACCATAGCTCTCTGAGTGACATGTGGGCTAGCTTCGCCATCAGGTCTCAGCACCGTACGTCATGACTGGTAGGACGCATTGATCGAAAACTTTGGTCTTGGATTATATCATTTGTGGTCTTGGTTAGATATTGTGGCAAAGATGACTCGAAGACGTGACTCAACTTCCCAAATGCCACCCAGCCAAGCTTCTGTTGATTTCACCCTCAAAATTGTCTCAACCTAACTGCAAATTTTGCCCCAGGTATACGTTATCCTGAGGGGTGATCACGTAACGTTTCGAACGCACGTTAGAACAACTCAACTGTCATTTTTCCATATTAAAAGTGATTATTAGATTGATGACTGTGTTCATTGAACATAAACTTGGTCTCGTCCAAATTCATCCCGAGCCCAACACGTCTTGAGGCAGCATTGGGACTGGACAGCATTTTCTACAAGTCTTGCAGAGATTCTGCAATTAAATACTACTACGTCATCGGCAAAGCAGAGATGCGTGAGATATTCACCATTGACATTGATGCCCATTCCAAAACATAGGCTTTGCACTGCAGCGTTGAAGAGTAGAGTTCCTCCAGGGCGTGGTGTAGAGTTATATTTATAACGTCACCCTGCCTTACACCTTGAAGCAACTGTAGGGGGTCTGGAGCCTACTCCGAATAATAAAATTGTATTTATTCAGAGGGAAATACCTATATTTACCTCTGAATAAAAACAATTTTATTATTTGTAACTCCTATAAGTAATTAAAGAAGACCTAAATCTATCATGGGTAAAAATAGTAATCAAAAGAGCTACGAAGCTACCATCGCTACTATATAGTTAGACAGAGACAGCGCTGGTACATACTTCTATTTTGCATTTTTATAACTAGGTATGTAGGTATATTTTTAATCATCTTTTGAGAATTAAAAAGTACGTTTTGCAGAAAAGGGACAGACTCCCTCCCTTAACATTTTGCACAGTTACTAATATATATTTTTTTTTTTTTTATTTTTTTATATTAACTTGAACTAATAGTTTATTGCGTTAAATAATACAATATTAGCTCATACAATATCATAAAAAAAGAAGAGGAATCTAGTGTTCTATGGTGGGTATTCCGCAGCCGTCTTCGCATCCAAATCTTCCTATTCTTCTTCTCGTTCCTCTAATTCTCATAGAGACTGCTCTGATGATAGATATTTGTATTTTCACTTTGATCCAGCTTATTATTTGTGAGTATGGTTTGGACCATTTTTCACATAGCTTTAGAGATGTTTTCTTTATAAAGGATTCATATTCCATTCCGACGATGCCATCACAGGAGACCACAAGGGGAGTAAATGAGGCTCTAAGATCTTCTGCAGCCAGGTCATATTTGCGATGTTTTTCGCGAGCGTGGTTTTGTGCGATTGTGGGCCACTAATATAGTATGTAAGTATATTTTAATCAACTTTTGAGAATATTCAAAATAACAGTTTTTTTTATTAGTACTTTAGGGATATAGTAGGTATTAGGTATGCATCCGAGTCTCATCATAACATAATATTACGTATCCCGCATGTAGGATCAAGGTCCAAAAAATCGTTATGACACAATTACAGCAATCTAATACACCTCGTTTACTAGCCGCATCCGTTTGAAAATGGCTTGAAATAAATGACGTTTTTCTACGCCTGCCTACTGAGGTGCCGAGGGAAAGTTCCCTATAGGTATTGCGATGTTTTTCTGCAATTTAACATAGGAAAATTTCGAAAATTCCTCTCATTTATGTATGGGAATTGAAACTTTCCATTTCCAACATGGAAATTCCGTACCAGAGAAACATAAAACTGTAACTCTTATACACTATGTATAAGAGTTACAGTTTTATGCTTCTCAGGTACGTAAATTTCCTTAATTCCTAGTGAAACTTTCTAGAAATTTGCGAGACCTTTTGCAACTTTTTGGAAAATTTCCGCAATTTGCACATCGTAGCCTGCCTTATCCGGTAAACTGATGACGTCGTAAGTCGCAACCGTGGACTTCATATCTGAGGGGTAATCACGTAACGTTTCGAACGTGCGATAGGATTGCAATGCCACTGAAAAATGTCCATATATAAAGTGGCATTTAGATCTACCTACCTAACGTACGTACAATGCGTTACGTGATCGACCCATGTACCTACACTATGCAAGGTTCGGAGAGTAGTTAGCTGAGCGCCTCTGTTTAGAAACTTGTATGCAGTGATGCGCATCTAACTTTGCTGACTGGGTCATAACTTTCCTGTGCCTGTGGACATTGTCAAAGTTAAGATTGACCACAGGAGAGATGAATTTTGTTTTAAACACTGTTTATGACCCGACTGTACGAGTGACCAGATATATACGTACAGTCAAGGGCACCAATACACCACAAAGTCTCAAAAATATGTACATAGTCCTCGTTTCTGCTAAAATAATGTAACTATACGTAATTATACATATTTCGAATCGCTAAACTTAAGTGGCAGTGGGCGGGGCACATTGCACGTAGAACCGATGGTCGCTGGGACGGAAAGGTTCTCGAGTGGCGACCACGTACCGGAAGGCGCGGCGTGGGTAGGCCCCCCACAAGGTGGACTGATGACCTGGTAAAGGTCACGGGAGTCCGCTTGATGCGGGTGGCGCAGGACCGGTCATTTTGGCACTCTTTGGGGGAGGCATATGTCCAGCAGTGGACGTCTTTCGGCTGATATGATGATGATGAATGATGATACATATTTATGAAACTTTGCGTGAATACATATTGGTGCCCTTGACTGTACCTAACTATGAATGAATGAATGAAATTTTTATTTCGTGTAACCATGGACACATGTTGTTAGTAGAATTTACAAAAACTAGGGGGTTAGTAGTTACAGCTAAACTTACATTTAAAACAAAACAACACTGACAGGGGAGTGTAGTCCCTCGCAGTGCGACATGTAGGGACAGTCAACCCTGTCCGCTATCATGCGCAGAATGCTGTTGGGACTGCGGCGCACCCTGCGCACCAGGGATGCTGCGCGCGTACGCATGCTCGTATAAAAACAGTCCACACGCGCCGCCGCGAACATCCCTGATGATACTATACCTACTCTAGGAAAGTTTGACAGTGTTTAGTGTTTTTTAACCGAACGACTTCAAAAAAGGAGGAGGTTATATGTTCCACTGTATGTATTTTTTTATGTATGTTCGCCGATTTCTCCTTCAATTGTAAACCGATTTCCAAAATTCTTTTTTTATTCAAAATAGTATACTACCTAGGTGGTCCCATTGTCACCAATTTTGGATCTGATGATGGGATCCCAGGGAAATTGAGGGCAACCCTCAAATTTTATAGGCACGCGTGTAGTGATTTCGGTATTTTCTATTAAAACTCGTGTATTCACTCTCGGTAATCGTAATTTTAGTGAAGTGGAACTGGTGATGAAGACCACAGATGACTTATGGAACTCCTCAGAGATGTAAAGTACGTCAAAGATTCTGACATGATTCCGTTGAAGTAGCAACTAATGAAGTGTTAATTCTGAGATCCTTGAGGTATCGACGGAACTCCTCAAATATTATCAGCCCACATATAGCGACTTGTTTAGCGATTATGTTACTGTTCGTATGTAAATAGGTAACTTTATACTCGTAAGTAAATTTGGCATAGGTGGGTACTATCTGTTCGGTGACTATGCAATAAATACCGTCAAGCTGATAGAGCCGGAAGATGCCTACTGGAACTTCATGATGGAAAGCGCTCAGGTAGGCGAGTTTGGATTTGTTTGTTTTACTGTCTTCAGTTACTTAGTGTAGGTAGCTACTTACAAATACACCTCCTTTACGGAAAGTGCTAAGGTAGTCGAGTCTAAGCCTTGTTTGCTCTATTGTCGTCAGTAGGTAGTGTATGTACTTACCACTACACCTGATGCCGAGGGGCGGATGATGGAGCCGGAAGATAGCCACTGGACGTAGTCGAGTCTGGGCTTATTTGTTTTGTTGTCTTCAGTACCGAATACTTGGACATTAGGCCGTGTAACTGAGTGGTCGCTATCCCACGATAAAATCAAGTACTTTGTCCGGTCATGAGCGTTGATCGCCATGAACCTAGAAGAAATATATTTTAATCAGTTACAAATTGTTAATTTCTACTATATGAAATTGTGAGTGAGTGTTCCCCCGAATAGGGGGATTTGGTACCACCATCGAGGACAGGAGCTGGGAGTGCTGCCATGATGTTGTGAGCCCCGGCCGTCCCAGAAACGTTCCCGGCTACCCGTGACGTCACTACCTGCTCGCACTTTTACCACCACGTCGTCGCGCGCACGGAATACGGCAGGGCACTCGAACGACCAGTGCAAGTGATGACGGTTCATTCCCTTGAAATGTAAAACTCTAGTACCCTCGCCCTGAGATCTGTAACTTCAGTCTACCTACTTTTTGGCAACAACTTTTTAAATTGTTTTTTTATTAATTATAGAAGCTTATGTAAAACTCAGTTTCATTCTACCTAAAAGCTAAATCGTTACACATCGTAAAACATAATTGGGGGGGGGGGGGGGGGGGGGGGTAAGTAAGTTAGATTTGACATGGCCAGTTTTTATCAGAATATATATATATATGTCGAATTACTTTATAAAATGACTGATGTGTTGAAAACTGGCCAAGGCAAATCTAAAAATAACAGCAATTGTTATAGGTATCCAATAAAGCAAATACATAGAGTTTAATACTTGTTCATAATGTTATTTTGTTCCTATAAATACATATTTGGATTTTGCATAGAACTTGGCCTCATTTAGATTTCCGTTCTTTTTGCGGCGAAGCCCACAGCCAAGCATAATTTTTGTATTGAACTTGGCTCTCCTTTTTTACATTTATGTTTTTGGCGGGGTTACAATTTATATAACCTACCTGTAATTAAATTATAATTATCTGAACCTGAAATAAATTGAATGGTATTCTAGTCAAGTCAACAAATTCGCCAATGGGAGTCCCCGGAATCCGGAAAGAAAATTTTGTAATCGAGTTTCGTTTTCTACATCTTTATAGGTAGGTACTAGAAATTAGGCGAGCCTATCGGCGCTTACGGCATTGTGCTAAGTAAGGTTAACACAGCCGTCTATGGGGTCTAGGACAATTAATGGATTTAATTAAACCTCATTCTAGAAGTTACGGTAGCCTAGTGGTTCAGGCATGCGGCTGTCAAGCGGCGGTCGTGGGTTCGAATCCCGGCTCGTACCAATGAGTTTTTCGGAACTTATGTACGGAATTACCGTTAGCTTTTCGGTGAAGGAAAACATCGTGAGGAAACCGGTCTAATTTCAATAAGGTCTAGTTTTCCCTCTGGGTTGGAAGGTCAGATGGCAGTCGCTTTCGTAAAACTAGTGCCTATGCCAAATCTTGGGATTAGGTGTCAAAGCGGACCCCGGGCTCCTTAAGGGGCACAACCGGGAATAATAACGCTAGGAGGATGATGAATTAAACCTCATTCTTCTCCCAACATCTCGAATATGGTAAAATAACTGTGTACTTATATAAACTTTTTGTCACTAATAAAATAATCCACAGTTGACACAATACGTCTGTCAGTTTTTGTAAATATGATCGTCATTAAGATCGTTAATTTTCTATTTTCTTAATTTTCTTAGTGTTGTATCCATATGTGGCCGACTCAACATTTATAATTTCTCATGCTAAAGAACTTAAGTACTACATTGTCATCTCAAGTCAAACCAGGCGTTACGTCACGATGTCACGCAGCCAAAGTCACGTGGTCAACGCACAGTAGTGTTTTTACCCGACAGCCGAAGGAGAGGAGGGTTATGTTTTTAAATTATAATGTTAGTACCTTACCCAATGCTGTAATATAAATATATGTAGATATGTTGTATATACGAAATTCCGTGTTTAAAAATGGCCACCAAATTCTGACAGACCATTGACGACGCAAAACTATGGCAAGCTGTGTGACTTGACCAAGTTTTAGTGTGCCACTTTTGGACCGCTTATAACATATCTAAGTATATTTTATATTACATCATTGACCTTACCGATAAAAAATTAAAAAACGAAGACCTTATTGCAAATCTGCGGCATGAGACGAACCGAATGACATATACTCGTAATTTATCATAATTGGACCATTAGGTACTGTAGATCTGATGGCATGTACAAAAATTAACCTTTCGTAATAATACTAATAATAATATAGATAGATAGATAGTATTATTAAAATACTATTATTTTTAATAAGTTCTTAAAACGCGGTAACTAAAAAGTTAAAAAATTCTAGTGGCGTTATTCAGTATCCGTGTATGGAAGGTTTATTCTAAGGTAAGTAAACCCTCTTTTCATGACTTATCATCGTAATATTGGGTGTAGGTTCTAGGAACGAAGGTACGAGTATGTTATACATAATTTTACTAAACCTTCACACTAGTTTTTAGAGACTACGTTATTGTATTGTATTGTATTGTATTATTTATTGGAAAATATTGTCATTTACAATTACTTATTCTGTGACGTTACTAGATTTATTTTTTAGGGTTTCGTACTCAAAGAGTAAAACGGGACCCTATTACTAAGACTCCGCTGTCCGTCCGTCCGTCCGTCCGTCTGTCCGTCACCAGGCTGTATCTCCCTGATACCGTGATAGTTCCAGTTGAAATGTTCACAGATGAAGTACCTAGATATTTCTGTTGCCGCTATAACAACAAATAAAATAAAATAAAATATTGATAATGGTACGGAACCATTCGTGCGCGAGTCCGACTCGCACTTGGCCGGTTTTTATATTTTAGTACACGTTATTTTTTTCATGTGCCTTGTAGTATATTATATCTAAGACCATTCGCTATCGCCGAAATTGGGTGGGTGAACTTATATCTAGAACGGGTTCATGTTGCGGGTCGCGAGCGCGGGTCAGACGGCGGAGTGTGCGCTTGCGCCCGTTTCGGCCGAGCAGAGCGTCGTCGCGCCCCAGCTCGTCGGCATGCTTGTGCGTGCTCCGAGCCCGCCGCGGCCTGCGCCCGCGCCGCCCGCCCGCCTTGTTTGCGCCGCTCTAATCTTGCTCACTGTCGGCTCTTTGAGGGCCGCCCGAATACCTCACCAAACGACGCAAGTAAGAATCGTTCTTCAATTTATGACCCATTTCGCAAAAAATATTACAATATGATAGGACTGTCAACCATAAGTTGTCAAATTACAGTTAGTGACTGTACAAATGTTATTTTGTTTATTCCTGTAGTTTCTGTAACAAGTACACCGGGACTAATTGGAGTTAGATTGGTACCTACAGTCAGCATCAAAAATATGTAAACATTCCGGCACTTATGTCTGTGGGATAAGACTCAAACTCGTATACATATTATTGATGCTGACTGTACAATGTTAACATTACCGTCAGATACAAATATTCCCGAATTAACATATCTGCAAAGTAAAAATTTAAGACAGTTTGTATTTCTCTAGGCAAAGTCAAGTGCAAAATAGGGTTGCATACAACTAATATATCCAATCGTTCTTACGTCGGCGAATTAAGGTTTCGTACAGATATAGTGAATAATCATTTCCCATCGTATTTTCTCGGAAATGTTCGTATTTGTCATGCTACATCAGTCAACCTCAGTACTTTTTGTACCGTGACCGACTGAAATAGCAAGATACGTTCGTACGTTTCCGTGAAAATACGATGGGAAACCATTATGCACTACATCTGTAGGTACATATTTATGAGAGGATTAGGTAATTCGATACATTTCCCTCTCATCCATGAGATGCGGTCTGTGTGCCCAGCAGTGGGACATATTTTTGCACTTGACTGTAACAAAGCCAATATTATTATACAGGGTGGGCCCTGTAACACGAGCAAATATTCAAAAGGAGGCTTCCTTAGAGCATTTGCAGTAACCCCTTGTGTATCATTCACTTTCAAAATTTTTGGTTACGGAGAAATTTTGATCTAAAGTTATGACCTCCAAGTAATGTATCTTGGCACCACGAGATCATATCACGGCAGTCAATGCAGATTTTGAGGTAACATCATGTAATGAGTCATAATAGTTTTTGCATTTTTGTGTTCAACAGATAGTTTTGTGATTTTTTCATTTTTTTTCTTTATTTTGTGTTTTTAAAATAAAAAGTTACTCATAGCACTCCAGAAGAGTAAAAAAAATACAAGTAAACTTATTTTAAAGAATTTTTTTTTTCAAAAAACTTTTTGCATAAAACCACTTCGAAATAATTGTTCACAAGCTTAATAATCTACCGTTTAATTTTTTGCTCCAGTTACAGGGCCCACCCTGTATACCTACCTAACATAATAATTTAGATTTTAGGAAAGCAAGATGTATACCTAATAGATGTTATGGTTTGTTTTAGCTGAAAATAGTATGTCAGGAGCGAGTGAGCCAGCTGTGTTGGAGTTGGCAGCTCGCAGCCGGCGACGTCCAGATCGCGGAGAGAAAGCTGCACCGAGTGCCACCGCAGTATCTGTGCGGAATAACCGACTCAACCACATCACTTGATCATTTGGACATATTTGTAAGACATTTTTAACATATTTATTTTATTGTTAAGCGTTTTACACTGCTATGCGAACATATTTCAATGTATTGTTTAAAAATACAATACTTTCATAGGATGAGAGATTATTTATTTATGGATTTAGGATGAGATATTATGAATGGGGCAGTTTTTAAACAGCTTTGTGTTGAGGCGTGATTCTATATTCATATATTTTCGACTAATCAGAAAATTCACTTGAAAGGATCGTTAAAAACGATAAATTTTGTACGTACATGCCTAATCTGCATTACAACTGTATTCATTGCGTACTTACATCATATAGTTCATATATTTACATATGTAAGTAATAAGACTACTTACATGCTATACAGGCATACAGTCCTAGGACGTTAAGCATCATATGGCAGTAAAATTAATCATATATTACGTCAGTCCACTATGTACAAAATTCAATGTATGTATGTAGGTAATTACTTTGATATTAGTATAGTAGTTCAAAAGGCCAAATAATGTATGCCATACGATTAAATAAGTTTAGTATGGCAGTAAAATGAATCATATATTACGTCAGTCCACTATGTAAAAAACGTATGTATTACTTTGAAAATACCATATACAATACACGGTGATATTTAATTCGTGATTAAGAACCAATTTTTTTCAAGTCATTGACGCCAAACACGATTAACCCATAGTTAGCTAGGTGCCTAAAACAAACCTTCTTTTTTCAAAAAAAAATTGTATTAGGAATTAGGTACTTATTAATTTAAAATCATGGTCATTCTAGTAACTTAGGTAGTTTCAATCTATAAAACTAAAATCTCGTTGAAAAATTAGTTTCATAAACCAACCTAAAAACCCTTGTGTCCAATTATTAAATTAAGAGTAATGAACTGAAAATTGTCAGATGCATGACAAGTAAGTCGACGAGACATTATCCTGCCAAAGCTCTGAAATTTGACGTACCTATGTAACTACTTTACTTCAAGAACTGTAGTTGACATTCAGTGGATATATATTAGTGTTAACATTAAATTTAATTAACTAAACAGTGAGACCTCATCCATTGAAATCTGTTTTAGCTGGTTATTAATATTTTTCGACCTTATCTTAAAGGACTCCATATAAGAATCCAAGCACAAATATCGGAAAAGTGGCTGCCAACTTCTTTGCTAGTGGTCTGAGAGTCTGAAGTTAATATCGAGGTTCCGGGAGGCCTCTAAGTATCAAAAGTATACCTACATAAACATGGTTAAAATGGTAAATGTATCTGTATATGTATCTGCGATTGCCCCCCGAACAGAAGTTAAAATACTTGTCTCACCTCTTACTCCTTGTTGTAGGAATTTCGCAAGAACTCTGCCTAATAAATCAACAAACATTGTACTATATTTTTCCTCCCGTTCAAGAGGTCGTGTCGACTTCCATGAGTTGTCACGAGATTGTCTCAATTATTGTGGTCCATATTTCATTTTGATTGAACAAAGAAAAGCTGGAAGGAGATTAAATGTTTTTTGGCCATAAAAATATTTATAGAATGGGTACCGTAAAATAGGGTGAGTAGGGATTGCGGGGGCAGTAGGAGCGCGAATATTTTCAGTTGCAACTTTGATTTTATGGCTCCTGTTGCTCTAAAAGTAATTTTATTATACTTTAAGACATGTTTTTTTTTTATCTTGCGGTAACACGGAGTAGCCAAATTATAACATAAAAAAAATGGAGTCTCTAGAGGTGAGAGGAGAAAGATACGTGGCCTGTAGGGGAACCAGGATTGCGGGTAGCGATCATGCGAAAGAGGAGCGATAAATATGAGCGGAGAGTGGGACGGAACGTGGATCGAGGCAAGTTAATCCAATATTCACAATCCGAAAGTTTTTCCCCATACATTTTCCCAGCTCACCCCATTGCTATCCCCTCTAACTCCACTACGGGGTGAGGTGGGATGTCCCACTATTTTTGTGTTTCTCGTTATGATTATGAAATTAAACGACAGATAATCATTAAAAAACTAAAATTCATTCAGCCGGAGCCACACGTAAGAATATTTTTTTTATCGAGGTTTGAATGTATATTTTGACCCAACTCAACCCATTTTACGGTACGAAATTGAAATTTAAAAATTGCCCGACGACGCAAATTGCCGCAATAAAAATGTCGGGGATCGTAAAACGGGTAATGTGGCATCTCATTACACTTTAACGAATTCATCAAGCACAGTCAATAGGCAATATTTTGATGCAATATTATCATTTAAGATTACAACGAAATTTTAAATTAGGTAAATGGGGTGAGTAAGGTCACCAAAGCTCCAGAGGATGCGCTAATGTCAAGCGTAAAGCATCTCCATTTTTCGTTCTCGGCACAACAAATCCTCAAATTAGTAAAGGGTTGGCAACGCCTATTGTAATGCCTCTGGAGTTCAAGCATTCACAGATTATGGTTTCTGCTTGCCATCAACAACAGAACACTTTGTTGCCACGATCGTGGTATTCTAAAAACTTTACGTTAAAATACATCGAAATACTAGAGCTGCTTGCTGCTTCAGACGCATGAAACTCTATAACTTAATTCTACTACTCTACTTTCTCCTTAATGTACCTTCATAATATTATACCTACTGTTTTGTTAAAATTCTATCACTGGCCAAACAGATAATCTATCTTTCCAAATAAAACTAAACCGCATCAGCCAATATTGGAACCAATCTGGTTTCCCAACTCAAGAGTAAGTAAATACAATAATTAAAGCACTCGGAACCAGAGCCAAGTTTCCTACTCGTAGTGTTTGCGTGGCGCCGATGAGTTCCCGGGCGCCATTGTGTGGGACACGCCGACGCAAGACCGTGCCCACGACGGATAAGGCGGTTAATCTGAAGCATCTGGCACGCAAATTTGATTTCAATGTGTTTCGTGCTACTTCTGACATGTTAGGTCGCGTTTGCTGCTGGTCGATTGCGTAACGCTTTATAAGTTTTTGTATGGGATAGGGATATTCACCGCGTTAGTATATGTCTAAGGGGGTTTATAATTTGAGCTGTACCATTAGGTACTAACTGAGCAAATAGATTTACTAAATTGGAAACGATCAAGATCCATAAAACACGGTCCTAGTAGAATTAGGTGGCGAAGAGCGCCCGAAAGAATAGTTCTTAAATTCTTACGGGCGTTCTACAGCATCAGTATTTATAATACCGACGGTTACATACACATCCCAACATCTCAAATATTTTAACCGATTAAAGGATAGCTGGAAAAGATTGTTATTGAGAAGTATTTCCCGTACTTCTTTAGAATTACAATCCGGTTCGAAGGATCATTAATATGTATGTAAATACTTTATTGTATACAAGACATTGTCGATTGTCGTTGTTTATGTCGATAAGTACATAAATAAGGTATTTAGTATAACACTATTGTGTATTTTTACCTGTTGTGTATTTACCAGATACGTACGTACGTAGGTGCTTACGCTAAAATGTGTGGTACAAACGCCAACACAGTAAACTGAACTCATAAAGTGCACGGATGGTCAGCTAACTGTGTTGGCGATGGTACACCCATACTTTTACAAGTTAGTGTTTGCCTTTCGTTGTACATACAATACAACTACTGCAATCAAGCCCTGTGGTCGGGCAGATGAGATAGCCTTAGTTATAACTGTTAGGAACCCGTATAAGGACACCGAATCTAGGTATCCTTAGGGTACGGAACCCTGAAAATTATGATATTTCTACACATATGGGAATAAGTATAACTATATCTATCTACCGATTTATGTCTTACACCTATAAGTAGGTGATACAATATTGCATACATCTCTATATCGAATTGCTGAATGAGTCGAATGATTTTGGATCTTACAATAATAATTTAACTGGGTTCATAAAAGCGTTTTCATTCGCGGATATAACATATTGTCACCCGATAAAGTTACTTGCAAGTGGTTATCTTAGCTTGTGACCTGAATTTAGAGATGGTCGCAGTTACCTACATTAGGAGCCTTATCAATATTATAACCAGATAATATTTGTGGGAGTTGTATTATTTTCGTGTGTATTTAACCCACATACGTAATAGTAGTATATGTGACTGTACATAATGAAGGGCATTAAATACGGGTGTGGGTTTATGAAACGAGCCGCAGGCGAGTTTCACAATAACATCACACGAGTGTTTTAATGCCTAATTATGTACAGTTACATACACTAGTTTATCTATCCACATATCATAAGCCTCCATGATGCATTCAAGAGCCGCATATTATGACCGGCATCGCGGCGTTGATTTCTGGCAGTTGTCATAGTTTTTTTCTTAATTCAGAGACAAACTAGAGTCGACCTCAACTGTCATATCGTTTGATATCTTACTTACGTGCGACTGATATTAGAAAAGAGGTCAAATCAAGTTTCTTTGTTTTTCAGAGTTGTTTGAAATTTGAATGAAATAATATTATCGAAGTCGATGTTATTATTTAGCAATAATAACATTTTCACAGATAAGAAATGTGTTCTAACAAAACAGTCTATTTTTATGGTGGTCATAATGTGCGGTTCTTGAACGCATCATGGAGGGTTTATGATATTTGGATAGATAAAAGTATTTAAATGCTTACGAATAAATATTTGACAAAAATAGTATATTACTACCACAATCAGAGTATATAGTCCCTTGGTAGAAAAGTTAGCCCATCGAGCTTTGATGATGAAATTAAATACCTACTTATAACGAGTGAGTATGGTGGTTGGTGATTGTAATGTAAGAGGAGCAGCATACCAATGTAAAGGGCGTAAACCAAGTCGGATACGATGAACTAATAGCATTTAGAAGAAATCACAGGGATTAGTTAATATGTATTTTAATAAAAGGTTAAAACATTCAACAAAGTACTAAGCTAGCTTTGCAATACAAGATACGAGTAAAAATTTCCAATCGCATGGAAGATTTAATTTGAAGTCAGTTAAAACAACCGCTTACGATCGGTTAGAAGGAAGTTTTTAATTCGTCTTCACGATGTTTCTATATGATTCAGCGATAATAATTATTTACCACGTGCTTTTGTTTGAAATTGGGTACCTGTAGGATAGGGTGATTCCCTACAATTTTCGGTTAAGATATGATGCGGTCTATGAGAAAGGGAAGTCCTAATAGTAGATTGTTAGCCGTGGGTTGTAAGCCACCCATTACCGACGAGATATTTTATAGTTCGAAGCTGAAATGGGTGGCTTTCCCCGAGTTCAACACTTACCTTACCGAGTTACTTTTCATTTCGAATACGAGGAAATGAAATGAAAGCCAAAAACTTTTCTATTTTTTTAATCAGTCAGATCCCGTTTTAAAAGTGTTTGTGTGTGGGCCATTTGGG
This sequence comes from Epinotia brunnichana, assembly GCA_963854355.1. Lineage (NCBI taxonomy): Eukaryota > Metazoa > Arthropoda > Insecta > Lepidoptera > Tortricidae > Epinotia > Epinotia brunnichana. Next base: position 23,635,010 of record OY977935.1, read on the forward strand.
CGGGAACTGTTGACTGAATTTAATAATAATGGGCTTGTGACCTTAAATTTGTTTACGATGCCATTCGAACCAGTTTTTGTAGATGAACAAATGTTTGTATGGAAGTAACTACATTTACTTAAAGGAATTTATTGTTTATGTATGAAAAATAACATTATTAAATGTGAATCACTTAAGTTATCTAGATTAAACTATTGTGATGTCGTGTATGACGGGTGCATTAGGTACTGGTCGTTCGAAGAGGCTCATACACCGAGTGCAGAACGTGTGCACGACGCACCTTTTTGGAAGCTTTTTACCTTTTTATATATTTTTGTATTATTTTGTACTTTTGTTTTAGAATATGTCAAGCAGTGAGTTTTGTATCACAGACTACTAAGAGATACTAACGTATCAGACGCACAACTGTCATACAGCCATTTTAGCCAATAGGGTTCCACTGAAATTGACGAGACCTTTTTTTTTTTTTAATTTTGATGCATGTTTTGGCATGAGAACTGAAACGAACAGCCAGTGTATGGCACAGTGGCACAGAGTACCTATATTTAATGTATTGTAATAGAGATCTATGTCGGCGGCCCAAATGGGTGTCGCCCTCCTGCAGGAAGGTTTGGAACTATTACGATGTGTATATATTTATGATCAGCAATGCCCCATTTATGTACAGTAGGCACAGCTCGGCCGAAAAAAACTACGGATCAGCCGTAGTTTTTTTTGCCGACCTGTACCTACCTATACGGGGCAAGTAGATATCCTGCAGGGTGCACCAGTTTTCTAAATAGACATATACATTTTCTAAGTTACAGAACAATTCTAAAAAAAACTTCAATTAAAAGGTGTGTATTTTTATTTTAAAATTATGCAATAAGGATACGAATTCACTCAAAGACTTGGCAAGCTTGCCCGCGAGTCCCGTGACAATAAATTATGTTTACAATATGTAGGTATATCGCTCAAGCACTTTAATTAAATTATAAACTAAAACTATAAAAAGTAAATGACCCCCAGGTCGCCGTCGTTGGCTATGGTGCCCAGAAGGCTGGCAGCGTTACCTCTTTGGATTGCAAGGCTAATCCTTTGGCCAAAATAGCTGCCAGCCCTTTCCGGATGTTTGGATGAGCCGCTCCGAAAGTTCCTTATACAGGGCCTTCACGCCCGGTCCCCACGGCCCCAGGGTTTCCACTCCAAACAGCACTTCAGTTTAACTAAGTATAAAAGCTTAGGATTTATTCGTTCACACTATCCTAACTCGTTCACATAAGTACATACCTTAGGTAGGTAGGTACCTAAGGCGTCAATTTCCTGCATGGGAACAAATACATATAATATATGAATTATCCCTATTATGAGATCTGATATGGCAGGCTTGATAAGGCCAAAGTTGCTTTTCAATACTCTATTGCACTCTAGGATCACGAGTTGGCCAAAGAATCCTGGTTTGTGTCTTTCTCTTACACCACAAATTTTATCCTACTATTTCCACCCATAATGAGTCTCTATCTCTGGAATATTCTAACTCAACACGTTCACGAGTAGGTACACAAAGAGATCAAATACATTAATTAAAACGAAAAAGCTGCGAAACATATCGAAATAGCAAGATAAATCCGCATTTTTCTGACTTTTCAATCAAACTTCAAACATTTGAATTCAAATTTCAACTTGACATTTACATATTTTTAATTTATTTTTTTATGTCAAAACATATTGGTTAAAACGCTCAAACAAATTCAAAAACAAGCGGCAAGAGTGACAGCTCGGACAGCTTGAAGATGGCAGTAGGTGCGGGGGTGAGGGAAGCGCGGTAAATATTTAGTCACTAGCATTAGCCAATCACGTGCAATCACGTGACCACAATACTAACGCCCGGATATTTTGTTCAAAGATTGCAGGCCGTGTTTTGTATTGTCATTAGGTGTGGTCGGTTATGGTTTTGCTCGATTAAAGTCTGTTTCGGAATCAGTGCCTATCATTTAAAGAAACGCAGCAGCTACATTTGATCCTTCGTGGATTTTGTACAGACACGGGCAACAACAAGAATATGGGTAAAGTAAATAATGAAGGTAAGACCGTTGCGAGTAGACAATCGGAGCAGCCAGCTACGCCCGATGTTTCACAAGCCGCTTCGGCTAGCGCACCCACGGCGCCTTCCCACCCATTAAGTACGGCATCGTCCCGCTCATCCGCCACGGTGGTGGCTAGAAGGTTGGCAGCTGAGGCGCAGCACGCTCGCCGCCTCGCCGAGTTGGAGGCGCAAGAGATGCGCTGCCTTGCCGAATTGCGCGCTCAGGAAATGGCGGCTCAACAAGCTAGTACTAGTCGTCTCCTCGCCCTAGAGCGTGAGACCGCCGATCTAGAGCACCGTGCAGAACTCGCCGCCATCGAGGCAGACGCAAGTTAACACAGCTCTAGGAGCAGCCGTGTTGACATCGAAAAATGGTTCAGTAAGTCCAAGATCAGTAATCCCGAACTAAATAAACCTAATGTTTTCTCTTTGCCAGACCCTATAATGAGCGTTGTGCCCCTCACGGAGGCAGCGACAGCGCCCCAGACCCGACGTGCTGTTCCGACCGCGGCCGCGGCACGCAGCGACGGCGCGGAGGTTCCGCACCTTATTAAAAGTCTTGAGGTTTTGATCAATAACGTTAATAAAGGCAATAGCCCCGCAATACATATCTTACCTCGCTTCGATGGCAAATCACATTTAGACTGGCTAAGTTTGAAAAAGTGTTTTGAAAATACGCAAGCTTCATACAATGCTGCGAACAACCTGGCAAGACTGAACGCGGCGCTGACTGGCGCGGCTCGCGAGTCGGTCGCCGCGCTGCTGGTGTCGGCGCGCGAGCCCGGCGTCGTGCTGCGCGCGCTCGACACGCGCTACGGCCGCCCCGAGCTGGTGGTGGCGCACGAGGTAGCCGCGGTGCGCGCGCTGCCTCGCGTGAACGGTGAAGGTAAGGATTTTGCTATCTTTGCTAGTCGTGTTCGCAATTGCGTGGAAATCATTCGTTTGTTGGATCATTCGGAATATCTGACATCGCCGGAACTCTTTCAGGCAATTATTTCAAAGATTTCCCCCCTATTGCGAGCCAAATGGCTAGATTATGCCGCTCGTTATGAGGCTGGTGGTCTATCAAAGCTAGAAAATCTAGCCGATTTCCTAGCGCACGAGATCGACCTCCAGTCTCGCTTTGGCATTATACCTGAGCCGACTACTGCGTCGTACGCGGTAGATAGTAGGCGGGCCAGGGATAATGTGCATGTTGTCGCTGAAAATCGATCGGATTGCAATTCAATTTCGCATAACAATAAAATGAATTCATCGACGACTGCGCCTAAAATTAAATCGTGCATTGCATGTCAACAATCGCATGGTTTAATTCAATGTGACAAATTTGCGTCACTGTCAGTCGATGACAGATGGAAATTGATTAAAAAGAAAAGGGTCTGTCATCGATGCCTCAAAGTAGGTTGGCATAGAATAAGTTTGTGTAAGGCAAAGAAAACTTGTGACATTGACGGTTGCGCTTTCCGTCATCATTCGTTGTTGCACAACCCGAATTATGAGCGCGCCGCCGCCGCGTACGTGGAAGTGGAGGATGACGAGGCCGCCGCGAGCACGTGCAGCACCGCGCCGCGGCCGCGGGCCGCCGCGCCCGCTGCAGCCCCTGCCGCCCGGCTCGCACCCGCTTCACACTACGATGAACCCAAGGAGATCCTGTCTCATACTTTGACTACAATTGCAACGGAATCCTCAGCGCAGCCGTCGTTTCTCCGTCCGTTATTAAAGGTCGTGGCCGTGACCGTTTCCGGCCCGTCAGGCACCGTAGACACCTATGCTTTGTTGGATGATGGCGCATCAGCGTCTTTCTTAGATTTGGAGATTGCCGCCAAATTAGGCGTTTGCGGGCCCGAGAGACAAATACGTCTCGACTGCGTAGGCGGGTTAAGCAAGGACACGACGGTTCAGTATGTTGATTTTCATATTAAGGGACGCCACGCAAAAGAGACGTATATGATTCGTAGGGCCCGGGCAATTAAAGGGTTAGGTTGTGCCGTGCGACCGACGATTGACAAATCTGACGTGTCTAAATTTAGTTACCTTTCTGACATAAAGGAAGAATTTTGCTATGACAACGTAAACCGACAATTATCATTGGCATTGACAACTGGCATCTTACTATGTCTAGGGCCACGCGTAAGGGCTCTAGGACACAGCCGGTTGCAATTCATACCGCCTTAGGGTGGGTTTTATTCGGTTTTGGCTGTAGCAAGACGGCGCCAGTTGACACTGTCAACCATACGACGGTTAGTGAGCCCGCGGTCGTAGATGTTAGTAATCGCGCGGTATTAGAACAATTAATTCGTGAGCAATATAGTATAGATTCGATTGGCATTTCTAAACGCGAAGCGCGCAGCACCGATGATGAACGAGCTGTTCAAATTCTTGAGCGAACGGCGCGACGCTTACCGAGCGGTCGTTATGAAGTCGGGCTTCTTTGGAAAACTGACAATTTATTCGTGCCTGACAGCTCTAAGCTTGCCTTGTCTAGGTTTCTTAGTCTAGAAAAAAAGATGTGCAGGGACTCTAATTATTCAGAGCGATACCGTCAAAACATACACGACATGATTCGGAAGGGTTATGCCGAATTGTGCACGGAAGTGCATACCGCCAAGTCACCTGTCTGGGTTCTGCCACATTTCGGTGTAACCAATCCGAATAAACCGAATAAATTAAGACTAGTCCATGACGCTGCTGCGAAAAGTCAAGGAGTTTCATTAAATTCGCTCCTGCTAACCGGTCCTGATCTTTTGCAGTCCCTGCTCGGAATCCTTTTGCGTTTTAGGGAAGGCAAGGTCGCCCTGACGGGAGACATACGCGAGATGTTTCCGCAGGTGAAAATTCGTGTGGAGGATCGTGATGCGCAAAGATTTTTGTGGCGCGATAACCCTAAAGAGCCGATTAAGACATACCGCATGTCATCAATGATTTTCGGGGCTGCGTCTAGTCCTTTCACTGCCATTTACATTAAAAATAAAAACGCAGTAGAGTGGCAAGAGCGCTATCCAGCCGCGGCTCGAGCCATCATTGTCGATCACTATATGGATGACTGTATAGTGAGCCTAGACTCAATCGATGAAGCTGCTAAACTTGCCGCAGAAATTCACCATATCCATCGACATGCTGGCTTCGAAATGCGCGCGTGGGCCTCAAACGAACCCTCTGCTCTCTCACTTCTACCAAAAGAGAGCTTGGTTGAGGTACCTGTAGCTAGTCACAATGTAGATGTTGACCTTGGCCGTCTCGCCACGCCCGTGCGTACTCTAGGCCTTATTTGGCAACCCGTTGCCGATACTATTGGTTTTAACACGGGAATAAGCAAAAATTGTGCGTTGCCAAATAAGTTTACCAAGCGCGAAGTATTGGCTCACGTCATGCGGGTTTTCGACCCACTCGGAATTCTGGCGCCAGTAGTAGTGACAGGCCGTATTATGTTCCAAAATGCATGGCGTAAGGGTCTCGACTGGGACGAGGAGCTCTCGCAGAATGACAGTGCGGCGTGGAGACATTGGTTTGAAGATTTATTTGCCGCTTCCCGATTGCAGATCCCACGCTGCTACTGAAATTGTATTGAAATTGAAAGTAGATAAGTGCGAGCTTCACGTTTTCTGTGACGCAAGCGAGTCTGCCTTTTCTGCAGTCGCATATTGGCGTTTTATTATGGAAAACGGTGACGTGAAGCTAGCGCTTATATGTAGTAAAGTTCGCGTAGCTCCTCTAAAGCCAATTTCCATAAATCGTTTGGAACTTCAAGGAGCTTTGGTTGCAGCTCGCCTCGCCTCCACTATTTGTGAAGCTCACAGACTCAAACCTGTCAAACGCATATTCTGGTGTGATTCTATGACAGTTTTGGGTTGGCTCCGAAGCGAGGCGCGTCTGTTCAAGTCGTTTGTGTCTCATAGAGTAGGCGAGATTGTAGAGATAACTGACGTGAAAGAATGGCGCTGGGTGCCAAGTCATTTAAACGTTGCGGACGATGCAACTCGCATCAAGCGCGTCATGTTGTCTCCTGAATCACGCTGGATATCGGGGCCTGAATTTTTGCTCTCTTCGGAGTGGCCAACTGAGCCCTGTGCACCTGAGTATACAGTTTTAGAAGAGTGCAAACACGCAGTGCATCCCGAATTAGTTCACCTCATTATTGACGATGCCCAGCATGAGCCAGTTTCAGCTGATCCTGAGCGTTTCAGCTCTTGGCTCAGGCTGGTGCGTGCAACTGCTACAGCTCATAAGTATCTTACATTACTGCGAATGCGTAGTCTAACTCGAAGGGGCTTATGTGTAGATAATTTAGTTCGATTAGAGGGAGGGCTGTGTACCTTTATGTTTCAGCCTTCGAGTCAATGGCAACAGTTCGCTGCCCCGAGGTCCTCACATGTGTCAGCTAGAGATTTGACCGCCGCTGACATTCGTCTAGCAGAGACGCACGTCTTGCTCAAGTCCCAATTGGTCTCATTTCCCAGCGAGATGAGGCACCTCAATTTTCGTCCTCCTCAGCTCTTGCCACGCTCCAGTCGCTTGTCGAAACTAGCGGTTCTCATCGGAGAAGATAGACTGATGCGATTGTCCGGCCGCATTAAAGCGGCGTCACACATACGTCATGAAACTAAAAGTCCGATTGTACTGGACGGAAGACACCCAGCAGTGCGCTTGCTTGTGGAACACCATCATAGGAGGGCCGCCCACGCCAATACAGAGACAGTGGTCAATGAGCTCCGGCAAGATTACCATTTGTTGAGCCTGAGAAGTTCAGTCCGCGCAGTTGCCTTTCACTGCCAGTTTTGCCGCATTCGCCGAGCCATGAACTTCGAGCCACCGACAGGAGACTTACCCGAGGCACGTTTGGGACACCACAAGCGCCCGTTTACGTTCACGGGGCTCGATTACTATGGACCGGTTCAAGTCTCTATCGGCCGAAGACGAGAGAAAAGATATGTCGCCCTCTTCACTTGCCTCGTCGTTCGTGCTGTGCATTTGGAAGTGGTTGACAGTTTGACCACGGACTCCGCAATTATGAGCCTCCGCCGTTTCATAGCCCGGCGAGGCACGCCAGCGGAGCTCTGGTCAGACAACGGAACCGCTTTCGTAGGCGCCAACCGAGAGCTGCGTCGCCTGTACGCCGAAGCCACAGCCCAGTACACAGCTTCAGAGAAAATTAACTGGCGTTTTATACCACCAGCCGCTCCTTTTATGGGCGGAGCTTGGGAAAGACTGGTGAAGAGCGTAAAAGTGGCTCTCAAGGTGACACTCACAGAACGTGCCCCAACGGACGAGGTGCTTCGCACGCTTCTGGCAGAGGCTGAGGCACTTGTCAACTCCCGTCCACTCACTCATGTCACCATCGATCATAACAGTGAAGAAGCGCTCACTCCCACGCACTTTCTTCTGGCTGCGTCTTCAGGTCGTCCGATACCAGCGACGTTATCGGACTCGGACTTTGCCTCGAGAAGTAGCTGGCGCAAGGCCGTTCGATTGGCAGACCATTTTTGGCAGCGATGGGTCAAGGAATACCTGCCAACACTCATCCCAAGACGCGGACGTGGGATAGCTCCTGAGGTGGCCGTTGGCGACGTGGTGTTGATCGCTGATCCAAACTCACCTAGAGGCACCTGGCCACGGGGGCGGGTGACAGCAGTTTTTCCGGGCCCCGACGGCGTAATCCGGGTTGCTGATGTTCGCACCCTGATGGGCATCATGCGGCGGCCCCTCCGTAAGCTGGTGAAGCTGCCTTTATAGAAAGAGGGAAGAATGTGCACGACGCACCTTTTTGGAAGCTTTTTACCTTTTTATATATTTTTGTATTATTTTGTACTTTTGTTTTAGAATATGTCAAGCAGTGAGTTTTGTATTGTCATTAGGTGTGGTCGGTTATGGTTTTGCTCGATTAAAGTCTGTTTCGGAATCAGTGCCTATCATTTAAAGAAACGCAGCAGCTACAGAACGCATGCGCTCGTTTTTGTTTACGAGTCCCTCCCCGGTCCCACATCACTTCTCTTGAACGCCGCTAACTTGCTGAACATGCCTGCACGCCGGCGCCTGCATCTGGCCTATCTGCTGTTCGGGGTGGTAAGGCACGAAACCCCATCTTACCTTCTTCGAAAGCTGGTATGGTCCAAAAGTGCACGTTCATTCAAGGCAATGGCCATCATACTCGTACCTATGCACCGCACCGCTGCTTTCCGAGGTAGCTTCAAGTTCGCGCCGTCTAAGTGCTGGAATGATATCCCCGCCCCTATCCAAGGGGCGCTTAGCAGATACACCTTTAAGCTTATGCCTAAAGGTTATTTGTTGACGCTCCAAAAATCAAAATCCTAATCCAGCACTGTGACAGCGAAAATATGCCAATTGCTCATATTTTATTTTATTATTTTTTATGTAGTTGTTGTTTTCGTTTCAGAAGGAAGAATTAATTTAAATGTGTAATGGTAATTATTATTGTCTTGATTTGATTGATGCTGCGTAGGTAGTAATGTTTAGTATTTTACACCCCACTTCGTATTTAAATAATTCAAATGATAAATGATTTATCATTTGAATCATTTATCACAAAACACTTGTTACATGGTATGGGGTAAGTATATCTGTTGCCGTCAGATTATCAACACCGTCAGTTTATAATCTAACTCGCGATATTTTTATTGAACTGTCAAAACCGTTCACAATTTAACGCATTATTTTTCGTTAGTTTATAAACTATATACTAACGAATATTTGTTCCTGAGTCATGGATGTTTTCTATGTATTTAAGTATTTATTTATCTATATAAGTATCTATATCGTCGTCTAGTACCCAATAGTACAAGCTTTGCTTAGTTTGGGACTAGGTTGATTTGTGTAAGATTGTCCGCAAATATTTATAATATTTATAATGATATTTATAATATTTATATTTATAATATATGTCAATGACTGTGTGTGTGTGTCTTGTAAACTAACGAAAAATAATACGTTAAATTGTGAACGGTTTTGACAGTTCACAATTTTACGTCAGTTTATAATATCTTGAGTTAGATTATAAACTGACGATTTTGATAATCTAACGGTGACATATCCATCAGACTCCAAACTAGGCTTAACGCATTCACTGCCACCTCCTTTTCCTGGGCATTCGCCAGGTGCCACACTTTTTAAAATGTACTTTATGTAATGCACTTTACGTAATTACGAACGCGTCTGTGCGTCGATGGCACACGGTGAAAGTCACTGGAACGCACATACGCGTCGGTGGCAGTGAATGCGTTAAGGGGACGTAGGTTCGTGGTCTTCTCTCCCTCTCACTGAGCATAAGCGTGAGCGAGATGGAACTGCGTGTTTGGAAGCGCGGGTATTGATATTTTGTGTGCGTTTTATTAAATAAAAAAGTAATAGCTGATTTCCCTCAAACATGGCATTGCCGATTTTTAGAACCAATTTTAATATGTTTAGCTGTTGTGCATAATTTGTTACGATTTTTTTAAGCGTATTTTAGACCTATGTTTGTGATTTTTTTCTATCGAGCGAAAGTCAAAAACTCAGGATTAGCTGATTTCCCTCGAGAAAGGCTTCAAGATTGCTAATTCAATTTAGGGCAGCCGTATTATAATCCAAACAAGAGCTACGATTTTTTTTAAATCTGTTTTTGGAGCTCACGTCGCCTTGCGAATAAACATGATTTACCGTAGTGTTAAGGAAATGTAGGTACTTGGTTATATAGTTTAGATAATTAATACTAGTCGGGTTGGTATATAAACTAAATTCTGTTGAGTGTGTGTGTGTGTGTGTGTGTGTGTGTGTGTGTGTGTGTGTGGTGTGTGGTGTGTGTGTGTGTGTGTGTGTGTGTGTGTGTGTGTGTGTGTGTGTGTGTGTGTGTGTGTGTGTGTGTGTGTGTGTGTGTGTGTGTGTGTGTGTGTGTGTGTGTGTGTGTGTGTGTGTGTGTGTGTGTGTGTGTGTGTGTGTTTGTGTGTATGTGTGTGAGTGAGTGTGAGTGTGAGTGTGAGTGTGTGCGTGTGTGTGCGTGTGTGCGTGTGTGTGTGTGTGTGTGTGTGTGTGTGTGTGTGTGTGTGTGTGTGTGTGTGTGTGTGTGTGTGTGTGTGTGTGTGTGTGTGTGTGTGTGTGTGTGTGTTTAATGTTCTGGTATTTGCAGATGTTTCTCTCTCTCGGCTATCCCAATAATATATTAGTCATCATCATATATTTAAGAGCCAGGCTCTTGTCAGTGTCAATTTCCATTCGTCTCTATTCTCAGCTTTCTTTTTGACATATTGATCTTAATCTCCACTTATAATAAATCTCTTAATTAAAAAAAGAATCAGCCAGTTTGAAACTAAGCTTTGCGCGGTTCGAATGTTCTCAGCATCCCATGAACGGAAAAATATGAAACATTTTATATAGGTACATTATTATTCTAGCTGCAACTTAGGATAGTTTTTATCCGACTGCGACAGTTAATTAATTTTCCGAAATATACGACTTCATTTAATTTTTCATTTATTTTTATTGAAATCAAACGCTGCTCCAACTGTCAGCTATAAGAACCGTCAAATTTTCGTCAAAATGGCGGAATTGCTTTGCCTTTCACTTATTAATAATTTAAATCCCGTCTACGATAGACCTTTACGAGACAAATGCTAAAATATAAACCATAAAAAAATATTCGATTCTGATATGAGAACTTATATGCGCAAATGTCGTTTTATGTCGTAATTTCAATAAATGAAATCAACAAATTTGAACAATATAATTAACACGAATTTGTTTTTTTTGAATGACAATGGCACGCGCTCGGCGCATTCAGCCAAAGTACCTGCGGCGCTACCACGAAAACCGATACTCAATGTTCATATATTTGCATCCCTGTCACTCGAGTATAGTTAGTGCGATAGAGATAGAGATACCCGAATATTTTCGAATTCCGAAGTTCGTGGTTATAGCTCAGGAATCGAAAATATGGTAAATAATCATAATGTATTTTCTCGAAAAAGAATTTAAAATAAATATAGTCAAATGGAGAAAAAAACAAAGCAAGAGGTTATATAGGTAATGATTAAGTTATAAGAGTCCAAAGTTTTAAGAGGGGGTATGTTCTGTCCCTTTTCCGCAAAACGCACCTTCATATGAAACGATTGTTTTTTACTATGACGCTCGAGTATATTGACGTCACAGTCCCTCATCGTTTTCTCACTCTAACAAGCGACATTAAAACGGATGTAGCTTCATAATTTTTTGAGATATTTGAATGGGAGTTTCATTATCTTCTATCTATTTATCTATACATATAATAAAGCTGAAGAGGGTCGAAAGTCTGTACATGGAAGTAATTCGAAAAAAAATTGGCTAGGGATACTTAAAATCGATAACAGAACACGTTCCAACAGTTTTTAGAATTTTTGTCTGTTTGTCTGTTTATCTGTTTGTCTGTTTATCTGTTTGTCTGTTTATCTGTTTATCTGTTTTTCTGTTTATCTGTTTGTCTGTTTATGTGACCGCGCATCACGTGAAAACGGCTTTACCGATTTAGATGAAATTTGGTATATAGATAGTTTGAGTCCTGAGGAAGGACATAGGGTAGTTTTTATCCCGGAAATAAATCCCTAAGGGGATGAAATAGGGGTGAAAATGTGGATAAATCCCATTCAGTTAAAATTTGGTAAAGAGATAGAAGGAGTCCCAGGGAAGGACAATGCATAGTTTTTATCCAGAAAAATCATCTCCTGAGGGGGTGAAATGAGGAGTGAAAATTTGGATAGAACCCATTTAGATGAAATTTGGTATGGAGATAGTTAGTCCTGGGGAAGGACCTAAAATAATTTTTAGTCCAGAAATCATCTCCTAAGGGGGTGAAATGGGGGATGAAAATTTGGATGGAACCCATTTACGGTATAGCGAGTTGGAGTTCTGGGGAAGCACATAGGATAGTTTTATCCCGAAAATCACCCCCTTAAGGGATGAAAATTTGGATGTGATGTGACCTTTTTAGATGAAATTTGGTTAATTTAATTTAATGTAAATTATTTATTTCAGACTTAGTCCATATCATGTTAGTAACAATAAAAACTTATAAAACTTAAGTTCACAGTTAAGAGATAGTTTGAGTGCTGGGAATTGGGGGGTGAAAATTTGGATGGAAACCATTTCGATGGAATTTGGTATAGAGATGGTTTGAGTCCTGGGCAAGGACAAAGCGTAGTTTTAATTCCGGAAATCATCCTCTAAGGGAGTGAAATGGTGGTTTAAATTTGGATTAGGATGAAATTTGGTGCCTATAGAGATAGTTTTACTCGCGTAGAAGAACAACGAATAGCTTTTGTCCCGAAAAAAATCCTCCAAGGGCATAAAATAGGGGGTGAAAATTTGGATGTACCCTATTTGGATGAAATTTGGTATAGAGATAGTTTGGGGTTCCGATAAAGGATAATGCATAGTTTATGGAACTCATTTAGTTGAAATCTGGTTAAGAGATAATTTGAGTCCTGGGAAAGGACATCTGATAGTTTTATTCCGGATATCATTCCCTAAGGGGGTGAAATGGGGGTGAACATTTAGTATAGCGATAGTTGGGAGTCCTGGGGAAGGACAAAGGATAGTTTTATTCCGAAAATCCTCCCCTAAGGGGTGAAAATTTGGATGTGAGTGACCCATTTAAAATAAATTTGGTTAACAGATAGTTTGAGTTCCGGAAAAGGACATAGGATAGTTTTTATCCCGGAAATGATCTCTTAAGGGGGTGAAATGGGGGTTGAATATTTGTATGAAGCTACTATACAACCCATTTAGATAAAACTTTGTATAGAGGTAGTTAGTAGGCGCGGCGTTGGTAGGCACAAGGTAGACTGATGACCTGGTAAAGGTCGCAAGAATCCGCTGGATGCGGGTGGCGCAGGATTGGTCACTTTGGAACTCTTTGGGGGAGGCCTATGTCCAGCAGTGGACGTCTTTCGGCTGATATGATGATGATGATAAATGATAATAATGATAAAGATAGTTTGAGTCTCGGGTAAGGACATATGATAGTTTTTATATCGGAAATCTACCCCTAAAAGGGAAATGGAGGGTGAAAGTTTGTATCGAGCTACGATATAAACGAGTTCTACGCGGACGAAGTCGCGGGCAAAAGCTAGTATATTAATATGTAGTTTAAATATTAACACTGTATGGCGTTTCCGTGAGTCACCAACGGTGCTGGCTGAAAATCAGCGCTGTAGGTGTCTGACACCTCAGCATAATGCTGAGCCAGTGTCCGGTTCACTGCCGCAGAGACATGCTTGTTTCATGTTTTTTCTTGTTTATTTTATTGTTTAATATGTGTGTCCTGTGTGTTTGTGAACAAATGTTTCTTTCTTTCTTTCGTATAGGTACACATACAACATAGTAAAATATAATGAAACCCATAATAACTATCCACAAGCTTCAAAATAAAATGAAAGTGTGGCTGTACACGTTTCTGCTATTACTTATTTTTTATTAACCGACTTCTTAAAAGGAGGAGGAGGCCATTGTCACCAAGTCAGGCTCTGATGATGGGATCCCAGGGAAATTGAGGGCAACACTCAAATTTTATGGGCACGCGCGTAGTGATTTCGGTATTTTCTATTATAACTCGTGTATTTACCCTCGAAAACCGTAATTTTGGTGAAGTGGAACTGATGATGTCAAGACCACAGATGACTTATGGAACTCCTCAAAGATGTAAAGTACGTCAAAGATTCTGACATGATTCCGTTGAAGTAGCAACTAAGAAGTGTTAATTCTGAGATCCTTGAGGAATCGACGGAACTCCTCAAATATTATCAGCCCACATATAGCGACTTGGGTTTGTTCTGTAATAATCAACGCATTTCCTCTCGGAAAGCAGTTCATGTGGTAAATTGGAAAGGAAATGTGGAAATTTTCATGTATGTACCATGTGGCTTGGCGAAGTACTGAATTAAAGTCGGTTTAAACTTTGTTTTTAAAGTAAATTATTACGTTTCAGCCCTAGGGGCGACATATGCATCACTTTGAACCCGCTGTTTAGATAAACAATGACCTACTTTCAGAGTATGAAAAATATATATAACAATTTGCTGCATTGCATTTGCTATTGGACCCCATAAAGTTGGTGAAGTGGAACTGATGATGATGACCACATCTATTTAGTTATTCCATAACGTAGATACTTTACATCCCAATGAATTTCATTTAGATAGCGACTAATGTTCATCAAAAGACACAATACAAAGGCAAGTATAGGATCTTTGAGGAATCGAAAGATCTTTTCAGATATTATCGGTCCACCACATACAGCGATTTGCGTATTTTCTTCCCTAATCCATGCATTTGCTCTCGGAAAGCAGTGCATGTGGTAAAGTGAGAATGTGCATGTATGTGTTATGGAAAGGTCAAAATTGAGGCCTTTTTTTGTTCAGAAATCGTTTTTTTAACTTAGCTGACCAGTTCAAACAAAATTACTTACTTACATTAAAACTGGAATCCACAAACAATCCAAATACATTTCCATGTTTAGAATGAACTAGGTATTTAATTACTACCAAACTGTCAACTCTTTTGTCTCAAATGCAATCGGCAACAGTTACGAGTAGTACCGTTAGACCATGTTTGAAAGATAAAGTTCTCTTTGCCAAGGTTGGCCTTACTGCCTTGACCTTTTTTGTCAAACCACTAAGTGTTATCGTAATTAGGCCAAATATGTTGTATTTGAATGAGGCAACGTGTTTTCATTGAACAATTGTAGTATATTTTTACAAGGTTCAATGCTATATAATGATCGTTAATACACGGAAATTTAAGTATGTAGTTATTTCGTGGCATCGACACTTAATAATCCTCTTATTTCATAATTATTTTATTGTAATTGCGCTGCATTTATTTTTACAATGATTTATCATATAAAGTAAGTCTGAAACTAAATAAACCCAAAGTCGGCTTTCTATATTAAATCAGCACTTACCTAAATTAAATAGACTCCGAGTTGTTTTTCTTAAGCACCTCTTAAGGTCAGGATTATTTATGCTGAGTATCATTAATATCCTAATTGTGACAGATTTTGACTTATGAATTTTAAAAGGTTTTATTTTAATAAGAGTACTAAGGTGGATATTTTCGGGATGTTTTTCGGGATTTATTCACGCAATTCTTAACAAATTTTGAAGTAATGTTCTTTATTTAGATTCGTGTCAACAAAAACAAAAATCATTCCTAGCGTTATTCCCGGTTGTGCCCTAAAGGAGCGCGGGCCGGGGCCCGCTTTGACGCCTGAAATAAAGAAAGCAGACATTTATTCACTACACAAAATACACACAGAGACAAAGGGAGTAGACATACATTACAATTTGACACATCGTCGGTGCGAATTCAAAAATCGCTATGTATTTTTACTCTACTTTTCAGGAGACGAAAAAAACTGTTTAAATCGGAACTGCGCAGTTTTCTTATATGAGAAGTATTTTTTTTATTATAGATAAAAGGATTTTACATGATATGATGGGTGGGTTTCGTTTGTAATATTTTACAATATCAAGGAAAAACTAAAATCTAGCCACATGACGATTTAAATTTGGTTCATTTTAAATCGCTATGTGTTTTTCCTATACATGACGAGATTCTACGATTGGTTTGTAGTGCAATAAAGGTTTGGAATAAGTCAATAACGGTTAAGTCAACTTATTCATATAAACGGTAACTAAGTAAAGTATTCAGCATTTATTTAAAATAGAGAGAGAGAGAGAGAGAGTCTCGAGGTTACTGATGGTAGGTAGGTACTACGGATTTGATGCTCAGATCCAAAAACAACATATTTCGACTAATCCCAAACCTAATCCCAAGATTTGGAATAGGCACTAGTTTTACGAAAGCGATTTGCATCTGACCTTCCAACCCAGAGGGAAATGTTTTCCTTTACCGAAAAGCTAAAGATAAATATTCCGTACATAAGTTCCGATAATTTACTTTAATAATTTACATTCAAAACAAATTTTTAACCGACTTCAATTCAGAACTCCGCCAAGCCACATTAACATTTCCACATTTTTTTTCCAATTTACCACATGAACTGATTTTCGAGAACAAAAGCGTTGATTTTTAGACCAATAAACCAAATCGCTGTATGTGGGCCGATAATATTTGAGGACTTCCGTCGATTCCTCAAGGATCTCAGAATTACCTTTGGCACTTCATTGTTTGCTATTTCAACGGAATAATATCAGAATCTGTGACGTACTTATATAGTTTGAAGTACATCATTGAGAAGTTCCATAAGCCATCTGTGGTCTTTATCATCACTTCCACTTCACCAAATTTATGATTTCCGGGTGTAAATACACGAGTTATAATAGAAAATACCGAAATTACTATACGCGTGCCTAATATATTTGAGGAGTTCCCTCAATTCCTCATGGTTCCCATCATCCAACTGGGGTTTTGGAAACAATAGGACCAATCTGGAAGGACTTTCAGTTAAAAAAAGAATTGTACGAATCGGTTCATAAATGACGGAGTTCTGAGGTAACAAACATTAAAAATAAAAATAATAAATAAAAAATACATCCGAATTGAGAACCTCCTCTTTTTTTTTAGATCGGTTAAAAAGAAAGTTTTAACCGACTTCAATTTAGTAGGTACCTACTCCGCCAAGCCACATGAATATTTCCACATTTTCTTTCCACTTTACCACATGAACTGCTTTCTGAGAGTAGGTAAATAAGTACCTACGTTGATTATTTATTAGAGACTAAAACCATATCACCGTATGTGGGCCGATAATGTTTGAGGACTTCCGTCGATTTGGTACACTTGACGTTTAGCACTTCATTAGTTGCATTTTCAACGGAATCATATCAGAATTTGTAACGTACTTTTAATTAAAAAGTTTTTACGAATCCGCTCATAAATGACGGAGTTCTGAGGTAACACACATAAAAAAAAGATATAAAAAAAAATACAACCGAACCGTTGAGAACCTACTCCTTTTCTTTAAGTCGGTTAAAAAACTCATTGGTACAAGCCGGGCTTCGAACGCGCGACCGCCACTTGACAGCCGCATGCCTGAACCACTACCACTAGGCTAGTAATAATATGGTAATTAATAAAAAAAAGTGTTATGTAGAAGCAAAGCGATACACATGATTTGGATTAAATTAAACAGTTCAGATAGGTAATGTATATTTTCATCACACTTGCTCATAAATGGTGTTATTCCTTACCTGTATACAGAAGGACAATGGCCTAAATTGTTCCCGCGGGAAATAATGGCCCCAAGGGAGTAATGAGCTTGTGTGTGATCTGATTGGTTAAGCAAATCTGGACGGCAAGAATTCTGCTCTGTGATTGGTTGGAAAATAAAATCGAGCATGTGGTTCTTGCAGGGCATGCTGCATGAACCACATGCTCCATGCTCTGTGATTGGTTGAAATATTGAAGCTCCGCCCTCCACTCGCACTGATCTAGAAGTGAAGTTGTCAATTTCGTCAACATTTGATTGATGCGCTTGTATAAATATTGTTCTGTCTTTTGTTGGTTATTTATTTCCTCGCAAATGTGATGAAAAACATTGTACGTATAACACGGGCGTAAGAATATTGCAAACTCGAGTCATCAAAAGCCCTCCGCCTTACGGCGTCTGGCTCCTGACAGACTCTCGTTTGCAATATTCCTCATACGCCCCTTGTTAAACAATGTACTATTTTTAAACGTTACCTTGTTGTCATTCGACTCTGATACCTATTGTTTTAAAAATATAAAAGGCCGATAACCGTTTTTTCTACTCATGTACCGTAATCTGTCATTTATATAGGCTGTAGCTCAAATTTAATGACACCAATAATAAGTCGTCGAAAAACTCTATGCTCTATGGCCCAAAAACGTACTGTTTAGCGTACTTTTTTGGTTCATATAATATTTTTCATAAAAGCACTGTTTAACTTTTTTTTAATCAGCCGCTATATTGCAGTGATGCCAACTTCATAAACAAATATTTCGAAATAAAAGTATTTATTTATGATTTTACATTTGTACCTATATTATAAATTATTTACTACAATAATAATAAATAATCATCTATTGTGTGTTAAATTACATGATTTATACATTCTTGGTATTATTTATGAAAATAAACAGTTCGAATTCGGTCCGGGTCCGGATTCGGTTTGGTTCGGATGGCAAGTGCAAACAAAACAAACCATAAGCAAGAGCTGTCACATTTCCGATTTCCCACCAAAATACAGTTCAAAATGAAAACACGAAAGATGATAAACTTAGTCCTAAACTATTATAGTAGTTTATGTGACTGTACATAATGCCTAATTATGTACAGTTACATTCACTTATTTATCTATCCACATATCATAAGCCTCCATGATGCATTCAGGAGCCGCTAATTATGACCGGCATCGCGGCTTTGTTTTCTGGCAGCTGTCATAGTTTATTTTTAATTCAGAGACAAACTAGAGTCGGATCCAACTAATCCAACCATCATAACGTTCAATACTTTACTTACGTGCGACATTTGTCAAATTTGTATGCAAATTAACAATTCATTTCGAACTAAACGTCATCTCGACTGATATTAGAATAGAGGTTAAATCAAATTTCTTTGTTTTTAGAGACGTTCGAAATTTGAATGAAATAATATTATCGAAATCGATGTTATTATTTAGCAATCATAACATTTTCACAGATAAGAAATTTGTTCTAACAAAACTGTCTATTTTTATGGTGATCATAATGTGCGGTTCTTGAACGCATCATGGAGGGTTTATGATATTTGGATAGATAAAGATTTTTTTTCTACTCGTCGACTTTAATCTTTGAATTAAGATTTCGTACACGAAACTAAAATCACATACTTTTTGATCCAGGAGCTCCACGAGCTCGTCACGGAGCTCGTATGGTTTTATAAGATAACCGCCAGCAGTCATCTTATGAATCCAGGAACTGTATAAGATAACTGTGAAGACATCAACGCGCAAATATACTGAGCTGCTGCGCTTCATTTCATCAGGGCGATTTTCAATAGATACCAAGTTTGTTTAATAAATTATTATTTCCGTTGACTCGTATAAAAAGTATTGTATACAATAGTTATTTAATTAGCTTTTTAAGTTTACGTACGAGACCTTAATTAGGCCACTTAGCCGTGGTACTCGACTTAAAAAGCATACATCTACTATTATACTGTCAATAGAGGCACAAATTTTATATGTCGAGGTAATAATCCTAAAGTATTTATTTTATAGTAAATAATAGATACCTAATACATATTGAATATTTACAAGCAAGTATCGCTTTTTTGCCAACCATAAACTTAGCTATGAAAACTGCACTATTTTCACTTAATCGAAAAACTTGCTGCGAAACCTTATATTTAAGTATTTTAAAAGGCCTATCGATTGATGTGCCACATGTGGACATACGATGTTTTTCTTTTTTTTGACTTGCAGTTATATTGTATGGAGTGCACCTCTAAAATATTTTTTTTTGTCATTTCATTTTAGAATTATGTAGCGGCTAATAGGTAAAATACACCTATCCTCTAAGTTTTATTCAAATACACTTTATAGTTTTCGAGTAAAATGCCTGAAGCCTCGTTTTCAACCACGGTTTGTCGCTAAACCGAATTAATATGTTTTGGTACTCATTAGACGCGTAATTTCATGTTCTTTAATTTTTAGTGTGTAACTTTTCGCTAGGATGCACCGTATATAAGCTACGAGTGAGAAACCAAAAAAAGTCCCAAAATTTCGAGGATTTGTGGCTGCCAAAAGTTGTCCCAAGAAATCTGGTGTAACCATTTTTGATATTTGCTCGGTTATATCGATGTAAACAATATTTAAAAAAAAATCTTCTACACCACCTTTTGCAACGTCCCCCTGCTTTGAACCTCTACGGACTGGCGTAAACGGCCATCGGTTCTAGGTGCAATGTGCCCCGCCCACTGCCACATAAGTTTAGCAATTCGGAGGGCTATATTGGTTACCTTGATTCTGCTGCGGATAGCCTCATTTCTGATGCGATCACGCAGAGAAACTCCCAGCATACCCCTCTCCATTGCCCTTTGCGTGACTTTGAGCCTTCTTATGAGTTCGTTTCCGTGCCATATGTCATCACTGGCAACACACACTGGTCAAAGACTCTCGTCTTGAGACACTGCGGAATATTGGAAGAATAGATGTGCCGTAGCTTCCCGAATGCTGCCCAGCCGAGTCGGATTCGACGATTGACCTCTTTCTCAAAGTTGGACCTACCTAACTGGACAGTCTGTCCTAGGTATACATAATCGTCTACAACTTCGAACGTAAAGTGTCCGATTGAAATGGGAGTTGGTACTACATGGACGTTTGACATGATCTTCGTCTTATCCATGTTCATCCGTAGACCAACTCGCTCGGAAGCTTTACTGAGGTCATCGAGCATAGTACTCAAGTCCTCAATGGTCTACTATATCATCAGCAAACCGAAGGTGAGTGATGTACTCGCCGTTGATGTTGATGCCTAACCTTCTCCAGTCCGGAGTCTTGAAAACGTCTTCCAGTGCAGCGCTGAACAGTTTTGGGGAAATAACATCCCCTTGTCTGACACCCCGCTGCAGCGGAATAGGCTTCGAGCTCTGATCCTGAAGTCGGACTTACATAGTGGCGTTCTCGTACAAACACTTCAGTACTTCGATATAGCGGCAGTCTACTTGGCACCGCTGGAGAGACTGTAATACAGCCCAGGTTTCGACCGAATCGAAGGCTTTCTCGTAGCCAACGAACGCTAAACAGAGGGGCAGGTTATACTCCTCAGTCATCTGTATAACCTGGCAGAGCGTGTGGATGTGGTCTACGGTACTAAAAACTCTTCGGGAGGCTGGAAGTCATCAAGCCTGCGTGCGAGACGATTTGTAATGACAGTTGAAAACAGCTTATAGACATGGCTCAGAAGTGAGATGGGTCGGTAGTTCTTCAGCAGGGTGTTGTCACCCTTTTTGAAGAACAGCACCACCTCACCTCTGTTCCACGCCTTTGGCGTTCTCCCTTCCAGTAAGACGATGTCGAACAACTTCTGAAGGGACGTAAGGATCGGTTTTCCACCCGCCTTCAGGAGTTCGGCTGTAATTCCGTCTTCACCGGGTGCCTTGCTGTTACTCTTAATCATATGTAATAATTTCAGAATTTTCGCTTGTTAAACTTCGGAGACAGGGGGGGTGGGGTATTTTTATCAACATATTTCTTAATATATCAAAATCTAACCACCGTGGAAAAAAAATTAAAACAGTTTTAGAAATCGCAAATCAAGCTCTTTCATATGATACCCCATTTGATCTATTAACTAGACTTTTACTTTTTAACCCCCCCTCATATTCGTGATTTACACAGAAAATTAAAATGTATACTTAATTTTTTTAGTTTCCATACACGTGTCTTAATCTTATTAACAGTTGTTCCAAATTTCAAATTGATAGCTTAAGTAGTTCCTGAGATATTTAACGTTGTGACAGACGGACAGAGTCACACCATAAGGATTCCTTTTTAGGGTTCCGTACTCAAAGAGTGAAACGGGACCCTATTACTAAGTAAGTAAGTAAGTAAGTAATTTATTTTGTGAAACATAGGTATGTATACATTGTAGATCTTAAATTAGGTTGAGAGTCCTCTATGTTCTACCTTGCGGCGTACAAAAAAATAAAACAGGAAAACAATTACAATAATAAATGGCACATGTGTTCTTATATTAAATACCTATATATGTCAAACAGATTTAAACATATAAATTAGCAGCGTAACTGCTTTATACAAAATCAATAGTAAATAGATGTCATACATAATTAAGAACAAAAATAAAAATAAGGAATGTCACGATTACAGATTTAGAAAATAAAAAAAAAAATCAATATATAATAATAATTACAGTTCACAATGTCAAGAGAATTCTATTTTAAACATGACAATAAATTGAAATTATATAAACATGCAATTAGACTTGGTCATTAAACTCCGCTAAATTAAGACTCCGCTGTCCGTCTGTCTGTCACCAGGCTGTATCTCACTGATACCGTGATAGTTCCAGATGATGTATTTCTGTTGCCGCTATAACAACAAATACTAAAAACAGAATAAAATAAGTATTTTTATTGATAATGGTACGGTATCCTACGTTCGCGAGTGCGACTCGCACTTGGCCGGTTTTTTATCTTTTTGGTACGGAACCCTAAAACTGTCATGATCATGATGCAGCAACAGGGATTGCGAATTCTTGATCCTATTGTTAAATACCTACGTTTGTATTGTACCTACAACTTAACATTTATTATACCTACCCGAAAGATCTGATTTGAAATTATTTTATTAGGTGTCCTCTCCGGGTAACGATGTCACGGTAGCTACGTGTAAGAGGACAATACAACTGCCAATGTACAATCCGGCCGATTGGAGTTTGGAATATCGAAAACGATCAAGGAAGCGGAGGCAGGTTCCCTACAGAGGACGGTTCAGAGGACAAACTCAGTCTCAATATTTGGCAATCGATCAGGGGGCAAGCAAGGATGACGGCAAAGCGGAAGCAATCTCGGCAGCGGACACGTCTAAAGCTATTGTCAGTATGTATCAAAAATTTCCTACCTTAAGATCTTATTTCCAGTTAGGTACCTAATGGGTAATATTGGTGTGTCTCGAACGTACTCCAAATGCATTAATAACCGCCTTTTCACTTCGAAAGTATTGACAATGCGTGCCTATACGATTATGAATCAAGATTTCGTATTAGCACCTATTGAGAACATATTTATGATTTACAAAACGTTTTAATTTGACCAATCAAAATACTTCACCATGTTAAATCCACCAATATACACATCGACAGCCAATCGGACCGTTGGGTTTTTTGGTATGTATATTTTTGATAATACCCAAATAGAATAAAACAACCCCAACGGAAATAAAACTAAAATAGTTTATGTATCCATTTAGTTGCACTCTATAGTTATGAGGTAACAAAAGTTAAAATATAACCCACGAATTTCATATTCCAGTAACTTTACATCCAGAGCATGCGTCAAATCCAGTAGTTTTTATTTTTTGCAGACTTGTTTATGATGTTGGCCCAATGAATAATCCAAGTTTGTGACCTCGAGCGCCGAACGCAACTTTGTCAAAAATCGAAAATACCGTGAAAGTTTTTAATATAACCCTAAAGGACTAGTTTTTGATAGTACCTTCACAGGACGTTTTAAAAAAAGACTAGATTTGCTACAATATGAGACTAGAATTGTCTCTGTAGACATAATAGTTTCCGAGATAAAACCTTTCAAAGTTTATAATTTTTCGAACTTCGCAACACTAGCAAACACCGTCAGGGGTACTTGGAACTGCATCCCGCTAGAGTTGTTCGAGCGACGTCTGAAATATTGCAAAAAATTACGAAGTATAGTTGTTATTTTCTAAGCCGTCCGTTCCGCACTAAAGAACGCCGCACTGCAGAACGGACGGCTTAGAAAATAACAACTATACGAAAAAATTATGAATTTTGAAAAGCTTTATCTCGGACAGTATTGGGTCTACAGAGACAATTCTAGTCTCATATTGTATCAAATTTAGTCCATGTACTTTAAAAACGTCCTTAAAAGGTTCTACTCGTATCAAAAACGAGTCCTTTAGGGATTTCGCGGTATTTTCGATTTTTGGCAAAGTTGCGTTCGGCGCTCGAGGTCATTGGGCCAACATCATAAACAAGTCTGCAAAAAATCAGAACTACCGGATTTAACGCAAACGACCCCGTACTTTCAGGGATTTAGGAATCAATAAACTCGTCACACCAAAATTTTGTTATAATCGGTCACACCGCCAAAAGCAGTATTATTTGTTTCAACTCGTCAAACTAGATTTAGTTATATTAAGTCACATCATAATTTTGTAGCTATTGGTCACACTGCAAATCTGTTCTTATTCGTCATCTCGTCAAAAAGTCTAACTGGTCACAAGGAGGATACCTAGACATACGAGTATTTCACCTCCCACCAAACGTGTGGTTAGGTTACGTTAGGTTATTGCCTGAACATTAAGGTCGTGTATAGATATTTTTTTCACTTTGGTTGTATTTACATCTTTGTTGCTGACTGTACAAAGCGGTGGCTATGGCGAAAATCATATCCCCATAGGTGGTACAGTTAGCAGCAAAAATGTACATACGTTTGTAGTGCCAAAAATATGTACACATTTACACCTTATTTCCTGAACATTAGGATTGAAAAATTGTTTCGAAGTCTCAATGTTTCAAGCAATGCGAACAGTTTCTCATACCGTGTAGCCTAGACACATTTTGTGAGCGTACGAGTAATAGCTTGGACGTAATACCTACTATGCGTGTAAATAAATACGTGTAAATAATAAATAACATACATGTATGTTACTTACTTATTATTTACATGTATGTCATTAATAAGTAAATATTATAAGTATGTATACTAAATAATACGAGTAAATAAATTGCTTTATTTTGCAATATTTATTGGTAGGTACACGATTATTACGATAAGATTATTGTATCAGCAATAAAGTAAACACTCGTATGTTTAGGTAGGTATCCTCCTTATGACCAGTTAGAACTTTTTGACGGGATGACGAATAAGAATAGATTTGCAGTGTGACCAATAGCTACCAAATTATGATGTGACTTAATAGTTGTGACGAGTTGAAACAAATAATACTGGTTTTGGCGGTGTGACCAATAAAAACAAATTTTTGGTGTGACGAGTTGATTCCTAAATCCTTTCAGGCGACAAACACACACACACACACACACACACACACACACACACACACAATCACACACAGCACTCACACATATACAACCACTCACACACACAAACACCCACACATACATACACACACAGGCTGGCGTATCACATACGTGTAGCCTTTCTCATTTAAGTAGAAAGTAAGAATTAATAGCCCTAAGGATATAAACTTAATTTGATTTAGCTCACTCTAAAGTACTCTAAAAAATAAACAACAGCATGTAATGGAGGAGCGGGACTTCCTGCCTGACATGGGTTTTTTACCTACTAGGAAGCCCTAACATCATCATCATCATCATCAGTCATTTTGTGACTTGTTTTTTAGGGTTCCGTAGCCCAATGGCAAAAAACGGAACCCTTATAGATTCGTCATGTCTGTCCGGCTGTCTGTCTGTCTGTCTGTCCGTCCGTATGTCACAGCCACTTTTTTTTGAAGACCTATCCATGTATGGGTTTGATGAAAAAAAAAATTTGAGTTTCAGTTCTTAGTATGGGGAACCCCAAAATTTATTGTTTTTTTTTTATATTTTCGTGTGAAAATCTTAATGCGGTTTACAGAATACATCTACTTACTTAGTTTCAACAGTATAGCTCTTATAGTTTCGGAAAAAAGTGGCTGTGACATACGGACGGACAGAAAGACAGACAGACAGACAGACATGACGAATCTATAAGGGTTCCGTTTTTTGCCGTTTGGCTACGGAACCCTTAAAACCGCATCAAAATCCGTTGCGTAGTTTTAAAGATCTAAGCATACATAGGGACAGACAGACTTTGTTTTATATTACGTAGTGATGTCCCGTATATGTATGCAATCCGCCGCGCTTGGACGATGCACGATGGGACGCGCCTTAAAACTTTGATATATATTTTGTATGTACAACACCTATGGTTTAACAAGTGAAATCAAAAGATTTTTAAAAACCCCAACTGCTTTTTGCAACTTTAATTCGTTATAAATTTTAAACGGTTATTTAGACTAAATAATAATTGAAGAAACCTAATAATGATATTGAAATACCTATTCAACTATACCCCACATGACATAGTTCGTAGAACGGGTTTTAACCGACTTCAAAAAAGGAGGAAGTTACATGTTCCACTGTATGTTTTTTTTCCGTCAATTGTAGACCGATTTCCAAAATTATTTTTTTAATCGTAAGAGTATACTCCTATGCCACCTTCCATTGTCACTAAGTCAGAATCAGATGAAGGGATTCCACGGAAATTCAGCGCAACCCTCAAATTTTATAGGCTCGCTCGCGTGTAGTAATTTCGGTATTTTCTATTTTAACTCGTGGAAATCGCATATTTGGTGAAGCGGAACCGATGATGAAGACTAGCTCAGACGGCGGCGATCACAACGCTCGCGTCTCATATTTTTGTACTTATACAAATTTTACCTACATAAACGTAGAAGCTTAAACTTAGTTTTCTTTAGCCCTTAATAGCCTGCATACAAAGTACTTTGACTTATGGAACTCCTCAAAAATGTATAAAGTACGTCAAAGATTCAGAGGCTCTAGTATAAGTTTTATCGTTACAATACGTTTTCGAACGCGTTTGCGTTTAGTTTCAATTAGTATGGCAACGCGAACAGCGCCTCTGGTGGTAACTATTAGGAACTACGTGTCGCCATACAAATTGAAACTAAAAGCAAACGCGTTCGAAAACGTATTGTATCGATAAAACGTATACTAGAGCCTCTGATATGATTCCGTTGAAGTAGCAACTAATGAAGTGTTAACTCCGCGATCCTTGAGGCATCGACGGAACTCCTCCAATATTATCATTTATCAGCCCACACATAACGACTTGGGTTTTTTCTGTAATAATACTAATAATCAACGCATTTGCTCTCATACAAAGTTGGGCAAAAGTTATCTTGAATAAGAATAAGAACAGAATTTTTATTCTTATTCCAATCGATGGGAATAAGAATAAATTCATGCGCTCGTTATTCCGGAATAAATTGAACGGGAATAATTCACGCTACTTTTATCTTAAATAAGGAATGGAATACGGAATAATTATTCCACAAATGAGGTTATTCTAACTAACCTTTTATTTAAATAAAACGTTATTTAAATAAAAGATAACTTTGTGGTATGAAAAAAAACCTCACAAAATTTTACCGACGATACCACTGGTATCGTCGGTAATTTCACGCAATGGATTTTATGACAAGTTTGGGTTCATTTGGTTTGTTTTGATGAGTTCTATACATTATACTTGGTGAAGATGGTCTGATGATGGAGTCAGGAGGTGGATAGTGGAACTCCTCAACGGCTACTTGTATATCCTCGAGTGTGGGCTCATTTGGTTTGTTTTGACGAGTTCTATACATTATACTTGGTGACGATGGTCTGATGATGGAGTCAGGAGGTGATAGTGGAACTCCTTAACGGCTTCTTGTATATTCTCGAGTGTGGGCTCATTTGGTTTGGTTTGATAAATTCTATACATTATACTTGGTGATATCGTCACCAAGTATAATGTGTAGAACTCGACAAAACAAAACAAACGAACCCAAACCTGAGGGGTATAGAAGTAGCCATTGAGGAGTTCCACTATCCACGTCCTGACTCCATCATCAGACCATCATCGCCAAGTATAAAGTGTTGAACTCGACAACACAAACCAAATGAGCCCACACTCGAGGATATACAAGTAGCCATTGAGGAGTTCCACTATCCACCTCCTGACTCCATCATCAGACCATCGTGACCATGTGTTATGCATAGAACCCGCCAAAACAAACCAAACGAACCCAAACTCGAGGGGTATACAAGTAGCCATTGAGGAGTTCCGCTCTTCACCTCCTAACTCCATCATCAGACCATCGTCACCAAGTATAATGTGTAGAACTCGACAAAACAAAACAAACGAACCCAAACTTGAGAGGTATACAAGAAGCCATTGAGGAGTTCCACTATCTACCTCCTGACTCCATCATCAGACCATCGTCACCAAGTGTTATGTTCTATACATCAACCGAGTGCCTCTATACCGATACCAAATGCGCTGTGTTTACCCCCAAGGGCCCCGAATCCGATCCGAACTACATTCGTATTCATGGAATATTATATTAAAATAAAAAATCAGGATTAGTTTTATTTGAATAAGAATAAGTTATCTTCATTCAATTTTCATTCCCAAGAATTATTCCAGACGAAAATTATTTGGAATAACTTTGACGGGGATAAAATTAACGTGATTTTATTCACGCGTTATTCTTATTCTATTCATGATTTTATTCTTGAATGCCCAACTCTGCTCTCATAGAGCAGTTCATGTGGTAAATTGGAAAGGAAATATGGAAATTTACATGTACCTACTACCTATGTTTGCTTGGCGAAGTACTGAATTGAAGTCGGTTTAAACTTTGTTTTTAAAGTAAATTATCTGTTTTACGATATGGCGTCTGGTGGACGCCATTTTGAATTATATGTTAATTTGATTACTGTCTTAATCAATTGACGATTCAAAAAAATCGATCCACGCGTTTTATCTCTAGAGTGCCACAAAGGAACAAACATACATACATACATAAACCGGTAAACACATTACGCGTAGTTGGGTAAAAAGTCACGGTAGGTCAGGTCTCATAACGATTCTGTTATACTCGTAACTGATGTTCAATTTAATGTCTATGATTTCATTGTCATTCGAGTTTTGGAACTAAGATATTAAAAAAAATATTGTGTGTAGGTACGCGGTTTTAATAATCAGATAGATAGACAATTTGACTGGCATACCTAGTTTCTTATCTATGAAATCTACGGATGCAAAGTTTAACAGCTCTAACTTATTTTTTAATTCTAACATACAGGTGGCAGAAGTGGTATGGGGCAAGCTCAAAGTCAATCGATGTATGATCCAAGTTGCGACGAGTGCATTGACCGCAACGTTCCTGGCGCAGAAAGTTTAAGACGTCCAACAGGGGGAAATAGAGTCAATAGCAACGACGCGCCCGGTGGAAGTGGAACTCATGGTGGGGATTCTTGGAACAGCCCGGGTGCACAACGAGGAACACCTGGAGAGGGCGGTAACTGGAACTCACAAAGCGGAAGACCAGGTGGACCAAACGGAATAAACTGGAATAGCCAAGGCCAAGGTGGTGGTCCAGGCGGACCAGGTGAACGTAACAGCCCCGCAGGAGACAAAAACTGGAACACACAGGGAGGCCCGGGTCGTCAAGGTGAAGGCTTAGATGGGCACGACGTGGGGCCAAGAACAGGTGGGCCAGGTGGGCTTGGAGGTTTACCTTTAGGGGGAGGAGAAACTTGGAACTCACCAGGTGGTTCGCCGGGTGTAGGTTCAAACGGACACGGGGGACCAGGACAAGTAAATAATTGGAATACACGAGGTGGTACACCGAGTAGTCCAGACGGAAGACCAGGCGGCCAAGGGAACCCACCAGGGAGCGGAAATACTTGGAATACACCACAAGGCCCACCAGGTATCCCAGGGAAAATCAATAGTTGGAACCAACAAGGTGGAAAACCAGGCGGAGGTAATAATTGGAATACCCAAGGAGGTACACCAGGTTATAACCGGAATCCACAAGGAAGTGCACCAGGTGCGGAAACTAACTGGAACACACCAGGCGGGACATCAGGAGGAGGACCAGGTGGAGTTAATAGGAATCCACAGGATGGAAGTTCCGGTAGACAAGGACCCTCCAACACATGGAATGCTCCAAACGGTACCCCAGGTGGCCAAGATAGAGGGCGAGGTGAGCATGGAGGCAGACCTGGAGATAGTGGTACTTGGAACAGTCCATATCAACCGCCGGGTGAAATACGAGGCGCCCATTGGCCACCATTCATTTCAAAAGATTGGTCAGTTCTCACGGGAGGCGTACCAGGTATTCCACAAGGTTCAACGTATTTTTGCTGTGTAGTTGGTCCAAATCCTCCCCAATTCATTGGAACAGATGGCGGCGGTTCTGGTATTAATGGCAATATCGGTCCGACAATTTTTAACATGGCACCAAACGGTCAAGGCGGGCCAGGTAGTCAAGGAGGAGGTCCGGGTAGTCAAGGAGGAGGATGGAACGGCCAAGGAGGAGGCCCGGGTAGTCAAGGGGGAAGCTCAGGTAGACAAGGAGGCCCGTCCGGAGGAGGATGGAATGGACAAGGAGGAGGCCCGGGTAGTCAAGGGGGAGGCTCAGGTGGGCAAGGAGGCCCATCAGGAGGAGGATGGAATGGACAAGGCGAAGGCCCCGGTGGTCAAGGGGGAGGTACAGGCGGGCAAGGGGGTCCTGCAGGAGGAGAATGGAATGGACAAGTAGGAGGCCCAGGTGGTCAAGGGGGAGGCTTAGGCGGGCAAGGTGGCCCTTCAGGAGGAGGATGGAATGGACAACGAGGAGGCCCAGGTAGTCAAGGAGGAGGCTCAGGCGGACAAGGTGGTCCTTCAGGAGGAGGATGGAATGGACAAGGAGGAGGCCCAGGCGAGCAAGGTGGCCCTTCAGGAGGGGGATGGAATGGACAAGGAGGAGGCCCAGGTAGTCAAGGAGGAGGCTCAGGCAGACAAGGTGGCCCGTCAGGAGGAGGATGGAATGGACAAGGTGGAGGTACAGGCGGGCAAGGTGGCCCGTCAGGAGGAGGATGGAATGGACAAGGAGGAGGCCCAGGTGGTCAAGGGGGAGGCCCAGGCGGGCAAGGTGGCCCTTCAGGGGGAGGATGGAATGGACAAGGAGGAGGCCCAGGAAATCAAGGCGGAGGCTCAGGCGGACAAGGTGCTCCTTCAGGAGAAGGAGGCCCGGGTACTCAAGGAGAAAGCTCAGGCGGACAAGGTGGTCCTTCAGGAGGAGGATGGAATGGACAAGGAGGAGGCCCAGGCGGACAAGGGGGAGGCTCAGGCGGACAAGGTCCTTCAGGAGGAGGAGGCCCGGGTAGTCTAGGGGCAGGCTCAGGCAGGCAAGGTGGCCCGTCAGGAGGAGGATGGAATGGACAAGGAGGAGGCCCTGGTGGTCTAGGAGGAGGCTCAGGCGGACAAGGTGGTCCTTCAGGAGGAGGATGGAATGGACAAGGAGGAGGCCCAAGTGGTCAAGGGGGAGGCTCAGGCGGACAAGGTCCTTCAGGAGGAGGAGGCCCGGGTAGTCAAGGGGAAGGCTCAGGCGGACAAAGGGGCCCTTCAGGAGGAGGATGGAATGGACAAGGAGGAGGCCCGGGCGGACAAGGGGGAGGCTCAGGCGGACAAGGTCCTTCAGGAGGAGGAGATCCGGGTAGTCAGGGGAGAGGCTCAGGCGGGCAAGGTGGCCCGTCAGGAGGAGGATGGAATGGACAAGGAGGGGGCCCGGGTAGTCAAGGGGGAGGCTCAGGCGGGCAAGGAGGCCCATCAGGAGGAGGATGGAATGGACAAGGCGGAGGCCCAGGTGGTCAAGGGGGAGGTACAGGCGGGCATGGGGGCCCTTCAGGAGGAGGTTGGAATGGACAAGGAGGAGGCCCAGGTGGTCAAGGAGGAGGCTCAGGCGGGCAAGGTGGCCCTTCAGGAGGAGGATGGAATGGACAAGGAGGAGGCTCAGGCGGACAAGGTGGTCCTTCAGGAGGAGGAGGCCCAGGTGGTCAAGGGGGAGGCTCAGGTGGGCAAGGTGGCCCTTCAGGAGGAGGATGGAATGGACAAGGAGGAGGCCCAGGTAGTCAAGGAGGAAACACAGGCGGGCCAGGTGGCCCGTCAGGAGGAGGATGGGATGGACAAGGGGGAGGTTCAGGCGGGCAAGGTGGCCTGTCAGGAGGAGGATGGAATGGACAAGGAGGAGGCCCAGGTGGTCAAGGGAGAGGCCCAGGTGGTCAAGGGGGAGGCCCAGGTGGGCAAGGTGGCCCTTCAGGAGGAGGATGGAGTGGACAAGGAGGAGGCCCAGGTAGTCAAGGAGGAGGCTCAGGCGGACAAGGTGGTCCTTCAGAAGGAGGAGGCCCGGGTAGTCAAGGAGGACGCTCAGGCGGGCAAGGTGGCCCGTCAGGAGGAGGATGGAATGGACATGGAGGTGGCCCGGGTGATCAAGGACTAAATGAACAAATAGTAAGTAATTATTATATAAAAATATCGCACATAATGGCACTATCACATGACACCAATATACTCATATTATCATACTAGTATTATTTTGCCATCTCCCCGTCACTTTCAAATCTTGACATCAACACAAGTAGCCCTAAATAATTTTAACGTAAAATAGAATGGGCAAAATGTAAAAAAAAATGTCGGGGAAAAAGTCCTATATGATGAAGGAGTTCAGAATTGGCGACGTGATAGGTAGAAAGCTGCCAAATTACCCCTTTACACAGGTAGGTTGTAAGAGATTCACAGGTAGAAACAAAAAAAAATGTTTCTTTGATATCCACGTTTTTTTTAGTAGGTAACCTATTAAATAAATAAATAAAAATAAATGAATATTTGGGGACAATCTTACACAAATCGACCTAGTCCCAAACTAAGCAAAGCTTGTACTACCTATAACCTAATGCCACCATCTTGAAACTTAAGAAATCCATTCATATACGACGAATATTATTTTTCATGCTACTGCTCAGAAATGTGGCAAAAGATGGTCAGAATTCAGGCCTCAAAGCTGGGTTTAGTTGGACGTCGCACGAACAGGCCACCTATGAATTCAAACATTCACGGGCCCCGCGCGCCCGCGTCGGGGGGTGCCACTGCTCCCCACCGCGTCAGCGAGCGGGGCCGCGCCCTTTTGTTTTTGTTTAGTATTATGATCTTTAATTAGGTACCTACTTAAGTTTGATTTAAAATTATAATTATTTATAATTTCCTCGCGGGAGACGGGAAAAGCACTGTGTTAAGACTCGGCCGAAAGTACAATGATAATAATGCCATCTATACTGCTACTTTCTAGCCTCTACAACAATGTAGGTACTATAGTTTAATATATACAATTTTATCTATTTCAGGTTCCAGGGACCAATGGACACCACGGTAAGACAATATTATCATTATCTCCATCTCCACTTATAATAAATCTCTAAATTAAAAAAAAAAGAATCAGCCAGTTTGAAACTAAGCTTTGTGTGTTACGAATGTTCTCAGCATCCCATGAACGGAAAAATATGAAACATGTTATATAGGTACATTATTATTCTAGCTGCAACTAAGGATAGTTTTTATCCGACTGCGACAATTAATTAATTTTCCGAAATATACGACTTCATAAATTTTTCATTTATAATTATTATTCTTAAAGTATATCGCCGCCACGTCTGTCAGCTTTATGAAACGTCAAAATGGCGAAGTTGCTTTTCCTTAATTTCACTTATTAATGAAAATCCCGTCTCCGATAGACCTTCACGAATCACATACCATGAGGTAAAGCATAATAGTTAATCGATTCTGATATGAGAACTTATATGCGCAAATGTCGTATTAAGGCGTAATTTCAATTAATGTATCAACAAATTCGAACAATATAAATAACACAAATGTTTTTTTTTAATGGCACGCGCGCGCTCACTTTGCGCATTCAGCCAAACCATGCAAACCAAAACTCGAAGTTCGTATATCTGCATTCCTCTCACTCGAGTAATGTTAGTGCGATAGAGATAGAGATACCCGAATATTTTCGAATTCTGAAGTTCGTGGTTCAAAAGAAAATACAGATGTCGGATAGATCGAAAATAGGTGTAAACACTGTAGACACTAAATAAAATAATCACAATGTTGTATTTTCTCGAAAAAGGACTTAAAATGAAGTCAAATGGAGCAAAAGACAACGCAAGAGGTTATTTAAGTAGTCACTAAGTTATAAGTGTCCAAAGTTTTAAGAGGGGGTATGTTCTGTCCCTTTTCCGCAAAACGCACCTTCATATGAAACGATTGTTTTTTTACTATGAGTACTATGACGCTCGAGGATCGTGACGTTACGGTCCCGATCGTTTTCTCACTTTAACAATACTCCAGGCAAAATACGGTTTTGAAAAACATTAATTTATAATAGCGTTTTTTTTCTTTATATCATTTTAAAACATTATTCTAAGATGCTTTATTCAAGAATCCAACAAACTTTCCATCTGGACGGATTTAAATGGATTTAAATTAACCATGAATTGTTTTTTTTTATTATTTATTTTCAATATTATAGAGCAAACGTAAATGAACCAAAATAAAGATAAAACCATTTATTAATATTTTTTCTGACTTTTCAAAAGCTAGTTAAGTTATCATTTTTTTGATGTCTGAAATTTTGTTGGATTTTATATGATATATTCATTACAAAGAAAAAATCAGCTATTATAAATTATTTCCAAATTTGACATTTTTTTCCATACAAGTTGTCAGTTCATTGCCTGGGCTACAAGCGATATTAAAACGGTTGTAGCTGCGTAATTTTTTGAGATATTTGAACGGGTTTTTCGTTTCTTCTTTTTTTTGATGTAATAATGAATTTTAAGTCTACTCCCCTATTTGGAAGACAAGCGGAAAGAGTACCTAAATTAATCTATATATTAAAGATGAGTAATTTGAAGAAATAGATACCTACCTACAGAAAAAAGAACAGTGGGGATTGACAGCAAAAAGTATACTAATTATTATACTTAGATATTTTTCTAGCAGGAACAACATTTGATTAGTGCTTGCCTCAATAAAAATATCGACAATCCTGTTATCGATGAAAGAGGCGTGATTATATGTATGTATGTATGTACATACTACTTTAACGGCAAGACGTACATACAACAACAGACTTATATCGGCTACCTACCTCAATCGAACTATTTAACTATTACAATTATTGTTATCAACTGAACTAATTAAACAAACTCGATACTGTTGAAACGAAGTGCAGCCTATCGCTCGTACGCTCGTTGATATCTTAAAAGACATAATCGAGCGTACGACATCAACGAGTAAACTCAATAATCAAAGCGATTCTATTGGTCCAATTCAGTAAAGCAGTTCGGTAAATCAGCCACGTGATTGGTCGAATTTATTTTAGTTCTATTTTCAAATTTTTTTCGGTTGTCTGGAGCGTATCGGATCAGTTATTTCGATTGTTTTGACAGTAACATGGACTACAACTATGAAAAGAGTGACGTTGCAGTATTCTCTATGAAATCTTAATACACAGATTTTAATCGACGAGTACAAAAAACGTATTTCAGCGTTTTTTTTTAATTCATCGCTTAGAAGGTTAAAACGGGGTTCGAAGTTTTTATAATATAGAGCAAGACATTTTTAAAGTAAGGAAATTGTAACTACGGTTTCAGCCTGTTTACTATGAAGGTTCAAACTCAAAGGGGGTTCTAAGTGTGTATAGAGAGTAAGCCATTTTGAAAGTAAGAGATTTGTAACTTCGGTTAAAAGACTAGGCACAAAACTAATTTCAATGTTTTTTTTTAATTAATTCCTTAAACAAACTTTTAATGACATGTTATACGCGGACGAAGTCGCGGGCAACAGCTAGTCACTAATAATCCGAAAGATTTAATCCAAAACTTTATGCAACTGAGGTACCTAATTTAAAAGAAATCATGATGTTATAATAATTAAAAAATATATAAATAAGGCGAAGTTAAAATCTATCAAGTTACTATGGCCCAGATAAATACAATATAAATAACAGGAGGTCATAAATAATGCTTACTTTTCTATTGTTTTAGTTCCGCCGCAAAACGTAATTGACCCAAATTCCATAGCAGCTGACGGAGACGACTCTCAAGCAGAATCGAGCATCACGCAAAACGCGAATGGTACCATGGCTATTGCCTCTTCGAACGGAGGAAACGATAAAGGCAGAGCCAAAACACAAGTCAGCGGGACGTATGCAGGAAGTGGCACATTCTCAGCTCAAGCTGAAATAAGTGACGAAAGTAAAGGAGCACAAAGCGAAGTATCTGGGGGAAAACACGGTGCCATCAGTATTGCCCAAGGGCATAGCCAAAACAGTAAATCGCAAGCAAATGTCAATCTTGGCTCTGAAACTGGCTCTTTAATCTCGGGTGCTCAAAGTGATGGTGTTATGCATTCATCAAACACACAAGTCCAAGGCGGAGTTAAGGGAGGAGCCGCAGAAGCCCAAGCTCGTGGGCCAGGAAGTACTTCGTCTCAGGCTCAAATTGGTTTTACCCCATTTAAAGATAGCGACAGGGCGCGACACGACCAATTCAAAACTCCATTTGTAGGCGCTGGCAAAGCATCTTCTCATTCCAATGGACGCATTGGAGAGTCACAGTCACAGCTGGAGGGCACATTCAAGTATGGGATCAAATATACCGGAGCAGCTCAATCTGGAGCTAGCTTAGATAAAGACGCAGTATTCGCCAGTAGACTACCATTCAACAAAATAGATGTCTTCGATAAAAGCGATGTAAACATCAACGTCGACGACACTGAGACACCACCAGATGTAACACCCTTACCCTTACCTGATATAAACGACGTGCAAAATAATATTGTCAATATTACTGACAACCCTCAGGTGAACTCTGGAGATAGATCAACTGGCCATACCCACCTTGATCACCATATGCCGAGCAATGAGAACAAAGCGGCTCCAATGAGCCCACCTCCAGCTGGAAATACACGATCGTTTCAAACGTCGTACGGAAGTAATAATGCTGATTTCGATTACACGAGCGATAAAGAAGATAATCCTTCTGAAGATTACGATGCAGATGGCGGGTTCGGGCCAGAAGGAAGTGACGCAGTTGATGGAGAATATAATTATGATGACTTTGGAAAAGAAACCGAGACGCATCAATCGCTCCATACTCCGAGCAGAAAAAGTTTTGAAATTCAACAAAGTGCTGGGGGAAATACACAACATATTGTTTTGGGAGCATTGCATGGTCAAGATGCAATCATAACACAACGAAATACTGGCCAAAGACCAGACGAAGGCAGAATCTATCAGCCGGGGGAGAGTGTACCCGGAACCGGAGGTTATACCATTCCCGTCGGTTTTACAGGCAGTGTCAAGTCAGTGGCGTCCAAACAAAATACTTACGCTATTGGTACGAGACGTTCTCCGTCACAAGCCCAATCGGTATCCTTAACTCCCGGAAGTGGTAAAGTGAAATACGTGTATCCTAACGTAACTCCTTATGGAAAATATGTAGCTCCTAAGGACTTGAGATCCTACTCCAACAACAATAAAGACGATAGTAACAGATACGTCTCCGTATCAAAGACGGTAACAGGAGCTTTAGACAACGAAAATAATATTAGAAAACAATATTCACATACGTATTACACGAAGTCTTCATCTTGCGGATATTTTACTTTCACTTGCACCATGGTCAGTGGGCCAGATGGTCGAAAAAAAGTATGCAAACCAAAGATACCCACTAACCCTGATGGAACGCCCATGAGATGTTGAATAACTTATATCAGCCTTGAAAATTTCGCCTGAATCTTTTGATTATGCTAATACATTAAAATTACCAACCTATAGTACCTATAGGTACACCAACGAAACATTCAAACGAAATTTCAATTTGTTTGTTACGTTATATATCGTTATAATTTGGACGTAGCGACAAGAATTCAAACAATGCAATGTATGCTTGTATGTAAGTGTGCACTTTATTGTACATAGTAACAGGTTAAATCATATACATGTCATACAAGATTCCTATACCTACCCTCTCTTTCAGCTAACCTTTTTTAGCAATGTACAATATGTAAATACATTTTGAATTAAGAACTTTTCTGGCTGTCGCAGATTTCAACGGTGATTTTTGTGGGTCCTTATTTCCCTAAACTGCGTCCAATTTTAATAAATAAATAAAATAAATAAATATTTGGGGACAATCTCATGGGGGTTCGTGTTCGCGTTGCGTCGTTGCCTCTCTTTCATTTGCCGTAGGAAGGAAAAAGATGCAACACGAATATTTGGGCAAACACCCCCAAGTGTGGTGCGACCATTACACGAATCGACCTAGTACTATGGGTACTAGACGACGATATAAATACATAAACATATAGGGTAGACTGGGTACGATTGAACCAATATTTCGTATATCGTCCATAGTTTTGGTTTTTATAATCTGTGAGATGAAGAAAATGTATCAAATGAAAAAGCGTGTTTTTATCTACTAAACAGCAATAGATTGTTGGGTCCAGGTGTTTTAGTAGTACGTAGATCAAATTGAAAAAAAAACTATTTGTTTCAACTGTCCCCATCCCAGGGGCTGTTGAAACAGTGACAAAATATAATACTTTTATGAGTTTTATTTGCTATTTTTATGAGATAACGTATCATTTAGGAACTGTTTTTAATCAGGTAGCGTTTTTGCGCTAACAAGTTAAACTCTACGTATATTATCAGTCATTTGTCACCTTATTTAAGTAAGTTAACTACTTAAACCAAAACAAAAATAAACTAAATCCATTTTAAACATAACAAGACTAATTAAAAATTCGTGAAAATAAACTAAATTTTTAAGTGTGTTGACATAAAAATAATGTGCGCTATTTACCTATAGCAATGTTGCAGAGTAGGTGACTATCTATTTATTAAGGTCCAAATAGTTCCGTTCATCATAGTTTTAAGATATTTAAATTAAGAAATGATCCTTTATTATCTATAAGAAAAAATGTTTAGTTATCTACTACTTATTACCTAAATAGGTTCATGTAATATGGATAGTATTATAATACATTATAAAACTACAACTGCATTTTTATTTCAATCGTGTCTTTTCAACACAGCTACAGAAAAGAACCCGTCTACAGCCTACCTACCTAGGATACTAGTATAGAGTATCCTAGGTTCATGGTCTACAGTTAGTTACGACCACAGATGTATGAATATAAGGAGATCGGACAAGGCGGCCGATTTGTATAGAGTGAGCCTGTCGCAAGTACATTAACCCACACAACGCCCAAGTAATTGACAAGACAAAGCACGCACACATCTAAAACACACACACTTGTATACCTACACGCTTATTTGACAATAAACGCGCATCATATCAGGCATTTTGGGAAAAAACGTAATATTCTCTGCT
The DNA here is from genome assembly GCA_963854355.1 of Epinotia brunnichana. NCBI lineage: Eukaryota > Metazoa > Arthropoda > Insecta > Lepidoptera > Tortricidae > Epinotia > Epinotia brunnichana. The sequence continues at coordinate 23,673,783 of OY977935.1, forward strand.
CGCAGCACGCGTGCACAGTATGGCAGTGTATGCCCATTGAGCATACAGCTGCGACACGGCCGCCGGCGGCTTGTCCTCTCTCTAGTATTCTATGCTCTGAGGTGTAGACAGACATGTCTATGTTTGCCTACCGTCTCGCCTGAGCCGGCACGTCCCATTTCTGGAGCCTAACGGCCTGGCCACGACACGACATTACGCGAATTGCGGCGCGGCAAGCGTTGTATCTGTTCAATGCGCGGTCGAGACGCACAACGCACTGTGGTTAGTTGGGATCACACGCAATGAATTAGAAAAACCGCTGCCGCTGCCGCCGCCGCGCAATGTCGTGGCCGGGCCGTAAAGCTAGGTTTAGACAAAGCCAGTTCTGGCTCACTGGCTTGAAAAATAGGCCATTGCTCTGTTTCCACCAGTGCTGTTAGCCAGTGATTTACATACAACAACAAGCCAGCACTGACTTCGTCTAAACAGGGCTTTAGGCTCATAACACATTGCCGCCGGATCCCAGAGCCGTGTAGGGTCATTTCGCCGGTTGGCGACCACCTAATTTCATGTGCCGGTTAGCGACCACTTAGCTGACTTGGTGAACTGAAAGCATATTTTCTCGTTTTTTTTGTAAATTCCTATTCCATAACTACAAACAATAAGGCATACGGCTGACTGTTTCAATAGGCTCTGTTGAATTGATGTTATCTTCAATTGAAAAAACCATGTTCTTCAAGTGGTCGCTAACCGAAGGTGGTCGCGTAACCGGCAAAATGACCCTATATGTCGGCGGCCGATCGTAAAATCCGGCAGATCACGAAATTCCAAGGCATATCGTAAAACGCCGCCATTTCATGATTTGGCTAATAGTTGACCAGACATATCATGATGTGTCTGATAAAAAATACGGCAGATCGATTAGTTAGAGCAACGCGTTCGTCGATATTCCTAGTTCTATACCGGGCACATCCGGTGAAAATCCGGCAGATCACGAAATTCCTAGGCATATCGTGAAATGCCACCATGAAATACAGTCAAGTGCAAGTATATTCCATTTCATAAAGGTAATCATTATTAGGGTTCCGTACCAAAAAGGTAAAAAAGGAACCCTTATGGTGCGACTATGTCCGTCTGTCCGTCCGTCTGTCCGTCTGTCCGTCCGTCCGTCTGTCACAACGTTAAATATCTCAGGAACTACTTATGTTATTTATTAGAAATTTGGAACAACTGTTAACCCTTTACCAGGCCCCTAAGAACTAGCGTGTCTTCATACGTACTTTATATACTGTTACAACCGTATTGAGCGCCTTGTAAAAAATGTATTTACGAAAGTCGGAGATGTTCCTTTAAACCAGAAATAAAAATGTGGGTTACGGTTATCCCATCGCCTGTCTAAGTAATTAACTGTCATACTTGATTTTGTCGTATTATAATTCTTGATCAGGCGAAAGGGATATATTCCTCCCACATCTTATATCGGTTATTAAAGTCAAGGTTTAACTCCAAAGTCTTCAGGGAAAGTCTTTAAAAGGAGATTGTATATTGGTACATAAATCGCTCTCGGTTGAACACAAAAACAGTTTTATTACTTACGTGAGTTTTTATGACATGACAAGACAATTTACCGGGCCATGGGAAGAATAGCTCCCGCACAGTTAAGGTGGTTCGATTGCCATACAAAACGTTATTTGACATTCGCAGGCCAACGGCGTGATACTTTAAGAAACTTATGTAACAAACTTTCATAAATTGGCTTCCCATTTGCGCCAAATTCCCCCTTTCCTAGAATAAACTTGTATAAACTAGCTTAATTTGAGAAATTGGTTTGGGACGTGATAATTATATTGGGAAAACTATTTTTATTTTTGGGTAGGTACTGTGGTACGCGTAAACTAAGGCTCAAATACGCATATTTTACTTTTTCCGCTAACTCAGCAGGCATTAAAATTCATTTTTTGTACTCGACGATTAAAATATGTGTATTAAGATTTCATAGAGAATACTGCAACGTCACTCTTTTCATAGTTGTAGTCCATGTTACTGTCGAAACAATCGAAATAACTACTTTTCGATACGCTCCAGACAACTAAAATAAATTCTACCAATCACGTGGCTGCTTTACTGAACTGTAATGAATTGGACCAATAGAATCGCTTTGATGTCGTACGCTCGTTGATGTCTTTTAAGATATCAACAAGCGTACGAGCGATGAGCTGCACTTCGTTTCAACAGTATCGAGTTTGTTTAATTAGTTCAGTTGACTTGTAGAAAATTAATTTTAATGAACTCGTACAAAAAGTATTGTTCACAATAAGTAGTGTTATAATCAAGCTTTTTAATCTCGTACCTTACTTAGGCCACTCAGCAAGCTTCGTGGCCTAAACACGGTACTCGACTAAAAAGCTCTCTATTATAACACGATTGTGAAAAATACTATTATATATATCTTCTGCGCTAAAATCTTTAAATATCTTCCATTATTTTGATATTACTGTTGCTTTAGAACAAAACAAAACAATGAAATGTACGAGTAGGTACACGAGTTTTTTCTTAAATTAACTTTTTAAACGGTGCAGTCAAAATTTGCACGAAGCGTAACATTTTGAAATGTAAAACTACATTACTACAACTATGAAAAGAGTGACGTTGCAGTATTCTCTATGAAATCTTAATACACATATTTTAATCGTCGAGTACAAAAAATTTGTTATTTGTATTGTATTTTTATAAGTCAGTCTAATTATTAATATTTCATAAGTATTTAATTAAGAAAGACTAAGTATTATTAAATTATTTTATGAAAATAATAATAATGAATTATTAGCATTATCTCCACTTATAATAAATCTCTAAATTAAAAAAATAATCAGCCAGTTTGAAACTAAGCTTTGCGCGGTTCGAATGTTCTCAGCATCCCATGAACGGAAAAATATGAAACATTTTATATAAGTACATTATTATTCTAGCTGCAACTTAGGATAGTTTTTATCCGACTGCGACAGTTAATTAATTTTCCGAAATATACGACTTCATTACTTTTTCATTTATTTTTATTGAAATCAAACGCTGCTCCAACTGTCAGCTATAAGAACCGTCAAATTTTCGTCAAAATGGCGGAATTGCTTTGCCTTTCACTTATTAATAATTTAAATCCCGTCTACGATAGACCTTTACGAGACAAATGCTAAAATATAAACCATAAAAAAATATTCGATTCTGATATGAGAACTTATATGCGCAAATGTCGTTTTATGTCGTAATTTCAATAAATGAAATCAACAAATTTGAACAATAATAATTAACACGAATTTCTTTTTTTTGAATGACAATGGCACGCGCTCGGCGCATTCAGCCAAAGTACCTGCGGCGCTACCACGAAAACCGATACTCAATGTTCATATATTTGCATCCTTGTCACTCGAGTATGGTTAGTGCGATAGAGATAGAGATACCCGAATATTTTCGAATTCCGAAGTTCGTGGTTATAGCTCAGGAATCGAAAATATGGTAAATAATCATAATGTATTTTCTCGAAAAAGAATTTAAAATAAATATAGTCAAATGGAGAAAAAAACAAAGCAAGAGGTTATATAGGTAATGATTAAGTTATAAGAGTCCAAAGTTTTAAGAGGGGGTATGTTCTGTCCCTTTTCCGCAAAACGCACCTTCATATGAAACGATTGTTTTTTACTATGACGCTCGAGTATATTGACGTCACAGTCCCTCATCGTTTTCTCACTCGCGACATTAAAACGGATGTAGCTGCATAATTTTTTGAGATATTTGAATGGGAGTTTCATTATCTTCTATCTATTTATACATAATAAATGCCTATGTCCTGACTGACTTATTCACTCACTCACTCACTCACTCACTCACTCATCAACGCACAGCCGAAACTACTAATCTTAGAGAGTTGATTTTTGCACAGTATGTTGCTTTTATAACGTGGGCTAGGGATAAAAAGGGATTTTTGAAAATTCTACCCCTAAGGGGGTAAAATGGGGGTGCAAAGTTTGTATGGGAGAACCTTTTTTTTTTGAGCTATAGACTTAAACTTTGTAGAAAAATTAGTTATTAGAATACAAATGAAACACTTTCAGCGTTTTGGAAAATTCCACCCCTACGGGGGTAAAATAGGGGTGCAAGGTTTGTATAGGGGAAACATTTTTTTTTTAAATAGAGACTTAAAACTTTGTAGAAAGATCAGTCATTAGAATACAAATAAAGAACTTTCAGGATTTTAGAAAATTCTACCCCTAAAGGGGTAAAATAGAGTGCATAGTTTGTATGGGAAAAACTACTTTTTTTTAAATAGAGACTTAAAACTTTGTAGAGAAATTATTCATTAGAATACAAATAAAGTACCTAGATTCAGTGTTTTAAAAAAATCTACCCCTAAGGGGGTAAAATAGGGGTGCAAATGTTGTATGGGGGAAACAATATTTTTTTTAAATAGAGACTTAAAACTTTGTAGAAAGATTAGTCATCAGAATACAAATTAAGTACTTTCAGCGTTTTAGAAAATTCTACCCCTAAAAATATGGGGCTAAAATAGGGGTGCAAAGTTTGTATGTGGGAAACTATTTTTTTTAGCTAGAGTCCTAAAACTTTGTAGAAAGATTATTTAAATACAAAGAAAGTACTTTCAGCGTTTTGGAAAATTTCACCCCTAAAGGGGTAAAATAGGGTGTAAAGTTTGTATGGGAAAAGCATTTTTTTTTTTAATAGAGACTTAAAATTTTGACGAAAAATTACTTATTAGAACATGAAAAATACTACATTCGGTGTTTTACAAAAATCATTACCTAAGGGGGTTAAAAAAGGGTGCAAGGTTTGTATGGGGAACACTTTTTCTGAGCTAGACACTTAAAACTTTGTAGAAAGAATACTTATAAAAATACAAAAAAAAAGACTTTCAGCGTTTTGAAAAAATCTATCCCTAAAAGGGATAAAAAGGGGTGCAAAGTTTTTATCAGGGAAAGTTTATGTTTTTGAGTTAGAGACTTGAAACTTTGTAGAAAGATTACTTATTAAAATACAAAAAAAGAACACAAATCGTTTTAGAAAATTTAACCCCTAATAGGGTTAAAAAGGAGAGCAAGCTTTGCATGGGCAACACTTTTTTTTGAGTTAGACTTAAAACTTTGCAAAAAGATTACTTATTAGAATACTATAAAAGAACTTTCAGCGTTTTAGAAAACTCCATCCCTAAGGGGATCCTTAAGATCCTTAAGAAGGGTAGCCAGTGTTGTGTGGGAAAAACTTTTTTTTTTACTAGACTTAAAACTATTCAAAATGTTACTTATTAAAATTAATAATAAAGTACTTTCAGAGTTTTAGAAAATTCCACCCCTAAGGGGGTTAAGAAAGCTTTGTATGGGCAACACTTTTTTTGAGCTAGAGACTTAAAAGTTTACGAAAAAAGTTCTTTCAGCGATTAGAAAAATTCAACCTCTAAGGGGGTTTAAAAGGGGGTTCAAATTTTAAATGGCGAGCAATAAAATTTTAAAGTGTGAGTAAGAGATTTTTAACTTCGGTCTTATTCTGTACGTTAAAAGACTACAAAACTGATTTCAGAGTTTTTCCAAATTCATCCCCTAAGAGTGTTAAAATTGGTTCAAAGTTTGAGTATTTCAAGGCATTTTTAAAGTATGAGATTTTTAACTTTGGTTTTAGACTGTTTGTTCACAAACTAGAAAATGAACATCAACTTTTTTTTTAATTATCCCCTAAAAGAGGGTTCAAATTTTGTATTGAGAGAAATCATTTTCTAAGACGATAAAAAGTTCTACGCGGACGAAGTCGCGGGCAACAGCTAGTACACCATAAGTTTCTGAACGCAGGATAATGAGCTCTCATTCCTATAGAAAAAAGTTAGATCTCGCGATAGAGCGTCACGTTCGAAATTCAAAAACTCTTTCCACGGTAGCGGATATAATGGACTTTTGCACGCAGATTTTGAGCGACAAAGCAAGCTTTTTCGAGCCGGTGAGGTGATAAACAAATTAAATCCTTCTTGTGAATTAATTGATTATTTCTTCTTGAATATGATATAGAAACGTATCATTTAGTAAAACTATTTACTTTGATAACATTTTACATGAATTTATATTGAATAAGAAAATATTTATTTTATTTTGTATTGGCTGTTTAGAGATTTCATCTAAGCCTCGCTGCGGGCGCACTGCGCAACTTCACGAAAAAAAAATAGTTGCGCGCCATTATAAGTAATTTCACAAATATTTGTAAACATTGATTATGCGTGTTTGGTTATTATTAAAAATGTTGACTCGTGGTGAATAGAAAAGTGATAAATAGAATTGACGCCACTGTACATTCTTGGAGATGTACAAATGTATGTGAGTAAAAACCTGTTGTCAACAATAACTAAAGGAAACAACTTAGGAGCCTGTAACATTTTCATTTTATGAAAAGGATTTTTCCCTCGCAAATGTGTTGAAAAACGTCGTATGTCACGCGTGAGCTTTGATAATTACATCCTCGGCTCTATTATCACGCTCACCTGCGGTTTGCGTGACAATTCCGCCTCTGATGTAATGATCAACATAGCTCACTTGTATCACAATGTACTATTTTCTACGGTTGTTAAATTTTGATTTATTAAGGAATATGTTGGAAAAAATACCATTCCCCCCTTATCTCCGAAGTTTACCAAGCGAAAATTCTGAAATTATTACATACTCGTATGATTAAGAGTAACATAAATAATACAGGAAAAATAAAACGATATCTAGCGTATTTTTTTTTATTTATCAAAAATCTTTTCTCAAGTATGTTAGTCATTTGATTACTTTTGTATTTAATTTTATGGATTCAAATTCCTATGAGATTATAGTTAACGTCCCTCCTTTCAAATAAAAAAATAATAATCGAAATCGGTACGCGTAATAAAAAAATATCGATATACTAGTTGCAAGTTATTAGTACCAAAATGCAGATGGCGCTGTACAACGGTAACTTCTACTATGAGCTGTTAAGATTGTTCAAGAATGAATGGGGTCGTGACGTAACGGGTATGGTGTATGAACGTTTGTACGGAACCCTCGGTGCGCGAGTCAGACTCGTACATGACCGGTTTTTTTTAGTAAGTTTCAAAAATGGCTTGTTAGATGATTTCCACAAACATGATTTACTATTAGGCGGTTAACACACTGCAGGTGCCTGCGGTGTGTGGAGCGACGATTTTCTCGTTGTATGCAATGTACCGACTATCGACAAAATTGATTCCTGACCCAGCATGGAACCTAGCTTGTTACAATTAACTGCCTTATTAATAACGACATATTATGATCGTGCATATGTTCGTTAATTGTAACAAGGTTCTATGGTGGGTCTTGATTCAGTTGGTTCGATTGCACTTCAGTTTGGATATAAATTCCGCATGGTAACACACACTGCACCGCAACTCCTTGCGGCGAAAATTGTACGCGTCTCCGCACACCGCAGCGTAATGCGGCGGCAGTGTGATAGATAACGATAATAGTACATTACTTACCTAGGGCGGTTAAACAAAGAATGTCACAGATCGCAGGTATTTGACGCCCGAGCCGAAGGCAAGGGCGATAAATATGCGCTCTGAGGCTTTCTTTATTACCGCCCGTGGTGAGTACAACATTTTACGTCGCATAGCGTGCAGTAATTCCTACTTTATGGCCAGGTATGACGTAAATAAATTAAGTAAATTTCAGCGATCGGCATATTTGCAATTTATTTTTTATTTTTAGATTTTTTAGCATATACGTATTCTTGTAGGTGCTATGATGCTGCTGCTACGAATTTTCACATAGAAGGGTATTTTCTATCATTTGTGCGCCCAATTAGCGTGAGTTGTTAATCAATAAGTTTCTACTGTCAAACATACCATTTTTGGTACACAAGCTTTTATTGCCGACTGCACTTTTCTATATACCGTCATCAACTACTAATTGAAACGAGCCCAAACTCAACGGGGTTACATCGGTTAAGTACTGAATTCCCATGGCCACCTTCTGTCTCCATCATCAGATCAGCTCGATGGTACCATAATTGCATTGTCACCAAACATACATAAGTATTCCAAATTTCAGTTCAATCGGATAACGGCAAATGACTGGAAAACTTACTTACATACAGTCAGCATCAAAAGTAACCACGCAATCGAAGACGTCAAAAGTTCTTATTCCCTTTTAATAAAGACTTTTGACGTCTTCGCTTGCGTAGCTACTTTTGATGCTGACTGTACGAACAGTGCATGTACAAGTTAATAAAAGCTTGTAAAAATGACCTAGCTCAGTGTCATATTTGTGACGAAAATTATACATACAAATTATCTGAAAATTAACTTGATTCACATTTAAATAACGTGTTCATATATCATTTATAAAATGAGAAGAAAATGTAAACTTTTATACAATCTGAATACCTAATTGTCGCCAGAAAACTAACACCCTCAATTGAGTAAAATTTTGCTTATATTACAAAATGTGTCCCCAATTAGCGTGAGTTGGTCACGCTAATTGAGTACCTACACACTTTTTTAAATCCCTAACGCAAAAAATGCTACGTGCATAACTATAACTTCGAAGAGTTGAAAAACCCCGACATTTTCATGTTAAAGTTCAATATCTCAAAAACTTTTTGAAACGTATAGTCCGGTGGCCGACTGCAAGAAACCCTATGTGGTAAAAAAATAGTCAATGCCTAATCTGTAGGAGTAGCTGACTTTTAGTAACTTCAACTGCTCTTGGTCGGCCGCGGCTTACCTAACTTGGCAACTTTTACGCAAATGGCAAAAATATAGTACAAAAATTCATCGAAAAAAAATAGAATGAAACTTACAAGTTTCATTCTATTTTTCGATAGCTGCCTTTGATGACGGAAAAAAAAAGTGGTCGGCCAAATCCAGTGTTAGCAGGTTCCTGTGTCCGACCGAATTTGTAGTACCACGTGACAGCTGCATTTTACGTCATCGAAAAATAGAATGAAAAAAACGGATTATAATACCTAAATTAAACCTGTTGACGTATGTCTTGGTCGGCCTCACCTTAGCCTGGCAGTTTATGCAGTCCGACCACAATTATAAAAAAAAATTGCTTATTTCAATACTGAAAATATGGTTTCTTCATTGCTTAAACTGAACTAATAATGTTTAATTTAATAACATTATCGCAAATATCGCAATATACTACCGTGCTTTTTTACAAGGCAGTCTTTACAATTTCATATTCCTAAGTAATTTAAGTTTTTGATTGCCTTTTTAAGAACCACGGCAGTATAGTCATAAAGTCATAACTAGAGGGCGGAGTACCGGTGGCAAATTTCACACAAAAGATATGGAGTCGTTTTTTTATAATTATTATTTTAGGCTTGAATAATAAAATTATTCATTTACCTAATGTACTTAGTATGGTACCTACTCGTAAATTGGAAGTAAGTACTTAACATTTATTTTCATAAATCGATTTCAGGAAAAGTAATGGAGCGAAACTTTGGTGCCGATGACAGCCGTATGACGTCAAGCTACATACAGAGTGTTTCTATTAGCGCTTGCGATCGTGTCCGGGTTTCGTGTAATCGTGTCGGGTACCCTTATCGTGTTACACGAACACGGTTTTAAGCGACCGGTCCGAACGGATCCGTGTAGTGATAATTATTACTAGATGATAATTATTCATTTTATCCTTTAATTACCGTGGTATACGTCTCACAGACGTCAGCATTTTTATTTCGAAAATATTTTTGCGTATGTGTGGCGTCTGAAGCTATCCTTTCCGCTAGCTTCCTTTTTAGGGGTCCTCTAGCCGCAGCCAAGACGAAACCGCGGCGAGTGCGCACGAGTCGGTTTCGGAGCGATCGACGTCTCACAGACGCCACTACGGTGTTTATGTTCAAAAAATATGCACGTCTCCTGGACGTCACCTCAGTGTTAGTGTTTGTGACTCTATAGTAACTATCGTGTATTCCAGTCGTGACGTCATCTTTTAAGTTTAAGCAATTTTTTTATATAGAATTCTAAGAAAAATCAAGTAAGGCTTAATGTCAGTATAAGGTTCTGCTCGATACATATTATTAATTACCCGTAGGAAGCTAGTATCATTAGGAACTACACATTAGTTCATTAAAAATATGCCTAAATCATATGATGTCAGATTTTTTATGTTTAAAGTTAGGAGCTTTTCATTTATTTAATATGATGAAATATCTTATAATCAAAAGACATTTTATGTTTTATAGATAATATCTTCATAATTTTAGTAAAAAATAAGACTGAACCAAGTCCGGAAATTTAGCATATCAAAAAATGTCGCCTCATAATTAAAAAAAAATTGTTAGCATGATTGAAGTTATTCAGTGTTTTTTATCCCATTTGTAACTACCTAATATAATTACCCAACTAGTTTAAAAGCTTTGATAATACTCGCATGTCAATAGGATTTTTTTTTGATCGAGTTGAAATATGGCGTCTGTCAGACAGTACCTCGGTGTAAGTGCTACTCAAAAACCACCTCGGTAATTAAAGGTTAAATTCAAACATCTAAGGTAGTTGGCGGCGGCGGCGCGGCGCACACGTCTAGTAGAGAATACTAGTGCTCGACGCAGTACTAGTACACGGCATCCATACTTTCAATTGCGATAAATAAGATAAATCTAGTTGCGATGAAAGTAACGGTAATCTTATCTTATTTATCGCAATTGAAAGTATGGATGACGAGTACTAGTACTGCGTCGAGCACTAGTACTTCTACCGTAGATGTTTGAATTTAAAATGAATAAGTATCATCTAGTTGCTGGCAAGACTTGGTCTGTAGCCTGACTTGGCACAAATTTTATGATTTTATCTCATTTAAAATTTGAATCTGACATAGAATAGGTTAGGAGTCAAACTAATTGTAATCTGTTTTTATTTTTATTTTCACTATTATATTGGTGCATGCTGCCCTTCTGTAATTGATAAGGTACTTGGTTTTAATTTTTGCTTGTGCTATATTATGTAATGGTGTGCTTATTGTTGAAGGTCCTTAATAAATAAACAATAGTAATAATAATAATTATCATTACACGGATCCGTTCGGACCGGTCGCTTAAAACCGCGTTCGTGTAACACGATCAGGGTACCCGACACGATTACACGAAACCCGGACACGATCGCAAGCCCTAATAGAAACACTCTGTATGTAGCTTGACGTCATACGTCTGTCATCGGCACCAAAATTTCGCACCCTGGTAATGATAATGTTTTGATAAGAAAACATATTATTATGTTTTATAGATATTAACAACATATTACATTATATTTGTATGCTCGTAAGATAATTTCTATAAGTTCCTAAAAAATATTATGCAAGATTAATCATTTATTCGTTATTTATTTAATCATAAGAATACTTAGGCGACTCCATACATTTAGTGTGAAATTTGCCACCGGTACTCCGCCCTCTAGTCATAACCATGCCGACCGACCGGTATCTGCGAGGCCGCACGTACCGGCGTTTGGCTACATCTACTTGGGGTCGGGTACATCTACTTATGGGGTCTGCTCCATAACCTTGGGGTCGGCTACATCTACTTGTGATCAGCTACATCTACTTGGGGTCGGCTCCATTTATTTGAGGTCGGCTCTATCTACTTGAGGTCGGTTACAACTACTTGGGGTCGGCTCCATCTACTTGAAGTTGGCTACATCTACTTGGGGTCGGCTCCATAACCTAGGGGTCGGCTACATCTAATTGCGGTCGGCTACATCTACTTGGGGTCGGGTACATCTACTTGGGGTCGACTCCATAACCTTGGGGTCGGCTACATCTAATTGCGGTCGGCTACATCTACTTGGGGTCGGGTACATCTACTTGGGGTCGACTCCATAACCTTGGGGTCGGCTACATCTAATTGCGGTCGGCTACATCTACTTGGGGTCGGCTTCATCTACTTGAAGTCGGTTACATCTACTTGGGGCCGGCTCCGGGTGGCCTCGCAGATACCGGTTGGTCGGCATGGTTATGTATGACGTATGACTATACTGCCGTGATTCTTAAAAAGGCAGGCTGAAATTGAAATTATATGAAATTGTATGAAAAAGACTGCCTTTCAATAAATCACGGCAGTATATAGCGATAGTCTTATTAAATTAAACATGATTAGTTCAGTGCAATAAAGAAACCATATTTTCAATATTGAAATAAGCAATTTTTTTTTATAAATGTGGTCGGACTGCAAAAACTGCCAGGCTAAGGTGAGGCCGACCAAGACATACGTCAACAGGTTTAATTTAGCTGTTATAATCCTTTTTTTTCATTCCATTTTTCAATGACGTAAATTGCAGCTGTCACGTGGTACTTACCACAAATTCGGTCGGACACAGGAACCTGCCAACACTGGATTTGGCCGACCACTTTTTTTTTACTGTCCTCAAAGGCATCTATCCTGCCATACAAGTTTCATTCTATTTTTCGATGATTTTTTGTACTATATTTTTGCCATTTGCGCAAAAGTTGCCAACTTAAGCCGCGGCCGACCAAGAGCAGCTGCACGGCTATCACAAGACGGCCGCGACATACTCTCGAGCTCTCTCGCACTATCAGTCTCTTTCTAAGTGGTCTAATAAGAGACAGATTGATAGCGCGAGAAATCTCGAGAGTAGGTATGTCGCGGCCGTCTTGTGATACCCGTGCTGAAGTGACTAAACGTCAGCTACCCCTACAGAGTAGGCATTTTCATTTTTTTTATCACGTAGGGTTTCTTGCAGTCGGCCACCGGACTAGTAGCTAAGAACGATCTCGATCACGTCAGGGCCCATTCGTTTAGGAGATACGATGCCACAAACAGACACACAGACACGTCAAACTTATAACACCCCTCTTTTTGCTTTGAGGGTTAAAAATATGCGTTCGCCATACCAAACCAAAAAAAAAAGCGGCCAAGTGCGAGTCGGACTCGCACATGAAGGGTTCCGTAAAATAAATTGCGGTTTACGATTTATGACGTATTAAAAAAAACTACATGCTAGATCTCGTTCAAACCAATTTTCGGTGGAAGTTTGCATGGTCATCATATATTTTTTTTAGTTTTATCATTCTCTTATTTTAGAAGTTACAGACAGGGGGGGGACACACATTTTACCACTTTGGAAGTGTCTCTCGCGCAAACTATTTAGTTTAGAAAAAAATTATATTCTGAAACTTAATGTTTTTTTTTCTATTTTTGTGTGAAAATCTTAATGCGGTTCACAGAATACATCTACTTACCAAGTTTCAACAGTATAGCTCTTATAGTTTCGGAAAAAAGTGGCTGTGACATACGGACGGACAGACAGACAGACATGACGAATCTACAAGGGTTCCGTTTTTTGCCATTTGGCTACGGAACCCTAAAAATACCTACCTAAGTTAGCAGACATTACTTTGACATCTCTTTACTTTCAGGTTTTTGGATTTGTGGATCCTGTCAAAACTAGGTGCCAGTGTCATGGATTTTATATTGCGCCGAGGGAAAAAAATAAACATCGTAAATTTGATACAATTTATTGACATAATTTAAGTATATTCATATATTGTTCAAGATACATAATTTAATCACATTGACGTGTAAAATCGATTACACTTAAATACGTATTAGTATTTTTTTTACGAAATTTGAGTACTTATATGCAAAATATTATTTTGCGTGATATCTTCAATAGAACAGGTACAGACAGATCAGATCATTTTTTATGAGATGATACATACATTTTACATTAAAATTAGGGGTCGATTTATTTCATTTGATGATATTCGCGACTCGCGACTCTTAATCGTAGCCTACCTACCTACTCAGCAGATACCTACCTACTCGACTTGAGCGTTACGAACATTTTAATCTAATAAAATAACATATCATAATATACCTACTATCGTCGTATTACAATTAGCTGGAGGATTTTTTATTATTATATGCCGATATTTAACATATTAGGTTGTTCACATATGTGAAGATAGCGTCACTTTGGCATTTCTGTTTTAGTTCCTGTTGTTGGCTTCATTATACGGCGATTTGTGATTAAGAGATTTCCTTTTGCTTTTCCTTGCGACTCAAAGATGGATTTAAGAAGGGCAGCCATCAAAATTTCAGATGTAAATTTTGGGAGGGGGGGGGGGGTGGCTTACCCCGAAATACCTGACGATATTTATTAAGCTGTAAGGGCAACATGGTATCATTTTCGTATAAATCAAGGACGTCGAATTCATTCCTGATATTTAATTATAACTTTTTTAACGTAAAAAGGAAAAAAATGAAAGAAATTAAATTGTCATTGTCTTGTTTTCTTAAAATTTCTTTCAAACTTTTTATCTAAATTTTAAGTTAGTTTATAGTTAAACATTGTAAAAATTACCCACATGATGTGTGCGTGAAGAATTGTGCGTGCAAAAAAATAATCACTTTCCACGGAACCAAAATCACAATTTTAAGTTCTTTTAGCAATTATGGCAAGTTTGGTATCATTTTCGTATAATTCAAGGATGCCAAAATTATTTCTGATATTTAATTTGCATTTTTTTTAACGCAAAAAGGTAATAGTTATTTGTTATACTACAAGGGTGCAAAATTGTATTTTACCCGCGAGTGTGGAATTGAAACACGAGCAAGCGATAGTTGAACCACGAGCGAAGCGAGTGGTTCTAAAATAGAATCCTGAGCGTAGCGTCAACACACGAGAAGTAAAATACATTTGCACCCATGTGTAACACAAAACTTTTCACCTCACTGTAGCGAGGAAAGAACAACTTTATTTAATTTAAATAATAAATTTGCACCCTTGTATAAAAAAAATATAATAATTTACAATTTTTTTTGGTCATGTGAGAGTCGGATTTTAGTTTTCCCATAAATTTTGAGAGCGCCTGATGAAGGCAACAAGCAATTTCGAAAAGTTTTTTTGTATGGCAGCCCCCTTAAATACTTATTTTATAAGTACTGTTTTTTAGTATTTGTTGTTATAGCGGCAACAGAAATACATCATCTGTGAAAATTTCAACTGTCTAACTATTACGGTTCATGAGATACATGAGATACACACCAAGGTCAAATTACTTTGCCCACTAGTGAATAAAATGCGATTTTGCTCACTGATTTTAAAGGATAAAAGACGGCGTCGCAGAAAACAATCAGCTTTTATAAAGAAGAATCATACTTGGCTTTCGACTGCATTTGATCTCGGAGTGTTGTTAAGAGAATCTGTCGTTAGTTCTGATGATAAGATATCTCCAGACAAAATAAGAATGCTAATAAATGGCACACGCGCCGCCATTAGCAACATACACGTATTTGATAAAATCTATAAGTTCTTATAGCCAGATAAACTGTCTATTGGATCATATATGTTGCATCTCGCAAATAAACGCATTCTAGTAGGGGACAAACCACGATCTTTCATACAAATTGGGGGACATTCTACGTCCGCTGGGCAACCG
Source organism: Epinotia brunnichana (assembly GCA_963854355.1). Classification (NCBI taxonomy): domain Eukaryota; kingdom Metazoa; phylum Arthropoda; class Insecta; order Lepidoptera; family Tortricidae; genus Epinotia; species Epinotia brunnichana. The sequence goes on from OY977935.1 coordinate 23,689,211, forward strand.
GTGAAATAGAGGGCAATTTAATATTTTATTAGGTATCATTAATTGAGTAAGGAATGCAATAACAATTAACAACAGTAGGCATCGTATTTTCTTTTAATCTCCTTTTAAACAGCAAATAGAGAAGCGGGGAGGACACTACAAAGTTGATTCACCATGAAACATTATTCCGTTTGAATTAAATTAATTAAGTATTTGAAAATTTTAAATTTCACGACCCTATTTCCATAGAAAATCTATGGAACTTTAGAAATGCAATATTTCCGAAGTTCCACTTTCAAACAATTTGCTTTTTATTTCGTGTTATTGTTAACTATATTATGCATGTTTCGTATAAAATCAGATACAGAACCGATAAAAATACAGAGAAAACTGCAATTAAGTAAAAATTAAAAAAAAACAACGATTTCTCTTTGAATATCGTAGATGCAATACCTAAACATTGTATGGATTATTTTGAAATGTAACTTTAAATAACTTCAAAAATAAACATAAAGAATACATGGTTTCTTCCTAGAAGTTTTGGTTCTTAGGTAGATCTATAGGATAAAGGGGTAAGTGACCACACTTAAAGGAAAATTACAGTGTGCCATGGGAATTCAGTATTTGACCGACGAAACCCCTTTGAGTTTGGGCTCGTTAGAATCATCTCAATGAGTAGTTGATGATGGTATACAGACAAGTACAGTCGGCAATAAAAGCTTGTACCAAAAAATTTTTTTTTGACCGAAACTTATTTTCTTTTATCTCAAGTTTTTATTATGGTGGAAATATTATTCCATAAATGAATTTGTCATCTTTCGTTTATTCGAAACCGACACCAGTTTAATGCAATAGCCTAAACACAATCTGTTATAAAATTAACACATTATTGATAACGGACACCCCACCACCCATCTTCCTGCATCAAAAATCAAGATGGCTCCCCTTCTTTAAACGGTCTGGGGTTCAGGGGATTCACTATACCAAAGGACACCTTTTAATAATCTTTCATCAAACACCGTATTTTATGTCGTGTACAGATGCCACTATTTGTACTAAAGACATTAAACGCATTTTGGTCCAGTTATTTTATTTTCTCTTGTATGGAAAAATACTGATATTTTGAAATAATTTAAAACAGCAGGTTAATTCTGTGTAACTCACAACTTTAGTCATTACGTAGATACATGATCCTATAAAATATCAGTCATAAAAAAAATGGTTTATACTTTCTCGAGATAATGATGAAGACAAATCGTACAAAATTAGACAATGAACGTTGAAAAATAAACGAATGAACTACTTATGCAAGCATAGGGATGTTTATGAACAGTTTAAGATTAATGAATACCTGGGTCATTGTCAGATTTAGGTTCGCGTCTTTTCGGTGGACATTGTCAAAGTTAAGAGCTATAAAGCCTAATTTTTGGTTGAACTCTGAATCCGCATAAACGGCGTTGCCCCTTCTATAATTCTATGTGATAAAAATATATTATATGTGAGCGTAAAGCCCTTAACTATTGACCACCGGAAAGATGATTTTTGTTTTTGTGACTGACAATGACCCACCTGGTCTACGAGTATGGGAACTTTACGAGTATTTCACATATTTTAGTGTAAGTATGGATATAAATAGTCGGTGAAAATAAGGTAACTATTAACTTGAATTCATAAAAAGTATAATAAAAAATTGGTAAACTAACTTTAATCATCTCATATGAAACACGCATTCAAAGTCAAACAGTTTACTACGGCTGTTTTTTCTTTGTAGCACAAACTGTCCGTCTAAATATACGATTAAGTAAACTTACCTACTTATATTAGTGGGTGTTGTTAGGGGATTCTGTCGAACAAATACTTCATTTTCGGATACCGGCGTCATATTTTGGTATGATGTTAGGCATATCTGGATTTCAAAACTGCCGGGAGACAATCTCTAAGGAGTCGATCTCCCCTATAAAGACGTCATCAAAAACGCCGCGGCCGCGCTTGGAAAAATGTAAATTACACCCAAACCATGCAACGTACATACACATATGGGGTACCAAATGATATAAAATAAAACATACTCAAATGTGGCGCCGGTATCCGAAAGTGAAGTATTTTCCCCTAACAGCATGCACTATATTTCGACAAGAGCTATTTTTATCCGGTGTACTAACTAATCGTTTCAAGCAAATTAACGTGTATAGGTAGGCATGTTTCTGCCAGAACAGGGGTAGGTATTACTCAAACCGAGCGCACTAATAATATATGTTGCTAAAACAGTCGGTTTATTTGCCTCGTGGTTTTTTCAACGGTTTTTTATCTCTAAATATTACTGAGTACAGATATTGGAATGCAAGAAAACAATAGAATTACAAAGGTAAATGCATATGACAATATCACATTTCAAAACGAGTTTTGGATATAAGTAGATCTTAAAATGAGAGCCTCTTAAATGTACAAATAAAATAACAGCTTGCTCGTTAGATCAGTCACAGACTATTGCTATCTCGGACAATGGGATGAAGTAAGAGTGGGAGTCTGTGAGCTAAATGCCAAATAACAACTGTAAATCACAAATGTCTCCTCCTTGGCTTTACAATAAATAAATTACATTATCATATCAGAGAGAAGTAAATTTAAAACTTTTACGAAGATGCTTATGTTGACCTGAAACTTATCACACGCACAATTATGAGTAGTGCTTTATTACAAAACTGAATAGATAAGGTTTCAGATAAAACACTGGTAGGATGCTGTCGTAAAAACAATTAAATTCATGACTACCTACATTTACACAGAAGGTATCAATTACAATAGTAAATTAATTATATTAAGAACATAAACAAATTTAGTTATGACAAGAATATGGTTCGTTCGGAGTAATCATAATCAACCACAGACCCACTTTTTTAATTATTATTTATTAGCCTTTATGTGCAGTTTAAGTATCCCAAGTATTTTTTGTATGACTCTATATATTATTATGTGAACAACTTCGACCAAGTTTAGCTCCTATTTTGGTTGAAAGAGATTAGGACGAGCTACCCCCAAGATACACTTGCAGATTAATCACAAGGTTCGTGTGTAAAATTTATAAACACTGGATAAACGAGGCGTCCAACTAATACATTGTATACCAAATTTATAAACACTGGATAAACGAGGCGTCCAACTAATACATTGTATACCAAATTTATAAACACTGGATAAACGAGGCGTCCAACTAATACATTGTATACCAAATTTATAAACACTGGATAAACAAGGCGTCCAACTAATACATTGTATACCAAATTTAAACTTACCCCTACGTACGCATATAATGAAAATGTACAACTATGTAAATATAAATTATCTGTTTAGTGTAAATTTAAATATTTTCAAACATCGAGTAAGTCTATTAGGTACCTACATATACTAACACTGAACTTGATGTAACATGCATTTAAGTAATTGAGTGACACAAGGTTAAAAGCAGGGGCAATACTTAAGGTTCTTACATCATGGAAGCCCCAAGTTATCGTACCAACCCGTTATAAAGGAATGTGAAGGTATAATTTATATTAAGTACATTAAATTAAACATATCCTTAAAGCATTCAAAAAATGACCTATAGTAAATCAAATATTATTTTTATCGTAGACTATTTTGAAATCTCCATTATATTATTCATAATTAAGTACACAGGGTCGACTATTTACATAATAAATTAACAGTCGTAAGATTATTCTCTAGCAGTTCATAAGAGTAATGGTCTTAACTAAAACTATACTTTATGCAGACATTATTACCCACCCACGTGGATTTGTAAACATTGAATAGGTACCCCAGTTAAAGGGTAAATCAAAAAAATATAATATTATATAATATAACTATCATGGCCACGTATATCTTATTTCTGTAGGGGGCGAAAATATGGATTCAGTTAACAATTGTCCGAATGTATTTTGCTGTGATTGTTATGAATAGCATGGTAAATCTAATATTTACTACCGATGTTTCCAAACGTTTTATGTTTTTCAATATCTATGGTATCACCCGTTAGTTACGTTCGGTCTTAATGTTGCTTCCAACAGAATTGTTACAGGACCTACAAGAAATAATGAAAATACAAGCTTAGTCGGTGGAAGAAACAGGTACTTTTAAGTCATAAAGTTTACAAGATAACGACCAAAAAATGGATTTATACTTAGGGTCAGTTGTTTCCTATTTAACATCCCTTACAGTTACGTTCGTTAGAAGACACGGAATGAGAGCTGCTGGCGGCGTAAGTAACATTAAACTGTGCGTTAAATATTGTTGACGCAACCTGCCTGCATACATTTAATCTGATTACGAGACATACAAACAGATTCAATTTTACTTGTTATATTTCGTATTTTATTTAGCATCAATTGGCGAATCAATATTATCCCATTTTATAATCTGCAGAACAGTATTCAAACACACATTAAACATACTTATAGAACACTAGATACCTACGTGTCATTTATATACTCATATGTGTAAATTATAATATAATTCAACCTTAAATGAGATCATTTTAAATTACTAATAAAAACAGGTTAAATATACTTATGGAGAGATTCTTCAAAATGGCGAGAATTAGTTATTAAATACTGCATCAGGAACTTTCAATTAGACGGCTTTTACCTGCCTTTGGACCTGCCCGCGGACTGCGCTACTCTCAGACCTTTTCGCAGTCACACAAATCAGCAGACGCCGATACAATACACGTAGGTTGTTTAAAATAATTTAAAACTTAAATTTTAAATAAATAGGCTGCTTAACATAGTTAAGTACATATGTACGCTTTCGAGTATTCAAAATATAGGTATATATTTTTGGGAACACTTTAACAACTGAACTCTCGCGTTAATCACACGCCATTATGTCATAATGTCAATACTTCCACTGCATTGCTCTAATTGTGTCTTTAATGTACTTAGAAAAATATTTGAATGATTAGTGTCTTTGTATATAACCAGGCCCCGTAGCACGCGATAAGTGACAGGATAGAGCATCCCTGGCTGACACCGTTCGATAGAACGAGACGACGCGCTTATCCTATCACTTATCGCGTGATAACGCCATCCATGCTAGGGGGCCTGGTCAGACTAAATTTGTAACCAATTCCGTCAGTACCTGACGAGGTCAATAATAGCAATAGTATATGTTCATTAAATCTGAGCAGTGGTCAAATACTAATTAGTATTATATACTTACATTTAAGGTATACGACGAGTAACTTCCACTTCTCTAGGCTACTGACCACCGTATTGAATACGTAAGTCGAATTTCAGACGCGAATTTATTTGTTGCTTACTTTTATACTTGATATTAAAATGAGTAAAATGACCTATAATTTAAAGGTTTGTCAAATATCAGATTTGGCAACTTTCGTCAATTCTGCGAATCGCTTCGAATTTGGATTTTATATTACTACATTGGGGTATAGCTTAGGTATTGTATATGTATTGAATAGTAAAAGGCGAAAATATTTTTTCAACCCATAACTTGGCAGTTTTTATATATCTTTAAATGCACACATTTTTAGTCACCTTTATGCATTTTTTCTTAATCGAATTTGCGTGCTCTATTTACTGCGCAAGCTAGGCTAGGCTTGAACGCACGTTTTATTGCAAAGTTTTGAGTTCAAATATATCATATAAAACTATAATATAGGGAACTTGCATCTTTTTATTTTATTACGAAAATCAAAAGTATAATCTAGCAATAAAACAACTGTAGCATTAAAACTTTCTTATGATTGACTTCTTATGACCCCCGAAAACGCTCTATATTAAACGGGCTTATGCTATGACGTCACATCATATATTCTCAGCGCGTTTACTATGGAGTAAGTCATTCATTTGCAATTATCTCCACAAAATTTGCGTTTAAGTCTATACTTGTCATACAAATTATTATTTCTAATTTAATATTCTGTGTAACTGTTATGTTATTTTATCGAAAAAATTTAAAACATTTTTTAGTCATTTTAACGTGAGATAAACCTAATACAATCGTTTTTTTTTTCTTTTTTTTTTCTTTTGTATGATATTTTTACGTATAGCGATTGAGTGCAATTTATTCGAAATTAAAGTCCCATGCAAGTTCCCCATTATATAGAGCACACTATTTGAACTGAACTCATGAATGGCCTTTGTTCTAAGCTTATGAATAGACATTGTTTGCGAGCGCGTGTCATTTTTAGCTAGAAAAAAGTTAGCGCCACATAAAATGTTCATCTTCCCTAATGGATTGAGTAAGAAATGCGACAACAACAATTAACAACAGCAGACATCGTATTTTCGTCTTCTTATTTAATTTGACGACCGCTTTAGCCTAGTTGGTAGTGACCCTGCCTACGAAGCAAGAGGTCCTGGGTTCGAATCCCGGTAAGGGCATTTATTTGTGTGATGAGCACGAATATTTGTTCCTGAGTCATGGATGTTTTCTATGTATTTAAGTATTTATTTCTCTATGTAAGTATGTTTATCGTCGCCTAGTACTCATAGTACAAGCTTTGCTTAGTTTGGGACTAGGTTGATTTGTGTAAGATTGTCCGCAAATATTTATTTATTTATTTATTTAATTTATTTTATATGTTAAATAAAAAAAAAATTATATAAGTATTCAAAGTACTTTGTACTGTTACACGAAGTGGAAGTTTCTCGCAATTTTTTTTTAATTGAAATAAATAATGATGAATTCCAACATCAATAATAATAAAACAAATGTATTAGAACATACCTATTTAGTTATGCTTGCACAGGCGATTGACGTAAGAGCAAGTTTGAAAAAGTATTTGAACACCAATTTACACGAGTATACATAACATTAATTAATTAATTATGTATGTCAGAGGTCTAAATCTATGCTTAGATTTTCCACCAAATTTCTGTTCCGACGTACTAGATCACGACTTTAACAACGCAGTCAAAAACTTGTTAAAATAGTAAAGAGTCTAGGCTAAAATAAATTATAATACCGCAAAGTTTAAGTGCTGGACAAATTCACTAGTAATAAGGTTTTGTTAAGTAGCAATAATATCAGGTGGTGCAGAATCACAGGATTGTCAGTTTAAGTAGCTGCTCTCAGACGTTTTAATCGTTCCTTTTCCATGTGGTCCACCGGCGGCTCCCGCTCGAAAGATACGAGTTCCAGAGCTGGAAATGTGTAAACAAATGTTAATGTTTTAAGGCTTCTAAATGGTATTTGACAAACACAATTTATTCGAAATAAAATATGTTACGTAGAATATAAAACGCATGTACTTGCATCCCTTTTTACAGTGCTTTCTGTTTTAATCCAATTATATAATATATCTTCAACAAAATTTGTCACGAAGTATATCATTAAATACATAAAGAATTATGAGATTTGAAACAAATTTCTTCATAAAGATTCACTTACCGACTTTCTGGGTTTTTATCGTTAAAAATATGTACTACGTACAAAAATAATTCATTTCGACGGTTTTTTTATGAAGCTACCTAGTCTAGTAGACGCGTGCGGAGGCGGAGGCGCGGGCGCCGGCGGCTCGTCTCCGCAGAGCCGCCGCGCCGCTAGCTGACGGCTCAGGCTCACGTGCCGCGCCAGCAGCGAGCGCTTCTCTAAGTACACCGCCTAGTCTAGTAATAATGTGTTGACTAACCGGTCTCGGTGAGAGTGGGCGTGTCGTTGAGGAACCGCCAGGCGGGCGCGTGCGGAGGCGGAGGCGCGGGCGCCGGCGGCTCGTCTCCGCAGAGCCGCCGCGCCGCTAGCTGACGGCTCACGTGCCGCGCCAGCAGCGAGCATTTCTCGAAGTTCACACGGTTGCCAAGTCTGGTCATACACATTATGTTCAATTAACCATTTAAATTAAATATTTGTCTCCAACTTGCTCGGAAATGTTCCCGTTAATGTAGTAAAAACACACCGCGAAGTCATTCGTTATATGCGTTGATGCGATAATAAAATAAATAATTAAAGACCGGCCAAGTGCGAGTCAGACTCGCGCACGAAGGGTTCCGTACCATTATCTATAAAAAAACTATTTTATTCTGAGTTTTTTATTTGTTGTTATAGCGGCAACAGAAATACATCATCTGTGAAAATTTCAGCTGGAACTATCACGGTATCAGTGAGATACAGCCTGGTGACAGACAGACGGACGGACGGACAGCGGAGTCTTAGTAATAGGGTCCCGTTTTACTCTTTGAGTACGGAACCCTAAAAAGTAGAATTACTTCCCGGACATGCCCGGGAAGTGTACATTATTGTGCAGGTTTTATATTTTCATCCAAGACGTAAAATTCACCATACAGCTAATTGTCCATTAGTCACGTACAAAAACCGAGATAGATAGAATAATGATTGTGTCCAAATCATAATACAGTTTATTTAGACTTAATGATCTTCTCGGACTGATAAATATTTTGTAACAAAGGTATGGTTTTTTTTTAGTTGTGCGTTTATGAATCGTCAATTTAACTAAATGTAATAATGCATATATTTATATTTACTAATCCTATAAGTTTTCTTTTTATTTATTATAATTACTATATTTTATGCTGAACCAAACTTACAATTCGGACCCAAAAAGTTGAACTTTAATACAACCTTAAAAAAATTGAGGCGGGAACGTGAATTTCATTTTGTCAAAGATTTTCTGCCGTGTTATTTTTACGAAAATAATATGAGTTGTACAAATAGTGACGAAGATACCAATGGACACCACCAGAATTGGCAGCAGAGGCAAAGTTGGTGAGAGCTAACTTGCTTCCACCTAAGTCTGAAGAAAAATATTTAAGGACGTTCGAAAATTGTCGAATCCTGGCGAAAGGAGAAAAATACCAGTTCGTTGTCAGAAAATGTTATTTTGGCGTACTTTAACGAACTTGCAAAAGATAATAAACCTTCTACTTTGTGGGCAATGTACGTCTACACAATGCTGAAAAGTACTATGTTGCGAACGCAACTCTTTTTTTGTGTATAAACTTAATTATAGGTATCTATTTCATTAGCAGTAGCAAAACGCGCCCGTCAGGCACGGTTTGCATGAGGGGGGCTTTGAATGCGCCAATCATGGTGCTACACATGTGTGGGTTTATCCCTACCTAAACCAACTAAAGATCTCGCTGGTCACTTACTTTGACATAACAAATATACGACCACTTCTGTAACTATCTAAACGGCCACACTCTCCTTGCTTTTAATCAGAGCCTATATAATTGTAAATTATATTACAGTCAAACTTTTATCGAAGTTTTATTTAAAGTCGTCGAGCGAATAACACCACCGGCATCGGCGCAAACATACTATACAACTTAAACATTAAGAAGTACGCAAGCTTAATGACATTTTTGAAACGGAAATCATCCGGTTTCAATAGCCAGAAATCGAAGTAGGTAGATGGTTATATAAACATGTGTCAAATAAATATAACTTTTAAAATATCGTTTTATTTCCTCACATATGGGCTCATCCATTAATTACGTCACACGAATATCATGACATTTTGCCTAAACATGTACTTAAAATCGTTACACCTACTAGCTTTAACTAATTATACAAAAAAATATATTACCTACGCTAATTTGACAAGTAGCTTCAAAAGATTTTAGTTCGAATTTCAAAATAGTCGGTTAACACTTACTAGATTTGAGTACCTAAACCTTGTTTTTGTAACCAGCCAGGAAAATAGTATCAAATTTACAGCGAACGAGAGTACCCAAACAATTACGTGTGTATGTGGAAAATACATGTATGTTTCGTTTACAACTGAAGTAAAAAAAAACATACCGACTTTAGATTTTATAAATATTTTGTATGTGACGTCACGAAATTCGGGACCCCCCCCCCCCCCCCCCCCCCCCTCCCTCCTCGTATCACTATCCCGTAAGTCTATACCTACTCGCCCGGCAAGCTCTTCTTTCCCGGCGTCTGCAGTAATGTACTATTATTTCTAAACCAATCGGAACGAAATCTAGACACGCGGCAGCGTGTCAAGCCAAGTTCAAGCAAAGGAACTGGCTAGCCAGCGCCAAGTGTAATATTACACGAACCACTTGGTGCCACTTTTGACCCTTCTATAACTCAAAACCTCTTTAACTTAAACACATAAAACTACGTGTGTTTAATTATATCCATAAGGAAATCTAGAAGCCAAATTTCATGAAGCTAGCTCAAACGGTTATAAAGATATGAAGGTCAAAAAGTCGTAAATTTTAGCACTGACTGACTGACATATAGTACCTAAACCTAACCTACTTCCAGATGACCTAGAAGGATGAAATTTGGAATCCAGCTCGGTAATTGTGTATAAGCGTAGGAAAAATTCTAAAAATAAAAAAAAGTAAAAAAATAGTCTGGCCAAGTCAAATCGAACCTACTTTAAGATCTAACATTTTTAAATAACAGCAATTGTTATAGGTATCTAATAAAGCAAAGACATAAAGTTTAATACTTGTTCATAATGTTATTTTGTTCCTATAAATACATATTTGGATTTTGCATAGAACTTGGCACTCATTTAGATCTCCATTCTTTTTGCGGCGAAGCCCACAGCTAAGCATAATTTTTGTAAGTATTGAACTTGGCTCTCCTTTTTTACATTTATGTTTGTGGTGGGATATAGCACTTTACAGGAAATACGTCATGTCAAAGGAAACAGTATATAGTGAGGTAAAAAATATTCGTATTTCTATGATATCTAGAAGTAAAAGGCTCGGTTGTTTCAAACCATCGGTAATCGTAAGTTACGTCCGTTTAAATAGGTATCTACTTTTATGGGAAATTTCACAGTTCTCTATGTCTACGAGATGGCTGCTGTCGGCACTATATTTAACGTTTACCGGCCCGTAAAGTTAAAAATTTAAGAGAGGTAGGGCACAGCGGAATATCATCTCGCTCGTATGTGGAGCAAGCAGCCCAACTGGGGAAGTACCTCCACCTTACAGAAGACCGCAGCCTAGCACCACTGCTTTGTAGTGTTGCTATATTATTGCATGGTATGAAGTATGTGGTGTTGTGTTCCTGGTGGTGAGTAAGGTCGCCAGAGCTCCCTAGGGTGCGCTGTGTTGGGAGTGAGGGACATGCATGTCTCTATCTGCCAACACAGCGAATCCTCAAGTGAATAAAGGGTCGGCAACGCGCTTGTGATTCTTCTGGAGTCACAAGTGTCCATAGGCGACGGTACCTGCTTAACATCAGGCAGGCCGTAAGCTTGTTTGCCACCGCCGTAGTATAAAAAAAAAAGTGTAGTTGATGCGGGGGAGAGGCGTGTTGGTATAACGGTGCGCCACTCTCCCTACCCCCTGCGAACTTGGCGGGGCCGTTCCGCTGAAGCGGCATTGGTGGGACCGCAGAGGAAGAATGCCGGTATTACGGTGCGCCGCTTTCCCTATCCTCTGCGGCCGAGTCGTGGTAGGTGGCGGAACCACAGACCTGATCCGCTACCGGGTGCTGGATCTTCCGCACCCATGATCTCCTCGTAGCGGACTCAGGGGGGTCCGCTACTGAACAGGTGGAGATCGAGGAGGCAGGCGCGCCAAAACATCTGGCGTGCCTCTCGTGGAGGGCCCCCGGGCATCCGCGAAGGAGCCGCTTGTGGGCGGCTGCCGCCGGCGGGGTCGCGGATGTGTGCGCAAGCGTTCCCGTGACCTCGCCATAAGGCGGCGAGGTGGCAAGTCGGGGGGTTTTTAGTGGGTACACCGTGGGTCTCATTAGCCCATACGGGAGTCCCACATAACCACTCGGGTCACCCCCTGCACCCGGGTGGTATGCGTAACGCATTTTCCCCCTAAACAAAAAAAAAAAAAAAAAACTCGCCCTAATAGGGTATTTTCATCTATCAAAATTAAATTATCAAAGTATTTTGTTACCTGACTGCCGAAGGAGAAGAGGTTTATTTATATATTTGTTACCAGAGGAAATACGAAATTGTTATACGGGGTGTACAAGCTTAATAATCTACCGTTTAATTTTTTTGCTCCTCTTACAGGCCACACCCAGTATAAACATAAGATTTATATATAATATAATTATGTGTATGTCATGTGACCGAAAACGCCGACCGCCATTTTGTCTTCTGTGACGTCAGAACAGCAAATGCAAAAACCAGCCAAGTGCGATTTGGACTCGCCCACGAAGGGTTCCGTACCATTATCTATAAAAACGGCAAAAAAATCACGTTTGTTGTATGGGAGCCCCCCTAAAAAAAATATTTTATTTTTATTTTATTATTTGTTGTTATAGCGGCAACAGAAATAGATAATCTGTGAAATTTTCAACTCTCTAGCTATCACGGTTCTTGAGATACAGCCTGGTGACAGACAGACGGACGGACGGACAGCGAAGTCTTAGTAATAGGGTCCCGTTTTACTCTTTGAGTACGGAACCCTAAAAATCAGAAGGCGTAGATAAGAACATTTGACGTTTCTATGTTTATTTCTAGCTATGACATCACGATATTTATATTTATTTATATTTATTTATTTGGTATTAATCATACACTGTCAATTGGGTACATTATAATTTATAAGTAAATTAAAATTAAAACTACAAATACTGGCTTACAAATGTCCCAAGAATAATATTAAAAAAATGTTACATAATGTCATTGAATAAGAATAGCTTGAATATAAAATGATGAAATAGTAGATAATATGGCTACCTTTTTGGCGCAAATATATAACGTTCAAATTTCAATCATTATTTATTTGCATAATGCGATATTATTTTGAGGAAATAAAAATACCAGTTGACTATCGAATCTATACGAACATTTTAGGATAATACATATAAAAAAACCGGCCAAGTGCGAGTCGGACTCGCACACGAAGGGTTCCGTACCTTTATCTATAAAAAGACTATTTTATTATGTGTTTAAGTATTTGTTGTTATAGCGGCAACAGAAATACATCATCTGTGAAAATTTCAGCTGGAACTATCACGGTATCAGTGAGATACAGCCTGGTGACAGACAGGCGGACGGACGGACAGCGGAGTCTTAGTAAAAGGGTCCCGTTGTACTCTTTGAGTACGGAACCCTAAAATCGTAGAATAGCCTATTATTAAAGTGGAGAACGCTGCTGTCTACAGCAAATGGTAGTTGTAACTGAATCTTGAATGTTGACTTACTTGGATGACGAGCCTTGATTAGCAAAATGCAGATCTCTGCAGGTGACAGACAACAATGGCACGGCTGTTTCAGTAGGAGCGGCTGCCAAGGCTGCTCGGTATCTGGAAAGAAAAGGACATTAGAATAGTACATTATGATACAAGTGTGCTAAGTTGGTCATTACACTCGAGTCGGTTTTTAAGCCTGAGCCGAAGGCGAAGGCTTAATGGAGACGAGAAGTGTAATGACCAATGCTCACGTGTTTCATACGACGTTTTTCAACACATTTGCGAGGAAAAAAAAATTAAATTAAAAATGTAAATGTTAAAAGATATGTAATGAAAAGGCACTAGTGCGATAATGTAATGTAAAAGTCACGGCATGGGTAATATTCTGCATTATTTTGCTAATATTTAAAAAGATATGTAATGAAAAAGCACTAGTGCGATAATGTAATGTAAAAGGCACGGCATGGGTAATATTCTGCATTATCAGTGTAAATACGCTGTAATAAGACCTACTTTACGAGCAGGTGTGTTGAAATAGTACATTATGATACAAGTGTGCTAAGTTGGTCATTACACTCAAGTCGGTTTTTAAGCCTGAGCCGAAGGCGAAGGCTTAATGGAGACGAGAAGTGTAATGACCAATGCTCACGTGTTTCATACGACGTTTTTCAACACATTTGCGAGGAAAAAAAAATTAAATTAAAAATGAAAATGTTAAAAGATATGTAATGAAAAGGCACTAGTGCGATAATGTAATGTAAAAGTCACGGCATGGGTAATATTCTGCATTATTTTGCTAATATTTAAAAAGATATGTAATGAAAAAGCACTAGTGCGATAATGTAATGTAAAAGGCACGGCATGGGTAATATTCTGCATTATCAGTGTAAATACGCTGTAATAAGACCTACTTTACGAGCAGGTGTGTTGAAAAATGTATTATTGTATTGTATGGCGAGTTGTTAATAAAACAAATTATTTTCGTACAAATTCAGTCCATTTTGAGACCAGTTCTATTACCTACTACCTTCTGGCTGCACGTTTTACCATCAGATCGGTCGGCTCTATGGCATTATACAGTTTGTCACTCAACATCATGTTAGTGATATTTCAGGAATTGTAACTGTTTACGCATGCTCCATCTTTACTTAAAATATTTGTATGCCTTATGGCAAAACATAGAGTAATATACATAATTGTAAGACCTTTGAGCTTTGAACCTATGTTTACAAATAAACATTTTGTCTTGGTCTTTGCAACCGGCAAAACTCGAGCTTAGTAAAACAGCCCTTACCTATACCGAAAAAAATAACGAAGTTCAAAGCGTCGGCGACGCTGAATAATCAAAACGCTGAATGTTCAAACCAGGGATCGGAACCGGTTACCCTAACCAGGGTTTTTCATAGGCTATTTTCAAGGTGGTTTAAAATCCCTATCATTAAGGTTCCCTAATGATAAGGTAACCTTATTGATAGGGTAACCCTATTGATCCAGTTAACTTAATTAACCCAGCTTACCACTAACCGAAATGAAAACCCCATCAATACGGTTACCCTATCATAAGGTTTTAAGTTTAAAACCAGTTTAAAGGAATATGATTTTAACCCACACTTAAATACGACTTATTATTGAACCGCCGTGGCTGGCATGGGTTGTACCAAGCTTGCTGTGGATCTCAGTATAAACCGGTTTCATTTGGCGTAGGTAAACGTGGCTTCTTGCTAACTCAAAATTCAAACAGTGTGTCAATTTACATTGATTATTTAATTAACATGAAATAAAACAGTTTGAACAAGAGCCTGACTCGCGCACAAAGGTTCCGTTCAAACTTAGTTAATAAAGGATTCATGATGATTAATAAATACCTAGAGAGGTATGATTATATCGTCCTTGCCTTCGGCTCGTGCGACAAAAAATTGCGATCTCAGACATTCTTTGTTTTACCGTCCTAGGTACGGGTAGGTAATGTACGTCATACTTGGCCATAAGGCCAGGAAAATCCCACTTTCTGGCCATGGAGAGACGTAAAATTGTGTACTAACCACGGGCGGTAGTATAGAAAGCCTCAGATAGCATATTTATCGCTCTTGTCTTCAGCTCAGACGTCAAATACCGGCGAACTGAGACATTCTTTGTTTTACCGCCCTAGGTAAGTAATGTACTATTACGTCATACCTGGCTATAAAGTAGCAATTACCGCACGCTAGGAAAATCCCACTTTCTAGCCAGGGAAAATTGTGTACTCACCACGGGCGGTAATAGAGAAAGCCTCCGATCGCATATTTATCGCCCTTGCCTTTAGCTCGGACGTCAAATACCAACGATCATAGACATTCTTTCTTTTACCGCCCTAGGTAAGTAATGTACTATTAGGTCGTACCTGGCCATAAAGTAGCAATTACTGCACGCTAGGAAATCCCACTTTCTGGCCAGGGAGAGAAGTAAAATTGTGTACTCACCACGGGCGGCAGTAAAGAAAGCCTCCGATGGCATATTTATCGCCCTTGCCTTAGGCTCAGGTTTCAAATACCGGCGATCTGAGACATTCTTTGTTTTACTGCCCTAGGTATCTTATTCCCACCGGTGTCTGATCCCATGAAACAGCAACGCGAGTACGATATGCGATACTCTATAAAATGTTTAAATATAATGCACAAATCACAATAAGCAGCTGATGATAAGGTTACCATAATCCAATAAAAACCCTAAACCAAAAACCCTATCCCAATACGGTTTGAGGTTAACGAAGTTGGAAGTTACGGTTACCACTTCCTAACAATATGTTAACCGTATGATAGGTTAACCCCATACTAAGGCAGGGATCGGAACCGGTTAATTGCTAAAACCTCGGTTTACCACTAACCTCGAACAATTTTATACTTCACATGTAGGACTCAGTTGTGTTTTGAGAAATACAAACAATACCGGTTTCCGATCCCTGTACTAAGGTAACCTAATTGATAGGGTTACCGTATCAATACGGTTAACCTAAAAGAGGGGTTTGGTTTTGGCTTTGGACCAGGGACCCGTCCCTGGTTCAAACCTAACTCCTTTTTAGGGTTTCATAGCCAAAATGGCAAGAACGGAACCCTTAAAGTTTCGTCATGTCCTCGTCTGTCTGTCCGTATGTCACAGGCATTTTGCAAAAAAACAATACTTGTATGATTTGTTTTTAGTTATTCGATTACCTTGCATGTGTAAAAATGTATTATTGTATTGTATGGCGAGTTGTTAATAAAACAAATTATTTTCGTACAAATTCAGTCCATTTTGAGACCAGTTCTATTACCTACTACCTTCTGGCTGCACGTTTTACCATCAGATCGGTCGGCTCTATGGCATTATACAGTTTGTCACTCAACATCATGTTAGTGATATTTCAGGAATTGTAACTGTTTACGCATGCTCCATCTTTACTTAAAATATTTGTATGCCTTATGGCAAAACATAGAGTAATATACATAATTGTAAGACCTTTGAGCTTTGAACCTATGTTTACAAATAAACATTTTGTCTTGGTCTTTGCAACCGGCAAAACTCGAGCTTAGTAAAACAGCCCTTACCTATACCGAAAAAAATAACGAAGTTCAAAGCGTCGGCGACGCTGAATAATCAAAACGCTGAATGTTCAAACCAGGGATCGGAACCGGTTACCCTAACCAGGGTTTTTCATAGGCTATTTTCAAGGTGGTTTAAAATCCCTATCATTAAGGTTCCCTAATGATAAGGTAACCTTATTGATAGGGTAACCCTATTGATCCAGTTAACTTAATTAACCCAGCTTACCACTAACCGAAATGAAAACCCCATCAATACGGTTACCCTATCATAAGGTTTTAAGTTTAAAACCAGTTTAAAGGAATATGATTTTAACCCACACTTAAATACGACTTATTATTGAACCGCCGTGGCTGGCATGGGTTGTACCAAGCTTGCTGTGGATCTCAGTATAAACCGGTTTCATTTGGCGTAGGTAAACGTGGCTTCTTGCTAACTCAAAATTCAAACAGTGTGTCAATTTACATTGATTATTTAATTAACATGAAATAAAACAGTTTGAACAAGAGCCTGACTCGCGCACAAAGGTTCCGTTCAAACTTAGTTAATAAAGGATTCATGATGATTAATAAATACCTAGAGAGGTATGATTATATCGTCCTTGCCTTCGGCTCGTGCGACAAAAAATTGCGATCTCAGACATTCTTTGTTTTACCGTCCTAGGTACGGGTAGGTAATGTACGTCATACTTGGCCATAAGGCCAGGAAAATCCCACTTTCTGGCCATGGAGAGACGTAAAATTGTGTACTAACCACGGGCGGTAGTATAGAAAGCCTCAGATAGCATATTTATCGCTCTTGTCTTCAGCTCAGACGTCAAATACCGGCGAACTGAGACATTCTTTGTTTTACCGCCCTAGGTAAGTAATGTACTATTACGTCATACCTGGCTATAAAGTAGCAATTACCGCACGCTAGGAAAATCCCACTTTCTAGCCAGGGAAAATTGTGTACTCACCACGGGCGGTAATAGAGAAAGCCTCCGATCGCATATTTATCGCCCTTGCCTTTAGCTCGGACGTCAAATACCAACGATCATAGACATTCTTTCTTTTACCGCCCTAGGTAAGTAATGTACTATTAGGTCGTACCTGGCCATAAAGTAGCAATTACTGCACGCTAGGAAATCCCACTTTCTGGCCAGGGAGAGAAGTAAAATTGTGTACTCACCACGGGCGGCAGTAAAGAAAGCCTCCGATGGCATATTTATCGCCCTTGCCTTAGGCTCAGGTTTCAAATACCGGCGATCTGAGACATTCTTTGTTTTACTGCCCTAGGTATCTTATTCCCACCGGTGTCTGATCCCATGAAACAGCAACGCGAGTACGATATGCGATACTCTATAAAATGTTTAAATATAATGCACAAATCACAATAAGCAGCTGATGATAAGGTTACCATAATCCAATAAAAACCCTAAACCAAAAACCCTATCCCAATACGGTTTGAGGTTAACGAAGTTGGAAGTTACGGTTACCACTTCCTAACAATATGTTAACCGTATGATAGGTTAACCCCATACTAAGGCAGGGATCGGAACCGGTTAATTGCTAAAACCTCGGTTTACCACTAACCTCGAACAATTTTATACTTCACATGTAGGACTCAGTTGTGTTTTGAGAAATACAAACAATACCGGTTTCCGATCCCTGTACTAAGGTAACCTAATTGATAGGGTTACCGTATCAATACGGTTAACCTAAAAGAGGGGTTTGGTTTTGGCTTTGGACCAGGGACCCGTCCCTGGTTCAAACCTAACTCCTTTTTAGGGTTTCATAGCCAAAATGGCAAGAACGGAACCCTTAAAGTTTCGTCATGTCCTCGTCTGTCTGTCCGTATGTCACAGGCATTTTGCA
The DNA here is from genome assembly GCA_963854355.1 of Epinotia brunnichana. Classification (NCBI taxonomy): domain Eukaryota; kingdom Metazoa; phylum Arthropoda; class Insecta; order Lepidoptera; family Tortricidae; genus Epinotia; species Epinotia brunnichana. The sequence goes on from OY977935.1 coordinate 23,707,708, forward strand.
AAAAAACAATACTTGTATGATTTGTTTTTAGTTATTCGATTACCTTGCATGATTTCCACTCGGTTCAACACATAATTCCAATTGACGCAATTGCTGTCCGCACACTCCCGATGTTCGGCTCCACTTTAAAAATATAAAACCAAGTAAGAATCAAAGGAAAGAAAGGAATTAACTATTATAGGCACGCTTTCAAAAAATAATTTTACCGTTTTCTTAAGTCGGGTCACTGGAGACATATTTAGAGCACTAATAATGGCCATAAGAGAGTTAAAATTCCCAAGATTGAAGCATTCTCTGGCCGTCATAACCCACTGTTCTATTACTCGCGCTCTGTATTTGCTTTTTACAGCCTGCAAAGAAATAAATAGATAAATAATAGCAACACTACAATACACAAACTAAGTAGATAGATACTAATGTGATAATATCATACCTTCAGAATGTCAGTTGCACATAAGTAGCTGAGCCTGTTAAACCAATCAGCATAAGCTTCCAGATTTCTTGTGCTTTTCATGTCAATGTGGTGAAGATTAATAGCGGTCTTGCCGCAGGAAGATGTTGGTTGTGGTGGCTGGGTAGGAGCAAACGTCTGAACAAATTCCTCTGGTCCCACGAATGCCAACCGATGCAGCTCTACTATAGTCAATTGGTTTGCTAGCTCAGCTGGTGTCAAGCCAAGTGTTAGAATGTCTCCCTGTTAACAAACTCATAAATAAACATTGCTTATAAACAATTTCATTACACTCTGCAACTATATAGTATTGAATTAAAAAGATTACCTGAGCTATCTGTTCAACAGATGGCACTTGGGGTATTTCGACCAATGTCTCTTCATACTGCTCAAGAGCTGTTAGTTTATCCAGAAGCTTTTCCAACATTGTTGACACCTCAACCCTAACTGAAGACATGTGCTCAGCAGCACATCTAGAGGAATATCAAACAACGTTCAATTATTTTTTGGCAGTCAAGCATATAACATGAAAACAGAATAATTTGGAGGAAAATACAAGATGTCCCACGGCTAAGCGACATGAAGGGAAAATTTTGGCTCTATGGAAAAATCATTTCGTTAAGAAATAATTTACTTTCAAAACAAAGTTTTAACCGACTTCAATTCAGAACTCCGCCACATTAACATTTCCACATTTTTTTCCAATTTACCACATGAACTGAAGCGTTGATTTTTAGACCAATAAACCAAATCGCTGTATGTGGGCCGATAATATTTGAGGACTTCCGTCGATTCCTCAAGGATCTCAGAATTACCTTTGGCACTTCATTGTTTGCTATTTCAACGGAATCATATCAGAATCTGTGACGTACTTATATAGTTTGAAGTACATCATTGAGAAGTTCCACAAGCCATCTGTGGTCTTCATCATCACTTCCACTTCACCAAATTTATGATTTCCGGGTGTAAATACACGAGTTATAATAGAAAATACCGAAATTACTACACGCGTGCCTAATATATTTGAGGAGTTCCCTCAATTCCTCATGGTTCCCATCATCTAACTGGGGTTTTGGAAACAATGGGACCAATCTGGAAGCATATACTTTCAGTTAAAAAGAGAATTGTACGAATCGGTTCATAAATGACGGAGTTCTGAGGTAACAAACATTAAAAATAAAAAAAATAAAAAATAATAATAAAAAAGAAAAAAAAAATACATCCGAATTGAGAACCTCCTCCTTTTTTTGAAGTCGGTTAAAAATAAGTATGTACCGAAGTCAGGCAAGGAATGGTCAAAAAAAGTTATAGCGAGAAATGCTTGGAACACAATTTTTGACTTCGTAACTTTGTTTGGACTACTTACTAACACACTTGCTGAGTCGATAGCGCCTTTGATGCCCTGTTACCTTCGTGCTTGAGGTTGATGAGGAATAGCCGTCAAAGATGAAGAAGGTAGTTGTTGTTTTCCAAAATTACAGACTTTCAAGAGCAGATATTATCTCGAATACTATAAGTACAAGATATCGAAAAACTTGATGGAATAAAACTTGTAGCAAATTTAATTAGCTTTCATTTTTACAAGCTTTCTATTAACTTGCGATGTATGTAACTAACTATGTATGCCTGGTTACCTATCTGAATCACTAAATTACATTTCCCAACTGTATCCTTTGTCCGAATTTTCATTTGTCATAAAAGTTTTTCCGTTTTTGTCTGAAGCCATGACATTTTTAGGATGAAAAAATTTTGAAAAGCTTTTTGGTTTACGAGATAATAGGCTTTTTGCCGAAATGAAAATTCGGACAAACAATACAGTTGGGAAATGAAATTTAGTGATTGCGATAGGTTACCGTATGTTCCTATGTCACTATATTTGTACGGGTGAAATCTTGCAACTCAATTTTAAAGCAGATATCTTCAACCGATTGAGCAGAAATGTTTTTCTCCGGGACTCAAATCTCTATACTAAATTTCATCTAAACAGGTTCAATCTAAATTTTCATCCCCTTAGGGGATGATTAAACTGCTTCTAAAACCCAATTCACTGCATGTGGGCTTATAAAGTTTTTAGTGTTCCCTCGATTTCTCCAGGATCCATCAAGCTGATCTGATAATGGAAACAGAAGGTGGTCATGGAAATTCAGTACTTAACCGACGTAACCCCGTTGAGTTTGGGCTCGTTAGAATCGTCTCAATGAGTAGTTGACGGCGATATACAGAAAAGTACAATCAGCAATAAAAGCTTGAACCAAAAATGAAATTTTTGACAGAAACTTATGAACTAATCAAAAACTGTGTTCCAAGCATTTCCCTCTATGCCTTTTCGTTGCCTGACCTACTACTCAATTCAAAGATTTAAAAAAAATGCTTTAAAGTAACTGCATCTGTACATTGCCTGGATTTTCTTTGTTGAGATTGAGATTAAGTAGGTAGGTAAGTAGAATTTAAAAATGTATACACCTTTGAGTAATATTCCGAACAAGTGCCATGACTCTGTCATCACGAAAGTCGTAGGGAAACATGCTTGTCCACTGTGTCAGCACCCTCACTAGGGATCTCATGTCTGTTAACTCCTTTTCAACTAGATCCTTTACTTCAGCCCTTCCCTAAATAAAATCAAAATGGTTATAGTAAATAAAAGCACATACAAATACTATAAACGCGATGTATGTATGTTTATTACCTGTGAATTTGTTGTGACTGAGTGACATGCAATATTTATTCCATAAAATATCTTCGTAAAATGAGAGGAGAAGCGAATGAGATGAGTGCAATTATTGAGTTATATGTGACCCACAGGCACACGCCCATTACGGCCATAACTCATAAAATTTATTATAATGGGCACATCACACTTAATCCTTTAGGTGATGATAAATGATATAATGTAGGCCCTACTAATAACATACTAAATAGTGTTTATTTTATTATAAAAGTATATGAAATAATACTTACAATCTTGTCATATGTCTTAAAGTATCTCTTACACAGCTTCCCAAGTAATTCATGAGGCTTGACAAAAAGCCGGGAGCACAATAGGAATGTGAATGTGTATGACTTGTTTGCTCCGGGTCGCAGCATGTCTACCAGTGAATCCAGGGGAGCACTAACAAGTTGCCCATCCTTATACTCAAGTTCTGTCTTTTCCACTGGGCAATTAACAAATGTTGTTAAGGTCTTTACACCTACAGCTGACAGCTAAAAGAAAGTAAATTAAAATATTAACAATTTAAACTATTTAATAACAAAATAAACACCTAATCATAACACTACCTGTGTAGAATCTCCTTTTTGAGTGACAAAGTTTAGACTACCATTCATAACCAGATGTTTGCAAGTATTTTCGGTCATAAACTTATTGCCCCTCACCATGGAATAGTAATCATCATTCTGTAATTAACATTTACAATAGCTTTAACATTGGAACATTCCACCAAGTGTCCCTGATATAACACAATATTTTCAATACTTCTAATTATGCTACCCAGTTTCCAGTTAATTTTAAAACTTTGCTTGAGAACTTATAGTGAAATCCAAACAAAAGTTCACATAGTGGTGGATTACTTGTATAATAAATATAGTAAGGGGTAAATAATGAAATGCAATAGCTTAGTTCAATAATATGTCAACTTACATCATAGTAAGAGAGTCCAGTGCCATGCAATAGAGCTGGGTCAGGTGGAAGAGGAGCATGGTCGGTGGGTGGTGGAGGGACGGGGGCTGGCTCGCTGGGCGGCGGTGGCACTTTAATGTTACACCCACTACATGATGCTTCATTCAGCTTACTTGCGTAGTAATACATAGCCATTCAATTCCTCAAAAGCAGCCAATACTTAGCCTCAGTAGCTTTACTGGCGCGCTTTAAGTTAACAAACCCATTGGGCTATCTAAAAGCATAATGCAATAATTACCTCCGCGCAGCACCAATTAGTTACATAAACACAATTTATAATAAAATGATGCTATCATAATAGCACTTACATAATTAATGCAATGCAAATACCTAATTAAAAAGGAAGATAAAGATATTTTCGTATCTTTCTAATACTAGTAAAACTTATTCTTGCAATGTTTACATGTAAAAATATTTACTTGTATTCCAACTAGCAAAATATTGTTGATACAGAAACAATACGATACATCGGCAAATCCGTATCGACGTATGCTGGGCTAAGTGTGTCGTAAAGGGGGTCGACCCAATGAAAAAGAAACCAGATCCTATGTTGGATACGCGAGAAATGTGATTGATTAAATAACTATTCATTTTCTTTTAGGATATTAGGAACTATTGATGGTACAGTACAGAAGGTGAAAGTCGTCACCAACTACCGCGACCATAATTTACCTTTAAAATCACGCCTCAGCACGTTTTGTGAATCCCACGAAGCACAGGCTCATTGGATATATATGCAAGAATGGTAAATCCCAAATAAATGTGTTCACCCTATTTATATTTCTGTGATTATAATAATTTTCACGCAAAATAGCGCCAATCGAGACAAGACTTGTTTTTTCTTTTTATATTGTTTGTTTTCAATGTTGCCTGCTACTACGGTATGGCATATCCACAGACAAACCAACATGGCAGAGATTTTTGATGAGATACACACCAAAAACATAACCCATATATATTTTACATTTATTTTTATTCTTTACTACTCATCATTGTGTAAAATTTAAAATGTATAAACGCATTAGCCAAGACTTGCACTAAAACATCGCTGTTTAAAAATGAACTTACGTTCGCTAGGGGTTGGTAGGTAAGGCATGCGACATGCGAGCCAAGTGGAACTATATGGTCGAACCACACTTGGGGGTTCGTGTTCGCGTTGCGTCGTTGCCTCTCTTTCATTTGCCGTAGGAAGGAAAAAGATGCAACATGAATACTTGGGCAAACACCGCCAAGTGTGGTGCGACCAATAGACCAACTATAGACGATGTAAATAAAATTCAAATTTATTCTAGGTAGTGTCAAGTTAGACTCCCATTTTATGCAAAATGCCTGTGGCCCGTTGGTGGCCTGTTTCACGAAGCTACAAGTTACATTTTTGCAAATATAAACTAGCAACACTGAGGCGCTGGACCAATAACGACTGGCCATTTGACCTGAGTTGCCTGTTTAGACTTTTGAATTTGTTAAAAAGCTTCGTGAAACGGGCCGCTGGTTGCTATTTGCGACTGGTAAACAACTGAAATAAATAAATACATTCTTAGATATTGATCCTGTTGCAAGAAAGCTAGTTGCAAAAATGCTACGTTTTAATTTATATTCATAGTACGACGCAGTTGAATATTTTTTTTGTACATCCATTATGTTAAACGGAGATGGGAAGCGTTCTATACATACAAATGCAACAACTTTACCCGCAATCGAAACGATTCAAAGGAATGTTCGCAGAGTTCCTACATTCTATGCGAGGTACCCACCTATATTTTAGCATACCTAGTCTTGAATTTAGGGTCCTTATAACATTGTGTACTTAATTATATGATAATAAAAGCCTCGTCCCTGAATTCGGTAAGTACCGAGGTGCCTGTAGGTACACAGTGCACCAACCAACAACACCTACCAACATAGGTACACGGTGCAAATAACTTAATTAGAGGACGTAAAGATGCGAGCTACTTGCATAAGCAGTATGAGCATACGAACAAGTAATTTACTCGTATGTGCATACGAGTAAAGTATGATTGAATGTGCGTACGAGCACCTTTCTCTCCATGGGTGCACCTGCGCAAGAAACCACCGTGGTTGCCCCGCGCACCGCAGTTCACTTGGCTCGTTCGTTCGCGGTTTGAGCCCGTCTCGCTCAGAGCTATAACCACGAACTTCGAATCTCGAACTTCGTATATCGCCGTCTCTATCGCACTTATGGTTTATAGTACTCGAGCGACAGAGACGGAGATATACGAAATTCGAGATTCGGACTTCGTGGTAGCGCCGCAGATAGGTGCATGATCGAGCCACTGGACTGGACCAACACTCTTCTTAGCTTTCCGGTGCATGCGACACTAAACTCAAAATACACCAATAATGAAATATGGGCCAATTCCAAATAGACTGAAGATCATAAAAACCGATACACAGAAGGCTCTCTTCCCATAATTCCCTACGGTAATTGTAGGTACTTAATTGTCAATTTTGACGACGTTTCTTATATTCTTTCAGGAAACCCCGAGACATACCATTTCATTTACCACATCGGAAGTTATTAGACAAAATTGAATATGTAAAGAAAGAACCGCAGCCCTTGGTAATGTCTTACATGATTCATTTATTGGTTTTGTAAAATTGTCCCGCCCTCGCTTCCACGCAAGCAAAGTCTAACGCGTCAGAACGAGTCGAGTGCGTCCTACAAGTAGCTTCAACAACGATTCCAATTCAATTCGTATGACCTCCATGTTTGAACCTGTGAAACCTACCCTCTTATTAATTATCCGTCTGTCATCGGGCTGTATCTCATGAACCGTGATAGTTAGTTGAATCTTTCACAGATGATGCAATTCTGTTTCCGCTGTAACAACAAATACTAAAAAACAATATAAAATAAATATTTTAAGGGGGCTCCCATACAACAAACGTGATTTTGTTTGCTGTTTTTATAGATAATGTACGGATCCCTTCGTGCGCGAGTCTGAGTCGCACTTGGCCGGTTTTTTTTAATTCGAAAACCTGCATAATTGATATCCCTACCTGTGCTTTTTACAGACTGGTTTTGCTGAAGCCCAAGAGGAGAGATTTAAAAGAGAAAGGAAACAAACTAAACTACAGTTGGAACCTATCAATTTAGAAGACTCTGGTAACAGTGAGTTTCGTCTGAACTCCATTATATAAAAATATTTGTAATCCGTTCTGTACTCTATAGTATTATGTACCAAACTGGTCAGGTGATGGAGACGGAAGGCGGGCAAAGGAATTCCTTAATTGCTAATATGTTGTCCTATGCTCATGCTATGCCTGTCGTGGTAGGGCTCGTTCTTTAGGGTATCGTTTTTACCCACCGTACCACCTGTTCCATTCAGAAATCAGAATTTTATTGATAAAAAACATTATTTTACATGTCAGGCAGAATATAAATGACACCGAAAAAAAAAGACCGATTTATCCCACTATCACCATTGATTGTGTAAATAGTAGGTACCGATGTATCCCATTAGGTAGAACCATTGCACAAACAATTTCATGTAATGAATTGGTGGTAATCATTATCATTTATTTCGTAATTTAACAGTTGTGATGGCGACTGTACCTACAGGTGGTCCGGCGGATGTTTTAGGGTGGGTTTGCACCAAACCGTTAAAATCCGAACGTATGGAAAGTTTGTCAAGTTTGTATGGAATAACAGATGCCGGCGCCATATTTAACGTTAATCGGTCTGCAATCGAAAGTTGGTGCAACCCGCTCAAGGCGACGTGAGCTCCGAAAACGGATTTTTAAAAAATCGTAGCTCTTGTTTGGGTTATAATACGGTTGCCCTAAATTTAATTAGCAATTTTGAGGCTTTTTTCGAGGGAAATCAGCTATTCGAATCCTGAGTTTTTGACTTTCGCTCGATAGAAAAAAATCACGAACATAGGTCTAAAATACACTTAAAAAAATTCTAACAAATTATGCACAACAGCTAAACATATTACAATTGGTTCTTAAAATCGGCAATGTCATGTTTGAGGGAAATCAGCTATTACTTTTTTATTTATTAAAACGCACAAAGAAATAAAATTAAAAAACATGATATCCGCGCTTCCTAACACGCACTTCCATCTCGCTCACGCTTATGCTCAGTGAGAGGGAGAGAAGACCACGAACCTACGTCCCCTTAATGATTAGGTTAGGTAGTGAGCTAAAAAGAACGTAGGTTCAGTCGGCCTCATAAATTGCTGAACACCTAAGTATACCTTGTCGTTTTCACTCGTTTGAGAACTTGATATGGCAGTTTAACATGACGTTTAATGCGACACGGTACAAGGGTGGCCATTGTCAGGCTGCCCGTACCTACCTACAGCTAGAAATAAAAGATTGCCTTATTAAAAAGTTTTTAACATAAATTTATTAACAAATTTTGAATAGTTACCTAATATGCATGACGACAAATGTATTGATTTAGCAGATAAAAGAAAGAAATCGTTTAAAATAAAGGACACTGAACAAACAGCAAGCCAGGCGACAGTCAATATCAAAGACCCTCTGAAAGTGAAGCCTGAAGTGAGGTCCCAAAAGGAAGTGATTGACTACGTGAGGAACAACCCGGAGTGTGGTTTCCTCTACATGATGTACGCGGTGCACCCTGAAAATGTCTACTTCACACCTTATTACCTAAAGTGAGTTTTTATTCTTTTTCATTTCTCATGCTCGAAAAGTGTATCATAATTAGGCTTGTAATGCGGGGCTAAAGTACCTTGTACCTACATTTAGCTCCTAGGGAAAATAACCTATCTACATATTTATGATTTACAAAACATTTTAATTTGACCAATCAAAATACTTCAACGTTCACGTGCTCACCAGCGCCACTGGTAAATAATTGAGATCATTTAAATTTAACGATAGATATTTAAAAAAGAGGCCCCTAGTCACTGTATTTTTAACCGACTTCAAAAAAAAGGAGGAGGTTCTCAATTCGAATGTATTTTTTTTTAATTTTTAATGTTTGTTACCTCAGAACTCCGTCATTTATGAACCGATTCGTACAATTCTTTTTTTTATTGAAAGTATATGCTTCCAGATTGGTCCCATTGTTTTCAAAACCCCAGTTGGATGATGGGAACCATGAGGAATTGAGGGAACTCCTCAAATATATTAGGCACGCGTGTAGTAATTTCGGTATTTTCTATTATATCTCGTGTATTTACACCCGGAAATCATAAATTTGGTGATGGTGGAAGTGATGATGAAGACCACAGATGGCCTGTGGAACTTCTCAATGATGTACTTCAAACTATATAAGTACGTCACAGATTCTGATATGATTCCGTTGAAATGGCAAACAATGAAGTGCCAAAGGTAATTCTGAGATCCTTGAGGAATCGACGGAAGTCCTCAAATATTATCGGCCCACATACAGCGATTTGGTTTCATCATCATCCTCCTAGCGTTATTATTCCCGGTTGTGCCCCTAATACAGCGATTTGGTTTATTGGTCTAAAAATCAACGCATCTGCTCTCGGAAATCAGTTCATGTGGCTTGGCGGAGTACTGAATTGAAGTCGGTAAAAAGTTGTTTTGAAAGTAAATTATGTATTAAAGTATCTTTTGAATACATTAAACTAGTTTTTATGTTGCTGGATTTGGAGGGTTCGTTGGGTTCTTTTTTGGTATGTAGGTATTACCTACGTTTAGTTAGTAGGTAGGTACGAACTTATTGAACTCTTGATAAAATATTTGTATTTGGTATCAACACTATCAACCGATCAGAATACAGCTTTAATAACAGAATTTCTCAAAGCATTCGGTGTTTCACAATCATTTAAAATTAAAGCGGTCAAGTGCGATTCTAACTCGCGCACAGAGGGTTCTGTACAAACTTTCATACAACAAACCGGTCTTGTCCCGCCCATTAATTCTGGACAAATCTTGTACGCATGGTGTAAGTTCTTTACCGTCATGGGTACAGCGCCATTTATGCTGAATATAATTCTGTCCACTACAATCACCCATGGGATCGTGCTGGATATGGCGTACAATAGGATCACCTGGGTGACCTCATAGGCCATATTCGACATTCGTTTGATACGATCACATGGGTGATCAGGTCAGGTGATCTTAAAGGATATACCGATAATGTCTCAGCTCGCAGGTATTTGACGCCCGAGCCGAAGGCAAGGGCGATAAATATGCGAGCTGAGGCTTTCTTTATTACCGCCCGTGGTGAGTACAACATTTGACGTCTCTCCCTGGCGTCTTGGTCTAAGCGGGATCTTCCGCACGCGTAGCGTGCGGTAATTGCTACTTAATGGTCAGGTGTGGCGTAAACAATATTTTCGTCGTGGAATTTATTATTAATTGTGGGTGGATAATTTTCTCGCAATCTAAGTGAAAAGTAAAGTTACTAAAAGCCACATTACCCCTCGAACAATTCTCTCTCACTTCGTTGTATTATTTTAGATTAGACCCTAAGCAGTTATACAATCTACAAGTTCTAGTTTATTTCTTCAATATGGATTTAGATGTTGAATTTACTTCTTCGTAATAGTAGGTAGATGCCTATAAAACTAAATTCCTTCCGGCTTGCCTAATTTATTTCAGTTGAGTAAGTACTAAATGGATTTAGATACTTAAAAAACTGAATATTTGGGTTGTTTATTGAAAAAATACGCCGTGGGAAAGGGGGTGCGACTTATTAAATTTAAGGATCTACCTACTACTTACATATTTACCGCAAATTGGCTAAGTATAACCAGGATGAAAACGTCATTAAAACATTTTTTTGTTTGGTTTTAGTGTCGTTCCTTATACGGAGATTGACAAAAAGAACTATCTGACGATAAGCCCATGTGGAGTTACACATTTCACCAACGAATTACAATTCACAGCACTTCCTGCGTGGGAACAGGAGTATACTATATTTGTCCAACTGACAGACGTAAGAGATTTTGACTATATTCTACATTGATTGAAACAATAAAAAAACCGGCCAAGTGCGAGTTGGACTCGCGCACGAAGGGTTTCGTACCATTATCTATAAAAACGGCAAAAAAACACGTTTGTTGCATGGGAACCCCCCCTTTAAAAAAAATTATTCTGTTTTTAGTATTTGTTGTTATAGCGGCAACAGAAATACATAATCTGTGAAAATTTCAACTCTCTAGCTATCACGGTTCTTGAGATACAGCCTGGTGACAGACAGACGGACGGACGGACAGCGAAGTCTTAGTAATAGGGTCCCGTTTTACTCTTTGAGTACGGAACCCAAAAAACGAGTGCGTGTCGGTCTCGCATCCAATTTTTTTGTGTAATCTTTACCTTTTTACTTTTCATTGATAGATATTATTTGCTGTTTTAGTGGACGTACGAGTATATATATTATATAGTAACACACATTCAGTGAAAATCTAAAGTCAATGTCAAATGGACCGAGACAGACAGACGAACAGATGAACAGACAGACTGATAGACAAATAGCGAAACCTTAGTTCATAGCTTGGATACCGCTGGCACCCTAGAGAGTATGATTGCCATAAGCACAGAACCACAGAACTGGAAAATATACCTACCTATTTCTATTTATAGCCATTCTTATTTAACTACCTATTTAAATGTTTCACAGATCAAGTTTTTCCGGGTGTACAGGTATTGGAAAGCCTTTTACGTCTGGAGAAAATCCATATTATTCAGAAAATTCAATAAGACACGCAACAAAGTGGCCAAGGATTCATTTCTTCTGACGCCGGTGCTCGGTAAAGCTCTACTCAACATTCAGGCCATGTGTTGCGACATGTACATGAAGACTTTTGCAGATGTATCTCGGGACATGGACACGGCTTTTTTCTATTTCATTGAAGTGCAGGTTACTATTGCATAATTTAAAAAGGTCTATATAAATACTTTTATACTAATCTATACAATACTTATTAATATTATAAAGTCTCTGAGATTGAGATTATAGATTTTTAAAATGTATCCAAGTTTGTATGTAGTTGGTAAATTTCTCACATTTCCACGTAACCACATTCCCTAATTATTAACATTCCCTGCTATTCACATTCCCAATTATTCACATGCCTAAATTTTTACTTTTCCAAATATTCACGTTCCAAAACTTTCACATTCTTGGATATTCGCATTAACTAAATTATCACATTCCCAGATATCCACATTCCAAAAAAATCATATTCTCAGATATTCACATTCCAAAATTTCCACATTTCTAGATATTCCGAATTCCTCATTATCACATCTTCATGTTGTCACTTTTTCAAAACAATCACGATTCCAGTTTTTGGCATATTATTAACTCCTCACACTCATTCCGTACGATGATTTTATCACTATAGTAATTTTAAACATAAAATAGTACTAGCTTTTACCCGCGACGTCGTCCGCGTGAACTGTATCATCTTCCGCTCCCAATGTTATTATCTTGGTTAATTTTGTTTTGAAGCCAAATATGACAGCGCATGTAGGAGATCTGCTCGAAAATCAACCCGTCATTAACCTTTTAACCGCCAAATGTCCAATAAGCTACATGCAATTTTCAACACTGTCATAATAAATCAATAATGTGTCAGTAGCACTGTCACTTTGTCTGATACAGTTTTACACAGTAAGTGAAGGATTTTTCTAACTTTCTGCCAATTTTAGATCGTCTGATTCTTGCTCAGCACAACTTTCTCGACCTGCTGCCATGCATTTTATCGTGTTGTCATGAGAGGTAGGCCTACTGGGAGTGGGCTAACGAACTATTTATTACCTACTACCAAAACACAAAAAATAAACAAAAATAAAACAAGAACTTATAACTAGATAGAATATTATATATTTACTAGCTGCCCGCGCGGCTCCGCCGCTTATACCTACAAATAACCTAGGCGGAGCGACGGGATAAAATATATGACATAACCCCGTAGGTCCATTCTACATATACAACTTAGACTGAAGAAAGGGTTTTAGAATATGATGGGTATAGTTTCTGAGACTACCCCCAACATTCAAACTACCATTTCACAGACATTACACCTGTTTTTCCCGCTCACGGGACAATGATGTCCCGGACCTTTGGGAGGCATGCGTGGGGCTAGGTACCTACAAAGTACCAACTGAGCCAACACGTAGAGGCCCTTTTGACAATTTAATGAAATGCAAGGAGTACACCGAGCGGATGCTGTCCCTGCCCGTGTCGTGGGACGCACACAGAGACAGCACCCGCTGGGGTGTATAGGGACTATTGCTGGTTGATGGAATCTAACGATACGTACAGCGTAGCGAGTGATTCAAAGTTAGAATCTTGAGCGCAGCGAGGGACTCTAAAGCACGAGACGCAAATATTTTGCTCTCGAGTAACACATACAACTTTTCACCTCAGCAGTGAGAACATAGTCACGTTAAAAAATACATTGATAGGCTTTTACGTACCTACCTATTCGTCTCGTGGATATTCAGGAAGAAAACTTGATTCGAGGTACGTTAGTGCTTGTTTTAACTCCTTAGCGCGCTGATGTTATGTTAAAATAAATGCACATAAGGTAATTATTCCATTAGATCAACTTTAAAGTTGTAAATTTGTATACAAATATAGGAATACTTACTTAAAAACGCCGGTAACAGAGTAAACGCAGAATAAAACCTCACATCACAGCCAAAGGACAACTGGTTCGCATACCCCCGGCCTCACTTGCAACGAACAGTGTTGATGAAGCAGTAGACATAATAACACAACTGTGTCCATTGAAAAGGTGGCGCTATTCCTTGGGAGGTGTCAAATATATGTGGTACGCTTACTATTTGAAATAAATTGGGACAAAATTTTAAGTAATCATAGCTGGATCTATAATTGTATTTACTAGGTATAAAACGTGTTGCTGAAAATGTTGAAATCGCTTAATTACTATAGCATTTAAACAAAAAGATCCATATACTCGTAGTTTGATAAAATGGTATCACGATTACCGTATAATGGTCTGCGGTCTGGGACACAAATTTTTGGTATGAAAAACAACTCTGTTACCATGAATGACTACTCTGTTACATGAAAAAATTGGAGATTACTCAATATTAAAGGCGTTAGAATGTTAAAAAGTTATTAAATAATGTGTCCTTTAACGAATGATCCCATAATGCTATAAGATGTTTCTAATATCACAGTGAAAAGAAAGTATTTTAGTTTCGGGACATCATTTTCTGCAACGGATTTTAGAATGACCCGCCTATGCACACCACGTTTAAAAAACGCGCTGTGCATAGACACTTACTTTTCGACTTTATAATATAAGTATAGATTACTATAAATGTACCTACTCCCGATTTAACCAAACTATGTAGAATACCTACCTAGTACCTACCTACCGAGTTGACTAAACTAGAATGTATACGTAGGCACCTAAGTATATACTTAATCTCTATATATTACTCTAATTCATCACCTATTCTTGTTTTTTTTTGAAATGACACTGTTTGATGGTTGACAGATGCAAAGACTTGAGTACATTCGGGCGAAGCTACTAGAGTTCAGATCCGTTGTGTTGGATGTTATAATGCAAGCGTGCCATGCTGCTCTTTACTTACAAGGCTTCGTATACGATGATAGGAATATACCGCCGTTCCAAATCATCAGAGGTAAACCGACGGGGGGTATGTCATACACAGAAAAAGCAAACAAAAGGAAATATTGCGAGCGACTGGCATGGTAAACAACTGAAACTTGTATTTTGAAAGGATACATTGATATAAATTGGTATTTAAATTATACATACTATTGCAGTTTTATAATGTTAACGGACTATATGACTAATTACATGCTGTATCGGCTAACTAAGAGATCAAATCAAATGATGGCAAATATGCTGCGGATACATGTGGCTTTCACTCCCAGTGACGAACTTCTGATGGGCAGCGCTGTGGATGAAGTTCTTGAGGTCATACCCAGAGTGACAGATACATGTAAGGTCAGTATAAAATGCAGCCCTTGTTTATTTATGTGTCGTAGGTGTCTTAGGTAGGTACATAATATATTTTTCACACCTGCTATTCAGAAAGAGTCATTGTTGACGACCTCTGTAGCCTAGATGGTAGTAACCCTGCCTACGAAGCCGGTTTGAATCCCGGTAAGGGCATTTATTTGTGTGATGAGCATGAATATTTGTTCCCGAGTCAAGGTTGTTTTCTATTTATTTAAGTATTTATTTATCTATAGTATGTATATCGTCGTCTAGTTCCCATACTACAAGCTTTGCTTAGTTTGGGACTAGGTCGATTTGTGTAAGATTGTCCCCAAATATATATATATTTTTATTGTTGCCCTCAAATGAAGGTTTTCAGTTTCCTCATAGAAGGTGGGGAAATCAGTATGTGCCACTCGGTAGCAAAATTATTTCCATCTTGAGCGTAAACACTTAATCCCTCGCTACGCTTAGGATTCTATTGTAGAATCTTTCGCTTCACTCAGGATTCAATATATTGCCCTCGCTTTAATAATTTTGCTCCCTTGAGCCACAATCTACTGTTTCTCCTCCGCTGCACTGCATGTAGGTACAGTCGCCATCACATACATAGGTACACTATAGGTGTTCAAAAATATCGGCACATGCACCCTAATGCCTTGAAAATAGAGGTGTGTTCCGATGTTTGTGACGTGCTTGTTTGCTCTGATGTATGTGATGGCGACTGTACATACATACTTAATATAGTATATTGTGATAATGCTAAGTGTGTAAACTGTAGTTAGTTGTGACAAATTGCTAGGTGAGGCCTTTGGTGTACCTACCGCTGACGCAAATGTAGGTCAGATCCTGTTCAATAAATTGATACCATTCTAATTTGAAATAAGCTTGTGTCTAAAATTAAATTTTTGGTACAAGCTTTTATTGCCAACTCTGCTTTCCTGTTAACCGTCATTACCCTGAGAACTTTACGGTTTCGCTCTATGAAAACACAACAATATATCAATATCAGCCATATTTTTACACCAAAAAATAGGTTGGGTAATTTGACTAAATATTCATTAATAATCCACCTAAATTTAATACCGATACGGTAAATAATAATCAATTCAAAATCAAAATCAATTATTTATTCTGCAGATAGGCTACAAGGGCACTTTTACATGTCAAATGGTATTCTACAATATAATATTAATAATCTAACACAATAATCATTTAAAAATTGCAGATTTTAACCAATTAGCACCTAAACGGTTAACAAACTAAATGTCACTAAACGAAAACAGAAAAAATCTAAAATTGTAAAATATTATCAATTACATTCGATATAAGATCTGTATCAGAATTAACAATAAGTTTATGATATTAATTTAGTACCCCAGAGATGTATAAGGTCTCTGAGCGTCCAAATACAATTAATAATTATTATATGGTTCTTATAGAGGTGAATATTGTCTCTAAGCGTTAAAACAGAAAAAAAGGATCATCAATATAATATTGTCAGAGATGAACAGGGTCTATAACAATAAAACGTGTTAAGAACAGAATGATGTCTCTCGTCAAAATAATAATAATAACACTAGTATTTAGGTAGTTACTATGCCCTTGCAAGCATGAACAGACCGGACTCCACAAACAGCACCCGATCACGAGTATGACATGACGCATATCTCAGCCATCGCCTCCCTCAAAAATCGCCTCCCTGAAAAGTAATCTTCATAAATTCCGTAAAAATCAGGCGAAAACGTCTAGATACGTTCTTTGGGATACGCGCATAATCCACTTATTTTTGTTAATGAATAAACCTTTCTACAGGTCAGATGAAATTCAATATTATCTCAAGGTCGTAAATATTTAATTAAAATGTTGTTATTTCCTGATGCATATATTTTTGGATTCAGGTAGGAAGTCTCCAAATTTGTGTACTCAAACATGTTTTCATTATAAAAATACTGATAGCATTTTTGCTTGCGGGTTAATTTTTTTCCTAACTTCCGGCTTCCGGTCCATAGAATATTGATTTCAATAGTAAAAGTTGTTTAAAATAACATATAAAAGCCGTATACAAATAATTAGCCTAATATTGAATTATTTCCAAAAAAACCGTAATTTTCTCAGGGTACAATACTACTCGTTGAAACGATTCTAACGAGCCCAAACTCAACGGGGTTACGTCTGTTAAGTCCTGAACTCCCATGGCCACCTTCTGTCTCCATCATCAGATCAGCTCAATGGTACCATAGTATTGAATTGTCATTCAAACTATACTTAAACCCAAAATGTCAGCACAATCGGTTGAAGATATCTGCTTCAAAATTGAGTTGCAAGATTCCACCCGAACAAACATTGTTACATATGTACTTTACATTGCAAGTTAAATAAAAGCTTCTAAAATAGTTGATTTTGTATTTCATATATATAAAATATAAACAGTACAAAGTCTACTTTATTTCGTATTTTGAGAGATTCAAACTTCATTGTATATTTTCCTTGTATGGTGGGTGACCAAATAAAAGAAATGGCCATTGAATCTTCGTAGATACGCCTTACGCCTTATCATATCATATACGATTATAAATGTGAAAGTTTGGATGTTTGGATGTCTGGATGTTTGTTACTCAATCACGTTTAAACGGCTGAACCGATTTGGATTAAATTTTGCACGAAGATAGTTTATAGCCTGGATTAAAATATAGGATAGTTTTTATTCCGGGTTTACGCACACGAAGTCGGGATATAAAATTAAACACGCGAGTGGATTTGACAATACGAGCCTAAAGAGCCATAATAACAAGCAAAATTTGGAAAAATAATTTTATACAGACATACCTATAGTATTTTAGGTATTTATAATCTTACCTATATTTTAGTGGGCACTGTTTCAAGTTGACGCGTACATTTTGCCAAGCGGAGAATTTGAACTTAAACCAAGTGAGAAAATCGTGTTCGACCACCTGGAGAAAATCACTAACTTATGGGATGAATATGTTAGAACGTTTCATAATTTCTTGAATGAGGAAACTTTGCAAATTTTTGTGCAACCTACAGTTATGGGCAAACAAGTCGAATGGTCCGCAGGAGTATCACCTAATTTGTATTTCTTGATGAACCAAGACAAGAATATGTTGGCGGATCTTGCTTTTATTCCCAACTCCATTCGGGATGCTTACGCTGGCGTTCTAAAATTCCTACAACGAATGCTACCGTTTCTGGACAATTTCCGAGAAGCACACGAAATGGATATTGAGACAATAAGAAATGAACGCCGACTCGAAGCATTCAGAAAACTTGCCGATAGGCTTAACAAACAGATGGAACTCATAGAAGACGTCGTCAATTATCAACCGCTAGGATTGATATTCTTGTGCTTGTCTCCATTCCAAGAAATGTTTAGACCTCAACCTCGAAGGATTTTTGATGTGATCAGTCAAACAACTCCAGAGTAAGTATTTTGATTATAAATGTAATTTTTTTCATTCTATACATGGTGTTGTAGAAGGTATCTGTTAAGCCACGGTAGCAGGCGCGGCTTACTCGCGATTTGTGTTTATCGCTACAAGTACATGCCGGTCGCCCCTCCGAAGGGGCTCTATTCAGTAGCTGCCGCGCGTTGGAACGGGACGCTCGCACGGGTTGCAGCGCGTTGCATGCGATAGAAAGGGATGACCTAAACAGGGAATTTGTTAACAGAGAACCTTCTGTACGTAGTACTATTACTTATTCTCATCGATTTAAAATTTAAATAATATTTTAAATCGATGCTTATTCTGTGACGGTAGTGCCAAATAATAAATGTACGGCCCATATGGTGGACACTGTGGAAAGCCTATAAGCGCTTGCTTGGAATGCCATCTGGAGTTGTTATCCTTTGTAGTTAAGTAAGTATATTATGGTTCGATATGTAGTCAGCTTATAAGGGATAAAGGGCTTATTACATGCTCGGGAGCCAGGTTGAATTAACTTGCGACACTGTTATTATTTTATTAGGTAAGTAGATGAGTAAGATGGTATTTAGCGGTGCCCTAACTCTAATCTACTCTCATTTCAAAATTAAATGTGTTATTTAACAGTATCGGTCGCGCCGCTATCGATGAAATCTTAGCTGGTGTGGAGAGTATCAACGATGACATCACGAAGGAGCCAGAAGCCGCGGCAGAGTTGGTAGAGTTCAATTACATGCTTGACACCTTGGAGCAAAGGGTGGTGTTCCTGGAAGAACGCCTGGAGTACCTCCGTGAGATGTATGATCTTATGGGAGAGTTCAACATCACAATCCCGGCGGATGATATGACTGAATATCTAGGTGAGAGTTTGCATGATTACTAGGGTTAGGATGTTTGATGGCAAAGGTGAACAAAGAACAAAGGAGACGTTGTTATATATTTTTTTGATTGAATGAATGAATGAATAAATCGTTGTTAAACCAATAATGTACAACCGTTTAACATCAGAAGAAGATAATGTGCAAGATTTTGAAACGTTAATTCCAGTTGCAAGTTGTTCAAGCTCTTGAATACATTAAACAGTTTAGCAAAGAAGTAAAATTTATTTAAATGTTATAGTATAAAATCATCATTGTAAACCGTATTGCATTGCAGTTGTCGTCAAAAATTATGTTAATTTGTATAACTAGTAAAATATGCGATGTTTCAACAAACCTAAATTGTTTACTCTATACACGTTCATACAATAAAACGCAAAGGTGATATATTATTGGCCGGCACTGCAATATAGATTTATCGTTCAGTTATTCATTTATTCAAATAAAAAAATATACAATGACGACTCCACTGCATTACTTGATTTACTTGTGCTAAACTGCCACCAGAATCCTAACCCTAATTGATTACAGTTGGACGTGTCTGTAAAATATAAGAAGTGTGTTAGAATCCACCGAGTAACTTATTCCGATAGCCGCATTTTTATTTTCCACCTGTGTCCGACACATTATGTCTATTTTTTTGAATAATATTCGAAAGTTTAAATTTTAAGGTTTAAGTGCGACGCTTGTAACATTGCGACAAAACGTGGACCTTAAGGTAGAGGCGCGTACAAAGCTGGCGGGCATGTTCGCCAGCCAGATCGGGAGGGACATTATGGAACTCATGCTAGATGTAAACAAACTCAGAGAAGAAGTTGTGGTAACTGCTCTATTCATCTAATTTTCATACCATCATGTAATCTATAATAAATTACTAATTAAATGTGTTTTATTTTATTTTATTTTATAGCAACCCTGGTTATACGATATCAACTCCGATCTTGAAAAAGTGATGGAAGTACTAGACGACTTAAGCGCAAAACTTGCTGCTTGTACTGCAAGAGACAAGCAGATTCGAGAATGGCAGAAGATTTTTAAGGTGATATGAGACAATAGTGATGATTACGAGTATATGTGTGAAACCCACTAATTTCTCAGCTATCGAATCATTGTCATCAATCATCGGTTGTATTATGAATTTATGATTATGACAATTATTTATGTACGGGTAGTTTGACATTAAAGGTGAGATTGACAGTATGACCTAGATCTTAGACACCTCATTATTTTATACAAGTACCTACTTCGTTTAGATGTTTTTATCTTCTCTAACGAAACATGATGGTAATGTGATGTGATGACGATGACATGTTTTATATGCGTGCAACACTGTATATACATATATGTACGTTCCCAAAGGTTCAAAATTATCTGAGCAACTTTATGCCCTTAACAATAAAGTCGTGTTCTCTTATTTTTTATCACTTTCTCCGTACATATATTTTCGAACTCGGCTATACTTTTTACCCGACTGCCTCAGAAGGAGGGTTATGTTTTTCGAGCGTATGTACATATACATTTATATATAGGGTGTCTCAAAAGAAAGTTCACATTTAAAAAAACGATTAAAAAAAAAGTTAGAAGTTTACTGAAAAAATGTTTATTATATATACAGTGTTTGGGAATTTATTTTTTAAAAATGACATCATCCAAATGTAGACCGTTGCGTTCATGGCATTCATTTAATCGAGCACTAAAATTGCCTATGACGGCTCGGCAGGTATTCTCCGTGGTGGCTGCTATTTCGTGACGGATATTTTCTTCTAATTGTGCCAGGGAAGTCGATTTGTTGACGTAAACTTTGGATTCGACATTACCCCACAGGGAAAAGTCCATAGGTGTCAAATCAGGTCAAAAAAAAATCTGTATCTGAATCGGGACTACGTGGAGGCCAACTTATGTCACCTCTCCTAGAGATCAATTTGCCAGGAAAAAATTCTCTGACCAGTATCCCGAGGCTTTAATTCTTGCACCAACTGAATTTTGTAGGGGTGAAGCTTTAAATCTTTATGTAAAATGCGGCATAATGACTTAATGACGATCTGTGCACGTTTAAGGCCACAGCACGCTTCCGAATTGAAAGGTTCGGCTCGTCCCGAATAGACTGAGTGACACTGTCTACGTTTTCGACGGTTCTTGATGATCTTGGACGCCCGGATTTTGATTTTTCCAGTGTTGAGCCGGTCTCTTCAAACTTCTCGACCCATTTTAATATCCGTCACGAAATGGCAGCCATCACGGAGAATACCTGCCGAGCCGTCATAGGCAATTTTAGTGCTCGATTAAATGAATGCCATGAACGCAACGGTTTACAAATGGACGATGCCATTTTTAAAAAATAAATTCCCAAACACTGTATCAATATCAATACATAGTATAAAACAAAGTCGCTTGCCGCTGTCTGTCTGTCTGTCCCTATGTATGCGTAGATCTTTAAAACTACGCAACGGATTTTGATGCGTTTTTTTTAAATAGATAGAGTGATTCAAGAGGAAGATTTATATGTACCTATAATACAAACCATACATGCATGTATTATACACATAAGCCCGTGCGAAGCAGGGGCGGGTCGCTAGTTTTAATATATAATAAACATTGTTTCAGTAAACTTCTAACTTTTTTTAAATGTTTTTTTTAATGTGAACTTTCTTTTGAGACACCCTGTCTACTACAGTCCAAACGGCTTGATTGATTGGGACATATGAGAGACATATGTCGTCCTCTTCATTGTGGGAGTGCCTTATATGCAAAAAAAAGCAGATGGGTTTTTTCGAAAAAAAAATTCAATTGTGTATTTATTTTATTAGATTCCACCTGCAAGAATGGAGCAACTCGATGAAGCCATAAACGATGTCAAACTAAGACAGATGTTGTGGAAAGCTTCGAAGGAATGGAATGATTGTTTCACACAATGGTGCGATACTTTGAACACTAGTAAAGCTAGCCACATACGGGCCGAATTTTGCGACCAAATTCCGTCGCGAAATTCCGCTGGCCTGATTTTGACAGCAGCTACTCATATACAAAATATATGGCTCTACCACAGCCAGGCAGATAAAGTCCGCCGCGGACTTCGTTCGTCACGATACTCACGATGACGGAATGCGACTGAAACGGGTATTCCGATCGTATGCCTTCCAATAGAAGTTGTATGGGTCCCAAGTCCTGTAATTATGTGGCAGCCCTTAACTCGTACACTAATAAAATCAAGGTTTTTCAGCACAACGCTTAAGTATATAATTATATTGTGTACTCGTAATTTTATTGCGTATAGATGGGTTACTTTTGTGCTTACAGGTATGAGCAGCCTTTTAATTCACTCAACATTGACGATGTGCAAAATACAACAATAAACTATGGAAAGATTTTCAATCAGTTGGATAAAGGCCTGCCGCCTAACAAAATTTTGCCGCATTGTAAAGCAACAATAGAAATCATTAAAGAAAAGGTTATCATTTTTATATTTCAAAAACAGGAGCATACATAATCATGCCAAATTTCAGCGCAATCGGATACAAGCAAGTCGTTGAAAAAAGCTTTGCAAAATATTCAAACAGCCAAGTTACATATTTACATATCTACGAACGTTCCAAAATAAAATATAAGGCCTGTAAGTAACACTACAGGTAAAGTAATCTGATTACCAGTTACCCCGACAGATGATCATATTGATCAATTTGACATTTTGACAAGATTTAACCGCCTTTGTGACTCCCGATGGTCATTATCAATTTAATCAAATACCGACCAGTTTTCAACGATTATTAACAAAATGTTATAGGCTCTGCTCGTTTTGCATACGTGGGTGACATAATACTACTTACTTTCCAAGAATTTCATAATGCTGGTGTGACATTGATTTAAATTTTAAACAAATGCAATTTGTTATATGTATGTTTTAGCTTCCAGTGATGACTTATCTCCGCAACCCTGCGCTTAAACCGCGGCATTGGGTTAAAATTGAAGAAATACTAAAAGTCCGCATCACTCCTGATATTGTGATCACATTGACCAAACTGGAGGAATGGAAAGCATTCCAGTATCCCGAGGAACTGATGGAAGTGGCCGGTCAGGCAAGTTCAGAGTTTGGGCTCGAAGGCTTGCTTAAAAAGGTATCTATTACTTGTATTACTAATAGGGTGTGGGTCAGTAACATTGGCCTTATATGTATTAATGATGAGCAGATTGCAGAAAGTTTCCAAAAAGTTGGAAAAGTTCTCGGCAAATTCTAGAAAGTTTCACAAGGAATAAAGGAAATGTACGTACTTGAGAAGCATAAAACTGTACCTCTTATACATAGTGTATAAGAATTACAGTTGTATGCTTCTCAGGTACGGAATTCCCATGTTGGAAATGGAAAGATTCAATCCCCATACAAAAATGAGTTAAATTGCAGATAAATTTCGCTATATTCCTAGGAAACTTTCCGTCAGCACATAAGTACATACATACATACAATCACGCCTTTATATAAAAGGGGTAGGCAGAGCACATGAAACTTGTGTTCCAGTGCCACTTTTAGCATAAATGTGGGTATAAAAGATCGACAAAATGTGATGTCGCAGTGATAGGTTGCTAGCCCATCGCCCACAAGCACATAAGTAATTATCTAATTATAATTATGAAATAAAATTTGCATAAGAAATTTTTATCGATTCAAATTGTATGAGGTAAATTATATAGGTATGAGAGTAATCCTTTAAGTTTGTACAAATCCCGTTACAATTTTATGTAACATTTCATTTCAGATTACAAATTATTTTGGTAACAATAGTGAAAGCTTTACACACTAATTAGTAACGTTACATATGAAATCTTTTACTAATTAACATATGTATAAATTGTATAAAAGTAGTATAATAAAGTTACATAACTTTAAATTGAAAATATAACGGTTTTGGTGTCCGAGGTTTTCAGTAGCATAAACACGATAGACCGGGAGATACTGACACAAATTTTTAAAGTATTTGTACCAGGTATGGCGACACATAATATCTGGTTCTAAAGCAAGATTGCCGCCACTTATGTGTTTGAAATTTTGTATTTATGTTCTTTGAACCTCAAACTCACAGGAAACATTAGTGCCATACTGGTTTAAATCGTTCAAAATACGCATAACTCTTAAAATTTAGAAAATATTGTACCTTTTCGGCGCCACCAACAGGTAAAGACTGTATCGTTTGTTATAAATTCAAGTAAGCTCTGGCAGGAATAAGTTGTCTATTCATTTAAAAAAAATCTGATACAAAACAATTGATTGACATTTGTCATAGAACCGATATCTTTATTCTTTTTTTGCTCAACTTGTTCCAATAAAAAAATGAGGGGTCTTACACCGCAAAAGCGAAAATCTATTGTGGACAAATGGTGTTCGGTTAAGGGTATTACGTACCGAAAACTCGCACAAACGGAAGGTGTTAGTGTTGGAGCCGTCCAAACTGCTATCCGTAAGTACGGGGGGGATTATACCTTCGAGGACCAACAACGGCCAGGCCAAAAACCAGGTCCGTCCAATCCAAAACTGGACCAAAAGATAGTAAAATTATTCGCATCTAATAGAGAGCTATCTGTCCGAGATGTCGGGAAAAAAGTTGGTACGAGTATCGGGACGGGACGTGCAAAGAAAGGGAAAAATTTAAAGACATTAAAAAAACAGAAACAGCCGAAAAGAAATCAAAAACAAAAAGCATCTGTTAAGACACGAGTCCGAAAATTATATGACACGATTTTATCGAAAAAACACAGCTGTGTAATAATGGACGACGAAACCTATGTAAAACTGGACTACAAGTCTTTGCCAGGCCCCCAGTATTATATTCGTGCGGGAACAGAAATCACAGAGGCTGAAAAATCCATTTGCGTTGAGAAGTTCGGCAAGAAAGTCATGGTGTGGCAGGCCATTTGTGAATGCGGAATGAAGTCAACTACTTTTTTCACTACCTCGTCGATGAATGCCGATATTTATATGAAAGAGTGCCTTCAGAAACGAGTATTGCCGATGATCAAAAAGCACAACTCTGAAACTGTATTTTGGCCTGACTTAGCGTTTTGCCATTACGCGGCTAAGGTAGTAAAATGGTAAAGACAATAATGTAAATTTTGTGGCCAAAGAGTTAAATCCACCGAATTGTCCAGAGCTTCGCCCGATTGGACACTACTGGGATTTAATGAAAGCTAAACTACGTAGAACAGCCGTAGTGCCGATACAGAGCAACAGTTTCGGTCAGATTGGAATAAGGTGGCTCGAACTTTTGACAAAGTCGCTGTCCGGTCATTAATGGGCACCATGGGGCAATAAATAAGAAAACTGGCCAGAAATGAATAATTTGGGCTTTTTATGGTACTATTTGAGTTGTCCATATTATTTTGTACATAGTTGATTGATTTTAGTATGTCAATAAATAATTAAAAAAAAAGTTGTCGCATTTTTTTCTTGTATTTATAACAAACGATACAGTCTTTATGGCATTATCAGACTTCTATTAATGATAATGCAAAGAACTGGTAAAAAAATATATAGGGTGGTACAAGGTAGGGTGGTGGTATAGGGTGGTAGGGTGGTCGTATATCACAAAAAAAAATTGCGACTTTGTTGCGGTATGTTGGCCATTTGGAACCGTCGGCATACTAATGGCATGGTAATTTTCGTGAATGGCTACTCGACGATTAGCTGTGCAAAAATTAGCCTGTTACAAATGGTTGCATTGGTTTTTTTTTTATTAATGTGTTCTCGTTGGTATGAAGGGCTCTAAGTCAGACCGTATTTTTCATCGACTATCGGAAAATACAATAATTTTTGTGAAACAAATCGTTCGACTTTCGTAATCTATCCGTCACGTTCGATTAACGCACTCGCGTTTCGGCCGCCGTGCCGGTAGGTACCAGCGCTAGGACCATCACTTTCCTTTTCTTTATTACGTAATTAGACCCCTGAACAGTCGCCATACTTGGTACAAATACCTTCAAAATTTGTGTCAGCATCTCCCGGTCTACGACCCTTGTATTAATAAATAAATAAATAGATACATTGAAAAATTCCAAGATTCAGGATAACTCGTGATCGTCATACCTATATTCGCCTTTACCGGGACGCAAGCTTCGTAGTTCAAGTAAGCTAAAAGGATCTTCGAATAATAGACTCAACTGTGACGACACCGAGATTTTTTATGTTTATTAAGAATTTTATAATTACCTATACAGAAATTATAATACGCTAATAATAAAATCTCAAGGCGTAAAAAATCGAGTTCCGAAAAGTAGATAGGTACACATATCTGCGACCAATAACATATTAATGATATTATACTGGTAAAATATACGAAAAAAATAAACGCAAATAAGTAATAACGCTTTAAGAAAAATTGTTACATGAAGAAAGACGAACATTATAATTTGGAATCGTGAAAAAATGCGATGCGAAAATTCGCTACTACTCGTATGAAAAATGCGTTTGTGAAAATAATCTAACAAATCCAATATTTCCTCGAATGTTATTTAGATTCGGGATAGATATACATCTGGCTTTTTTTAGGTGGAAGACATATGGCAATGCCTGGAACTGCCAGTGCTTCTCCATAAGGATGCACACGACGTGTTTGTTCTCGGTGGCCTAGAGGAGATCCAAGCGGCAGTAGACGAGAGCAATATTCATATTAGCACCATCCTCAGTTCTAGGAGTTGTGGCCCTATTAAAAGTAGGGTTGAAGAATGGGCCAAAAACTTGGATTTATTTGCGAAAACGTTGGTAAGTCCAGCATATATTTGTCACCATGTCAGTGCTTTCCCTTTAGCTGAAAAGGAACTGTAAAAGAGTACAAACAGAAAAGTAAACTTAAAAGATGGTAATGATTTCATTACATTGACTACGGCGGCTCATACTTACTTAGTAGGTTTCATTGCTTCTGACCAATATGCGATTGAAATGTTTGTTAACAGGAAGAGTGGTTCGCGTGCCAACAGACCTGGATCTATTTGGAGGTCATTTTCTCCGCTCCCGATATCCAAAGACAATTGCCTAATGAAACCAGGCTTTTCTCCATGGTTGACAAATCCTGGAAAGATATTATGCGTAAAGTAGCTAAGGTACCTAAACTTTTATTTAATACAGTCGACATTGTTCAACCTCTAAATCCCGGGGAGTTTGATGAAATTTGGTACGAATGTTCGTAGGAAGCCCTGTTTTCGTCTCCCAAAAGTCCTCGGGTACCTTGTAGAACCTTGTAGAACGGCCGCTATCTTGGGAAATGTACTCCATTCGTAAGATACAGACAGCTGCCACTACTTCCCGTACTATTAACTTGATAGCAAGATGGGTTTTAATTTTAAATTTATTTATAAATTTGGGTTATAATTTTACATAAATTTGGATCATTAATTATTTTTGGGTTAGCAATGATTTATTTGGATAGCATTTTCTTTAATAGGATAGTAAGATGTTAAAATTTGGGTTATTATTTCACATTAAAATGGAGATTAAATTTTAGTGATCAAGATCATTTATTATTTTCGGCAGTAAAAAGTGTCTTTTGGCGTGGATAGCAAGATGTTTTAATTTGGGTTACAATTTAACTTAAAAATGGAGATAAATTTTTGGTGATCATTAATTATTTTTGGGTTAGCAATGATTTATTAGGATAGCATGTACTTTAATAGGATGTTATAATTTTGTTTATTATTTCACATTAAAATGGAGATTAAATTTTGGTGATCATTTATTAGTTTCGGCTGTAAAAAGTGTTTTTTTGGCGTTATATTTCGTACTCTTAGTAAAACAACACAGGAGAGAGGTTTAAAGATTGCTTGAGTGCATTTTGAGGATAACTTTTTTGCGTTTAAAGGAAACTAAAAAAGTTAAAAATAAAATTCTTTTCATATAATGCAAAACGCATTTTTTTGGCTATTTCCCTAATCGACGGAGAGCTGAGGGACCAAAACTGCAACAGTTTTATAAAGGCTGATATTTTAATATTAGGTCCTTACCTATGAAATTGGCGGTGTGTATGGAGAATTTTATGAAAACTGTGATTTTCATACATTGAATTTTGCGGATTATTCAGCAATGTCAAATTTAAAGCAAACTAAATTTTGGTAGGAATATAGAAAACTTTTAAGCTACTTTACACATATCTTCATTCCTTAAAAATAGTTCGCATCATAAAACTATACGGTTTTCAAGCTTTAATTTGAAACACTAAATAAAAAATTCTAACTTATGTTTTGTATTTAAAACCTTTGTTACATAGTCTAATAATGAAATTAAAAAATAATTTGGAAGTTGCAATAGAAATGAATAAATTACGTACAAAATAATATCTGTGAAAAAAACGCCAATTTCATTGGTGGTCACCCAATATTCGGTCATTAATAGGTCGAACATCAATAGCCTGCCGTCAGTCAGCCAGTTTTTGGGACAACTGGCGTGGGGGTGGTTCCGAACTTGTTAAAAAAACGCCTACGTCGCAACTGTTTTATAAAATCTGAAAATTTGTCTGTGGATAGTAAGACAACTAACAAACTATGCGGACATAGTCAGTCTGCAGGATATTGGGACAACACGCGTCAGCAGCCCGCTAAACCCGTCAAAAAATTGGTTAGTGAAAGTGTTTTATAAATTTAAAAAGAATCGTGCAAGTAGTTCATAGTACCCAAAACAAGACTAACATAGTCAGCCCAAAGTTTTATGGAACATACGCCGTCAGCTCAGCAGTCAATAGAACGGCGCGCCGAACGCTTAATTTATATAGCGCAATTGAGATCATTCAACACCATTTTTTACTGACAAAACTTTAAATGCTAAATATATCAGAAGGAATGTCTCCAGAAAAGATTGCTGCCTCTCTTGAAAAAACATAAATACCAGACACTATTTTGGCCAGATTTGGCTAGCTGTAGTGCTGCAAAGAAAATGTTAATTTTGTGAGTAAGCAATACAATCCACCTAATTGCCCAGAAATCCGTCCGATAGAAAAATTTTGGGCTTTGATGAAGAGGGATCTACGTAAAAGAGAGCTGTCAACCGATTCATTAGAAAAATTGAAGAGGGATTGTAATCAGACGGCCAAAATGTTAGGAAAAAGCGTTGTCCAAAACATTATGCGAGACATCAAGCGTAAAGTTCGAAAACTAGGCGAAGAGCAATAAATGCTTTTTTCATCACACTTGCTCATAAATGGTGTTATTCCATGCCTGTCTACAGAAGGACAATGACCTAAATTATTCCCGCGGGAGTAATGGTATTTTACAGGTCCCAAGGGAAAAATGAGCTTGTGTGTAATCTGATTGATTTCATCATTTGAAACAAATCTAGAAGGCCGCGCGCTACAAGAATTCTGCTCTGTGATTGGTTGAAAAATCTAGAAGGCCACGCGCTGCTAGAATACTGCTCTGTGATTGATTGAAATATTGAAGCTGCGCGCTCCACTCGCACTGATCTGTCAATTTCGTCAATTTTTGAATGGTGCGCTTGTATGAAACATAGATTTTTCTGTCTTTTGTCTTTATTTATTTCCTCGCAAATGTGATGAAAAACATTGTGTATAAGGGCCCCCCCACACTACCGGCGTCGTGTGAGCGTTCCCATACAAAATTGTGCGTTGCGTCGACGCCGCGTCGGTTTGTATGGGGACGGGCGTTCGGGCCTAACACGGGCGTTCGGGCCTTCGGCGTTGGGCTTCTGATAGACTCTTGTTTGAAATATTCTCTTTACGCTCCTCGTTAAACAATGTACTATTTACTGATTTGTAGGGATTGTAAACATAAATAATAGTACATTACTTACCTAGGGCGGTTAAACAAAGAATGTCTCAGATCGCAGGTATTTGACGCCCGAGCCGAAGGCAAGGGCGATAAATATGCGCTCTGAGGCTTTCTTTATTACCGCCCGTGGTAAGTACAAAATTTTACGTCTCTATCTGGCCAGGAAGTGGGGTTTTCCGCACGCATAGCGTGCGGTAATTCCTACTTTATGGCCAGGTATGACGTAAATAAACATGTAAAGATTCTTCATTATTTCTATAAAAAAAAATTAAAAGTGATTAAAAACCAAACTACGTATTTTTTATTCTGTACCCATAATTAACGATACGGTCCTTAGATACTGGTCAGTAGGGTCTGTAACACGCCAGTGCAATACACTAAAATACATTTTATATTATTGATGCGGGGCGTTTACTGGAACTTCATAATGGTCAAAACAGATTTTAGGGCAAAAATGGGGCAAAATTAAAGAGAGAAACATTTATTCGAGACGAATGACGAGAGAAATGCAAGTGACAGTTGTCAAGTTAGTTACACACCAAAACGGTGCCGGTTAATGTACGGCCCAATAATTGGCATCCTCTATATCTATGTCTCTTTTTAACTTATACAAAAAGAGAGAGATAACGATAGATGGACGCGTATTATCGGGCCGTACATTAACCGGCACCACCAAAACCTCTGTTTACATGTCTTAAAATTTGAACTTTGGGAACCATAGGGGTTAACCGCTATCTTGAAAAGTATACTTAATTTTTATTAATTTAGCATTTTACTTGAAAATTATTGACTTCCCTGGAACATTGTGGGAAAATCTGACTTGTGGGTGCATTTTTCTCCACGACGACACGTTTTCTCGTCAAGGTTGTGTACTACAGGCTTGTGCAGAATTTATTCAGTTTTAATGTTGCTCTAGAGCATGTTTTCATATTGTCCGTAGTTATCGAACAAAACCTGAATTTCTTAAGAATGGAGTAGATTTCCCAAGATAGCGTCCGTTCTACAAGGTCCTGACCCGGGGACTTTAGGGAGACGAAAACAGGGCTTCCAACGAACATTCATACCAAATTTCATCAAACTCCCCGGGATTTCGAGGTTGAACAATATCGACTATATTATTTAATATGTTCTTACTTAGTTATAATTCATTCAACATGAGGAAAGTACCCATTTTTAACCGACTTCAAAAAAGGAGGAGGTTCTCAATTCGTCTGTATTTTTTTTTATGTGTGTATGTTACGCGATATCTCGGTAATTTATGAACCGATTTGAATTTTTTTTCTTTGTTTTAAAGCATATACTTCCAGATCCTGGAGAAATCGAAGGAACTCTTCAAATTTTATAGGCAAACTTGAAGCAATTTGGCTACTGATTTGAAGTCGGTTAAAACTTTGTTTTGAAAGTACAATTATCATTGTTTCCAAATGAATATACTGTATGATATGATTACATTCCAACAGCAGGTCGATCACGTAACGCATTGTACGCGCGTCAGGTAAGTCTAAATGTCACTTTTTATATGGAAAACTGACAGTTAAATTGTACCGACGCGCGTTCGGAACGTTTCGTGATTACCCCTCGATTGTCTTTAAATTATTTATTACAACTCTACAAGTTCATAATGTATAGGTCCCGTTAGCCATGCCTGCTGCAACTCAACCGAAACTCTATGAGGAGTTTGTACGGAACAATGAAATGCTTGACCAGATCATGAAGTGTCTGGAAGCGTATTTGGAAACCAAACGTGTTGCATTTCCGAGATTTTTCTTCTTATCTAACGATGAATTGTTGGAAATTTTGGCTCAGGTACGATTTTCTCTTTGATTGACTATATTATTGACATTGGGCGTTATTAGAGTACAGTGTTATTTTAGTATTCATATTTAATTTTGTAGACGCGTAATCCACACGCAGTGCAGCCTCACTTACGTAAATGCTTCGACGCGATGGCTAAGCTAGAATTTGGAGTGAAACTTCCTGAGAGCGAAATGGATATAACAGAAGACGGCACTCTTGTGGAGAGAGAGATGTCGTTTCAAACTCGTGATATGCTGCAAGCGAAGCTGGCCAAGACGGCTAAGCCAGAGGACCTCACTACTGACATCATTGCAATGCTTTCACCAGAGGGAGAGAGAGTCAACTT
This sequence comes from Epinotia brunnichana, assembly GCA_963854355.1. Lineage (NCBI taxonomy): Eukaryota > Metazoa > Arthropoda > Insecta > Lepidoptera > Tortricidae > Epinotia > Epinotia brunnichana. Next base: position 23,739,973 of record OY977935.1, read on the forward strand.
GGGCAAGGTGAAGTTACATTAACCACAGCTTTCATTTAGAAATATCCGGTTATACAAAGTCTACCTATTACACCACAACCATCATAAACTCGTTACATGAAAATAAAAGTTTTTGTCCGCATTATAGGTACTGTATAAAATAGATAAATCTATAGTCTAGCCGAGGAAAGATGAGCCTTAGATTTATATATAACAATTTTTTATATGGCAACAGTAATATCATTGTCAAATGCGTCAAACGTCTTAAATTAGTATGATGTCCTAAATCGTGATACTTGATATGGTAACTAAGAAAGTAACTATTCAATAACAAGTTGGGCTGTTTTTGCTTTTTAAGAGACTTAATCAGATTATTAGCATACGTCGTTATCGCGGAAGCATAAAAATATTTGACATTACAGAAATATTATGACAAACAAGCAATAACAGACGTGAAACTCATTTAATGAGGAACATTTATGCCTACGAGTTTAAAATTTATCAACATTATTTCAAACATCCGACCTCCATACTTGACTTGAGTACCGATACCAATACATACTTAAATAGATTAACTACGCAGTCGCAATGCAAACTCATTTGTCACTATTCCTATTTGATATAGTCATTTATTTGTATCTCTCAGCGAAAGTTAAACCATCGTTCAAAAAACATAACAAGCACATATTATCGTAATTAAACTTGAGTGCAAATGGAAAAAAATATATTTTATCTATCCAAATATCATAAACCCTCCATGATGCGTTCAAGAACCGCACATTATGACCACCATAAAAACAGACTGTTTCGTTAGAACAAATTTCTTATCTGTGAAAATGTTATAATTGCTAAAGAATAACATCGATTTCGATGCTATTATTATTATTACATTCAAATTTCGAACATCTCTGAAAAACAAAGCAATTTGATTTGACCTCTATTCTAATATCAGTCGAGATGACGTTTAGTTCGAAATGAATTGTCAATTTGCATACAAATTTGACAAATGTCGCACGTAAGTAAGATATCGAACGATATGACAGTTGGCGCCAACTCTAGTTTGTCCCTGAATTAAAAAAATATCATGACAGCTGCCAGAAAACAACGCCGCCATGCCGGCCATAATATGCGGCTCCTGAATGCATCATAGAGGCTTATGATATGTGGATAGATAAAGTAGTGTATGTAACTGTACATAATTAGGCATTAAAACACTCGTGTGATGTTATTATGAAACTCGCCTGCGGTTCGTTTCATAAACCCACACACGTGTTTAATGCCCTTCATTATGTACAGTCACATAAACTACTATAAAAAGCTAAAACAGGTTTTGGAGAGAAATACTGAATTTGGCATAATAATATTAGGTCCTTACCTATGAAATTGGCGGTGTGTATGGAGAATTTTATGAAAACTGTGATTTTCATACATTGAATTTTGCGGATTATTCAGCAATGTCAAATTCAAAGCAAACTAAATGTTGGTAGGAATATAGAAAACTTTTAAGCTACTTTACACATATCTTCATTCCTTAAAAATAGTTCGCATCATAAAACTATACTTAATTGAAACACTTTAACCGGCAGCACATGAAAAGGGCGGTTTTCAAGCTTTAATTTGAAACACTAAATAAAAAATTCAAACCTATTTTTTTGTATTTAAAACCTTTGTTACATAGTCAAATAATGAAATTAAAAAATAATTTGGAAGTTGCAATAGAAATGAATAAATTACGTACAAAATAATATCTGTGAAAAAACCGCCAATTTCATAGGTAAGGACCTAATAGTAGTTTATGTGACTGTACATAATGAAGGGCATTAAACACGAGTGTGGGATTATGAAACGAGCCGAAGGCGAACTAAACGTCATCTCGACTGATATTAGAATAGAGGTCAAATCAAATATCTATGATTTCAGAGATGTTCGAAATTTGAATGAAATAATATTATCGAAATCGATGTTATTATTTAGCAATAATAACATTTTCACAGATAAGACATTTGTTCTTACAAAACAGTCTATTTTATGGTGGCCATAATGTGCGGGTCTTGAACGCATCATGGAGGGTTTATGATATTTGGATAGATAAAAAAAAATAATGAATTGATACAAGGGAAGGAAATAATACTTGAATCGTCGTTACGAGTTTGTCACACTACGAAGCTTCTAGCGAGAACTATCCAGATGTGAAGGACTTCTTATATGCTTAGTATTTGTAGGCAGGATATGTCCGTTTCTACCAAATATTTATCTGATTTGATTTTGCCCCCGCGATAACGACGTATGATTATGATTATTAGCAGTAAGCCACCCTGGCTTACTGCTAATATTAATCACATTGAAGAATATCATAAAAAGTTCAATTATTATGTCACGTAAGAATTTAAATTTTGGTGAGTGGTTTTGTTTTTTTTTAATATATCTAAAATATAATGAAGTTAAAGAGTTGTATTTCATATAACTTTAATTCCTTCTGCGGGTCACTATCAAATTGACTTTATCGTTAAACGACCAATTTAGCTAGATGACATAAAATTTAAATACACAGTCAGCATATAGTCAATTCAGCTGCGACGACATGAAAGTAGAATACTCAGTCAGCAAAAATACAGTTTAGCTGGATGGCTAAGAATTAGAATGAATAAGTGGCCAAACGTCTGAAAATATAAATAGTCCATATATGATTAGATTAATCATATGATTAGAATATCTAATGAGCCGAAAGTGCAATTAGTGATGATTGACATTAGTGAGATGTCAATTATGACATAAACACAGAATGAGTTAATAGCAAAACGTCATGAAATGTAAATAGTCTATATAATTAGAATTCCCAATTCGTCGAAAGTAAAATTATTTGATTGACATGAACACAGAACGAGTTAGTATCAAAACGTCTGGAAATTTAATGTGTCAGTTATAATATTAATTTAATATGGATATTTTGACATTTTTATTTGTTAGTTACGCATACCCCCTAAAAACTTTAGTGTATCCCATCACACTTAAAAATAAAATTTTAAGTTATTCCTTTACTGGCAACTTGTATTTGGATTTTTCCATACAAATTAAAAAAATAAAAATATTCGATTACATCCTATTCCATATTTTATAATATTGCAAAATATGTAGATAATATGTAAATAGGATGTAAATAATAGATTGTGCGACAAGATTTTAATTCTCAAGTGTTATATTATAAATTATAATACTTAACATTTGAAATCCAGACGGTTTGCTAATGGGTCGCTTGGCGTTTAGCAATAAAAACATTACACAATCCAGACTGTTTGCTTCTTGACTCTTTAGCGTTCATGTCTGTTTAGTAATTAAGGCGTTCTAAGATACAAACGTGTTGCTACCGGACCATTTAGCATTTGTGTCTATTAAGAAATGAAGACATTCGAATATGAACATGTTTTGCTGCTAGATCATTTTAAATTGTTACGTTCTAAGATCCAGACGTTTTGCAAAAGAGGCATTTAGCATTCATGTCTATGTAGTCACAAAGACATATTACAATCCAGATATTTCAGCTATATTGTCCTTTAGCGATAAGGTAAACTTGATAGTGACCCCCTTCTGCTTGATCAGATGCATTGTGTGAAATGGAAAAAAAAAATTGTTCAAGTAGGTAGGTATAATTATTATTTTATCGCTTTATAGGTACACAGTGTTGCAATACGCTGGTTTTTAGGGTTGCGTACTCAAAGAGTAAAACGGGACCCTATTACTAAGACTCCGCTGTCCGTCCGTCCGTCCGTCCGTCCGTCCGTCCGTCTGTCTGTCACCAGGCTGTATCTTACTGATACCGTAATAGTTCCAGCTGAAATGTTCACCGATGATGTATTTCTGTAGCCGCTATAACAACAAATACTAAAAACACAGAATAAAATAGTTTTTTTATAGATAATGGTACCATTCGTGCGCGAGTCCGACTCGCACTTGGTCGTTTTTTTATTTTTATTTGTTGGTTTTTTCTAGGCTCATCTTTCCCTGGCCAGCGTAGTTAGCGACCTTCAGTATGTATTCTGGGTATTTATTTCAAATGGAATAAATTGGCCAGTTAAGTAGAAAAAGAAAAAAAATCGTTTTTAACAGCAGATCAAAAACACTTAACTAAAAGTGAATAATATGAGGATTGTAAAACGGCGTTGGCAGATTTGGTAATGACTGACTGAACAATGTTACGTAGTTATGTAATTTACTTAATAAACTGAAACAAGCAGTCTATATGACGTTCAGACAATCGTAATTAATAGTAGTTATAGCTTATAGGTATGTGGCACGGTGTAATTATTTACGATAGGTACTCATTGGGGGAGGCCTATGGCCAGCAGTGGACGTATTTCGGCTGATACGATGATAATGATGAAGACCACATAGACGTGCATTTAATGTTTTTTTTAATAGAATTATTTATTACCGAACATTAGCATTTTACCCTTTTCCACAAAATAACTTTCAGATACCTAGGTGTACAGTCAAGGTCACCAATATGTATATACCCAAAGTTGCAAAACTATGTATACAACAACCTAATTCCGTAGTAATAAGGTCTGTATACATATTTCTGTAACTTTGTGGTGTATACATATTGGTGACCTTGACTGTACCTATGAATGTATAATAAATTTTAAATAGTGTGCCAGTTAGGGGCCGTTCTTTATTACATGTTAATGTTACCTACCCTTCTGTTGTCAGTGTAGGTAGTTTATATCCATATTCATAGTTGCATGCAATCTAAATGGAAGGAAAAATACTTTTAAATCTGTTCAGCGGCTTTTAAGCCTGACAAGGCAAATTAAATTAAGATATACTTTCTTAGGTAATAAGTAATATTAGTATCCATAACATGCAGGGCCTGAAGGCGCGAGGTAACGTCGAAGACTGGCTCGGCAAAGTGGAGGAAGCCATGTTCGCGTCTGTGAAACGATCGATGAAGTTCGCCCTGAAAGATTATCAGATGCGTTTGCGCGTTGACTGGGTCGAATTGCATCCCAATCAAGTAAGTACCGCCTACTTTAAAAATACCTATGCATACAGTTTTGAGCCTTATTTCCAGCCATAAGTTTCGAAATGTAAACATATTTATACATTTGTATTTAAAACTGATGCGTTTACCGGATTTACCACGTCCTTGCACCACATAGAACAACTTATATTCAACCTGTTTCATGGCGTGACTCCGTTAGTAGGTACGGAAAAATATTACAAAGCCCCTACCACTGCTCTTACTTTATATTTTTAATTTTATAAATATCAAATCTTTACATTCATTTAGCATTAAGATCCTAGTAACTGCAACTCTCTTCAAGAGGCTAAGCGACCCCCTTCAAAACGTTATGCAACCACTTTCAAGGGGCTACGTGACCCCCCGGGGGTTGCAACCCACGGGTTGAAAAACACTGATCTAGAAGGAGTTTAGAACGCTCACTGAAAGCTTGAGGTAGCCGCGCAGAATCGAACCAAATTTAGAGAGCCCGACTACCGTACGAGTATGTCATACCTAACAGAATACCATCACTCCCTCAGCATCAAAATAGGTCGGGCACATCATAATCATAATACAGTCGATATTGTTCAACCTCGAAATCCCGAGGGGTTTGATGAAATTTGGTACGAATGTTCGTTGGAAGCTCTGTTTTCGTCTCCCAAAGTACCCGGGTCAGGACCTTGTAGAACGGCCGCTATCTTGGGAAATGTACCTTCTCCATTCGTAAAAAAATCTTCGAAAACTACGTCTATGAAAACATGGTCTACCTACAGCAACATTAAACCTGAATAAATTCTCCACAAGCCTGTATGTAGTAGGTATACAACCTTGACGAGAAAACGTGCCTTCGTGGAGAAAAATGCATCCACATGTGAGATTTTCCCTCATTGTCCTTCCAGGGAAGATTCTCCGAATTTGAAGCTCGGGAGAATTTCAAATCCACTTTGATTTACACAATAGGATATGAACTACATTAATAATAACATTTTACCCGACTACGGCTTCACCCAAAAGGATGGTAATGGATTAAATTTCTAGTTAAGTATTGATAGTTTGCTACCACCCCCAGGTCAAGATAATTGATGAATTCCAAAAAATGAGGTGTTAGATTTCTTTTAATGCTGACAATGTGTTGGCGTACATAGAAAATAAAAAAAAACAATATGGCGGGCGTGAGTGGAGACCAAATCTGAAATCACAACTTTGCTTCTACCAAATTACACGCGGGATTTCGAGGTTGAACAATATCGACTGTATTACAGTGGCGGAGCGCCCATACAAGCCGATTCCCACCGGCTTGCCTAAAATTAATTTTTAGCCTATAATATACTCTAAATTCTTTCATAACTTTTTTCGCGCGCCGCCACTTCTGTATTATCATGCAATTCGAATCATTAGAGCGATGAGGTTATTTACAACGTATGCTTATTTTCTTTTTCCACAGATAGTATTAACAGTATCTCAAATAATGTGGGCACAAGCAGTCCATGCCCTATTTGACTTGGAGATTCCCCTCCGCATCGACACCTCGCTGCTAGTCTTCGAGAAGCAATGTATAGTAGATCTGAATGACCTTGCGGCGATCACACGCAAAGATATCTCTTCGTTGTTTAGGAAGGTCCTCTGTGCGCTTATCACTGTCGATGTCCATGCCAGGGATACTATATCGCATATGGTGGAAAAACATGTACAGAAAGAGTTAGTATAATTCATTAATTATGGTTAAACTTATAGACCGCCAGATGGTGACAGAAAATGTTAAGGTATTTTGAAGAAAAGGAAAACGATGGTCATAGCGCTGGTACCGGCGGCCCAAACGCGTGGGTGTTAATCGGACGTGTCTGATAAATTACGAAAGTCGTACGATTTGTTACACAAAAATTCTTGTACTTTCCGATTGTCGATGAAAAAAGAAGTAGGCGGTAGCGTAATGCTATACTTCTCCGGTGTGACTTAGAGCCCGCCATACCGACGAAAACACACTAATAAAAAAAATAACAATTTAACCATTTGTACCAGGCAGATTTTTGCACAGCTAATCATCGTCGAGTAGCCATTCACGAAAATCCCTATGCCATACTTTTCAAGCGGTTCCAAGTGGCCGCAAAGGAGTAATGTTTTTTTTTTAAACGTTTTGTACCAGTATGCTGGCATTTGGATTTGTGGCTGCCAAAAGTTGTCCCAAGATATCACGTGTAACCATTTTTGATATTTGCTCGGTTGTATCGATGTACCTAAACAATATTTAAAAAAAAAACCTTCTACACCACCTTTTGCAACGTACCCCCGTGATTTGAACCCCTACGGACTGGTCTATTAGCACTGGACGAACTCATCTGCATCGGGGTACCTAGTACAACGTCAATTTATTGATTATCTGAATGACAATGTCAGTCAAAGACGTTATCAAGTGGCGATATTGTTTAATTAAAGAGGATGTTAAATTATAAGTGTTAACTGTTAACGAAAAGACTATTAGGAAAAATCATATGTGTGATCTGATTTCACATCATCGGCACCAAAAGTCCCCGCTCATTAATTTATCATTTACAGTACCGATTTCGAATGGCTTAAAATGATTCGTTACTATTGGGAAGAGGAGATCGACAACTGCGTAGCTCGCATGTCAAGCGCCATGTATATCTACGGGCACGAATACTTGGGTGCTGGAGGTAAGTCTTACTAGCCAGTGGCGTCATAATTATTTCGTTAAGAGGGCGCTCGTTTTTTGGTCAGGAATAAGCGAGAATGACGGATTTTTGACGTTGTAATTCTAAGAAACGGAAAGCTTTTTCTAGATCCTGATTACTTATTTGCATAGGTAAACTCCTCATATTGGTCCTAGCCGCCTCCAATTTACGAAGAAATGAATACTTTAACCGAAAATACCCGATTACCGACAGTAGTTTTCTGAAGAGAGCGCAGAGTCATAAGTTTGAGCCCCTAATACTCCATGATGTTATATGAGAACCTACTTGTTTTATTCTATTTTCACTAGCGTAATATGTTGCCATTGCTCCTAGCCGCCTCGAATTTTCCTTATTCTGCACGTATATATATGTAAACTGTTCTCAATTACACCATATTTGTCAACAAAATCTTACTGAAAACTCAAGGATTTTCTCATTATTGTTGAATAATTTGTGTATTGAATCTTACACAACATTAAAGTTCATGCTTGTACCAACAAGATCCAGTCCAAAAAATATAACTTTAGTCAAAATTTATATTTATAAATAATTATTCAAAACTAGTATAAATTTACCGTCGCGCGGGAATATATCTCAGTACCGGCTGAATAGCCTTCCGAGACAGACGTGTACTGTGTTTATTTGTGGCTATTCACGAAGCTAACCGGCCATTCTTCAGATAAAATAATATTATTTTGATCTCCGACTAGGCATAGTTGTTACCAACCTCGGGGTCAAACTATACTGGGGATACATTCGTGAGGCTAATCGAGACAAGTTATGAATTGCATAGCTGCCAGAATGACGTAGTGTAGCGAAAAGGCTCAAACCCACAGTATACGTAACATTTAAAATTGAACCTTCTACCTAAAACAAAAGTCATACATTTCAATGGTGATGTCTTGTGGGTTGGATCCTTTTGTCTAAACTACGCGTTCTATAGTCAATTATTATTGTACGAGTGATCGTGATACTTGATAGATCTAATTTATTTACTTGTTACTATAAGTCCACCTTGTGGAGGGTCCGCTGCAGTTTCCGGTACGTAGTCGCCTCTCGAGAACCTCCCCGCCCCAACGGCCATTATGATTAGTTAGTATGTATGTATGTATGTTAGTTTGGGCGAAATCTTCAAATTAGGTACAATTGCGTATCTTCGGTGACAATGCCATAATATCATAGAGCTGGTCTGATGATGGAGTCGGAAGGTGGCCATAGCAACTCCTAAACTCAACAAGATAAAGCGATCAAATTTGGGCTCATTTATTTGGTCATGGCACGGCAAGACTTTGATGCTGGATGATTTCCAGAGTCTGATGATGGAGCTGGAAGGTGGTCATGGAACTCCTAAACTAAACTAGATAAACCCATCTAGTTTAGGCTCATCTGTTTTGTCTTGGTAAACACTTTGGTGATGGATGATTTCCAGGATCTGATGATGGAAGGTGGTCATGGGAACTCCTAAACTAAAATAGATAGACCTATCTTGTTTGGGTTTGTGTGATTTGTCTGTACAAGTACCCACGAACCAGCGACATAATATGCAGGGTTATTGAAAATAATAAGATGAATAAAAAACTTTTTAAAAAACAAGCTTATATGGCGTTTGTTAAGTACAGCACGATCCTACCTTGCATTTAGTTATTATTTTCGTTTATATATAATAATAACACACACCGGGGGTTTACACTGGAAAGGGAGATTTTTACGTGGTTTTATTACATTTCCGAGTCATCATCATCATCATCATCATATCAGCCGAAAGACGTCCACTGCTGGACATAGGCTCCCCCCAAAGAGTGCCACAATGGCCGTGCCTGCGCCACCCGCATCCAGCGGACTCCCGCGACCTTTACCAGGTCATCAGTCCACCTTGCGGGGGGCCTACCCACGCTGTGCCTTCCGGTACGTGGTTGCCACTCAAGAACCTTTCCGCCCCAACGGCCATCGGTTCTACATGCAATGTGCCCCGCCCCGCCCACTGCCACTTAAGTTTAGCAATTCGGAGGGATAGACATAGACATAGACATAGACATCCTTTATTGGTAATAAGGTATTACAAGTCATTGTTTACAATAAAAATAGAACATTCATTTGTAAATTAAATTAACAAGATTATTAGTTTATTATATTATATATTATTATTACATTTTTTATATTCTAAAAATTCCTTAATAGTATAGAAACATTGCTCAATAAGCCATTTTTTTAATTTAGCTTTAAAGGTCGGAAGACTGTTATATCGGTGATATATCGGTTACCTTGGTTCTGCTGCGGATAGCCTCATTTCTGATGCGATCGCGCAGAGAAACTCCCAGCATAGCCCTCTCCATTGCCCTTTGAGTGACTTTGAGCCTTCTTATGAGGCCTATAGTAAGCGACCACGTTTCCGTGCCATATGTCATCACTGGCAACACACACTGGTCAAAGACTCTCGTCTTGAGACACTGCGGAATATTGGACGAAAAGATGTGCCGTAGCTTCCCGAATGCTGCCCAGCCGAGTCGGATTCGACGATTGACCTTCCCTTCGACATTTCCGAGTATCACTCTTTATTTCGAAATAAATGTTAAAAAAACCGGCCAAGTGCAAGTCGGACTCGCGCACGAAGGGTTCCGTACCATTATCTATATCTAAAAACGGCAAAATATCTATATCTAAAATCACGTTTGTTGTATAGGAGCCCCCTGTAGCCTAGTTAGTAACTTGGTAGTGACTCTGCCTACGAAGCTGGAGGTCCCGGGTTCGAATCCCGGTAAGGGCATTTATTTGTGTGATGACCACAAATATTTGTTCCTGAGTCATGGATGTTTTCTATGTATTTAAGTATTTATTTATCTATATAAGTATGTTTATCATCGTCTAGTACCCATAGTACAAGCTTTGCTTAGTTTGGGGCAAAGTCGATTTGTGTAAGATTGTAAAAGAAAAAGAAACAAATAAAAACTAAGATAAAAATAAAAAGATGAATTCTGTTTTTAAGTATTTTTTGTTATAAATGGCGACAACAGAAATACATCATCTGTGAAAATCTCTATCTATCACGGTTCATGAGATACAGCCTGGTGACAGAAGGACAGACAGACATTCAGACAGACAGACGGACAGCGGAGTCTTAGTAATAGGGTCCCGTTTTACTCTTTGAGTACGGAATCCTAATAAGTGACATAGGTTTTAGGCTCAGAACATAAAAAAGGGAGAAGTGCCGTACTGCTTAATTTCAACCAAAACCGATGTCCCCAGTTTTCTCCCACCGCAGCGCCCACAGGCACACACATTGAACCGTTTAAAAACAAAGACTCGGGCGTTGCCAGTGAGTCTACGGCAACATGCAAACAAGGGCTGTGATTGGCTTAAACGCACTACACTAGGGGGGGCGACAAACGTTAAAATTATGTTTTATCGACATTGATATTAAAATTAATATTATGTTATGATATTGATGGGTAACAACTTCAACAACATGGTAAGTTTATGTGGTGGTATTTAAACTTCTAGCTACAAGTTTAAATAACACGTGTTGTTAACTTACCATAAATCGCAAAAGTAAAAAATATTGACGAATACCTACAGAGTAACATAAACGGCTTTTTATAAGTTCGTATTCACATACATTCAAAACTCTGGTCACATCGATATTTTTGACCTGTAGGTACCAGGCCGATCCGACTCGCATTTTGGCGCGAAATAATATGTCCATTACTCATATTACGAGATTTAAGGCTAAGGGCGAGTATCCACCAAAGATGTGCGAAGATGTGTTACCATACATTTTACACCTAGGTTTCAAGCAAGCGAGGTGTCAAATATTCGAAAAGTGTACGGCTCTTATTAAGTGGTTGGAAACATTTTTCTTGAAAATGTTACGAACACATTAACTCTTCTCTGTACAGGAAACCAGTTAGGACCTCTGCCAGTAGCATCTATCCATTTTTTTAGTACCTACTCGGATTCTTTGGAAAACTGTAATAAGAAACCGAGATGTCTTCTTCAATTATCACATTTCAAATGAAAGTAAAAAATACTCATTTAAAATATATTATTGGTAATAATATCACATTTTAAGTTGTTCTGAAGCCATTTGCAACTAAATGATATACTTGTATATACAATTTTAATATGTCTATTTACCGTTCATACTGCAACTTAGTGAAAATCTTATTAGTAGGTACCGTAAACATTTTGTGCCTTTTAATCTTATTAGTATGTTATTAGTTACCTTTAAGATAGGCACCCAACCAAAACAAGTAATTAAATAAAATAAAACAGCGAAAGTAGTCGAAATAAAATAACTAGTATGATATCGTACTTCTATTTTATCGATTACGCGTAAATTGTAACTGCACTTTGGCACCGCTCTTGTTTGCGACGCCAAGCAGCGGCCGTACCACTAAAAAAATCAAGCATCGTCCATATCCATAGTGGTTTAATACATTGCGCCGTGGTTTACTGTATTGAACGTTCAATGTACAACGCATAGAACAAAAATATGCTTTTTCGTTCGATATGTTAGTTCGATCCCGAGAAATGATGCGGCGTTGCGTTTATTTATTAAAATATTAGTTTTTACTGACTTAAGTGAAAATACTAATACTCACATGTGGTGCGTGACTCCACCATTCATGTAGGTTTTAGTTTCATTCCTATTTTTGCATGTAACCACGCTACAATTCGGCATTTTGAGTAAACGTGGAAAAACATTTCAGATTCACGGCAAATTGCGACTAACATGCGGTGGGCAGTGACATGCCCATTTGGCCATGTCGCACCGACACGCGCCAAGCCCCCGTTTCATATCTATTCCTTTTTATCATCTGAGGTTTTAGGCTTTTGAATAAAATCACGCATTAATTAATTGTATTCTAGATAAAAAGCTGTGTTTGTATAATTTATAATTTTCAGTTACTTTGGTAAGAAACGGACATAGCAATTTCTATGAAGCGCAGTTTTTTTTTACTGTCCATAACAAAAAAAAAAATCTTCAAGAAATGAATACGTAAGTACCCAGTAATTAATGTAAATTGGCTATAACGTGTATAAATTAACACTACAGCAGAGATCAGTGAATACGCTAGTTGTTTCGTGGTCTGTTTATTTTCAGCAAGTGACAATACAAAGGAACGTAAACAAACGGTTTCTAAGTATATTTGAATCATGACAGGCATGTCGTAATAATGATTATACATATGGCCAGTAGACACATATGCGACCTCCAATACGCCCTCTTAATCTATTACGTACATGCGTGAACACTTTTGTACTTGTCGGTACTCGGTACATAAAATATAAGAAATCATAACACTTTTGTGTCTGACTGTACAAACTCGTACACTAATATGTTTAACACAAAACCTTTGTACTTTTGTATTAGACTGTACAAACCTGTACACACATATTGTTATCGACTAAACAAGAAATCGAATGTCCAGCTAAATTAAATATGCATAACGAAAAAGAATAATAAAATTAGTCTATTACTCTCCTACACAAAGCACTTAAAAAATATATAACACCTTATCAAAACATCTAACACTAATCCGCCCTCTTAAAAGAATAATTTGATAGCGATAAATCCTTCAAAAAATCTTTTAATTTCGGGCCATTAACACTCTTTGTTAAGATGTCCGCTATCATTTTATCGGTTGGCATGTACTTTATTTCAACTTTATTTGCCAGTACACACTCACGAATAAAATGATACTTTATATCTATATGCTTTGTCCTATTATGCATCATCTTATTAGCAGCTATTTTATGTGCCGACTGATTGTCATTAAAAATTATGACAGGTTTACCGTCCACAGCAGTCAAACTATTAAGTAAGCTTCGTAAGTAAAGTGCTTCCTTTGAAGCCTGACTCAGTCCTACGTATTCCGATTCTGTAGAGCTCAAGCTAACGGTTGCTTGCTTCTTGCTCTCCCAGGAAACTATATTTTTGCCCAATTTAAAAATTAAACCCGTGAATGATTTCCTATCAAGCGCCCCACCCCAATCTGCGTCGACATAGCCACGTAATTCTAAATCACCTGACTTCCGAAAAGTAAGACACAGATTTGACGTACCTTTCAAATACCTTAAGACCCGTTTCGCGCTCTTAAAGTGTATTTCACCGTAGCAGGAATTAAACTGGGAAAGTACACTTACCGCGTGAGATATGTCAGGTCGCGTATTACAGGCTAAATAATTTAGACAACCTACCAAACTTTGATACGGCAGCTGACAGTGAGAACTTGTCGACCTCTCTAATTTCATTCCCACTTCCATCGGGGTAGTAACCGGCTTAGCGTCTGTCATGTTAAAGTCATTCAAAATGTCCAGAATAAACTGCTCCTGATCGAGATGAATAACTCCTTTCTCTCGTCTCAGTCTCATGCCTAAAACATGCCTAGCCGCGCCTAAATCCTTCACCTTAAACTTGTCAAGCAAGTTTGTTTTTAATTTCTGCTTTTCAAGTTCACAGTTTCCAAATACAAAAATATCATCAACGTAAATGACTACAATTAACTTCTTACCATCTTTAAGCTGTTTTTGGTACAAACACGGTTCTATTTTTGATTGTATAAAACCTAAATTCAACATCTCTTTATCTAACTCTTTGAACCAAGCATTTGATGCTTGTTTCAAACCATACAGAGATCGCTGCAGCTTACATACCTTGGTTTCTTGACCTTTGGCGACTGCTCCTTTCGGTTGAAGCATATAAATGTCCTCTTTTATCTTCCCGTACAAAAACGCAGTCGTAACATCCCATTGGTCAATAAACCAATCGTATTCAGCAGCCAACGAGAACAACAATCGCAGAGTAGAACTTCTAACTACTGGAGAATAAGTCTCAGTATAATCTACACCACATACCTGTGTAAACCCTTTCGCTACAAGTCTAGCCTTATACTTCGTTACCTTGCCGTCGCTGTCTTTCTTGATTTTGAATACCCATTTGCACTGAATAGGTTTCTTATCAGCTGGAAGGTCGACTAAGGTCCAAGTCTGGTTCTCCTTTAATGACATGAGCTCTTCGTCTATCGCTTTTTGCCATAAATCACCATCGGGTCGCGCCAAAGCTTCTCCAATAGTCACAGGATCGCCGTCATTGTTACCTTCCGTGGCATACATAACGTTACAACCGTACCGATCAACTGCTCTGCGTTCTCTTTGAGGATACCGTCTTTCTTCTAGGTCTGGTATTATCACATCTTCTGTGAACATCTCATTCGGTACTGGCTGTTGAATATCAGGTTCAGGATTGCTTACGATGTTCTCGTCGTCAACAGCATCGCGGCACACATCGTGACTCTCCAATGTTTCAGGTTGTGGTTCGCTGGACTGGTCACAGTCTGTGTTAAGGTTGATCATAACCTCTGACCGCTTCTCGTTTTCTTTGTGTAGAAAAGAATGTTCTAAAAATATCACATCTCTTGCAGTGATAACTTCATGTGTCTTCGGATTCATCAAACGATAGCCCTTTTGATTGTCTGGGTATCCGATGAATATCATTGGTTCTGTCTTCATATCCAATTTCCGACGCTTTGCTTTGGGTATAAGTCGATATCCCAAACAACCGAAGATTCGTAGATGCCTGACATCTACCTTCTTGCCTGTCCAAACCTCTTCAGGTACTGCCCCTTTCACAGCTTTTGTTGGGCTTCTATTTTTCAAATACACCACGGTATTTACAGCTTCTGCCCAATATTGTTTGGGGAGCTTCGCCTCCGACAATAAGGTCCGAGCTTTCTCGATAATCGTCCTATGAGATCTCTCTGCGACAGAGTTCTGTTCCGGTGTGTAAGGTACCGTCGTCTGATGTTTTATTCCTGCGGACTTCAAAAAATCTTTGAATTTTCCATTACAGTACTCTCCTCCTCCGTCACTTCT
The DNA here is from genome assembly GCA_963854355.1 of Epinotia brunnichana. NCBI lineage: Eukaryota > Metazoa > Arthropoda > Insecta > Lepidoptera > Tortricidae > Epinotia > Epinotia brunnichana. The sequence continues at coordinate 23,755,513 of OY977935.1, forward strand.
CAAAACTCGTATAGATTTACTCGTCTCGTTCTCGACTTCCGCCTTATATTCACGAAACTTATCGAACGTCTCATGCTTATGTTTCAAAAAGTAAACATGCGTTTTTCGAGTAAAATCATCAATGAAAAGGAGAACAAACCTCGCACCTCCGAACGAAGGTTCCTCAACTGGTCCGCAAATATCGCTGTGTACGATTTGTAGGATCTCGTTCGCTCTCGTACCTTTGTTCTTAAAAGGACTCTTGCATGTCTTTCCTTCAATACACGGAATGCACGGTTCGCACAAATCGGAACTCTTAAATTCCATACCGGTTACTATTTTCTGCATTTCGGCCATATAATTTCGGCTTAAATGGCCTAAACGTTTATGCCAAATGTTCGTAATGTTTACATTTTGCCCATTTTGATTTGACAGTGTCACATTTACGACGTTGTTTTTCTTTTCTGTCAACTCGTAAATTCCGTCAACTTCTTGACAGCTTGCAATAATTCTGTTCTTGTTTTGAATCGTGCAACCTTCTTTGTCAAAATTAATCGAACAATTCTTCTTGGTTAAGTCGCTAACCGATATTAAATTCATCGAAAGGTCGGGAACATGTAAAACATTTTCCAAAATCAATTTTTCGTTTTCGCCGACTTGAGGTTCAGCGTTCCCTCGACCTTTGACCAATAACTTCTCGCCATTCGCAACAGAGATTTTCATGCTGCCTTTTTCAGGTCTATAGGACACCAACTTGCTCCGGTCATGAGTCATGGAATTAGAGCACCCGCTGTCAAGATACCATTTGTCGTTGTTGATCGCCTCCTTGGTGTTCAGGCAGACATTCGCGGTCTTGACTCGCTCTTTACATTCAGATGCCTTATGTCCTGGCTTATGGCACTTGAAACACTTATATACGAACTTCTGCTTACGATCGTTCGTTTTGCTTGTAGATCTGGCATCGTTCTGTCCTTTACGTGTCACCAAAGCTTGCTCGTAGTCTGTGTCCATCTTGCTCTGTCTACTTCCTTCTTGCAACAACTTCATCTTAATTTGCTCTAATGTGATTTCTTGGCCACTGTTATCTACAGCCATTATGAGAGGGCTGTACTCAGGAGTCAATCCACCAAGCAAAATCGATATAAGCCAATCCTCAGGGATTCCAGCGTCAATATCATGTAATTGTTGAGCAAAGAATGTGACTTTCGATATATAGCTCTCCATAGAATTGAAATTCTCTAACTTACAGTTGAAAAGCTCTCGCTGGATGTGAATGCGTCTTCCCCAGCCTTTGTCTTCGTAGGCTCTCTGTAGACTGTTCCAGGCTTCCTTCGCAGTTTTCGCATTGTAGACGTGAGTAAAACACTCTGGCTCCAGCAACAAGCATATGGTTGTTCGTGCCTGCCTGTCTACATCAGCATTAACGACGTCTTTTGAAATTACCTCCCACCAGTTTTTATTCTCCAGGTAATTCCGCACCAGGAACTTCCAGTTTGGGTAGTCTGACGATCCCCTCAGCTTCTTTATACCACTTATGCCGCCTCCTTCCGACATAATTCCGCAAGATAAAAATCAGAACCACTCAATTTATTAATAAATTAAACTAGCACTATCAGTGCGTGAGGCACATGACCTAATGTAAATTGGCTATAACGTGTATAAATTAACACTACAGCAGAGATCAGTGAATACGCTAGTTGTTTCGTGGTCTGTTTATTTTCAGCAAGTGACAATACAAAGGAACGTAAACAAACGGTTTCTAAGTATATTTGAATCATGACAGGCATGTCGTAATAATGATTATACATATGGCCAGTAGACACATATGCGACCTCCAATAGTAATTTCCTAGTAGTGGGTCTACTGGTATAATTTCATTACATTACTATATATAAATAAGACTCAGATAACATGCAAACTATTAATATCCGTAAAACAAATTATTATTCTTATTACTGACAACTTTAAAACTCGTTAGTTTATTTTATACTAAAAAAACGAAACTAAATATACTTTGTCATATCATAGTATTTTAATACAAATAGAAAACTTCTGCTCAAAAATCAAATACTTACTTTATTCAAGTTATCTAACTTCGCTAACATGATGTTCTAGAACATCATGTTAGCGAAGTAATACTTACCACTTTTTAGTGCAAGTATCAATATCGGTCACGGAGTGAATTCCAACGGTGCGCTATACAGCTATTTGCATCGGCAAGATCCGCGGTTAGTTCTATCCCGATCGCACTTACATATAGCTAGAAAGGGACGGCACCCGCGGCTGGTGCGATCTCGCTGTGCATGTGGGGGTTAGGTACGTTTGTGTGGGTGGTAGTAGTATTTACACACACAAACGCACTACGCGTGTCAAAATACCGAATTCTGAGCGAGCGCTTTTTTGAAGAGCACTCTTAAATCCACAATCAATTCATAAACGCCAACATTTAGCCCCATGTTACCATCGTCTTAAATATAAAGGTCTTTAAACTAACTGTGATTAGGTATTTGATTAACAACTGTTGAAATCTCGAGGAATTTACTCCATGTATCTCGATTAATCATTTGTTTCACTGTTGCATTCGGCCTATTCAACGTCTACGAGGGGCATTTTTCAAATTGCTACGCGGTACGGTTTTGTTAAACATTAAGAGGAATGCCTATCTGCGATTTTCACATACAAACGCTCTTGACTGTTTCCTCCCTGGTTTTGAACCCAGAGCAATATTTTTTTCAAATAAGGTCAATATCATCAATATCGATGCCGCTTTTTTGGATATTTTTATTTTAAAGAAACTTACAGCGCCTCAAAAATCGCATAAACGGCTTAATTGAAATGGCTTCAAAAAAAGGCGCAGTATACAAATATGACAACAAATATCCAAAAAATCAAAACATAGCGTCGTAGATTATTTCTTCTTCTACAGTTTCCAAAATTTTATGGTGATTGGTTGCGTTTTAGAGGAGGAAATAGTCGAGAGCGAAACCTCGATTTTTGAGTTTTTTGCGTGGGAATTTTAGTTCGAGCTGCAGTTGTCCTTATCGCATAGACAGCTCCGGCCGCCCACAACAGCGCGACAGAAACATTGCGTCAAAAATTTGAGATTTCAAAAGTTGCTCAGCTAGGCATTTCTCTTAAGGCAAAGCGCAAACGTTCGGTTTCCGCGTACGGTTTCCGGATTCGGTCTTCGACTTACAGCCCTCTAGAGCGATAGTTATTGTTCTGTAAACGCCTACGAGTGCTATTGTCAGAAACCGAATCCGGAAAACGTAATACGCGGAAACCGAACGTTTGTGCCTAGCCTAATCTCCACTTATAATAAATCTCTAAATTAAAAAAAGAATCAGCCAGTTTGAAACTAAGCTTTGTGTGGTACGAATGTTCTCAGCATCCCATGAACGGAAAAATATGAAACATTTTATATAGGTACATTATTATTCTAAGTGAAAGGCAAAGCAATTCCGCCATTTTGACGTTTCTTATAGCTGACAGTTGGATCAGCGTTTGATTTCAATAAAAGTAAATGAAAAATTAAATGAAGTCGTATATTACGGAAAATTAATTAATTGTCGCAGTCGGATAAAAACTATCCTAAGTTGCAGCAACTTAGGATAGTTTTTATCCGACTGCGACAATTAATTAATTTTCCGTAATATACGACTTCATTTAATTTTTCATTTACTTTTATTGAAATCAAACGCTGATCCAACTGTCAGCTATAAGAAACGTCAAATTTTCTTCAAAATGGCGGAATTGCTTTGCCTTTCACTTATTAATAATTTAAATCCAGTCTACGATAGACCTTTACGATACACATGCCAAAAGTTAAACCATAAAAAAATATTCGATTGTGATATGAGAAAGTATATGCGCAAATGTCGCATTATGGTGTAATCTCTATAAATGTATCAACAAATTTGAGCAATATAATTATATTGTTTTTTTTGAATGGCAAACACACGCGCTCTTTGCGCATTCTGCCAAAGTGCCTGCGGCGCTACCACGAAAACCGAAACTCGAAGTTCGTATAACTGCATCCCTGTCACTCGAGTATTGTTATTGTTAGTGCGATAGAAATAGAGATACCCGAATATTTTCGAATTCCGAAGTTCGTGGTTATAGCTCAGGAATCGAAACTACACCCCGTAAGCCGCGTCCGCTGCGCCAAACATGTTTTGCCAATCAAAACAAAACCCTATTTGTTTGCCGAACCTGAACGAAAACATGTTAGATGTTTAAAAACATGGAAAACATTGGTGCAGCGGACCCGGCTGTAGGTAGACACTAAATAAAATAATCATAATGTATTTTCTCGAAAAAAGGATAATAGAGAAAAAATCAACGCAAGAGGTTATATGTATAGGTATTAATCACTATGTTCCAAAGTTTTATGTTCTGTCCCTTTTCCACAAAACGCACCTTCATATGAAACGATTGTTTTTTCTATGACGCTCGAGGATCTTGACTTCACAGTCCCCGATCGTTTTCTCACTCTAACAAGCGACATTTAAATCGGTTTTGAGATATTTGAATGGGATTTTCGTCATTATCTATACCTACATATAAATGCCTACTCGTATGTCCTGACTGACTCACCCACTCACTCATCAACGCACAGCCGAAACTACTGGGGCTAGAGAGTTGAAATTTACACCAGAACTACTTTTTACAACGTAGGCAACGGATAAGAAGGGATTTTTGGAAATTCTACCCCTAAAGGGGTCAAATAGGGGTGCAAAGTTTGTATGGGGGAAACTTTATTTTTTGAGCTAGAGACTTAAAATTTTGTATAAATATTACTTATTAGAATACAAATAAAGTACTTTCAACGTTTAGGAAAATTCTGCCGCTAAGAAACAATGGGTGCAAATTTTGTATGAGGGAAACTTTATTATTTTAGCAAGAATTTCAATACATATAAAGTAAATACTGTCAGCGTTTTGGAAAATTCAGCCTCTTAGGGGGTTAAAAAGGGTTGCAAAGTTTGTATGAGCGAAACTTCTTTTTAAGATAGAAGCTTGAAAGTTTGTAGAAAGATTACTTATTACAATACAAATAAAAAAAACAGCGGATTGGAAAATTCCACCCCTAAGGGTATGAAAAAGGGGTACAATGTTGGTAAAGGGGATTTTTTGAGCTAGAATCTCAAACCTTTTTAAAAAGATTACATAATAAAATAAAATAAAATACTTTCAGCATTTTAGAAAATTCCACCCCTTAGGGGTGTATAAGGGAATGCAACGTTTGTAAATATATTTTTTTAGCAAGTGACAAACCTTTGTTGAAAGATTACTTATTACAATACAAATAAAGAAATTTCAGCGTTTTGGAAAATTCCACCCCTAAGGGTGATTAAAACGGGTGAAATTTGTATGGAGGAAATTTTTTTTTTGAGCTAGAGACTTGACATTGTGTAGAAAGATTATTTATTAGAATACAAATAAATAGGTAAATTACTTTCAGTGGTTTGAAAATTTCCACCCGCTAAGAGGGGGATAAAGAGGTGCAACGTTTGTATAGGAAAACTTTTTTTAGGTTGAAACTTATAACTCTGTAGAAAGATTAAGTACCTACTTATTAAAATACAAAAAAATACCTACTGCCAGCGTTTTGGAAAATTTCACCCCTTAAGGGGTTAAAAAGGGGTGCAAGGTTCGTATGGGAAACACTTTTTTTAGCTAGAGACTTGATAGTTTGTAGAAAAAATACTTACCTATTACAATTAAAAAACCGATTGCTTTATTTTTAATGTTTCCCTGAAAAGCGTTCAAAGTTTGTATGGAGAGCAAGAAAATTTTAAGTATGATATTTGTAACTTCGATCTTAGCCTGTTTAGACTACAAAACTTATTTTAGCATTCTTTTTAAATATATCCCCTAAATGGGATTATTAGGGTGTTCAAAGTTTGTATGGAGAGCAAGATATTTTTAACGTAAGGGATTTGTAACTTCGGTTTTAGACTGTTTGCTAAAATACTACAAAACTTATTTCAGCGTTTTTTTAATTCATCGCCTAAGAAGGTTAAAAGGGGGTTCGAACTTTGTATAGAGAGCAAGACATTTTTAAAGTAAGAAATTTGTAACTACGGTTTCAGACTGTTTTCTATGAGGGTTCAGAGAGGGTTCTTAGTTTGTATAGAGAGCAAGAGATTTGTAACTTCGGTTTTAGATTGTTTTCTAAAATCTAGGTACAAAATTAATTTTAATGTTTTTTTTTTAATTCATTCCTTTAACAAACATTTAGACGATTACATGTTATACGCGGACGAAGTCGCGGGCAACAGCTAGTATATAATATGTTTTTCACTTCTCATGCTCTAAAAGTTCGTCTTTATGTCGTGCGTAGGCGACATAAAGTCGCTTTTTATGCTCTAGAGCATAAAGTAAAATCTTCGTCGAAGACCAAGGCAATCGCTGCAACAGCCACACGAACATCTTTAACTTCATACAACAACCTCTTTATTTTATTTCGTTTCGTTCGTATTCTAAGACCAAGGCAAAGATACCAACAGCCAAAGTACACAATAAAACTTCATGAAATAAACTTATAATTTGTATTTCGTCTCATTTATTATTTTTTATATTTGTTTATTTTTCAATTTAGTAGATCAGTATAGTATTTAAATATTTCTCATTGCTCTAATGTAACTTTCAATTTTAATTAAATTAGCATTTACTATATTTACGTGTTGCTGTTTCATTTCCTCGCAATCGAAGTGAAAAGTAGAGTGTACAACTCGTCCATAAAACCCATTTTACACTCGACTTTATATCTATCCTCGCTCGCAAGCTCGCTCGGATGGATAAACGTCTCGAGTAAAATGGTGCGTTTTATGCACTTGTTGTACAATCTACTATCTTGTTTCATATGTAAGAGTAATAGGTATGAATGTGGATGGACTGTGTGAGAGACGATATGAAGAGAAAATAAGTGACTGATGAGATGACGGCTGACAGAGAAGTATGGAAGAAAAAGACATGCTGCACCGACCCCAAGTAAATGGGATAAGGGCAAGGAAATCATGATGATATAATATGTTTCTTGCTATATAATTTAAAAATCCAAAAAACTCTCCACCCGGAATAATTTTATAGATAAGTTGATATAAATAAAAATGAAGCATTCATGATTTTTTGTAAAAGATACCATCAATATTATATACAATAGAGAAAATGAACCAAAATAAAGATCAAGATATTTATTAATATTTTTCCGACCTTTCAGGAGCTAAATTGACAACATTTCAATCTATGCAATGATTATGCGGGGTAGGGGTCGGGTTGCATAAAGTGTAATAGTCATATTACTGACAGGCATACGTGGATTCGTCATACGCATTATTATGCATAATTGTAAATAGTCATACATTTATGCGCATAAAGTTTTGAACCATAATGTTTAAGAACATAATGTGTATTGCGCATAAATTTGTGGCGCATAAAATTTTATAAGCATAGTTTTTAATGGTCATTAATTGGTAGCTCATAACTTTTTATCCATACTGTTGAAACACATAAACTGCAATACGCATAAGCCTATCATTTTTTAGGTCGTAAAAGGTTTTGATGACAACAAGTTTTTCCGCTCTTTTATAAAAAAAATAACCTCGAAGACGAATGCGGGAGCTAAGCTCCCGCGTTCATCTTCTAACCTATCCGCGATCCGAGTCGGTTTTGCCACTAAGTCCCTGTTCAGAAAGTTATGACACTTATGACATTAACAATTATTACTAAAATTAATGATGACATGAACAATTATTACTAAAATTAATTATAAATATCACCATTATGACTAAATAAATGTATGCCATTCTACATTATGGTTAAACCAATTATGACTCCATATAATTATGACACGGAATAATTATGCCATGAAACCATTTATGCCAAAAAAAATATATGAGCATCAACTTTATGCGTAAAGTGTTATGACAATCAATATTATGACAATAGTTGTTATGCAACCAGATGGCCACCCGATTAAGTATGCGAAAACCATTTAGTTAATTATGTTACCTGAACGTAATAAAGTAGTTTTCAGATTTCATTTCTCACCTGTTTTTAAGAAAACTGCGAAATTGTATAAATGTGGTTTAAGCCGTGTGTGACATACAGAGCCGTAGCGTTGACGTCATAATTTAGTTAGGACCTTCTGGAATTCGCTACTTTTCAATTTGATATTATGAATAAAAATTAAAATTTAGGTGGAAATAAAAATACACGTTCCGCTTAAAAAAACATTTTCTAACGAGATAAGTCATAAAATAATGCCCACTTGAAAAAATGAAATGTTGTCAATTAAGTATTTTTTTATATCTGATATTTTGTAGGATTTCGTCTCTATGTTATTATTTAAATGATGATATTTATACCCGTTACTAGGAAAAAAACTACATTTTTATATACGCGAAAATAAAATGACTGTAAGTACCAATGTAGCAATCTTTTGCCGCGAATGACTTAACCCTTAAGGGGCTTACAGCTCCCAATGACCTACGATCTGTTACTGTCCGTTTTTTCGTGTTTTTTTGTGGCTTACCGTATTAACAACAACGAGGTTTACCGAAATGGTGTCCCATATTTACTTCAAAACTCACCGTTTTCGAGATATATGGCGCCAAACTTTAGCAGTTTTAGGCCAAAAAACGAGTTTTTTGGACGTAACTTTTGTGAAAATTAGTTAAAAATAAAAATCTCTCTTAGGTTGTTAGAGACGTCAACAAGGAACAGTTACATGTAAATTTCATATATATAAAAGTGCATAAACAACATACTAATATCGAAAACAGAGCTTTTTTGGACCATGTTTAAGGTGGTTCGATTGCCATACAAAACGTTATTTGACATTCGCAGGCCAACGTCGTGATATTTTAAGAAACTTATGTAACAAACTTTCATCAATTGGCTTCTCATTTGCGCCAAATTCCCCCTTTCCTAGAATAAACTTGTATAAACTAGATTTATTTGAGAAATTGGTTTGGGACGTGATATTTTGGGAAAACTATTTTTCTCAAATTAATCTAGTTTATACAAGTTTATTCTAGGAAAGGGGGAATTTGGCGCAAATGGGAAGCCAATTGATGAAATTTTGTTACATACGTTTCTTAAAATATCACACCGTTAGCCTGCGAATGTCAAATAACGCTTTGTATGGCAATCGAACCACCTTAATCAGAAAAAAATATGTATACCTACATTTTTTTCAAAAAAACTCTCTTGCAAAAGTAGATAAAAGATTGAAGAACCGATTTACGTTTGTACCATAAATATATCTATTGTTATGACGGAGGAATATCAACTCAAAACACATCAAAACTAGTCAATTAGCGCTTGGAGCCCCTTAACTGGACGTTGTATTGAAGGTGTGCTCGTGATAACGCCGCTCACGGACCGCTGCTACTTGTGCCTCATGGGCGCGCTGCAGCTCGACCTGGGCGGCGCGCCCGCCGGCCCCGCCGGCACCGGCAAGACGGAGACCACTAAGGATCTGGCCAAAGCTCTCGCTATTCAGTGCGTGGTGTTCAATTGTTCTGAAGGCAAGTATCAACTATATACAGTTAGGGGTAATAATATACGTAGGTGTAGGTACATAAATACGGACATAAATATCTGTACAGTACGTCCTTATTTATGTACGTATATTACAGAGTTGGGCGTTATTTAGATAATTTCTTATCTAGATAATTATTTCAAATCAATCTATTCGAAGATAAATTCAATCACAAATAGTGCGTTGACAACTTTTTTATTTAGATAAATGATCTAGATGAAGATAACCGACCTCGTTTGTTATTGAAGTAAGCTTATAATAATAAATGTATACAGAATGTCACGTCGGGTCAAACCGTCACACTGACATTCATCTTTTATTTGAAATCCCAACTTATTTATCTAGATAAAAATGAAACTGATCTAGATAAATTTAAAATAACAAATGACGGATTATTTCGTTACTTCAAATAAAAGATGATGGCGGTTTTTCGTAATCAGATAATTTTTGCCCAACTCTGGTATATTATATTATAACCCCTGACTGTATACTGCGAGTAGGTACATAGTTTTTATTACATAGTTAGTAGCACAATGTTTATTATATTACCCACGTAAAGCATTCGACATTTCAAAGACCTAAAGTCAGAGGCTGCGCGGTGTTACGTTTTTCTTCGTACAACTATTTGTGTCAAAACATTCAACTATAAGTACCCTGAGAACTTTACGGTTTCGCTCTATGAAAACACAACAATATATCGATATCAGCCATATTTTTGCACCAAAGCATTGGTTGGGTAATTTGACTAAATATTCATTAATAAATAATCCACCTAAATTGAATACCGCAACGGTAAAAAATAATGAAAAGTAATATTTATAAATTCCGTAAAATTCAGGCGAAAATGGTATAAACTTTCTTTACTTTATAATTGACTACGTCTATATACGTTCCTTGGAATACGCGCATAATCCACTTATTTTTGTTAATGAATAAACCTTTCTATAGGCCAGATTAAATTCAATATTATCTCATGGTATTAATATTTAATTAAAATGCTGTTATTTCCTGATGCATATATTCTTGGATTCAGGTAGTAAGTCTCCAAAATACTGATAGCATTTTTGCTTGCGGGTTAGTTTTTGTTCCTAACTTCCGGTTCAAAGAATGGGCTTGTGACCTTAAATTTGTTTACGATGCCATTCGAACCAGTTTTTGTAGATGAACAAATGTTTGTATGGAAGCAACTACATATGAAGGACATTAATACCCAAAAAATCGAGTTAAAGATGGACCTCGCTGACAGCAGCCGAAACGCTTCATACTGATTGGCTTTAAAGTATGACGTCACACCGTGCAATTTGTACTAACCGTTGCGTGGAAAATGAAGTAAATTGCTGTTTCGGTCGCGAAATGCTGCGTTTAGGTCCATAGTTGTCTTACAATTTTTTTCTATAAAAGCGTAAGGATTCTATTGGTACTTTTAAATTTACTCTTGGACAATAAATAAAACTACTTTTTTTTTTAAACTTTCAAGGTTCATTTCTTTTTATGATTTGAATTATATTTTGTAATTTATATTTTATTACAATTATTTGATCCATTTAGCAACACGACGTTATCAATTTTAACACTACGCAACGAGCCTATTATTGATTTCAATAGTAAAAGTTTTTTAAAATAACATATAAAAGTCGTATACAAATAATTAGCCTGATATTGAATTATTTCCAAAAAAACTGTAATTTTCTCAGGGTACTTACTACCCAACAAATGTAGAAATTGGAATACTTAAGCTAATACTTAATAGTTCCCGAGAATTATGGTGCGAGAGAGGGGTTATTCCTAGAATCCTGTATTATACGCACTGTAGTCTACTGATTAGTAAATACTGATATACGCTGTGAACAGATGAGGCAGTAAAATCTCAGCTCACAGTGTCGAGGATGCGGACTATTGGAAAAAAAATCGGTCAAGTACGAGTCTGACTCGCGCACCGAGGGTTCCGTTCATTGGTAGAAGTTACCGTTGCAAAGCGCAATCTGCGTTTTGGTACTAACTACTTACGACCTAGTATGTTTGTTTATCAGCGATAGCTTTTTATCACGCGTACCGATTTCGATTATTTATTTTTTATTTGAAAGAAGGGACCTTAAAGATAATCTCATAGGAATTTGAAGACATAAAATTACATACAAAAGTAAGTAATTTACAAATTTAATTAAGAAATTATTTTTGATAAATAAAAAAAATAAGCTAGATAGAGATATCGTTTTATTTTTCCTGTATTATTTATACTACTCTTAATCATATGTAATTATTTCAGAATTTTCTCATGGTAAACTTTGAAAATAAGGGGGGGGAATGGTATTTTTTTCTACATTTTCCTTAATAAATCAAAATTTAACCACTATAGAAAAAAAATAAAAACTGTTTTAGAAAGTGCAACTCAAGCTCTTTTATGCAGATGACATAGTTTTGATCAGCGAAGATACGAAGGAGCTGCAGAACATCTTAGAAACATGGAGAACAGCTCTTGAGGACGGTGAACTCCGAGTGAGCCGGCAGAAGACCGAAGTGATGCACTGCAACTTCAGCGATGCCAACGACCGCAGCACAATCTACCTAGACGATAACCCTATGAATGAAGTAACGAGCTTCAAATATCTTGGCTCCAACATTCAAAATAATGGAACCATTGAAGCAGATATTGTTAATCGTATCAACACTGGGTGGTTGAAATGGCGTGAGCTCACGGGCGTGCTCTGCGACAAGCGAATGCCGGTTCACATTAAGGGCAAAGTCTACAAGACGGCAGTGCGCCCGGCAATGACCTACGGGTCCGAGTGTTGGCCACTCAAGTCGTCGTCAAACAACACGTCGATAAGTTGCATGCTGCTGAAATGAAAATGCTTAGATGGGCCGGTGGAGTAACACTACTAGACCATATTAGAAATACTCACGTCAGAGGTAGTTTCAGGGTCAGGCCAATACAGGAAAAGCTCACTGAGAGCCGTCTCCGATGGTACGGCCATGTCATGAGGCGACCACCTGACCACATGACGAGGATGGTTTTGGAAAGGACTGAGAGGCCTAGGAAACGCGGAAGGCCCAAACTAACATGGATGGGACTTGTTCAGAGGAACCTTATAGATGCTAATTTATCACCCGAGACGACCCAAGACAGACGTTCCTGGCGACGCCATACAAGGAGAGCCGATCTCAAGTAAATGGGACAAGGCTAGGAAGAAGAAGAACTCAAGCCCTTTTATAATATGATACCATTTGATCTATTTACTTAGACTTAATTTTTTTGCCATTTTTTTTAAAATCATATTTGTCATTTACAACACTGAAAATAAAAATGTATATTTAAATTTTTCATTTTCCATACACGTGTCTTAACCTTCTTAATAGTTGTTCCAAATTTCGAATTGATAGCTTAAACAGTTCTTGAGATATTTAACGTTGTGACAGACGGACAGAGTCGCACCATAAGGGTTCCTTTTTTACCTTTTTGGTACGGAACCTTAATAAACCCAGTGGGCACTTATTCGGGAAAAACCCCCGATAGGTATCAATCCTATATGTAAGCTAATTAAATTACTCGTAGGTACTTACGGTTTCATGTTAATTCTCAAGTCGTTTCTCAGCAACCGTCATCATTCACATGATACTGAAGTTTGCTTTCTGGTACACGATCATAGGTCTCGATTACAAGATGATGGGACGTTTCTTTTCCGGATTGGCAACTTCCGGCGCATGGTGTTGCTTCGACGAGTTCAATCGAATTGATATTGAGGTGCTCTCAGTAATTGCACAACAGCTTATCACTATTAGGAATGCGAAGGTGGCAAAGCAAACCAGGTACTTAACATTCTGATATTATAATTACGAATTATGATCTACCATGCAAAGCACAATGCTTATCATCTTGATAGTTATATGCAAATCATTTGAAGTTTGCAGAGGAGATAAAATTGAAGTCGTCGAATGTTTTTTGCAGGTTTATGTTCGAAGGGCGCGAGATTAAACTAGTCCGCACATGTGCAGCCTTCATCACCATGAATCCAGGGTATGCGGGCAGAACCGAGCTGCCTGATAATCTGAAGGCGCTGTTCCGGCCCATATCTATGATGGTGCCCGATTACGGTAAAATCAATTGAGAATCTTTAAGTCATAAGGTCATAAATGTCATAATCATAAAAAGCACATGTTAAAATATACAACCTGCTCGGGATGAATCCAAATAATATTTTCAGCAGTTTCCTGGCGATGCTTAGAAAATAATATGTTAATATATTTACCTACGAGTATCTTGTATTTTCTAGTAAAAAGAGATTAAGACTAGCACTGGGCCAAGACGAGTGGCGGAAACAAGGGGAGGCCTTTGCTCAGCAGTGGGACACAATATAGGCTAATATTATAAAAAACTACAACAAACGCCATCCAGCTCGTAATTTTACTGGAAAAGAAAAATCCGTTATGTAATGCAAAAATAAAACAATATTTCTTACTCCTCACGGAACCAATTCGTCGTGAATTGGTACGCGGGAAAATAATGATATATTCACACCTTATTCAGATCGCCCTCGCTGTAAATATATAATGTTGGTCCATTGAGACACAATCTACTATTGTTTACCTCCCGAGCAGCTTGTGTATTACCTATACCTTTTGACCCTATTGTAAGTTTTGGGGCGAGATTCAAACTGCCTCATAATCCTAATTAGTTAAAATATTTTTTATATATTTAAATGCAAAACATGAGCTATTACCTATCGTGATATTGATATATTAGGTATGATGTTGATAATGATAAGTAATAATAATAAGACCATATCCAAAATAGTATTGGAACAAAGCGGAATGTTCTGTTTGACCTGCAAGAGGGACAACCATCTTTGTTTGTATTTTCACAGCCCTCATAGCAGAGGTGATCCTATATTCTGAAGGCTTTGAATCCTCAAAAAGCTTATCAAAAAAGATGGTACAGATGTACAAGCTATCAAGTGAACAGCTTTCTAAGCAGGACCACTATGATTTTGGGATGCGGGCGGTCAAAAGCGTACTGGTAAGCATTTACATTTGGAACCAGATTTGATAAATAGGTTGAAAAAAAATGCGTGTAGCCCGTTTTGTTGCTTTACAACCTTCGCCATGTTGCGGATTTTTAGTGGTAGGTACTAGATAATGTACCGTTTGTATAAGAGTATAATCACCGCTTCCCTAAGGTCGTGCGGTGATTTGTCAGAATTTACAAAATAACTTAGTAGTGTTCCTATTATTTTGTTTTAAGAGGGCGTAGTGGCGTGGACGTCTCTCCCTCTCACTGAGCATAAGCGTGAGCGAGATGGAAATGCGAGCTAAAACCGCGGATATCATGTTTTTTAATTATATTTTTTGTACGTAAATTTGTAAGCAAAATCCTTTTACCAGATTTGAGAACTTATCATTGTACAACTATTAAACCAAAAATCATTGTTAGAAATGGGAGAATCTTAAAGATCCAACCGAAAACATTCAAAAGAAGGGTTAGGTTTGAAAAATAAGATGTTCGAGCAAATTATTGCCAATCCTGTATTCACTTTTAACAGACTGAAGAAATACTGTAAGGACATATATGTAATCACTATACATGTTGAAATCTAGGTCGATAAACATTGGCAAATTTGCATATGGGGGCTCTTAAGGCGTGCCCGACCTTGACAGTAGGTACTAAAACTTTCAATCCTCCACCCTGTGTTATGTAAACGGAAACGTAGCGCTATCGGTGTATGTAGATTGTGTTGTGTGTTACCGGGTATCGTATACTATACCTACTTATGGGTGTGGTGATGACGAGCAACTGTAGAGTGTGATGTGCGCCTATATTTGCATTGGCATTGTACAGAAGTTACTATAGTACATTGTTGTAGAGGCTAGAAAGTAAGCAATAGATGGACGAATTAGTTCGAGGGCCAACGCGTAGCGGAGGCCCTCGAAAGTACGAGGCCAGCTATTGCACTTTCGGCCGAGGCTTAACATAGTGCTTTTCACGTCTACTGCGAGGAAATTGCAAATTATCATAATTTTAAATCAAAATTAAGTTCCTAATTGAAGATCATAATACTAATCAAAAAACAAAAGAAGCGCGGCACCGCTCGCCGGCGCGGCGGCGCCGCTCCTCCCGCTCGACGCCCTGTGATTGGTCGAAGAGCTGTTCAAACTTAACAACCACTATTAAAATGACCAACCACTCAAAAATAATCGACCAATATCAGAGTAGAAAGTAAAAAAGGCCGCTAAACACTACATTTTACTTTGCTAATCTACACTGTTTGACTGTTTTTGAATTGTACTAGTAAGAACTACTTTCTACTCTCATTTCAATCCATCTTTGGCCATATTTCCGAGCAGTGGCGTGAAAAGTAGTTTTTTACCAACTTTCTACAGGATCTTTCTATTTATTTTTTGTTATCAATCAAGATGCCAAAATAAATCAGCATATCATAAATTTTGATATTATTCTACTAATTAACAATAGCCCAATTAAAGCCGATCTCATGTAGCTTTAGTACCTAATTAATTACTGCTTTATAATTTCTGAAACTACCTACCTAATAGTAATAGGTACCCTGCATAGCCTTCTCATACCTATCAGTGGCGTCCATACAAGCCTATTCCCACCGGCTTGCCTAAAATTTCTTGCTATGTATTACCAAACTCCTAAATCATCAAAAATAGGCCCTTTGGTTTGCTCCGCCGCCACTGATACCTGTGTGTAGGTACTAAGCATTAAAAAGCCAATAATGAATGTGTATGTAGGTAATGGCTGGCGCTCTAAAGCGTGCCAGTCCTGATACCTGTGTGTAGGTACTAAGCATTAAAAAGCCAATAATGAATGTGTATGTAGGTAATGGCTGGCGCTCTAAAGCGTGCCAGTCCTGATACCTGTGTGTAGGTACTAAGCATTAAAAAGCCAATAATGAATGTGTATGTAGGTAATGGCTGGCGCTCTAAAGCGTGCCAGTCCTGATCAACACGAAGAGATGACCTTACTATGCGCTCTGAATGACAGTAACCTGCCTAAGTTCCTGGCAGCCGATACAGTTCTGTTCGCTGGCATTCTGTCAGATCTGTTCCCCGGAGTTGAATTGCCGACACGCGACTATGGAGTTATGCAGGAATGTATCAGTAAGTGATAAATATTATGCCTAATATTTAAACATATCGGGTACTTATTTATGTAATGAGAATGCGAATTGACTGCGAAAATTTACTCGACAAAATGTAAATTATAGAGATGCGCCGAATATGGGTTTTACCGAATACGAATATTCGGCCGAATAATTCGGTTCAAAGGAATGCCTTATGCCTTAATCAGCCGTTCCAAAACAGACTCATATTTCAGTGGTAAAAATCTTGTTGGTTTTTAAGTGAAACATTTATACTAAAGGTAGTTAAATAACAATAAGAATCCGTTTTAGAATAACAATTTCACAGGACAATGACTATGTTACAGTCTTACAACTTGCAGACAAAAAACCTGCAAAATTATTCGGTTCATATTTGGCATTTGAACCAAATAATTTGGCCGAATAACGAACATTGAAAAACGTGCCGAATATGCCGAATACCGAATATTTACCGAATATTCGGCACATCTCTAGAAATTACTTACTTCCATGAGTCCTCCCATTACTCCCATCCATTATGTTCACCACTATACTTATTCTGAGCGTTTCTACCTTATAAGTAGGTATTATATATTAATCTAGAGGAAACTCCCCAAATATGGTCTTATACATTTTACTAATTAAAAGACAGGATTTTAAAGAAAAAGTAATGCAAATAAACAAATCAGTCAGAAAACTATTTGGTCAATATAAATTAATAGTTATTTGTTTTGCAAGGCTGCAAAGTTGTTGTTTGGCGCTAGTGCTTGTATTGAATGCCGAGCTAGCGAAGGATTGTTTGATTGAACCATGAGCGATAGGCCAGTCCATAGAGGTTCAAAGCACCCCGGGGTACGTTGCAAGTGGTGGTGTAGAAGATTTTTTTTTAAATATTGTTGACATCGATACAACCGATCAAATATCAAAAATGGTTACACGAGATATCTTGGGACAACTTTTGGCAGCCACAAATCCTCGAAATTTTGAGACTTTTTTTGGTTTCTCACTCGTAGCTTCTATACGGTGCATCCTTAAAGAACATGAAATTATGCGTCTAATGAGTACCAAAACATACTAATTCGGTTCAGCGACATAGTAGAAAACCATGGCCGAAAATTAGGCTTTCCTCAACTTTGTTAGTTATTTCAAGATAGTGGTTTTTAGGCTTCTGCGTTTCAATTTTGAATTTTACTATAGGATATCCTCAATTGTAGGAATTTACAGAATCGACAGTCATTTCAGCATAAGTATCACCATAACTGGTAATCGAAGAGCTGGCAGTTTCCTCGTGCAACGCATCAGCATGGCAGTTCAACGAAAAAATACTGCCAGCATACTCGGTACAATGCCTAAGAGGGCCTTTTTAAGGTTCCGTAGCCAAAATGGCAAAAACGGAACCCTTATAGTTTCGTCATGACTGCCCGTCAATCCGTCTGTCCGTATGTCACAGGCATTTTACTCGAAAACTATAACGTGTATTTGAATAAAATTTAGAGGATAGGTGTATTTTATTAGCCGCTACGTAATTCTAAAATTAAATGACAAAGAAATATTCTTTTAGAGGTGCACTCCATACATATAACTGCAAGTCAAAAAAAAGAAAAACGTCGTATGTCCACGTGTGGCACATAAATCAATAGGTCTTTTAAAATAAATATAAGGTTTCTCAGCAAGTTTTTCGATTAAGTGATAATAGTCGGAGATAATCGCCTACGTCTGTCAGTAGAGGTTCAAAGCACGGGGTACTTTGCAAAAGGTGGTGTAGAAGATTTAATTTTTTATGTCATGTAATATGGATACAACCGAGCAAATATCAAAAATAGTTACACGAAATACCTCGGGACAACTTTTGGCAGCTACAAATCCTGGAAATTTAGTGACTTTCGGGGCGATTATCTCCGACTATTGTAATGTATTGTAATGTATGCTGGCGGTATTTCCTCACTGAACTGCAATGCTGATGCGTTGCACGAGAAAAGTGCCAGCTCTTCGATTACCAGTTATGATGATACTAATGCTGAAATTACTGTCGATCCTGTAAATTCCTACAATTGAGGAGCTAAAACCTATAGTTAAATTCAAAATTGAAACGCAGAAGCTTAAAAACGACTATCTTGAAATAACTTACAAACTTGAGGAAAGCCTCGTTTTCGACCATGGTTTTCTACTATGGCGCTGAACTGAATTAATATGTATTGGTACTCATTAGACGCATAATTTCATGTTCTTTAATTTCTTAGTGTGTAACTTTTCGCTAGGATGCACCGTATAGAAGCTACGAGTGAGAAACCAAAAAAAGTCCCAGATTTGTGGTTGCCAAAAGTTGTCCCAACATATCTCGTGTAACCATTTTTGATATTTGCTTGGTTGTATAGATATAAACAATATTAAAAAAAACAAAATCTTCTACACCACCTTTTGCAACAAAGATATACTCTACGGACTGGCCTACGAAGCGAATGGTTCAAAACTACAATCCTGAGCATAGCGAGGCTTTCAAGGCAAGAGACGCCAAACAACTTTCCTGCCGAGCGAAACACACAACTTTTCACCTCACCAACGCGAGGAAAATTGTGAATGTAATGAAAGTAATTTGGACCTATATGGTCAAAAAAAACTCATTTTCAATAAACGTTTGTTTACATCTCATCAAAATCAAAGCATTTAATAATTATTAAATGTAACAAACATTTTCGCATCTTGATATAGACTCCACGCTTACATTAAAAAATCAAAGTATTTTTGGGTAGGTACTCATACGGTTAAGATAGGCTCAAATACATATATTATGGTTCAAATACGCGATTTATGGAAATGTGAAATTAATCCAGAAAAACACATCAGAAGTGAATAAAATTAAAATAACGATAACTGACATGGTCGCACGTACTTATAGCTTCTCTGCGATTTACTGGCTTCAATGGCGTCGAAAGCGGCCAATTCTATTAACTACTAGGTAGGTACTATAGTAAAAATATTTGGAGAAATATTAGTATAAGGTACCGTCGCCTAATAAGGCCCGGCCCACCTTATTTTCAAAGCCTTGTAAAATAATTACAGTATGATTAATAAAGAAAAGTGATTCATATGACTGCTAATGATTTATTTAACAAACGAAATATAAAAAAAACTATAATGTTATTTGCGTTAGAACAGAAAAAAAACCTATTTGAAAGAAATGTTGCTAGTGGGCCATCTGGCACCCGGTCGCCTAATAAGGCCCGTTATAAATTATTTAAAACAATCGTTTAATTAATGTTTAAATATTACTATCGTCTAGAACTAGTCGTAAAATATATTTTTTTATTAAATTGATTTAATAAAATATTGAACCTATACTAAAATTATACCTGTGGGCCATCTTAGGAGTATGGAAATGAAAAATCCTATACTTTTAAACGAGCAATATTTGTATATATATTTGCAATCACGTTCTCGGAAACGACTCTAACGATTTCGATGAAATTTGGAATATAGGTGGTTACGGGGGCGAGAAATCGATCTAGATAGGTCTCATGTCCGGGAAAATTAGTTTTCTCCGTATCTTTTCCATTTTCATCCGAGCGGAGCTCGGTCGCCCAGGGACTTTCTATAATACGACAACAACTTTTTAAATTAGAAAATAAGTCATATGTGTGAGATTCTTTTTATCAATCTGTATCATGATATTTATAAATCGGTTCTTTATTCTAACATTATTTTTTTGACATACTTTTAGTTAGGGATACATTACAGTGGGCCTTATTAGGGGACTCTTACTTCAGCTCAATTAAGTGTCGTAAAAATACGTAAATAAATTTAAAATAACAGTATTTTCCTATAACTGGATGTTAAAAAGATTAAACACCTAATATCGCTAAAAATACTGCCTAAATTTACGTTATTTTTTAAATTTTGGAGTATATGTATAGGTTGCAAAATAATAAAACGTGCAAAATTTTAACACGCCACAGCAAACAGTATTTTTTTTACAAAATGGCAGCGCGATTGGGTAAAAACTGAAACGCACGTTTGTTTGTGAGTTTCAACGCATGTGCTCACGAAATTTTACGTAAGTAGCTTGTGAAAACCATAACTGCGAGTTTTAAAAGGTGGATGATTCTGAAACATCTTTTTGTCAACAGTAAAGTGCCTCTTAGCGAAGAAGATGCAAATTGAAGCGTGTCAGATTCGGAAAGTAATTCAGTTGCACGAAACAATGATTGTGAGATGGGGTGTTATGTTAGTGGGTCCGACTGGTGGAGGGAAAACCGTAGTATTACACGTGAGTACCAACAGCTATTTACCAAACTTGTTTCGTCTATATTACTCGTACATTGGTTTAGTATGGATACTTTTTCTATCTTATCTTAAGACCCCATCAGGCTAACAATGCAATCGTTTGCCACAAACGCTTCGAAATGAAAAGGCCATGTTTAATAAATACTTTACTCGAATAGAGTGTCACTTGTTAAAAAAATATACCGTTTATTTCTTTTTAAAAAAATTACATGTTACATACCGATGAGGCTTAATCTTATTAAAAGATTATTGTCTTATTATTTTTTTAGATTGATAAAGTAGTCTATTGTTTTAAATACAAAGTGGTCCTTTCCTTAGACATACCTAAAGCTGTCTTTAGGTTGAAAAAGTGTTCCATGTTTACGACGTGTATTTTACAGTACTTATGTATTTATTAGCGGTTACACTTAACAATGAAATACAGTCGCTTTGTTTACTAGACACAATAAGTTTCTGTCAAAAATTTCATTTTTGGTACAAGCTTTTATTGCCGACTGTACTTTTCTGTATACCATCATCAACTACTCATTGAGACGATTCTAACGAGAAACTCATAGGGGTTACGTCGGTTAAATACTGAATTCCCATGGCCACCTTCTGTCTCCATCATCAGATCAGCTCGATGGTACACTCAGCGTCAAATACTTTGTATCAACCAAAGTAGTCAAATAGTTCGGTACACCACATATTTTAGTATGGTGTACCGAACTAATTGGCCACTTTGACTGCTACAGAGTATTTGACGCTGAGTGTACCATAATATAATATTGAATTGTCATCCAAACTATACTAATACCCAAAATGTCAGCTCAATCGGATAACGGCAAGTGACTGAAAAATGGATTGCAAATTTTGACGGACAACTTACATACATACGAACGTCAAGTTAATATAAAGCTTGTAATAAGTTTCTGTCAAAAATTTCATTTTTGGTACAAGATTTTACTGCCGACTGTACTTTTCTGCATACCATCATCAAGTACTCATTGAGACGATTCTAACGAGCCCAAACTCGATGGGGTTGTGTCGTTTTATTGCGGAGTTCATATGGCCACCTTCCAGCTCCAGCATCAGATCAGCTCCAAGTCATCATAATATTGCATTGTCATGCGATATACATATGCTTGCAAAATTTCAGCTCAATTGGATAACGGGAAGTGACTGAAAAATGGATTGCAAATTTTGACGGACAACTTACATATTTACATACTTACATATTTACATACGAACAGTGCAAGTTAATATAAAGCTTGTAAAAATAAGTGAATTCGGTCTAGAAAAAGAATCTGCAGGTACTATACAGACACTGACAGAGAGCGTACCTATCAAATATTTGTGCGCGATTTGCCTTGTTGATATCAAAATATTGATTTGCTACACATAGATACTGGGTGATACGTACGAAGGCTTGTATGCAGAGGGTGTGCCAGGGCTGCAAAACCAACCTGTGCACAAGTACATTATGAACCCAAAGAGCCTGACCATCGGTGAGTTGTACGGCGAAGTCAACCTGCAAACCCTCGAGTGGCACGATGGCATCCTACCGATGAGCTTAAGAACTGCTGTACAAGTAGGTCACCTATGTACCAATTACATGTACCTTTTCAGACGACCCTCGTATTACGCGAGGCCGATTTTTGTACATGCCATCAGGTCTACAGTTACGGTCCGATTTTGATAAATGATATGTCATTCGATTCGTCTCATGCTGGAGAGTTGCAATAAGGTCTCAGTTTTTTGCAAACTGGGACCATATTGCAACTTATTTTCCCATACTTATTCGACATGTTGGGAGAAGAATGAGGTTTAAACCCATTAATTGTCGTGGACCACCCCATATTGGTGACTTTGTTAACCTGACTTGAATACCATCCAAATTATTTCAGGTTCAGATAATTATAATAGTTCGATTACGATACGATCATATGACTTTATAATATACTTTTCAAAACCAAGTTGTAACCGACTTCAAATCAGTAGCCAAATTGCTTCAAGTTTGCCTATAAAATTTGAAGAGTTCCCTCGATTTCTCCAGGATCCCATCATCAGAAATGGATTTTGGTGACAACGGGACCAATCGGGAAGTATATGCTTCCAAACATAGAAACCATTTTACAAATCGGTTCACATACATTACCGAGTTAACGCGTAACAAACTAACATAAAAAAAACATACAGACGAGTTAAGAACCTCCTCCTTTTTTGAAGTCGGTTAAAAATACTGGAAAACATAGACCTATAAGTCAAATGCAACTATAACCGGTAAAATATTATTGTAAACCATTAACCGTCCCCAATACAGTATTCTTCGATCTGTGCCGATACTAATAAAATAATAAACAGGTGTAATGTCTGTGAAATGTAAGTTTGTATGTAGGGGGTAATCTCAGAAACTATACCCATCCTATTATAAAAACCCTTTCTTCAGTAGATTATATGTAGAATGGACCTACGGAAGTAAGTATGTGCTATATTAAATTTTATCCCGTCGCTCCGCCTACATTTATTAGTAGCTACTTAGTTATCTACTTATAATATAGGATAAGTGTGGCATCGTATTATTCTATTAGTAGTGTTTTAAACATTATACTTGTGCATTCAATTTTTAGTGCATGGGCAAAGTCGCAAATATAATCTGCATTGCCCATCGCCATAACTGGGTACATAACTAATAGACTGACCTAGAAATTAACCAGAGTTAAAAGTCTGAAGTTTTTGCGTACTTTTTGGCCCACCAAAAATCATACCCAATCAGTAATTACACACGTCATCACACGTGAGCTCGTGACTAACATCACCTGCGTGCGGGTAATTATATAGGTTAAATAATGTTGCCAGCAATAAGTTTAACTTTTAACCACAACCACAACATACAACAAATTCATTCTTTTGCAATAATTTTATCAAGGTACAGTTTGAGAAATGTATTTTTATAGCCTTGTAAGCTTTTATGCTAATCTCTGGAACTACTCATACGATTTTGGAAAATCTTTCACCATTTTATAGAATGGACCTATGGAATGGACATGACGGTTCCGCCTAAGTTCAGTGTAATGTGATGAACCGGAGGAGCTGCATGGGCTGCTAGTCGTTTTTTTTTCCCCGTATGGGTGGACATAAACGTAGAAGTGTTCGTTGCAGTTGCGGCTGGGCAAATAAGACATTGTAACTTTACTCTACGCTTTGAAAACTTTACTAACATTGCTATGTTCCATGTAGTGTGTCGAAATGGATCATCAATGGTTGATCTGCGATGGCCCGGTCGACGCAGTATGGATCGAAAATATGAATACTGTACTAGACGACAACAAAATGCTTTGCTTGTCCAATTCCGAGAGAATCAAACTAACGCCTTACGTGCACATGTTGTTTGAGGTATGTATTTTCATCATATTATATATAGTATGGGCTTCATGTACTTTGATTTGTTGTAGTGTAAGTTAAGTTTGTCTTAATGTGGTTTTATGCTCTAGCGCATAAAGTAAAATTCCCCCGCCGCGAGCGTAGCACGGCAGCAAAATGGCTTGTTGTGCACTTGTTGTACAAACTACTAAGTATTTTAAATATTACGTACTTACATAGATAGTCACTGGAATATATTTGCCAACATTTACGTGTTTATACGTTATGAAGGTAGCGGATCTAGCCCAGGCGTCGCCAGCCACAGTATCTCGCTGTGGCATGGTGTACATAGACCCTAACGAGATGGGATACCTGCCCTATGTGCGATCGTGGCTTGAAGAAGGTGTAGAAAGTAACCTGTTCAATCAAGAAAATGCTGACTTTCTGTACGAACTGTTCCAAATGCTGGATGTTGGAGTTACCCAAGTTAACACCAAATGCTCTGTCGGAATTAGACAGGTATGTACAAGGATCATACAGACTGAATAAAGCAAAAGTGGTCTTTCCTGCGATCAATAGTTAAGAGCCCGTTAACGTGCTCAGTAGCGCCACTGGTACATAGGTATTTAAAAAAAGGCCACTGCACACTGTATTTTGTATTTAAGTATCCTTTGAATACATCTATCACAAGTATCGTTTGTGGAGTCCGGTCTGTTCATGCTTGCAAGGGCATAGTAACTACCTAAATACCTACTAGTGTTATTATCATTATTTTGACGAGAGACATCATTCTGTTCTTGACACGTTTTATTGTTATTGACCATGTACATCTCTGACAATATTACATTAATGATCCTTTTTTTCTGTTTTAACGCTTAGAGACAGTATACATCTCTATAAAAACATTAGAATAATTATTAATTGTATTTGGATGCTCAGAGACCTTATACATCTCTTGGCGTACTAAATTAATATCATAAACTTATTGTTAATTCTGATACAGACCTTAATCGAATGTATTTGATAATATATTACAATTTTGGATTTTTTTAGTTTTCATTTAATGACATTTAGTTTGTTAACCGTTTAGCCGTTTAGGTACTAATTAATTAAAAACTGCAATTTTTAAATGATTATTGTGTAAGATTATTAATATTAT
Source organism: Epinotia brunnichana (assembly GCA_963854355.1). NCBI lineage: Eukaryota > Metazoa > Arthropoda > Insecta > Lepidoptera > Tortricidae > Epinotia > Epinotia brunnichana. Next base: position 23,780,920 of record OY977935.1, read on the forward strand.
ATTGTAGAATACCATTTGATATGTAAAAGTGCCCTTGTGGCCTATTTGCAAAATAAATAATTGATTTTGATTTCATAATAGTTTTTACGTTGCTGGATTCGTCAATCTATGCGTCCAAAGTTAAAACGGCCGTTTTTCTTTTAAGTTCATAGAAAGACGAATCCAGCAACATAAAAACTAGTTTGATGAATTCACAAGTTATTTAAATACAGTGCGTACCTACTTTTTAAAATACCTATCGTTAAATTTAAATAATCGCAATTATTTACTAGTTGTGCTAGTGAGCCCGTTAACGGGCTGTTAAGAGCTTACGCGCATGTAACTAATGTTTTTATCGCATACAATTTTATATTAGGAGGCAACGTTTCTGCGGATTAAGAGTCCAACAAAAAAGTAGTCTTTATAGCCCTTAATTTTGACAATGTTCACAGGAAAGACGTGAACCTTAACTGTAGCACAAGCAATTTTGATTAACTGATGATTCAGTAAAAGCTGTTATCTTAAGATATCGTATCGTACGCGAGTCATTGATGAGAATCATTAATCATTAGAAAATAATTTGATACCACAGGTCGACATAAGCAAAGTGGCATCGCTTTGCTGCCTCATGGGGGCCTTGCTCAGTGAACCAGGAGAGCGCTTTCCCGACAAGGCGGCAATAAAAACCTACATAGCTTACTGTTTTATTTTCTGCTACGTCTGGTCCATCGGCGGCAATATCCTGGAAGGGAACCGCAAAGCATTTGAGGAAGTTGTCAAACGTCAGTTTGAGGAGTTCGCGGAAGCCGAATAGTAAGTTGTAGCAAAATGTTATTATTTAAGGATTCTGATGGAAAGGGATTCTACTTGACAATTAGACGAATTAGATTAACTCCTCGTATGCCGAGACACGGATCCGTGCTGAGCATTTGAACCTATTGTTTTACATCTCAAAGTCCTCATTTAATTAGACAATTTTGACATCCGCGTATCCACGTCACGTTACAAATTATAAGTACGTACTTTTTTTCTAAGAAACTGACTGCTGCCTCCTTGCTTAGGAGACGAAATAAAATAAAAATAAACTTAATTGACTCAATTAGCAATTTTGGAATGTATTTATAGTCGTAAATCTATTCTATTAGCCAACTCTATTCTTCGGCAGTTGCTGTTTTCCTCGCTCCTCCAATACTTTTCGTTGAAATAGGATAAATCAACCGCTTCGGTTGAACTAAACATTTTGTTACAGTTTCCCTCAAGGCTTCAACTTTTTTGACATGTACATGGACACAAAACACCGTAGACTGAGAGTGTGGGCTGAAATCATACCCGAGTTTGTCTATGATAGTAACAAACCATTTTTCGAAACGCTGGTCCCTACAATAGACACTGTGCGATATGGCTATTTATTTGAAAAGCTACTAGGGGCTGGTAGACCAGTCATGTTCACTGGAGGTACAGGTAAGAATCATTCGCGACCGACTGAACGTCACACTGAACTTTCACACTAGTGTTAAGATGTATAAATTTCTTTCCCTACCCTGACATTGATATGAAGGTAGGGAAATTACTTTCCCGCCCTTAACATTAGTGTTACGGATAGGAACCCCGTCACATATGAATGTGAGAAGATAGGTAGGACAATTTTTTTCGTCATTTGAAAATTTCGACGGATTCCCGCGGCCCGGGGCTCCTACTCTTTGCAGTTTGCCCGTCGGGCATCTGAAGCTACCTAATGAACCCAATCTACATAGTGTTTCACGCACTCGATGGTTTCCTATAAGGAAGAAAATTCTTCATTCGCAAGTGATATTTATTTGAATTATTATGAGTTATATTGCATAATTGTGATTGCTGGATGCGGGTGGCGCAGGACCGGTCACCTTGGAACTCTTTGGGGGAGGCCTATGTCCAGCAGTGGACGTCTTTCGGCTGATATGATGATGATGATGAATAGCATAATTAGTAGTTTTCGTGATTCATTTTTTATCCCCTCTCTTCTATTCATACTTTCATTCCCAACGTAAACGCTGGTGTGGAAAAAAGCCCGAAGATCGGGAAAGAAATTTCCCCTCCTTGGTGTGAATTTTCAGTGTGAAGTTGGGTGGGCCGGGAACAATTTGATCAGTGAAGTAGTCTTTCTTTTTGTTTCACTCGTTTTCGTATAGCCCAATTACGTATCATCCCTGGTAAGTCTTCAGTAGGTATACTGAAAGGTGGGACAATTTTGAAAAAGACTTGGGGGCCGATTTTTGACTTTTGAGCGCTCGAAAATTAAATACAAATGAATACTATTTTAGTGTCAAAATTGCAGGCACTAACTTTCTACCGATATAATTGAATACTAGTGGTCAATGCCACTCGCTTTTCAATTTTCTATCGCTATTTCAAAAGAGCATTTCGTAATTTTTGACAGTTTTCGAGTGAAAGATTCGAGCGCTTGAAAGTCAAAAATAGGTCCCCTGTTCCATTGCATTCGGTGATATCTGTTGGTGGTAGTTAACACCTGAGATTACAAATCCTCGAAATATGCTAAACTAATTTAACTGGGGTATACCTAAATATTTCTTTATAAAATACCTAACTCAGATTAAGTTAAAATTGGGCATAGATACAAGCAAGTTTGCTAAGCTTTTCTTCGACTCATATTTCATGTTCATGAATGAGATCGATTGCGTCCAACTTGTAGATGCGTATCTTTTCTTGCGTATCTGTAATGCACTATGACTCAGTCATCATCATTCACTCAGTCGTCATTACTTTACAGGCGTAGGTAAAACAGTAATTGCCTCTGAGATCCTCAACAAGATGGCAACTTCTGGAACCTATATACCAGTGATGATGAGTTTCTCAGCGCAAACCAGCAGCACGCGCACACAGGTTAAATGATGATGCCAATACTTAATAACTAAACATGAGACCCTCGCTAAATGGTTGGATTAAATACTTTTTCTTTTACTATCTTGAAAACATTCTGTAAGTTCTATATTAAATAAGGCTAAATACTATAGTAGATTGTGTCTTGGGAGCAAAATGATTTACAGCGAGGGCGGTATATTGAATCCTGAGTGAAGCGAAGGCTTCAAGTGTTTACGCCCAAGATCGAAATAATTTTGCTACCATGTGGCACATGCTGCTTTTCACACCGTCTACCTATGAGGAAAAGTGAAAACCCTGATTTGAAAGCAACAATGACTATTTTCTGAACAGCAGGATGAGGGAAAAAAAGTACAACTTTGATCCCTCATTTTAGACTTAGAGCAACAATGAGTCTTTCCTGAATAGCAGGTGTGAAAATATTATTCATCATACAGGAGGTGATAGAACTGCGCTTGGAGAAGCGGCCGCGTAAAGCAGTAGGAGCGCCGCTAGGCAAGAAAGTAATCATTTTCATCGACGACGTTAATATGCCAAAGCTTGACGTGTACGGCGCACAACCTACTATCGAACTGTTGAGGTATTATAGTAGATCTCATCGTATCCTGCTTACCTACTTTCGAATTATTTTTATTTGGATGGTTTCGCCACTAGATATTCTTAATTTTTTTTGTATTTTTACTTAACGTCTGCTAACGAAAATTATACATTTCAAATGTGTTTTTTTCCCTCCGAGCATGATTTGAACCCCTGCCGCAGAATTGACCTCTTATGCAAGAAGGTCACAGGTTCGATATTTTTTTTCTCAATGTTTCCCTTTAATTTGAGACTCATTCCTATAGACTAACTACTCAATCATTGAATGCATCATAAACATTCATTCAAATTCATAAATATAATTCAAAAATCTTTACATAGCATGGGATAGAATAGGAATCAGTGTACCTACATGGAAATCTATGATAATAAAAATTTAGAGAACCCGGAGTTTGTAGTGATGCGAATCTGATAAATCTATAAAAAATTGTTAATAAATAATCCTTAGACACGAGAATGTTCGTTTAATTTCGTTCCGTATACTCGTTCCGTAATTCTTCGCGAAAAATCAACCTTGAGTGCAAGAATATCCATTCGTTTGTTCCATTCTAAAATTAATTGTGGGGCACGATATTGGAAAGCTATTTCGATTTTCAGGCAATTACTAGACTTCGGTGGCCTGTACGACCGCGACAAGTTATACTGGAAGGATATCCTGGACGTGCTGTTGTCGTGCGCGTGCGCGCCGCCCGGCGGCGGCCGCAACCCGCTCACAGCCCGCTTCGTGAGACACTTCGCCATGTTCTACATATCCGCGCCCAACGCTGATGCCATGAAGACTATATTCAAGGTAATGTCAGGGCAGGCCCGAGCATAGAGCTGAGGAAGCGGCCGCTCTAGACGCCAGATGTCAAAGGGGCACTAAAAGAGGAAAAAAATGTGAAGAGGGGCGCCAAAAGGAAATCTCGCTCCACCCGGATTGAGGGCTAGGTAGGGCCGGCGCTGGGTATTGTTAGTAGTTTGATTTGTGTAACACCGGATGTGAGGCAACCCGTGCAGCATTCAGGGTCGTGCACTCGACCAAACGTGCCAAATATTAAATTAATTTTAGTGATAGTATCTAACAGTAAAAATCGTTAATACAATTTTTCAGGCGATTCTATGTGGACATATGGAAGATTTCGTATCGGAAGTCTCTTGTTTAGGCGAACCTATAGTAAACGCCTCAGTCGAAGTATACCAGAAAATCTGTACGGAGTTATTGCCTACTCCTGCAAAGTCTCATTATGTATTTAATCTCCGTGATTTATCCAAGACCATGCAGGGTTGTTTGCAGGCAGATGCAAGTTATATGAGGCTGCCGCAGGGAATGCTAAGGTACCGTCTGTACTTTTTATTTCTTAGACATAGTCTACATAGAGACTCCAAAGATCACGCCCCCGCACCTTTACAGATTGTTTTACCACGAGTGTCTCCGCGTGTTCCACGACCGGCTCATCAACGTTGAAGATAAGAGTTACTTCTTACAACTGATGAGTAAGGTCTGCCAGAAGAACTTCCAGCAACCCATATTGGAAGTGCCCGACGATGGAATAATCGATCACCCGCCCATGCTTCTCTTTGGTGACTTTTTGAACTCCGCGGTGCCTAAGGAAAACAGGATGTACCAGGAAATACCAGATATGCAAAAGCTGATGATAGTCCTGAAGGTATGCAATACCCGCTAGTGTTCTGTTCTGGAGGCTGTTTTCAACAATGACCCTTGTAATGAAAAATGCTTTCACAACTAGGAATACCTAGACGAATACAACTCGACGGCGCGCACGGAGATGCACTTGGTGTTATTCACGGATGCCGTAGAGCATATAGTTCGGGTAGCGCGCGTGCTGCGAGCGGAGCGGGGGCACTGCTTGATGGTGGGGCCTGGAGGGTCCGGGCGACGCAGCGTGGCTACTCTAGCCGGTCATGTCAACGAATGCAAGTAAGTTACCAAAGAGAATGCGTTTGCTTCTGCTTGTAAAATAGCTCTCATCTAGGGGAACAACTCTATTTATCTATGTTATCACTAATGCCAGTACACCCAAGCTCGGTTGACGAATACGCTATCACTACAGATGCATGGGTATGGAATTAAAGCGGAACTACGACACGCCGGAGTTCCACGACGACCTCCGGCTCATGTACATGCGCGCGGGCGTCGCCAACGAGGACACGGTGTTCCTGTTCACAGACACGCAGATCACGAAGGAGGGCTTCTTTGAGGACATTAATAACATGCTCAACTCTGGTAGGTAGTATGACGGTATCCGTCTTATTTATCCGTCTCAGCTTTCACGACCATCTCATTATATAATTTTCGTGACTATGTATGTTGTATTGTTATATTCATTTTAATAAGTAAACATCAAATTAGACTAGTACCTACGTCTTAATAGGTAGCACTTATCTATTTAAACGTGTACCCTTATAAGGGTGAATTAATATAACGTGATGGCGCCAGTAATGGATACTTTAAGGAGGTCGTGTAAGTATTTTCATCAACAATAAAATAATAATGTTTGTACTTGAAACAATAAGTATGAGTAAAAACTATTAAATATATCCGTAAGAAATGAAATATTTGCTTTTTGGTAATTGAAGCGACATAGATTATGAGAAAAAGTGGAATAAGCAAAAATATGTCAAAGCTCCAGTAATGGATACATCTCGAGACCCAGTAATGGATAGACCCCAGTAATGGATACCCCAGTAATGGGATACCCTTAGGATAACGCAATGTTTTCGTATAGGTCGTTTTTTATTCTGGCTTATATTTTATGGGACAGGACAGGATACGAAGATATCACGTATTTTTACAATTAGGTACAAGCTTTTATTTACTTTCACCTGTCCCGTTGTCTGTCTGTAATCAAATCTTGCAAGTTAAATTTGACCCACTTCCCGGTTTCCGATTGAGCTGAAATTTTGCATGCATATGTATATCGCATGACAATGCAATATTATGATGACATGGAGGTGATCTGATGCTGAAGCTGGAAGGTCGCCATAGGAACTCCGCAATAAAACGACACAACCCCATCGAGTTTGGGCTCGTTAGAATCGTCTCAATGAGTAGTTGATGATGGTATGCAGAAAAGTACAGTCGGCAATAAAAGCTTGTACCAAAAATATATTTTTTGACAGAAACTTATTTTTCTATAAGGTACTGAATTTTAAAACAAATTTCGGGCACAACTTGAATCAGAAACAGTAGCAAATTTGTGAAATGCGTTCAAATTAAAATCTCATTAACATTTTTATTAATTTTCATGTAAGTATAATACTTTTAAGACTGATGTTTTGATTGTTTTTAATGTTTCTTATATTATTTCAGTTGAAAGCGGCATAATGAATCAAGCCACGTTTAAATACTTAAAAAAATAAGTTGGGCGGATATTATTGCCGCGAAATACGATGGCCCATCACCCATCATACAGGACGCAACTAGGCGTTAAAGGGAGAAAGACATATGTACTTTCATCTCATTCCACCGCCTATTGTGTGTAGCTAGCTTATATGCACGTCCTGAAACGCTAGCACAAGACCGTGTGCGGGCTGTTTCGTCTATCCATCTCTTTTTAAGTGTTCTAATTAGAAACAGACGGATAGATCTCGCCACAAGATAGCTCGCGGTCTTGTGCTAGCTGTGCAGACGTCCGAGCACGGAAGACAGCGTCCAGACGTCTGAGCGCGGCGTACTGCATACGGGGCATACGTCCATACGATATAAGGCGAGATAGAGAATATAATGTTTCCTGTCCAAAGTCTGTCAAAAGCTATAAGATAGAGCGCTATCTTATAGCTTTTGCCCCGTATACAGTCAGCCGCGCTCGGACGAATAGACTCTCTTTTTTTATAATGTACAGTTCAAAATCATAGTTATCGATAAGTATCCATTATTGGAGAAACGTAACTTGAGCGGATCCAATGATGGACATTATCTATTTCAAATTAATTAACCTAAACTCAAATTGTTCAATAACAACATTATTTGACAGATATTTATAGCAACCCATAAAATAAACTGAAATTCAAATAGCTTTCATCTACACTCACTTCCTTAAGCATACGGTTAAGAAATCATGATTTTTTCACAGAAGCACCCCACTTGATTTTTAATTCACCATCTTTAAACAAAACGACCTTTTTTTTTTGTTTGTTTAGGGGGGGGAAATGCGTTACGCATACCACCCGGGTGCAGGGGGTGACCCGAGTGGTTATGTGGGACTCCCGTATGGGCTAATGAGACCCACGGTGTACCCACTAAAAACCCCCCCACTTGCCACCTCGCCGCCTCGTGGCGAGGTCACGGGAACGCTTGCGCACACATCCGCGACCCCGCCGGCGGCAGCCGCCCACAAGCGGCTCCTTCGCGGATGCCCGGGGGCCCTCCACGTGAGGCACGCCAGATGTTTTGGCGCGCCTGCCTCCTCGATCTCCACCTGTTCAGTAGCGGACCCCCCTGAGTCCGCTACGAGGAGATCATGGGTGCGGAAGATCCAGCACCCGGTGGCGGATCAGGTCTGTGGTTCCGCCACCTACCACGACTCGGCCGCAGAGGATAGGGAAGGCGGCGCACCGTAATACCGGCACTCCTCTTCCTCTGCGGTCCCACCAATGCCGCTTCAGCGGAACGGCCCCGCCAAGTTCGCAGGGGGTAGGGAGAGTGGCGCACCGTTATACCAACACGCCACTCCCCCTGCGATCCCACCTCGGCCGCAGAAGATAGCGCGTGAGTACTTCTTCTGCGGTCCCTCCCCAACGCATCCTAAGCGGGCTTAGGCAAGCCCGCTAGGAGCGCCCTCCTCGGGCCAGCCGGCAGCCCAAACAGGCCGGCCCTGGGTGCCTCTTAGCTTCGCCGTGGGTGACCAGTCCACGGTTACTAAGCCCCCCCGCCCCGACAAGGCGAGCACCCTCGGGGGGGAAAAAAAACAAAACGACCTATCTCAATGATATTGTGCTGGATGAAAGTAGGATAGACACTGTGTATGGTTCAGTGTTACCATAATAGAACAAATTTTTGCTAAAGACTTTATCGTTTGTTATAAATACAAGAAAAAAATGCGACAACTTTTTTTAAATTATTTATTGACATACTAAAATCAATCAACTATGTACAAAATAATATGGACAACTCGAGTAGTACCATAAAAAGCCCAAATTATTCATTTCTGGCCAGTTTTCTAATTTTTTGCCTCATGGTGCCCATTAATGACCGGACAACGACTTTGTCAAAAGTTCGAGCCACCTTATTCCAATCTGACCGAAACTGTTGCTCTGTATCGGCACTACGGGCTGTTTTACGTAGTTTAGCTTTCATTATAGCCCAGTAGTGTTCAATCGGGTGAAGCTCTAGACAATTCGGTGGACTCTTTGGCCACAAAATTTACATTATTGTCTTTATACCATTTTACTACCTTAGCCGCGTAATGGCAAGACCCTAAGTCAGGCCAAAATACAGTTTCGCAGTTGTGCGTTTTGATCATCGGCAATACTCGTTTCTGAAGGCACTCTTGCATATAAATATCGGCATTCATCGACGAGGTAGTGAAAAAAGTAGTTGTCTTCATTCCGCATTCACAAATGGCCTGCCACACCATGATTTTCTTGCCGAACTTCTCAACGCAAATGGATTTTTCAGCCTCTGTGATTTCTGTTCCCTCACGAATAGTGTAATACTGGGGGCCTGGCAAAGACTTGTAGTCCAGTTTTACATACGTTTCGTCGTCCATTATTACGCAGCTGTGTTTATTCGATAAAATCGAGTCATATAATTTTCGGACTCGTGTCATAACAGATGCTTTTTGTTTTTGATTTCTTTTCGGCTGTTTCTGTTTTTTTAATGTCTTTAAATTATTCCTTTTCTTTGCACGTTGTACCATCCCGATACTCGTACCAACTTTTTTCGCGACATCTCGGACAGATAGCTCTCTATTAGATGCGAATAATTTTACTATCTTTTGGTCCAGTTTTGGATTGGACGGACCTGGTTTTTGGCCTGGCCGTTTTTGGTCCTCGAAGGTATCATCCTCCCCGTACTTACGGATAGCAGTTTGGACGGCTCCAACACTAACACCTTCCGTTTGTGCGAGTTTTCGGTACGTAATACCTTTAACCGAACACCATTTGTCCACAATAGATTTTCGCTTTTGCGGTGTAAGACAAGACCCCTCATTTTTTTATTGGAACAAGTTGAGCAAAAAAAGAATAAAGATATCGGTTCTATGACAAATGTCAATCAATTGTCTTGTATCAGAATATTTTTAAATGAATAGACAACTTATTTCTGCCAGAGCTAACTTGTATTTATAACAAACGATACAGTCTTTAGTCTTTATTTTCAACGGTTAAAGAAAAAAAGTACCTAACCATTACTGTCTCCATTCCATTACTGGTGCCACCACGTTAATGTCAAATGTATACAAATGCTTTGCACATTTCTGGCAGAAATTCACCCTTGAACCCCCGTTTAAAATCGAGCAAAGACCCTATTAAACTAATTCAGTAGAAATTTATTTGTATTCCAATTCTTAATTTTATGTAATCTTTTTAATGCAAACTACCTACTGGCTTAATGCCCATAACACCATGCCCAGTAACTTTATACATCCAGAGCATGCGTCAAATCCGGTAGTTGTGATTTTTTGCAGACTTGTTTATGATGTTGGCCCAATGAATAGTTTGTGACCTCGAGCGCCAAACGCAATTTGTCAAAAATTTTATCGAAAATACCGAACGCAAATTTTTATTATGACCCTAAAGCAGCGGTTGGCAACAGGCGGCCCGCGAGACCCTTGCTTGCAACCCGCGAGCCTCCCTGGCTGTTTTATATGTAAATATCGTTGAATTCAGAATTTTGGAATTGCCTGATAAAGTCACAAATAATTAAGAAGTGCGGCCCGCGTAATTTTTGTTAGCTCCTATGTGGCTTTTGGTTGCTGAAAGGTTGCCGACCCCTGCCCTAAAGGACTAGTTTTTGAATTCTCAGGACGTTTTAAAAGTAGACTAGATTAGCTACAATATGAGACTAGAATTGTCTCTTTAGACCCAATAGTTTCCGAGATAGCAGTATATGGTAGCAAATTTAATCTACTTTACAAAGGTCCTTAAAAGGTTCTATCAAAAACGAATCCTTTAGGGATTCCACGGTATTTTCGATTTTTGACAAAGTTGCGTTCGGCGCTCGAGGTCCCAAACATGGATTATTCATTGGGCCAACATCATAAACAAGTTTGCAAAATATCAGAACTACCGGATTTGACGCAAACTACCCCGTACTTTCAGGCGACAAAGTTACTGGATTAATAGGGATGGGGACGATTTTTTTTTATACATCAAAACAAAAAAAGCAAATTAATATGTCTAATGCCAAAAATCCCATTCAAAATAAATCAGCTACTTTCGTACCTTCCAGGGCACTATGTCCAAGAGTCAAAAAGTCCAAGGGGTCAATAGGTCCAATCGTCAAAATGTCCAAAGAGTCAATATGTCCAAGGAGTCAACATGTCCAAGAGTAAAAATGTCCAAATAGTCAATATGTCCAAGAGGTCGACATGTCCAATGGTCAATATGTCCAAGAGGTCAACATGTCCAATGGTCAAAATGTCCAAGGAGTCAATATGCCGAAGGTGCCAATATGTCCAAGGGTCAAAACGTCAAAGGTGTCAATAGGTCCAAGTGTCTTAATGTCCAAGGAGTCAATATGTGAAAGGATGAGATACTAGAAATATAATAGATAAAAAAACAATAATAATTAGATACTTTGTATAAAAAACGTTCAACACGCTCAATTTTTTTCAATCTGAATTTCTATCAACAGAGACTAATTTCAGGAAACGTCATTTTATTCCTTAAAATGAGAACGAAACTAGGTTTGTATGAAGAGGCGAGCGTTCTGACGACGATGTTTACTCTAATAAATGTATCAGTACATAATATGGACGATGGCAGTTGGGGCGGAAAGGTTCTCGAGTGGCAACCACGTACCGGAAGGCGCGGCTCGGGTAGGTGGACTCTCATGCAATCAGTAGCGAATATTGCAATTACACAATTAATCATCACGGCCATTTTTAAACACGGAATTTCGCATAGACAACATATTTACCTATTTTAAGGGTTCCGTACGCAAAGGGTAAAACGGGACCCTATTACTAAGACTCCGCTGAAATGAAACATATTGACTCCTGGACGTGGTTGTGAACGTGGACATTTTGACCATTGGACATGTTGACCTCTTGGACATATTGACCATTGGACATGTTGACCTCTTGGACGTATTGAGTATTTGGACATTTTGACACTTGGATCAATTTACTCATTGGACATTTTGACATTTGGACATATTGACTATTTGGACATATTGACTCCTTGGACATATTGACTCATGGGACGTTTTGACTCTTGGACATGTTGACTCCTTGGACATATTGACTCTTTGGACATTTTGACGATTGGACCTATTGACCCCTTGGACTTTTTGACCCTTAGACATAGTGCCCTGGAAGGCTACCGTTTTCTTGTTACTTGTTAGAGAGACGTGACGTCACGGGTCTCAACCGTCATAGTAACTTTCGTGTTACTTTTTTCTCCATTCGACCGTATTTTTAATCCTTTGTCGAGAAAATGCAACATTATTGATTATTTTATTTGGTGCCCCCATCCCTATTAAGTCAATAGAAATAGGAATCAAGCTGGAAAATTGTATCGTTTTATGCATGCAATCAGGTGAGGTGCCAAACCTGTTCGAGGGTGACACGTATGAGCAGGTACAAACGGGGTGCCGCCCCGACGCAGCGAAGGCTGGTGTGAACCCTGCGGACCGCGACGGAGTCTACACTTTTTTCATCAACCGGGTGCGCGGAAAACTGCACCTGTGCATCTGTATGAGCCCTGTCGGCGAGGCGTTCAGGTTAGATGAATTTACTTAATAGGCCGCCACATAGAGACTAAATTCGGCGACCGATTTCAGCCGCCGAATTACACCCGTATACTGGTATACCTACCCCCTATTCATAAAAACTTAAACCTGATCAATAAAATGTGTTACGTCCGTCTCTAAAGAACACAAATGTCTAAGTGGCAGATAAAGCAAACTAACTTTAACGGTATTTTAGCTAAAATAGGTTTGTTGAACGTTTATGTTATGAATACGGCCATTCATGTATAGCCCTGCCCTGCCACAGGCAGACGGATTCCGCAGCGGAATTCAGCCAGTCTGTCTTTGGCAGGACCAGAGATTGTGTATGGCGTAATTGGCGTAGCTGCGATCGGAATCAGCCCGGCGGAATCCGGCGGCTGAATTCGGTCGCGGAATTCAATCAGTGTCTATCATGCCTACAACGACTGGATGCAACGGCGATTTGATTAGTAGGTAGACAAAAATTTTGTACATTATTTTATATATTAACGACAATTTGTCAGACGGCGTTGCCGCATGTTCCCATCGTTGGTGAACTGCTGCACGATTGATTGGTTCACCAAGTGGCCGCCCGAGGCGCTGCTGTCGGTCGCGGAACAGTGTTTCCAGCCAGTGGGTAACCTGGACACCATTAAGAAGCTCTCCTCTCTTTGTGTCATCATGCATCAGGTTAGATATACGAGATTTACCTTGATTCGGAGTTGCATCAACCACTTTGATGTAGGATGAACTCTGTCTACACTTCTTGGACGACTTTAAATAAATAAATAAATTTATTATTTTATTCCTAATTTTTAGCGTAGTCTCGTCAATTCCGTTTGTCTGTTCCGTGTTCCGTTTATAGGTAGGTTTAGTAGATGTATTTTGCAAGTCCCTGCGTAGTTGTGTAGTTAAATTTGTTTTTTAACAATAAATAAGGGTAATCTCGTTTTTAGGATGTAGACGTTATGACAGACCGGCTGTACAATGAGATGAGACGGTACTTCTACACGACTCCAAGCAGTTACCTTGCTTTGCTCCAATTATACCTAGGGCTGCTAGATAAAAAACAACAAGAAATCATTCGCGGAAGAGACAGAATATCTTGTGGTTTGCAGGTAAGTCTTACTGAAAACATAATTCTCTACTAGGTAATACATACAATTTATTTATTTAATCGTATGTCATACATTATTTGGCCCTTGAGTTTTTCACTCTTTAGTACCACCCAGGGGACACATGCAGGGTTGTGGTAGATAGCTCTTGCGGACGCAAGTGACAGTTGTCCCCCCTTTGTCAAGTGAGTGGGCAACTCGACTGTTAGAAGTTCTTAAGCCGCCCGAAGGCCTCTAACTCGGCTTAACGACTATTGTCATAGACAGCAGCCGGGATCAACTGCTTAGCGTGCCTTCCAAAGCACGGAAGCGCTCATTTTATAGTAACCACTCAAACAGGCGGTCATCCATCCAAAGACTGACCGCTGCCATCTTTGCTTAACCTGCGTTATCGTTTCCGATTCGCGGGCGCCGCTAGGCTATGAACGCTTCCCGCTAGGCTATGAACGCTTCATACATACAATACAATACAAATATTCTTCATTGCATACCTCACATAAACGAAACAGTTACAAAGAGAAAGAAAACAATAACATGTAGGTAGGTAGAGGTAGACAACAGGCGGTCTCATCGTTGAAGAGCGGCCTTCGAACATATATTTCTTACTAATAAAGTAATAAATAACTAAGAAATATTCTATTATTTCATCAATATCATTCGTTCCCTACGCGGTGAAAGTGCTACTGAATTGAACGAGCGAGCGAAGCGAACGAAGTTCTCCGTTTCAGCTTGGGCCAACATTATTTCAGCCTCTGTCTGGCTGTTCTCCTCTACAGGTCGCACTTCTTAATCGATTCTCGTGAAATTTTGTGAGCAGGTTCAATATTGTTTTTTTGTCAATTCAGTTTTTCGTTTTTAAAAAATCTTAAAAAACACCTTTTTTATTTTTAAGCTCGCGGAGGCACTAGTATATAAATTTACACACCATTTGTATACCTAATTGTAACCTGAAGATTTATCAATTACTCTGATTGTTCTATTTAGAAACTGTACGAAACGTACGAGGTGGTAGGCGTGATGGAGCAACAGGTGCGCGACATGGAGCCGATACTGGCCAAGAAGGCGGCCGAGGGCATAGCTCTCGTGGAAAAACTGAAAGTGGAGCAGCTCGCTGCTGACGAGGTCAAGCGCGCCGTCATGAAGGACGAAGCGGAAGCCAAGGTAACACGACAACTCATTGCATTAAACTGAAAGTGGAGCAGCTCGCTGCTGACGAGGTCAAGCGCGCCGTCATGAAGGACGAAGCGGAAGCCAAGGTAACACGACAACTCATTGCATTAAACTGAAAGTGGAGCAGCTCGCTGCTGACGAGGTCAAACGCGCCGTCATGAAGGACGAAGCGGAAGCCAAGGTAACACGACAACTCATTGCATTAAACTGAAAGTGGAGCAGCTCGCTGCTGACAAGGTCAATCGCGCCGTCATGAAGGACGAAGCGGAAGCCAAGGTAACACGACAACTCATTGCATTAAACTGAAAGTGGAGCAGCTCGCTGCTGACGAGGTCAAGCGCGCCGTCATGAAGGACGAAGCGGAAGCCAAGGTAACACGACAACTCATTGCATTAAACTGAAAGTGGAGCAGCTCGCTGCTGACGAGGTCAAGCGCGCCGTCATGAAGGACGAAGCGGAAGCCAAGGTAACACGGTGACATGTTCACCTGAGTGTCGTGAGTGGACTTCACAACATTTTCAAAGTAGCAATAGACCACCGCTCGAGTGAACTGTGGGTAATAAGATCTAAGGCGGTGCCCTTGGTACACCTCTAAGGTGCCGCTTATCCACCCAGGTGAACTCGTCAGGCGGACCCAGGGTAACGAAGGCTTTTTGCACCTAGGGCCAATTTGTCACGTAGAAGGGAGCCCTAACCTGGCGTACCTATCTAGGAGCAAAATTAGTAAAGAAGATGATAGTTAAGAATTTATTATTAAGCGAAATGGAATATTATGGGGCGGTTCGTTCGCCTAGGTCGGGCTATGGCTTAGATGCCAGGTCTGTTTGAGGGGTGGTCGGTCCTTCCGGGTACCCTCACTCCCTTTGCGGTACGCAGCTGGACGACAGGAGACGATGGTGGTCCGAGGTGGTGGGTGGACGCGCTGGTAGTGTAGTAAGTGCCGGGAGAGCATCACACGCCAGGGGCCTCCAACTTGTGTACTCCCTGGGGGAGCGTCTGCCTCGGGCTTCAAATGTAAGCGTAGCGTTCATAAAATAGGTCATTATGTGACTACACTAATTTTAGGGGTAGGGAGGGTGACGGTGCTTAAGCTTGATATTGCTATAGCGCTACCTTTGGCACCAATACTGCCCGTGAATGAATTGCGATAACGAACTTATAAACAATGTTTTTCTACTCCTGAACCGTTATCTGTCATTTATATAGGCTGTAGCTCAAATACAATGACACCACTAATAATTCGTCGAAAAACTCTATGCTCTATGGTCCAAAAACGCACTGTTTAGTGTACTTTTTTGGTTCATACATTTTTCATAAAAGCACTGTTTAACTTTTTTTTTTAATCGGTGCTATATTGTAGTGGTGCCAACTTCAGAAACAAATATTTCAAAATAAAAGTATTTATTTACGACTTAACATTTGTATATTATAAATTATTTACTACAATAATAATAAAGCATCATCGATTGTGTTAAATTACATGTTTTATAAATTCTTGGTACCTATTATTTATGAAAATAAACAGTTCGAATTCGGTCCGGGTCCGGATTCTGTTTGGTTCGGATGGCAAGTGCAAACAAATTAAAAACAAAACAAACCATAAGCAAGAGGTGTCACATTTCCAATTTCCCACCAAAATACAGTTCAAAATGAAAGGACAAAAGATGATAAACTATTAGTCCTAAACTATTAAGATTTTATTCGTATTTGTGAAGACAAAAGTGTACGTTCCTTTTAAAATGGTCGAAGAAATTAATAACTCCACCTACTGTAGTAATTGCGCGAGTAGGTAGCAAAAGTACGAATAGAAAACTTGCCGCCTGAAAAGTTTAACTATTCTGTAGTCTGCTATTTATTTTAAATTTGTCGTAGAAAAAGTATTGTATGCAACTGTGTATAACTGGTCTAAAAACGCTCGTGGCGTCTTTAATTGCGATGCTCGCCAAGGCTCGCATCGCAACCCACGCCACTCGCGTTTTAAGACCCTTCTTATAGAACAGTTGCATAAAATACTATTCCTTGCGCGCTCAAACCGTTAATTTTTACAAGCTTTATATTAACTTGCAATGTATGGTACATAACTACATATGTAGGTATCTTACTACTACGAGTATGTATGTGGTATGAATGTAATTTGTTCGGGTGGAATAGAACTCAATTTTGAAGCAGATACATATCTTCAACTGATTGAGCTGAAATTTTAGGTAAAGGTATAGTTTGGATGACAATTCAATATTATGGTTCAATCGAGCTGATCTGATGATGGAGACAGAAGGTGGCCATGGGAATTCAGTTCTTAACCAACGTACCCCGTTGAGTTTGGGCTCGTTAGAATCATCTCAATTAGTAGTTGATGACGGGATACTGAAAAGTACAGTCGGCAATAAAAGCTTGTACAGTCGCCATCACATACATCGGTATAGTATAGGTGTTTAAAAATATCGGCACATGCACCCTAATGCCTTGAAAATAGAGGTGTGTTCCGATGTTTGTGACATGCTTGTTTGCTCCGATGTAGGTATGTAATGGCGACTGTACCAAAAATTAAATTTTTGATAGAACCTTATTTAATTAGTATAATTAGAAACAGTTGCATTTGTAAACAAAAACGACGGTTGCAGATAAAAGCCGAAGAGGTAAAAGAAATAGCGGACGAGGCGAAGGCGGACTTGGCTCTCGCCATGCCGGCTATGGAAGCGGCCCAGACCGCACTCAAGGCGCTCAACAAGGCGGACATCAACGAACTGAAGGCCTTCCAGAAACCGCCCGCTCTCGTGCGATTCGTGATGGAACCAATATGCATTCTGTTCAATGCCAAGTGAGACCTGAACCCTTATTCTGCCGTGTCATGCATGACAAATTGATGTAACAATAGATACACGAGTTAAAGTATTGAACGCGCGAGCGAAGCGACCGAAGTTCTCCGTTTCAGCTCTGCCAAAAATTATTTCGTATATCCGGGACCCGGGTGTCCGGCTGTTCTTTACATATAGATTTACTCAATCGATTCTCGCGAAATCTTGTGAACAGGTTCGATAGTTATATATCGATACCTGCAGACTCAAAGAGCGTAACAGCCTGTTGTTGTAATGGCGGTTACGCCCTCTGAGTTTGCAGGTATCGATATATCGGTTTTTTTTTGTCGATTAATTTTTTGGTATTTTTTTTACTAAAAGACAGGCCTCGCGATCTTTACAGCTCACAAAGCCACTAGTTGTTTAATGACATCAGTCATTTACGAGCGAGCGAAGCGAACGAAGTTCTCCAGTTCAGCTTGGGCAAAACTGCTTTCGTATGTCAGCCGCGCGCGGCGGTTCGGATGTCCGGCGGTTCTCCTCTACAGGTCGCATGGCTCAATCGATTCTCGTGAAATTTTATGAGCATCGAAATGTGCGTTTTCCAATCAACTACCTACTCTTAATTTCAAAGTTACAATTTAATTTACAAATTCTTCATTGTTAAACTACATAAAATAGTATTATGATAAATAACAAATCTAAAAGGGTAAATCGCCAGTAGCTGGGCCACCCTTCAATAGCTGGCCCCCTCATACTAAAAATGAACTCTGTTCCCCTACAAACAGAATTCAATTAAGTATGACGTGGCCAGTTATTGAAGGGTGGCCAGTAATTAAAACCTTATGAAATGAGCGTTATACGTTATACACAACACTATTTACCCTACATACTAATGCACATACTTAATATAGGCCAGATTGGGATAGTACGAAAAAGCTATTAGCCGACGTGAATTTCATTGGAAAATTGGAGGATTTCGACAAAGATCACATACCTGACGCTATACTCAAGAAGATTAAGGTTTACCTCACTCACAAGGACTTTAACCCTGATACTGTGGTTAAAGTTTCTAAGGTACTGTTTATTTTCAAATATGTGATAATTAAAATTACCCGTGTGGGGTCGGGTTAGAAGAATAGCTCCACGATCCACCCCCTATCTTCCCGAAGGAGTCGTAGGTAAAATCGTATTTTACTAACAAAACTATGGATCTGTATGGTCTGAAATAAATGTTTTTTTTTTATTTATTTTTTTTAAGTCGATTATGCGTACCCATTGGTTGAGTTGAAGTATGTTCACATCACATACAGGTCGATTCACGAAAGCTGGCACGAATTAATTGAACGAGTGAATGATAATGTCTATCTGTGCATCACATAATTATTAAATACAGGTTGATGCAAAAAGTGATTATGATAATTGTTTCAGAGATTTTGCATTTTATAAATAAATAAATTTATAATTATAACCATGTTTCATGCACAAGTAAGTTCGTAAGATTTTCGAATCTTTTCGCCGTCATTTTGTAGATTGCGGCGTCATCAGTGTGAAAACAGGATATAAATAAATTAAAAACTCTGCTGACGACGGACTCCTTGGTCTGCTCTTTTTTTAGTTTTTTTATAATTCGAACAAGCCATCTGCTTTCGATTCTTGACATTAAGTTAATATGTAATTTCCTGTATGAGTCCTGTGTTACTTGAAATAAATGTTTTCAGTCATACATTCATTAAAAATAAGTCAGAAAAATTAATATACGTTTTATTTACAAAGGACTTTAATAATAATTACTAAAAGGATTAACATGATACTTGGTGCAAATTATAATAATATAATTATTTTTTTCTTGAATAACGAAAACGTATAAAGTAAGTACATGTTTACAAAATATTAGGAGGCCCCTGTATAAGAACGTCACTCACACTGCCACTCACAGTGACAAGTGACATTACTTTCGTTCAATCCATTCATGCCAGCTTTCGTGAATCGACCTGCGGCGCTACCACGAACTTCGAATCTCGAACTTCGTATATCTCCGTCTCTTACGCACTTATGGTTTATGATACTCGAGCGACAGAGACGGAGATATACGAAGTTCGAGATTCGAAGTTCGTGGTAGCGCCGCTGTACCTATAATTCAAATTTTTAATCGTACCTACAATTGCTAGAAGTAAACTTATTTACATTTCAAGTGCTCTGACCGTTACTTTTAGAATACAGGCGTAAGTTTATGTATGGTAAAGGAACCTGAAACACGTGCCTTTTTAGGGTTCCGTAGTCAACAAGGCACCCTTATAGTTTCGCCATGTCCGTCTGTCTGTCTGCGGCTTAGCTCAGTGACCCTTACTATTAGAAATCTGTAATTCAGCATGGGCATATAAATAAATCACCTCGCCAAAATCGTAAAGTCAAGTGTCTATACGTGTTAATACTGGGTATGTGAAAAAAATGTACTTGGTAAAGGCTTTTACCTGTGTTTGCGTGCGTGTGTCTACGTAACAAAGACAGGCCGGGCAGCTACGGAAACCTACAACTGCGCGTGGCCCGACTCGCACTTGGCGGCTTTTTATCCCTTATTGTCATATTCACAAGAGTGAAAAAAAAACCGATTTGATCGAAACTATGCCCACTTGCAATGAACCGAAATTGTCATAAACACGTTGTAGAATAGATGCATGATAGATGTCCGTTATTTATTAGTTTACGTTTTCTAGGTGTGCCGCTCCATGGTGTTATGGGTGCAAGCTATTGATATGTATGCCAAAGTGTTCCGAGTGGTCGAGCCGAAAATACTCAAGTAAATATCTGTTTTCATGTTATACTTGTAAAATAAGATTTATTAAGTAGCCAGAATAGCCTGCCAAAGCGCGGCAGCGCTCAGAGGTTCTAGTATAAGTTTTATCGATACAATACGTTTTCGAACGCGTTTGCGTTTAGTCTCAATTTATATGGCAACGCGAACAGCGCCTCTGGTGGTAACTATTAGGAACTACGCGTTGCCATACAAATTGAGACTAAACGCAAACGCGTTCGAAAACGTATTGTATGGATAAAACTTATACTAGAGCCTCTGATAGTAACCACTCAAAGAGACGTAATCTCAAATGTATTTTTAAACACAATCTTGTACCTATTGCTCATGCATGTATAAAAAACCTAGGACTGTGACTATGATAAACTTTGCTTAAACTGCACAAACGGCTCGATGGTGCAGATATGGGTCATTCTAAAATCCGTTGCAGAAAATGATGTCCCTAAACTAAAATACTTTCTTTTCACTGTGATATTAGAAACCTTTTATAGCATTATGGGATCATTCGTTAAAGGACACATCATTTAATAACTTTATAAACATCTAACGCCTTTAATATTGAGTAATCACATTTTTTTTCATGTAACAGAGTATTCATTCATGGTAACAGAGTTCATACAAAAAAATTGTGTCCCAGACCGCAGACGGTAATCGTGATACCATTTTATCAAACTATATGGATCTGTTTTTTTTTTCAAAGATGTTATACTTTTAATTGTCGATATAAACATCCGTTTCCATTTAAAATGTTGTACACTGATTTATTAGACTAATGATCATCAATTATAAAAGTAAACCTAGGCAAATAGAAAAACAAAATGTATTTATGCAAAGTACAACACAAAGAAGAAAACAATACAACACCTAAAACTAACATTAAATAATAGAAACAGCTACATTGAAAATTAAGTGTCGAATAACCCGCCCCGGGTCACTGCAGGCGCAAAGGTGCCCATAACGCTAGCGGCATTGCCGCGCTGAATAGCTATGGCTAACATTTGCACCAAACATGACCCAGAGCGGGGATCGAGAACTCTCTCTTGCAAGCGGCGCCCCACTTCCTTGAAAAAGGTTTTGGCTTCTGAGCACCAACACCCAGTAACCTCCACCGCAAGAGGAACGAATAAATAATTTGAGAGACCCGTGTACTTGTCCCTCTTCCGTACTGCCGCCAGCTCAGCCGCAGCTCCAGGCGCCCGTATGATGCGACTAATGTGCGAAGCAGCAAAAGTGCTAACACATGTAGCGTCCCAGAGGAGACATTTGCCTTTTTACCAGGGCACCAGGGTTAAGCCGTCGGGCCTTTTACCTTCAGACCGGCAAAGGCCTGGAGGCTCCAACGTACATGGCACATTAGCTGACACGAGCGCCCTCAGAACAATGTCGTTAAGGGCATGTTGACGTGGTAACCTGCCCGCGCAACGACAACAGCTCAATGCGTGATGACCGTTACTCTCCACCGTAGCGCCGCAGACGCATACGTGAGGTTCACAAACATCACAGCCCAGGCGAAGAGCCACGGCCACCCGCAACGAGTCATTGTCAAGAAGAGTACCTAAATGCGGAGAAGGGAGAGCGTGTAGCCACGCCCCAGGCCCTGGATCTTTTTGTTTAAATACCATAGTAGTTAACCGATTTCAACATTTGCAGCAACACGTTTTATACCTAGTAAATACAATTTGTAGATCCACCTATGATTACTTCAAATTTTGTCCCGATTTATTTTAAATAGTAAGAGTACGCTCTGTTACCACATATATTTGACACCTCCCAAGAGATAGCGCCACCTTTTCAATGGAAACAGTTGTGTTATTATGTCTACTGCTTCATCAACACTGTTCGTTGCAAGTGAGGCCGGGGGTATGCAAACCAGTTGTCCGTTGGCTGTGATGTGAAGCGCGTGGTTTTATTCTGCGTTTACTCTGTTACCGGCGTTTTTAAGTGAGTATTCCTATATTTCTTTACAAATTTACAACTTTTAAGTTGATCTAGTGGAATAATTACCTTATGTGCATTTATTTTAACATAATATTACATATTTAGTTTAAACAATAAAAGACACGAAGCTTTATATTTACTACTCTGTTACTGAATCTTGTATAATAAATTAAATAATTTGTTCTAGATAATTACGACATCATTATGGCTCTCAACTCTGCTTTACCTTATGTGCATTTATTTTAACATAATATTACATATTTAGTTTAAACAATAAAATACACGAAGCTTTATATTTACTACTCTGTTACTGAATCTTGTATAATAAATTAAATAATTTGTTCTAGATAATTACGACATCATTATGGCTCTCAACTCTGCTGAAAAGCTTATTGGTAATTAAAAAACAATACTGTGATTTTCCATTTCAAACATTAGAGTAAATACTGTTGTTCTATGCCAATTCTTAAGAAGAATACTTATATGAACATATTTTTGTTGTTTAACTAATAATAAATAAATTATGATAATATTTTTTTGTACCCTGATCCAGTAAATCCTCTAAAAATCTGAAAATAGAGCTCTCTCTCAAAATTGCATTT
The DNA here is from genome assembly GCA_963854355.1 of Epinotia brunnichana. Lineage (NCBI taxonomy): Eukaryota > Metazoa > Arthropoda > Insecta > Lepidoptera > Tortricidae > Epinotia > Epinotia brunnichana. Next base: position 23,803,683 of record OY977935.1, read on the forward strand.
TGTAAATTTATGTACAGTCAGCAACGAAAGATGCCGAACAAAATATAGTTACAATAGATACTAGACACATTAATTGTACATTAGTTACTGAACATAGTTAAAAACAAAATTCCATTTACATCATAAATTTCCAAAAGTACTATACAGTATATTTCCAAAAGTGGCCGGACCAAGCGGGAAATCTACTTTATTCCAAGATTGACAAGAGTCCATATAATTTTAACTTTTAACCAATGTCAGATTAAGATCTTGGAAGGAACAATGAGGGATTTGCCTTGCAAATGGTGGAGAGGAAAATGTTTTGATTTATATTGGTCGGGTATGAGGTCATGAATAAAAATGTAAGTTTCCGATCTCGGGCCATGTGTGCGTATGCAACCATCCTCATTTGAAGGGGCCATTTTTTGGTGTTTCTGAAATAGTATTTTTATTGTTGCTTCTATGAGAAAAGTGTGTGTGAGATTAAAGATAATTAAATTCCTTACATGTTTTTCATAGAACATTTATCTAAAAGTCTTACAGAAAACTAAATGTGAGGGGCAGAAAAAGTAGTATTTTTCCAAAATCTCTCAAACTAGAAACTTTTGCGCCAAAATTGTACGCTTCGGATTAAAAATATCAAATTTACACAGTGGTAAGAGTGATTTAAATATAATGAGTATTTTACGTGCTAAAACAAGGCGGATTCACCCCATGAGCATGGGAAAATCGGGGTGAATGTCATGTTCAGCAAATTTTCATATTGTACAGATCAGGCTAATTATATAAATAACCATGTTCAGCAAGTTACTATTAGTATAACAGCGGATTTATGTAGTCAGACGTGTTCAGCAAATTATGATATTTTACAGATCAGGCTAATTATGTTATTATTAAACATGTTCAGCAACTTTCGAAAAAATAATGTACATCGACATTTGTTATTTCCAGATGTCAATGGAGATGTGAATGTCACACTGTTCAGTTACAAATTAATCTTTATAGTGTGCAGGTTTTTTTGTAAATTTGGATCTGTTCATGGACTTTCGTTGCTGACTGTACATAACATGAATATCTTTACACCTAAATTAAAGAATTTTATTTTTATTTTAGAATCTAGATTTATTGCTACGGTTTTCTGCAACGGATTTGAGAATGACCCATATCACTTTACCATGAGCACTTGATTGAAAAGCTAACAGTAAATGTCAAATGATATTCCGTACAAATGAAGTGAAGTGAAGAAAAACTCGATGGTCAGGATTCGAACCCGCGATCTCTGTATTGAGATTGAGAGTCGTACGCTTGAACCACTCGTCTACCGCCGTTTGTTCGCTACCACCTGTTGTTTTGCATTTATAACTTGTTTGATTTATTTAGACATAAGGAGGCAGCTGTTACGTTAAAAGGGGTAATGGCAGTTTTAAGAGCCAAGCAGAAAGAAGTAGAAGCAATCGAAGCACAACTCGCTAAAATGTTGAATGAGCTGAAGGTGAGAAGGCGGCATACCGAATGTAGATGATGAAATGAATAGTCAATATACTGACCAGAACAAATATATGTTACTGCTACATAACGATATGTTACTGCTACATAGTGATATCAATCCACAGACAGTATCACACAACATAATCTATCTGTTTATAAATGCATTCCGATCTCCAAATCTCCTAACTTACTTACAAGCCAAGAAAATTCTGCCAATTCGGGCGCTCGCATCCATAGCTCATATTCCGCTGCACTACGCATAATAATGTCCTCCTCATTAACCCTTTTCCAGGCCGGAAGTTGGAAAATGACAATTGGATGTCAGTCGTATTCATTGACATCTCCACTTATAATAAATCTCTAAATTAAAAAAAGAATCAGCCAGTTTGAAACTAAGCTTTGCGCGGTTCGAATGTTCTCAGCATCCCATGAACGGAAAAATATGAAACATTTTATATAGGTACATTATTATTCTAGCTGCAACTTAGGATAGTTTTTATCCGACTGCGACAGTTAATTAATTTTCCGAAATATACGACTTCATTTAATTTTTCATTTATTTTTATTGAAATCAAACGCTGCTCCAACTGTCAGCTATAAGAACCGTCAAATTTTCGTCAAAATGGCGGAATTGCTTTGCCTTTCACTTATTAATAATTTAAATCCCGTCTACGATAGACCTTTACGAGACAAATGCTAAAATATAAACCATAAAAAAATATTCGATTCTGATATGAGAACTTATATGCGCAAATGTCGTTTTATGTCGTAATTTCAATAAATGAAATCAACAAATTTGAACAATATAATTAACACGAATTTGTTTTTTTTGAATGACAATGGCACGCGCTCGGCGCATTCAGCCAAAGTACCTGCGGGTAGCCAAGGTACCACGAAAACCGATACTCAATGTTCATATTTTTGCATCCCTGTCACTCGAGTATGGTTAGTGCGATAGAGATAGAGATACCCGAATATTTTCGAATTCCGAAGTTCGTGGTTATAGCTCAGGAATCGAAAATATGGTAAATAATCATAATGTATTTTCTCGAAAAAGAATTTAAAATAAATATAGTCAAATGGAGAAAAAAACAAAGCAAGAGGTTATATAGGTAATGATTAAGTTATAAGAGTCCAAAGTTTTAAGAGGGGATATGTTCTGTCCCTTTTCCGCAAAACGCACCTTCATATGAAACGATTGTTTTTTACTATGACGCTCGAGTATATTGACGTCACAGTCTCTCATCGTTTTCTCACTCTAACAAGCGACATTAAAACGGATGTAGCTTCATAATTTTTTGAGATATTTGAATATAATAAATAAATAATAAATAAAAAGCATTTATTCAGTATCTTAAAATATTTACATAGTCTGGAGTTGCACCTCTTTTTAAGCATTAAAATATGCTTGTGTTAAGAGACCCCGCTCTTCCACATGTTAATCTTAATAATTTAATTTTAGGTGTACACATATTATACAAACTTACTTAGCTTAACCTAAAATCTAAAATCTTTATATTTACTTTACTTTACTTAATAAATAATAGGAGAGGATAGTCCCGCGTAACGCGGGCCTTATGTATGTGTGTGTGTGTGTGTGTGTGTACGTGTGTGTAAGTGTGTGTGTGTGTGTGTGTGTAGTGAGTTGATTTTTGCACAGTATGTTGCTTTTATAACGTGGGCTAGGGATAAAAAGGGATTTTTGAAAATTCTACCCCTAAGGGGGTAAAATGGGGGTGCAAAGTTTGTATGGGAGAACCTTTTTTTTTTGAGCTATAGACTTAAACTTTGTAGAAAAATTAGTTATTAGAATACAAATGAAACACTTTCAGCGTTTTGGAAAATTCCACCCCTACGGGGGTAAAATAGGGGTGCAAGGTTTGTATGGGGGAAACATTTTTTTTTTAAATAGAGACTTAAAACTTTGTAGAAAGATCAGTCATTAGAATACCGGCCTCCGTAGCCCAGTGGGTAGTGACTCTGCCTACGAAGCTGGAGGTCCCGGGTTCGAATCCCGGTCAGGGCATTTATTTGTGTATTTATCACGAATATTTGTTCCTGAGTTATGGATGTTATATATGTATATAAGTATCTATATGTATTTATCTATTATATATATCATCGCCTAGTACCCACAACACAAGCCTTACTGAGCTTACCGTGGGCCTAGGTTGATTTGTGTAAGATTGTCCCGTAATATTTATTTATTTATTTATTTATTTAATACAAATAAAGAACTTTCAGGGTTTTAGAAAATTCTAACCCTAAAGGGGTAAAATAGAGTGCAAAGTTTGTATGGGAAAAACTACTTTTTTTTTAAATAGAGACTTAAAACTTTGTAGAGAAATTATTCATTAGAGTACAAATAAAGTACCTAGATTCAGTGTTTTAAAAAAGTTACCCCTAAGGGGGTAAAATAGGGGTGCAAATTTTGTATGGGGGAAACAATATTTTTTTTAAATAGAGACTTAAAACTTTGTAGAAAGATTCGTCATCAGAATACAAATTAAGTACTTTCAGCGTTTTAGAAAATTTTACCCCTAAAAATAGGGGGCTAAAATAGGGGTGCAAAGTTTGTATGTGGGAAACTATTTTTTTTAGCTAGAGTCCTAAAACTTTGTAGAAAGATTATTTAAATACAAAGAAAGTACTTTCAGCGTTTTGGAAAATTTCACCCCTAAGGGGGTAAAATAGGGTGCAAAGTTTGTATGGGAAAAACATATATTTTTTTAATAGAGACTTAAAATTTTGACGAAAAATTACTTATTAGAACATGAAAAATACTACATTCAGCGTTTTACAAAAATCATTCCCTAAGGGGGTTAAAAAAGGGTGCAAGGTTTGTATGGGGAACACTTTTTCTGAGCTAGACACTTAAAACTTTGTAGAAAGATTACTTATAAAAATACAAAAAAAAGACTTTCAGCGTTTTGAAAAAATCTATCCCTAAGGGGGATAAAAAGGGGTGCAAAGTTTTTATCAGGGAAAGTTTATGTTTTTGAGTTAGAGACTTGAAACTTTGTAGAAAGATTACTTATTAAAATACAAAAAAAGAACACAAATCGTTTTAGAAAATTCCACCCCTAATAGGGTTAAAAAGGAGAGCAAGCTTTGCATGGGCAACACTTTTTTTTGAGTTAGACTTAAAACTTTGCAAAAAGATTACTTATTAGAATACTAAAAAAGAACTTTCAGCGTTTTAGAAAACTCCATCCCTAAGGGGATACTTAAGATCCTTAAGAAGGGTAGCCAGTGTTGTGTGGGAAAAACTTTTTTTTTTACTAGACTTAAAACTATTCAAAATGTTACTTATTAAAATTAATAATAAAGTACTTTCAGAGTTTTAGAAAATTCCACCCCTAAGGGGGTTAAGAAAGCTTTGTATGGGCAACACTTTTTTTGAGCTAGAGACTTAAAAGTTTACGAAAAAAGTTCTTTCAGCGATTAGAAAAATTCAACCTCTAAGGGGGTTTAAAAGGGGGTTCAATTTTTAAATGGCGAGCAATAAAATTTTAAAGTGTGAGTAAGAGATTTTTAACTTCGGTCTTATTCTGTACGTTAAAAGACTACAAAACTGATTTCAGAGTTTTTCCAAATTCATCCCCTAAGAGTGTTAAAATTGGTTCAAAGTTTGAGTATTTCAAGGCATTTTTAAAGTATGAGATTTTTAACTTTGGTTTTAGACTGTTTGTTCACAAACTAGAAAATGAACATCAACTTTTTTTTTAATTATCCCCTAAAAGAGGGTTCAACTTTTGTATTGAGAGAAATCATTTTCTAAGACGATAAAAAGTTCTACGCGGACGAAGTCGCGGGCAACAGCTAGTTAAGACATATGTTTGACAAGCAGTATGTGGTCGATATAACGCCTCTGCCTGGAAAAGGGTTAAAGCTTTATCCCGATTGCATTCTAAAGGCGATTTTTTTATGACTCACCTTGTCGTTGTCAACTCAGGTGGTCGAAGACGAACGTATAAAACTACAGGCTGACGTCGACTTGGCCGCCGCTCGGCTATCACGCGCGGGGAAGCTGACACAAGCATTGGCCGACGAACAAACCCGCTGGGAGGAAAGCGTCAAGGTGCGATTGTCAATTTCACTCTGAATTTACGTTTCGTCTTACTTATGTAAGTGTATCGCGTTAAGACAATCGTTTTGGCATGCGCAGTTAACTTACCTGGATTGGCATTGTCAATGTGTCAACAAGAATGATTGTCCGAATGTGTGTTGAAAAACATACTCCTTACAGTCCCCCGCGGCTATGAAGTCAATCCTGACACATTGCGCAACTATGAAGTTTCTGAATAATGACAATGTCAACCATAGGAAAAAAATACATATTCAACCCTAGAGGCATGTCTCAGGATTGACTTCATAGCCGCGGGGGACTATAGTGTTAAAAAGACGACACACAGTACACATACACACCCAATTTTTTTTTCTTGCAGACTGCAACTTACCAACTATATTGTACAACCGGGGACATTATCATAGCTTCGGGTTGCATCGCCTACTTTGGCGCTTTTCCAACTTCTTACCGCCGCGAGCTCGAAACTAAGTGGGTTGCGACGTGCAAGGAGCTTGAGATTCCGGCGACTGACACATTCGAGTGAGTTTTCACTACCTACTACGCTGGTTTAGTGACCCAAAGAGGATCTTGGCCCTGGACGCAAAAGTACCAACACCTACCTTCCCTACGCGGACGCCACTTCACGCCTATTGGGTGCTCAAGAGCGGTCAGGGAAGACCGGACGGGTGTGTGGGACTCCCGGACAGAAGGTCCAGACTACCCACTAAACCCTCAACGAGTGTCCAGTCATGTCGCTGCCAGGGAGGGCCAAAGGTTTGCTTGACGCATTCTATTTTTAACCCCCGACGCAAAAAGAGGGGTGTTATAAGTTTGACGTGTCTGTGTGTCTGTCTGTGGCATCTTAGCCGCTAAACAAATGAACCGATTTTAATGTGGTTTTTTTTCGAAAGCTGACGTGATCGAGAAGGTTCTTAGCTACGTTTCCACAAAATCAGTTCAGTCGTTTTTGAGATATTGAACTTTGAAATGACCCTCGCGACTGGCCCGTTTGTGCGGGCAACGACCAACCTTTAATTAGCCTGTCTCGACCGATAGATGGACGGGTCTGGAGGGATCTTTGATTAAATGTGGGTTGAATAAAATAAATGCCTACTTTCTAACCTCTACGACAATGTACTCGTACCTACTATGTGTAGTAGTATGTGTTTAACGGCCTCCGTAGCCCAGTTGGTAGTGACTCTGATTACGAAGCTGGAGGTCCCGGGTTCGAATCCCGGTCAGGTTCATTTGTGTGTTTATCACGAATATTTGTTCCTGAGTTGTGGATGTTATATATGTATATAAGTATCTATATATATTTATCTATTATATATATCGTCGCCTAGTGCCCACAACACAAGCCTTATTGAGCTTACCGTGGGCCTAGGTTGATTTGTGTAAGGTTGTCCCGTAATATTTATTATTATTATGTGTGTGGCCTGAAAAAGGTAATAATCAGATAAGTAACTTTTACATTGTGTTATGCTTCCAGTTTGATAACCGTAATGGCGAATCCGTTCACGATCCGCACGTGGAACTCGCAAGGGCTGCCTCGCGACGCCATCTCCACCGAGAATGGGATCCTGATGACGCGCGCGGGCCGCTGGCCCCTCACCATCGACCCTCAGGAACAGGTTACTACGCTGTCACCATTCGCTATACGCAACCTTTACCATAAACTATAGCTTGGAAAAATGTTACCCTTTCAAATATTATAAAAGAAAGCAACACACCGTGCAATTTATCAAACTTGTCCCCATTACCACCGCTGATTAGGTAGCTGGCTGTGTTGCTGCCACATTTATAATTGTCCCCCAGATGCACTGAAGACTTGGCCCTGCTCTGACATAATTGTTATTTCATGTGTTGTACAGGCAAATAGATGGATTAAGAACATGGAACGTGAAAATGGTCTGCAAATTACGAAACTGAACGACCCAGTGTACCTGCGCGTCCTCGAGAACTGCATCCGCCTGGGTTGGCCGATGTTAATTGAGGACCTAGGCGAGACGCTCGAAGCCACACTCTCGCCGGTGCTGCTAAAACAAACCTTTTTGCAGGCAAGTAATGCTACACTACGTAAGATCACATGAACTACCTATCTGATATATGAACAAATGTTATTCACATTGCGTTTATATGTTTTCATTCATGTTGCTCGCAGGCTGGACGACTTCTCATACGCTTGGGTGACAGTGATATAGAATACGACACCAACTTCCGATTGTACCTGACAACTAAACTCGCCAACCCGCACTATATGCCTGAGATATGCATCCAAGTAACGCTTGTCAACTTTACCGTCACTCTGTCTGGATTGGAAGATCAGCTCTTGGCGTTAGTGTCTTACCGTAATCATTAATTTTGATTGATTTTAGTTGAATAAAAATGCAGTGAGGTATTGAATTTACCTGAATTTAGCATCCTGAATGACCTAGGAAGCTGATTCAAGTATATGTAATCGCATCTAGATTTAGGATCATTACTAGCTGAATGCGATTACACCTTCCTGAATCAGCTTCCCAGGTCATTCAGGATGCTGAATTCAGGACAATGTAATACCCTCCTGAATGAGCCTCCTTCCTTTCCTCTCACCTGACCTTTCGACAACCAGAGACGTTGTGAGACTGGAGCGGCCAGACTTAGAGTTGCTGCGCACAGAACTGATCGTACGCATCAACGCAGACAAGGCAACCCTACTCGAGATAGAGGACAAGATCCTGAAGCTGCTCTACGCCTCCTCGGGGAACATCCTGGATGACGAAGAGCTTATAGAAACACTCAACGAAAGTAAGGTGAGTGCTAGTTCGGTTACATTAATTATATTATACCAACATTAGATCGAGTAGGAGGAGGGGTACAAATAAGATCTTAGTGCCCGAGCTTGTCTCGTCGACTTGTGGTCCGATTGGTGTTTAACTAGCACATGACGATTTTAAGTATTCATGATTCATCATGTTCCTAGCGTTATTCCAGGATATGCCTTAAAGTAGCACGGGGTCCACTTTGACACCTAATCCCAAGAGTTGGCATAGGCACTAGTTTAACGAAAGTGACTGCCATCTGTCCTTCCAACCCAGAGGGAAAACTAGACCTTATTGGGATTAGACCGGTGTCCTCACGATGTTTTCCTTCACCGAAAAGCTTAACGGTAAATATTCCGTACATAAGTTCCGAAAAACTCATTGGTACAGTCGCCATCACATACATCGGAGCAAACAAGCACGTCACAAACATCGGAACACACCTCTATTTTCAAGGCATTAGGGTACATGTGCCGATATTTTTGAACACCTACCTATAGTGTATGTACATATGTATGTGATGGCGACTGTACGAGCTGGGATTCGAACCCACGACCGCCGCTAGACAGCCGCATGCCTGAACCACTAGGCTACCGTAGCTATTTATGATTAAGATTAAGAAAACAAAAGCTCATAAATTGGGTATCCAGAGGTAACAGATTTATAAATGGATTAACAGGAAACTTCGGAAATCATAAATGCCAGACTGGAAGAAACCGAAGCCACTGAGATTAGCATTTCGGCTGCTAGAGAGAAGTATAGACCTGTGGCAACCCGAGGAGCGGTTTTATATTTTGCCGTGGCGCAGCTGGCTGACATCGACCCTATGTATCAATTCTCCTTAAAGTATTTTAATCAGGTAAGAATATTCAAGAGTCTTTACTAAACCGTGGGAAAATGCCTATGTGAAGGTACATACTGTTATGTGCACGGCTTACAAACGTGATCCACTTGGGCCAATCAACTATTTTTTGTTGCTCCTCAGTCACACTTTAACCCTTTACCAGTCGCAGGGATATATTCTTCCCACATCTTATATCGGTTCAGTAGTCAGTTCATGATTTCTAGATGTTTACCAAATAATGCCACATGCCAACTATACTCGTATACGAGGTACTTAATAATATCGCCAATAAATAACACTGAAATTTTATCAAAATCCCGGAAACCGAGATTTCAAAAAAAAAATTATCTCCGGAAGTCCGTGATATATGCAATCGGATTTGTTTGTGGTAGTAGTCCATTATTATGGCTACGTTTTTAAGCCAAAATAAATTGCGAATACTAAAAACATTAATCCTTTGAGTATTAAGCCCACTGGAGATGTCATAACGTAAACTCTATGAACAAAATTTTTCGCCACTTTTAGCGGGGGGTGAGGTAAACACGTACAGCACACCACCAAAAAATGAATAAATCAACAGACACAATTGTAGCTGTTGAGATAAACGCACATTACAAAAAAATTAAACACATCAAAAATTACACGCACACAGACAGACTTTTCACGTAACCGTGCTGCTTACATACGAACAAGTTAGTGATGGGACACAAATGACAGATCTGAAGAATGAGTCAAATCAGTTTGATGAATGAACTGAATTATCTTATACTATTTATTATAAAATTGTAAAAGTGAAAATTCTGTACATTGAAGATACTACCCAAAAAAATGTTTATTTGTATGTATGTCTGTGTGTATTTATGTGCCCTTGTGGCCCTCTCGCACAATTAAACTGTGGAATGAACTGTCGCCCGCGGTTTTTCAGGGCTGATACCGAGGTAAAGATAAAAATGTAGATTTGAGAGGTATTTGCAAGAACCTATTTAAGTATGTATATGAAATTATATTATAATAAGGTTCATCTTTCAATGGGCCTTATAAGAAGGCTCAAAGTCAACCAAAGAGCAATGGAGAGGGCTATGTTGGGAGTTTCTCTGCGTGATCGCATCAGAAATGAGGCTATCCGCCGCAGAACCAAGGTAACCGATATAGCCCTCCGAATCGCTAAACTAAAGTGGCAGTGAGCGGGGCACATTGCACGTAGAACTGATAGCCGTTGGGGCGGAAAGGTTCGCGAGTGGTGACCACGTACCGGAAGGCGCGGCGTTGGTAGGCCTCCTACAAGGTGGACTGATGACCTGGTAAAGGAGTGGTTTTTATTGTTTTTTAGACGGTCATCATTTGACGTTGGTGGACGTCGGTGGCGTCCGTGGTATGACGTGGTATGGATCACTTCGCCAGCTGGCGTTCAATAGGTTAATCGTGTTGATGAGTGAGAATTAAGAGCCTTAAAATTTTGTTACTGAGAAACCTCCATAAGCAATTCAATTATCCAGTAGATGGTTGCGTTTATCGCGCAATTAATAAATTACAAGTACAAGGCATATATCATAATACGCTCGGTCGTACACAATTATGAGTAAGAAAGTGTCAGATGCTTTTGCACCAAACAAGGACATAGTCGCAAAGAAGGTATTGCACCTTCAATCAATGTCTTTCTGTTAGTATTATTTTTGTAGCTTTCCGAAGTAAAGTGCTCCGAACAGATAACACTTGTACGTGTAGATTTCCAATAATAATTTTCGTTATAAAAACATTTTCTCCATTTCTCCTTTATATAGGGATCTTTTGGCAATCTAAAAGGACATTAAATAAATTATATAAATAATAGTATATAATTAACACATACATTCATGAGAGACTAATAGTTTATTACGTTAAATAATACAATATATATATAATAATATCATAAAAAAGAAGAGGAATCTAATGTTCTATGGTGGGTTTTGCACAGCCGTCTTCGCATCCAAATCTTCCTATTCTTCTTCTCGTTCCTCTAAATCTCATAGTCCCGCACTAAATGTAATCGTTTTACCTAGATGTTTTTTTTGCCAACAATCCTTTTCTTTTTAAGACTAAATTTCAACATCGCATGTCCAGAGAAAATTAATTTATCTAATTCATCTTACAAGATTTAAATGTAACATACATCTATACCTACTCTTTAATTCAATATGTAATAAAAAAACTGACTATTAAAAAAACTGCAGTGATTGAATGAATGAATGGTTCATTCAAATATTGAGTCGCTTTTCTTACCTTTATCGCATCACTAAAGACAGATTCGACCCCGTACCATTGTATCATGTTTACATTTTCTGTCGTTTACGTATCGCAAACGGTATTTTCTTTAAATGGAGATTGTACTTCAATACACATTTAATAGTTTGTAAAAATACTTACCTATGATAGGAAACGCGAACTTGTTGCGAATTTGAGCAGTCAGATCGCCTTTTACATGATAATACTGCACAATTCACCATTTTTGAGAGAAACGTCACGCGACACGAATGGATACAAAATGGCGATGAAGCGACTTTAAGTAGTTTTATATAACGTGGTTGACCAGTTGACCAATGTACTTTGCCGGAGGGGGTCGCCTGTGTATGACATCTCCAGTGGGCTTAATACTCAAAGCATTAATCACAAAAAAAAATACGATTTTGACATTTTGGCGATTATCTTGAAACTGAGAAGCCCTAGCCTGGCCACAAATGGTTTATAATTTAGCCTTACAGTAAGCCTTTTCATCACAGTGCAAAATCAAGATTTATATAAGTTGGTTTCTTTAAAAAAAAAGATTAAGATTATCTTAAGATTCTGGGACTTAAAGTTTAGATTGCATTCCTTTCAAAACTATGATAGTGAGCGACGCGGGAGTTTTTGTCCTTTATTTGTGACATCTTTCTCTATTCGATCATCCAATAAAGTAAAACTGTCTCAAAATGAGGTTCCAGGGAACACTGTGCGCGGTCGAGACTCGCAAGTTGCGAGTCTCGACCGCGAGTCGCAACGCACTGTGGTTAGTTGCGATCACGCGCAATGAACAGATAAAACGCTGGTCGCAGGTCGCTTAAGACCAAAGTCGTGGCCAGGGGGTTAGGGGCCTGGTAAAGGGTTAAGAGGAATGCCTATCTGCGACTTTCCCATACAAACGCTTTCGACTGTTTCCTCCCTGGTTTTTGAACCTAGAGCAGTGATTTTTTCAAATAAGATCAATATCATCAATATCTATGCCGCTATGTTTCGATTTTTTAGATCATTTTATTTTAAAGAAACTTACAGCGCCTCAAAAATCGCAAAAACGGCTTAATTGAAATGGCTGCAAAAAAAGGCACAGTATACAAATATAACAACAAATATCCGAAAAATCAAAACATAGCGGCGTAAATTATTTCTTCCTCTTGCAGTTTCCAAAATTTTATGATGCTTGGTTGCGTTTTGGAGGAGGAAATAGTCGAGAGCAAAACCTAGATTTTTGAGTTTTTTGCGTGAAAATTTTAGTTCGAGCTGCAGTTGTCCTTATCGCATAGACAGCTCCCGCCGCCCACAACAGCGCGACAGAAACATTGCGTCAAAAATTTAACATTTCAAAAGTTGCTCAGCTAGGAATTGCTCTTAACTATATATTAAAAAAAAATACCTCATTGGATGCCCTGTAGAAGTCTCCTTTCACGTTTCTACTGGGGCATTCATGAGATAAGATCTCAATATTTAAGACACTTCAATGTATGTTAATGCTGAAGATAAATGAGACTGTAATTTTTGATTCCACAGTCAAACTGAAAAATTTAGTTTTGTGGAGCAATGTATCAACGTATTTATGTAACTTTTTGTTGTTAATAAATAAATAAATAATAAAAAAATATGATTTTATGGGGTTTAAATCCACTAAACGCGTTATTGTTATATTGGTAGGTAAGCCCATTGCATGGTGGGGCATCTTCTTAGCATGATATGCTAAGGAGATGCCCATCAGCGGCTGGCTTACCGGGACAGAATAACAACAAGAAAAAGTTGATTGATCCACTTACAAAATACATATACATTTAACTAACCTCGCATAAATGTAGGTTTTTAATCAAGTAATCGAGAGGAGTGAAAAAAGTGACGTCCTAGAAAAGCGGCTAGAAATACTTTACCGCGAGATCACCGTGAATGTATACCAGAACATCTCTCGCGGTCTGTTCGAGAGGCACAAACTTGTGTTCAGTTTCCTGCTTAACATGGCTATATTCCTTAATGCTGGGATGATTCGTCAAGATCAGTGGAACTTCATACTTAGAGGAGCTGCAGGTACTTCGGTGGTGAGTGTTGTTTTTGACGAGCCTAGCTAGTTGGTAGTGATTACCCTGCATACGAAAGTATATGTATTGTCGTCCAGTAGGTAACCATAATATAAGCTTTGCTTAGTTTGGGACTTGGTTGATTTGGGTATTAAGATAAAAACATGTAGACTTTGATGTAGTTAATTGAACGAGCGAGCGGAGCAAGCGAAGCGAAAGAAGTTCTCTGTTTTAGCTTGGACCAAAATTATTTCTTATATCCGTCTGCTCTATGGTGTCCATTGTGTCCATATGCTACGGTGTCTATTGTATTTAAGAGTGTCCATATTAGGCTACAGTTACAATATACAACTAGTATCGAACGATTAACCACCGTAAGCGTGAATCACACTTTATAGTAAACTAGCTTCCGCCCGCAACTTCTTCTGCGCGGACCCGGGATAAAAACTACCTATCCTATATTTTAATCCAGGCTATAAACTATCTTCGTTCTAAATTGAATTGTGTAAACACATGAAATTTGTACCTATTTATTTATTGATTTGTATTATTTATTTTTACCTATTTAACATACATGTTAAATAGGTACCTACATTATGAATTATTTAGGGGGCAAATGTGGCTCCAAATGGTTCGTGTAATATAAGTATACAACACATGGCCGCGGCCTCGCCAGTTCTTGCCTTGAACTTGACTTGACATGGTGCTGAATGTTCTCTTATATAATTTTTCTCCTTCAGGTTCCTCCAAAGAAACCATTAATTGATTCAGTCACTGAACAAATATGGCTGCAAGCTAATCACTTGAATGAAATGGACCCGACTTTCGAGGGACTCGTAAATGACTGTCTCAAGAAGATCCCTATCAAAATAGGCTCCTTTGAAGTGGTAAAATACTTTGTGCTATCTGGAATTGTGTTGTGTATTTAGGACTTTATAAAAAGTCAGTTTAGTCACAGTAAATTTAAGTATTAAAGTTACCAGCGCATCTAGCATGATAGGTTTTAATTGCCATGGTTTACGTGACGTTTCGTACATTTGGGCCCTTAAACGTGACTAACTACGTGACCATAAAACCTAGCGTGCAGTTGTTACACACGACGGTCATATCCTGAAGTAGTTTAGTTTAAATTTATAGTAAACATTATGATTTATGATGGTTAAATTGAACGACTAGAATAAATTAAACACATCTTACAGTGAAATCTTTTATATTACAGGACATCCATGTCGACAGAAACAATAAGCTCTCCCCAAAAAAGAATTGGAATGAAATACTGGAACCTTTTGAGAAGCTGATGATTATTAAATGTCTCAAAGAAGAAAAACTAGTGTTCGCGATTGCTCAGTATGTCAGCACCAGCCTCGGCCAAGTTTTCATAGAGAGTCCCACTGTGCAACTTGCTACTCTGTAAGTATACACTGATGCACTTATTTAATAACGGTATTGAGAACCCTTCCCTAATAATACAGATAATGGGGGATTTGTCTCGCAAAAGTTATAGAGGAAAATGTTTTGATTTATAAGTACCTAATATTGCTGGTCGGGTATGAGGCGAGGCTTAGAGTATAGATCTGCACAGAAGAGCTATGGTAATAATAAAAGGTACCACGATCGAGCGAGATGGTACCTAGTATACAAATTTCAATAAGTGTGACAGAAAGGGACATAGGATACATCATTTGTTGTCCTTCTCCAATCCGTGTCGTAGTTCCACCTTTTTTATTTGGCGCAACTGATTTAGTATGGTTGCGGCAAATAAACCATTACCCGCCCAAATTAAGTAGGTTGTTTATGGTAATCCAACAGCATAGGTATGAGGTCAAGAAGCTTATATAATAGACCTGGAGGTTGCTTTTCGAACATTCGTTGAATCATACAAAAATTACCAAGTTTTCTCTTGACAGCTAGGTAATATCAATAAAACTAGAAATCAAGTTTTAACATTTATTTGTCATTTTAAAATCTTTCTTGTAGGTAGGTACTTACATTAAATTCACGTTTAACGCATTCACTGCCACCCACTTTTTCTTGCCATTCGCCAGGTGCCGCACTTTGCTGGGTGCCTCAAACGCATATGTGAGTTCAACGGATTATTACCCAGTGCCTCCGCCGCAGATATGAGTTCATACTAACTTGACAGTGGTGTGTTCGCATTGGTACTAGATAATTATTTTAACTCTAGGAAACATTAACTAAAGTTTGTATTGATAACAAAACCTCTTTGTTCAAGTGCGTACCTATAGTCTTTTCATCAGCATTATATTTTACTTACTTATAATTTCTACTACCATTTATAATATCTTCTGATCCAACCAGTAACATTTTAGACGTAAGAGGAACATTTCAAAATCTACAACTCACATATGCGTCGAAGGCACTGGGTGAAAGTCACTTAATACTATGAACGCGTCTGTGCGTCGAAGGCACTGCGTGAAAGTCACGGTGACGCATATATGCGGCGGTGGCAGTGAATGCGTTAAAGCATTTACAAGTGATGAATATTTCTACTATATTTTATACGACTTAATAATATATATAAGATATAACATTTGAAATCTAACACTTAATAGTCGAATCCATAGAACAGAATAATCTGGCATGGTACCAGCTACAACAGGTAATTCACGAGTGTCCAACTTAAGTAGGTAATAGGCATACCATAACTATTTTGATATCCATTCGATAATTCGATTAATTCCCGTCAGACTCTAGTCTGCTACCTTAGTATTTGCCACTCGCTAGAGGTGAAACGCGGTGCCAGCAAAATTGATGACATTATTACTCGGGAGAAAAGCCTCTAAGAGATTGACTCCCGGCAGTTTCAGGGTTCAAGTGGCATGCCTTAACAACTACCTAACAACGTATTAAAAGATGGCGTTGCAGCGTTGGTTTCCGAAAGTAATTTTCCGTATGGCAAGACGCTAATCTTAACCCTTAGGTGCATTGCATAGGTATCAATCAATTCGATCACTTTGCTTATGGTACCTATGTCTCTTGTACATAATTAATTCCACGTCACATTTGAGACTCAAGTGTTTAGTTTGATAGTCTATAATTGACATTCATTTGATTACTATGTAGGTACTTGTGTCACTTCAGAAGCATAATTTTTGATACTGTTAAATAGCATCTTAACTATATCTTTCTTAGTACAACTGAACATCTGCAAGCTATCTAGATAGGTATAGCATGGGTGTGTACAATTCTTTGAGCTACGAGGGGCGTTCAATAAGTTCTTGGTATCGGCATTAAATACAGAAATTATTCGTATCGTATAATTTTTAGTAGTTTATGTGACTGTACATAATGAAGGGGATTAAACACGAGTGTGGGTTTATGATACGAGCCGAAGGCGAGTTTCATAATAACATCACACGAGTGTTTTAATGCCTAATTAATAATTATGCACAGTTACATACACTACTTTATCTATCCACATAATATAAGCCTCCATGATGCATTCAGGAGCCGCTAATTATGAATTATGACCGTCTTCGCGGCGTTGTTTTCTAGCAGCTGTCATAGTTTATTTTTTTAATTCAGAGACAAACTAGAGTCGGATCCAACTAATCCAACTCTCATATCGTTCGATATCTTACTTACGTGAGACATTTGTCAAATTTGTATGCAAATTGACAATTCATTTCGAACTAAACGTCATCTCGACAGATATTAGAATAAAATAAAATAAATAAAATAAAATTAGTTTAATTCAGACAACCACGGGTCCATACATGTTAAAATTATTATCTAGGTTTACCTACTTAATTACTAGTCTTAGTTATTTCAAAATAAAAGAACCAGGACACTCACGTGTACGTAGAATAGAGTTTAAATCAAATTCTTTGTTTTTCAGAGACGTTCGAAATTTGAATGAAATAATATTATTGAAATCGATGTTATTAAGTTATTATTTAGCAATAATAACATTTTGAAAGATAAGAAATGTGTTCTAACAAAACTGTCTATTTTTATGGTGGTCATACATAATGTGCGGTTCTTGAACGCATCATGGAGGGTTTATGATATTTGGATAGATATAATTATTAAATATACTCTTTCTTGTTTTACGTGCATATATAATATAATTAAATCAATTTAATTTTGCACCATTAAAATAATTAAACTTTTGTTCGACGACATAAGGCTCATTTTTTAAATCAAAGTAATTGCACAGATTTAATTGGGGAATATTTAATAACAAAGAAAGTAAAAGTAAAAGAGTTGGTCTAGGTGACAGGGTAGATACTTAATTGTATAGAATTTACGTCCCTGCATAGCACCCCTGGTAATCCTTGAATTACGCTATACGATTATCTTGTAACACTCTTCCGTGGTATTTACATACATATATTTTTCATTTATATTGACCCGATTTCTAGAAATAAAAAAAAATATACGGATGGCCAATAAAACCCACCTGTTAAGGGAGCTGTGGTTTAAAAATATGATTAATTAGATTTTTTTTTTAATTTCCAGGCTTCTAAATAGACGAATATCTCACTTTAAAATCAATATTCTGGATTACCGCACCAGAATCTTACCAAATCCAACCTATAAATCCAAAATAAAATCCTCCAATATTATACTGACATCAGAATATTTGCTGCCCCATCTTCTTTGTTTCTTTGATTCTATTAAATATTTTTTTTTTTCTTATTTAGTGTATTCATGAATAGTGATACAGTATGAAAAATAATCAGACATTATTATCATGAGACGTGATCATGTCGATACCGAGAACTTATTGAATGCCCCTCGTAAGCATTGTGCTACGTGAACATATCATGAATCTATATAACACATTGACTATTCACCCTTTGAACGCCAAAGCTGTAGTGGAACCTCGTACCCACGGCGTTAAGAACGACAATAAGAATAGGCATACGTTGTAAATGAAATAAAAATTCAGGATTCTAATTTTATACACAACTAAGTTACAAGGGGGTCGATAATGTTCTGAATACCTTCAGAAAAGAATGGTTCCTACAGCTGTGCCTTTGTCTTTTATTTTCGCTCAACTTGTCGAGGCACCACCGTGCTTTCAAGTTTAGGTTCATTGTCGATCACTTGTAGCAAAGACGATGGCGTGTACCTAAGTGTCGGTTTTTCACGTGATGAATGGCGTTCAAAGGGTTAATTGAGGCGTACTGTAAACGCCTAAGTTTAATAAATTACATAAGACCTAATACAATTTTATGTAGGTAGTTATATATTAAGCGAGAAATCATTTCATAGCGGATTGATCCGCTTCGGTTACTTAATAGCGTCCCATTTAGATTCGAAGAATAGTGGTCGCAATTTAACAACAATTATTTTAAGCATTATGCCGAATAGTTTCAGTCTTGAGAGTTCAGTCCGCACTTACTAACATATTTACATCAGTTCTAATTTTATTTTACTTAAGTATACCTACCCAAATCGTAAATCCTCTCAATCAATAGGTACGTGTTCAGAAACCCATAAGTTAATGACAAACCTCACAACAATCGGTCTTGTTATGACAAATCAAGTAAAATGTTATATCTAAGTAGGTCAATCAACTTTTTAGTGTCCTCCCCGTTTCTACTATTTGCTGTTTAAAAGGTGATTACAAGAAAAGACGGTAGCTGCTGTTGGTAATTGTTGCCGCATTCCTTATCCAATTAATTATAGCGTATAACTCCAACACAACTGTATTAAAAATATTAATTTGACCTCAATTTCACCGGTTGTCCAGCGGACATAAATTTGTATGAATATTGTGATTTGTCACCTGGTATAAATGTTCAAATACACTGTTTATCTGGCTATAAGAACTTAACGTAGAACGTAGGTATTGGCCATTTCATGTGAAGGTGATGGATGGCCTTGGCACTTTGATGATGTACACTTTTCCAATTCTGTTGAGGTTTATACAAAGAACATTCGGATTATCCCTCAAAAGGAAATGGAAGAGCTACATTACCTAATGCTGACACGTGATAGAGGATTTAACATATGGGTGTTGGTACAGTCGCCATCACATACATCGGAGCAAACAAGCAGCTCACAAACATCGGAACACACCTTTATTTTCAAGGCATTAGGGTGCATGTGCCGATACTTTTGAACACCCATAGTGTACCTATGTATGTGATGGCGACTGTGCGGTACGGTGATATAATATGCAACTGTACCTACATAATTTGGCATTAATATACTCGTGTAAAGAAAATTACACTCGTGTTGCGCCTGTGATGCCTATCATTATGTAAGTAGCAGTAGTATCTATAACGAGATACCTTAGTAAGTAATAAAACAAATCCTGACAGTAATTTAATTGACTGCACTGCGCAAGAAAAACACAGACTGAAAACTCGACATCCTAAATGTAAATATTTTATGTTATCTCCTCGAGGACTAATAAACATGAATAGTGTCATACAGCCATAGTAGTCATACTACAATCCCTGTTCCCGTTGAACGACAAATTGCTATGGACGGACGAAGCCCAATACTTATCGCACCAAAACATTTACCTCATTACATCGACAAGTAATTTATAATTTACTTTAAAAACAAAGTTATGAATGGATTCACGAGATAGATACTGAATGTGTTTTTTTTTATTTGTTCCTTTACTTATACGTTTTTTTCTTCTTAATTGTTTTCCCTCGTGGATCCCATCATCCAACTGGATTTTTGGTGGCACCGATCTGCGTTTCTGTGACGATGCATAGTGCAGAGTCTTCGTTGTACCCACCTGACGAAGCCTACGTTGCGGATTGAAATTTGACGATTCGGTTCTTTTACATTTTTATGTATTAAATCAATCATTTTTTTCATCTGGAAGCATGTGCTTTCGTAAAAAAAAGAATTGTATGAATCGGTTCATAAATGACGGAGTTCCTTCTGATTCTGAGGCAACAAAATTGAGAAGCTCCTCCTTTTATGAAGTCAGTTAAAATCTAAGGAAACCCTAAAAATATTAATCTAGATTTTGGGATCAAACCTTGCAGAAGCCAACCGGCTTATTAATGAATTATGTAGGTCTTAACATAATTATGTAGGTACTTATCTATTTAACTTAAAGAGGCTTTTGTCATTTCTCATGTGTTCTTAAATTTACATTAGTTACATGATGAAATGAGGTTCCTCAAATGAGGTCAAGTACCTAGGAGTTACCTTTGACCAAAGGCTAACTTGGAACGCTCATTTGAATAACACAATACAAAAGGCAAAAATGGCCATGTGGACTTGCTGTCGAATGGCAGGAGCAAGATGGGGCATAAGACCCAAAATTGCTTTGTGGCTTTACACAGCCGTAGTGAGGCCGATAATCACATACGCCTCTGCAGTCTGGTGTAACAAAGTCCACCAAAAGACAGCCATCACAAAGTTAAGCAGTCTTCAGCGTACAGCTTGCTTAACAGCAACAGGAGCTTTATGCTCAACACCGGGGGCAGCCTTGGATGCACTGCTCGATCTAACGCCACTCCACCTGCAAGTGCAAAAGGAGGCGAAGCAGTGCATCTACAGGATATGCACACTAACAAGGCCAAAATGGCGCTCTCAACCGCTAAGCAAACTTGAGGCCCTTGTTTTTGATAACAAAAACCTAAGCATGCCCACTGACGACACATACGTGGAATGCAAATTCACTAGACTGTATACAGTGGAAATACCTCCGAGAGACAAATGGACAAATGACCAAATGGACTTCAAGGAGGGAAGCCACATTTGGTATACAGATGGATCAAAAAAAGGTGATGATGTTGGATGTGGTATCTACGGTGAGAGGCCAAAGTTCAAAGCTAGCGTCAGCATGGGGAAGGAGGTCTCAATCTTTCAGGCTGAACTCTTCGCATTAAATAAATGCGTGGAGATAAATCTTGAAAGAAACCTAAGGAACCAACATATCTACATCAACTCGGACAGCCAAGCTGCTCTGCTGGCACTAGAATCACTAGAGTCCTACTCTAAACTAGTCCAGAATTGTAAAAATAATCTAAACACCCTGGCGAACTCCAACAAAGTCATACTTAGATGGGTACCAGGGCACTCCGACATTGTAGGAAACGAAAGAGCAGATGAACTTCAAGGCAGGGCGCAGACACGGCCTTAGTCGGCCCGGAACCGTTCTGTGGCATCACAAAACGGAAAGCATATTCTCTGCTAAACAACGCGGAAAAATCAGAGGCAATCAAGCTGTGGAAGTTCACCAAAGGACAAAAACAAGCTAAAGCCCTGATCGAAGGGTTCAATAGTAAGCTGTCTAAAGAGTTATTACAATTCAAAAGGCACAAAACCTGCGCAGTGACAAGAATCCTGACAGGACATTGCAAATTGAACAAACACCTGTTTCAAATGGGTATGAAGCAGGACACAACTTGCAGGTTCTGCCAGGAGACAGAGGAGACTGCAATGCACATTCTCTGCTCCTGCGGACCACTCATGCATAAAAGAAGTACCTACCTAGGGCGGCACATAATGCACCCACAAGAAGTACAACATATCACCGCCCAAAGAATCTGGAATTTCCTGGAGGCAACGGGACTTAACGGTGAACTCTAAAACAAGGGCTGCCACAATAGATCACTTGCTGGTCGAAGCGGCATATTAAGGCCCACAAAAAAATAATAAATAATAAAATACATGATGAAATGACACAATGAAAAATTCTATATCTTAGACTATTTCATTTAAAGATCAACAAAATCATAATATGTCTTAAATAGTTCTTAACATTATCACCACCGACATAACACTTCTGTAAGTTGTACTTAATTGTTTATTTCATCCCTGTAACTACAACTAACAATAAATATACTTAGTAGTTCTCTGTAGGTCGATTAGTTAAAAAAAATGCAATAGCGTTATTTTAACTCACTCCTATTATAATGTTTGTTTTTTTGAGTTTCCCTTGTGAAAGCTTGGCCTTCACAAACTCGAAATGATTAGGTATTATTTGTTAAAGACAACCCGAAAAAAATAAAGTTACTGGTCCGGTATATATATTATTTTCAAAAATAAAGAGAAATAGGCGTTTGATTAATTTTATTTACCCTGAACGATACGAAGTTATACGTCGTTTCGATAGAGAGCTATAATTATGTTAATGTTAGTGCCAAGCAAAATATAAGTACGTGAAAACATAGTTATACAATATTAAATGCATTAGACGAACAACAGTCCAGTTATCACACTTAACACATCGACATAAAGGCGGTTCTCAAACATCAAACTTGGGTGTATCAGCAAAATTCACACATTTACAATAAGATTATACACCTAGGCGGAGCGACGGGATAAAATTTATTATATAAATTACATTTCACAGACATTACACCTGTTTATTATTAGTATCGGCACAGATCAAAGAATACTGTATCGGGGACCGTTAATGGTTTAAAATAATATTTTACCGGTAAAAAAAATAATTCTGGTTTATGCTAACCAGTATTTTAAAGTCATATCGGTGTGACAAATTATAATTTATACCTACCTGTAATTGACAACATTTCATTTTTCTGACTCCTTAATTTAGTTGAGGCATTTAATAGTATTTGAAAAGTTAGTAGACACGTATTTTTTATTTTCATTTAATTTTAAGTTAAACCCCCTAAATTTGGTAGTTTTAAACTACCACGTTCGAAAAGGGCCTAAGTATGTTTATAGGATGAATAAAATTAGCACTGTGGTCTATTTATTGAATTAAAAAGTAAAAAGTATGCTGCTGTATCTGTGACAGGAACATTTGACATTTTGAGTTTTGACGGTTCCTTGCTGACGGTTTTCGTTTGAAATAGAATCTTGCAAATCATTAATCGCAAATAAACGTGTTTTGGAGAGTAACGAGAAAACGAAAATGTATCGTCAAAATCCATTGATTTCGTGTTTTGTGCTAAGTTGCAGGCACACGGCACTGATGTCGCTTGAAATCCAATGTTCCGAAAGGTTTACTATACATATGTGAAGATAACCCAAACTGATAATAGCATTTTAGATCATTAATCTTCAAACTCGTTGGCTGAAAAACATTGAACTGTTTAATCATCATCATATCAGCCGAAAGACGTCCACTGCTGGACATATTGAACTGTTTAATACAATAAAATTGTAAATATTCTTTTAAGCGTTGTTTAATTTTTTCCAGGCCCTACATGACAATAAATGTGTTTTATTTTATAAGTATTTATATCTACCTAGTCACGTCAAGTCCACTTTGTTCCGACTTTTGCCTCCTGCTTGCTCTGGACCAGCCTTTATTTTAATCATAATATATGTAACTAGCAAGTACTAGAGGCCCTAGCACACTAGGTTTTATCATCACGTAAAACGTGACATAAAACCTAGTGTGCTAGGGCCTTAGATCAAGGTATAAACAGTAAAAGTTAATCCTTTCGACGCATTTCACAAGCAAAGATGACAAAAACGGCGCCGTGGGCACGATAACCCGCAACACCTTTAGGCGTTCTTGCCGTTAAAAAGGTTAATAGCGTAAAATAATAATGCATGTATTACACCTGATGCTGGACAGCGTTTTATTTTACAGTATTTAATTGTATTACAATATCACCTACAGTATTGTTGCACTACTAGATATTTTGTCAAAAATAAGCAGGTATATGTCTTCCAACACATCTCTGACTTCCAGTGATAATTTCTGCTCTGCATACCCTTTGAAGTGCTTCAGTGAGTTAATATATCTTGAGCTAAGACAAATTTATCTTTTAAAACAGCCTCAGACAACTTAAGCCGAGTCCAATAACACCGTATTGATGTGACTGGTGAGTTAGCTTCCACACATAAACTGCATTAACATTATTCTATCCACCGTTGGCAGATTGCAAGAATTAGCTATAACGTAGCCATCGGTGACTTACATTATTAATTATTTTCAAAGTTTTATCAAAATTACATATTACCGTTACTGACTTAACTTGACAAGAATTAGTCAAATAACTGTCACACTGTCAATGTCACACCCAAAGAGAATATAACCACTACACCAATAGTTGTTTATTACAGGGCACATTAAACAAAGCCATGGAATGTCCGCGTTCAGCCTTTAAATGGCTTTTTCAAAGTAATTTCCACTTTTCTCAAGAACTAGCGAAGATAAAAATCTGTTATTTTTTTTTATTACCAAGCTATCCCAAATCTCTAAATGGTTTTTTGTTTGAGCCGCTATGAAAAAATGAAATGTTGTTAATTGAAATATAGGTAGGTAGTTATCTGAACCTGAAATTATTTGGATGGTATTCAAATCAGAGGGCCTACCGCGAACGGCATTCGAAGTTTTCCCTCTCTGTCGCACTTAGGTACGAACTCTTAAGTATGACAGAGAGGGGAAACTTCGAATGCCTTTCGCGGTAGGCCCTCAGGTCAACAAAGTCACCAATGTAATCGAGTGGAAGCCTATTGGCGCATACGGCAGAGTACGGCATTGTGCTAAGTAAGGTTAACAAAGCCGTATATGTGTTTGGAGCTTATGGATGTGTTTAATCCTCATTCTTCTCCAAACATCTCGAATATGGGAAATCAGGTTTGTTTTACCTTTTTGAAGTAAAAACAAACATGGCCAATAATATTGACATCTCTTAGTCAGTAAAAAATAAATCCACAGTTGACACAATACGTCTGTCAGTTTTTGTAAACTTTGCAAAGATCGTTTATTTTCTATTTTCTTAATGTTCTTAGTGTTGTATCCATATGTGGCCGACTCAACATTTATAATTTCTTATGCTGAAGAACTTAGGTACTGCAGGTTTGAGTTCAATTCTTGTTTATTTATTTTACATTGTCATTTCAAGTCAAAACAGTAGTTACGTCACGTGACGTCACGCAGCCAAAGTCACGTGGTCAGCGCACAGTAGTACTTTTTCGATAAAAAATTAAAAACGAAGACCTTATTGCAAATCTCCAGCATGAGACGAATCGAATGACATATCATTTATCAAAATTGGACCATAACTGTAGATCTGATAGCATGTACAAAAATCGGCCTCACGTAATATATACTACTCAAAAGAAAATAAGGGCCACTTACATATTTCTATTTTTGAGTAAATTTTTAGATGTAAACTAATTAATAAGTGACTAATTAATGATGTCCGGCCTCCTTCAGTATCCAACCTCTTTAATGCTGGTGTTTAAGTCTTACAGCTGGCCAGAAATTGAAGCAAATAAAACAAAACGATTTTCAGGTCAAATTCCTTTCAGATGGAATCACAATTTTATTCTGTTAAAAAACAATTTCCGTCCATCTTTTGTTTCTATTAACGTCTTTTGTTAATAATGCCACGTCAACGAAGGCATATGGATACCATTACTGCCACTAGAGCCGTTACATTGATTGCTGAAGGTCATTCACAGCGGTCTGTAGCTTTTTCGTTGGGTTTCTCTAGCCGAGCCATCCAAAATGTGTGGGATCGGTTCCAAGAGACTGGCAGTGTTGCAAGAAGGCCTGGATCGGGCAGGGTGCGAGCGACTACGGCACAAGAGGATCGCTACATCCGATTGAGTGCCCGTCGAGAGCGCTCTGTGACGGCACGTAAGTTACAAAATCGCCTACGGTTGACAACGGGGACTCGTGTTAGTGACCAAACGATACGTAATCGACTGCATGAAGACCAGCAAAGGTCCAGACGCCGAGTAGTACGAATTCTTTTATCTAGGGTTCAACGTGGAAATCGTTTAAGTTTTTGCCGCGAACATTCAGATTGGAGCATGAATCAATGGGGTATGGTGCTCTTCACAGATGAGTGTAAAGTGAAGCTTTGTAGTGATGATCGGCGGATTAGAGTATGGAGACGACAGGGTGAGAGATTGTCCGATGTCTGCATCAAGGAAATTGACCGCTTTGGAGGTCCTAGTGTGATGGTTTGGGCTGGGATTAGCTTACAAGGCAAAACTGAGCTGGTTTTCTTAAATCAAGGCACAGTAACTGCACAACGGTACATCGATGAAGTCATCAGGCCTCATGTGATTCCATTCTCACAGAGAGTGGGGCCAGGGTTCTGGTTAATGCATGACAATGCCCGCCCACACACAGCTCGGGCCACTCAGACAGTACTGGATGACTCCCATATTCGTGTCCTACCATGGCCAGCGTATAGTCCGGATTTAAATCCAATAGAGCATATGTGGGACCAATTAAAACGAAGGGTTAGGGAGCATGAGCAAGAGGTTCACAACCAGCAACAGCTTATGGATGCTCTGAAACGTGCGTGGGAAGAGATACCTGATGAAAACATCAGAAACTTAATCGAGAGTATGCATTCAAGGCTCCAGGAGTGTGAAAACAGGAGAGGAGGACACACCCGTTACTAAACCATAAAAAAAAACAGCTTGTGTCAGTTTTTGTTTTGTTTTGCAAAGAGTTTCTGTTTAGTTTTTGCTGTTGACAATGGACTAATTTCATGTTAATTGAAATAAGTGAAACAATTGACTACTCAATTAAATGGTTATTAGCATAAGTTAAAACAAAAGCCTTGTTACATGTTATTTTAATAAATATACATTACTGTTTACTATATTTTTCACGTAGCAATCAAAATACTTAGTGGCCCCTATTTTCTTTTGAGTAAATTAATAATTCGATAGCCCCGAATTTTATATTCTTTGCAATTAACGATTCTATTTTGAGAAGTCTCATGTACTCGTAATATATTACATGAGACTTTTCAAAATAGAGTTTTAAATACATAAGTTCTATATATTTTTGAAATCGCCTTTTCAAACTCCTCATTTTGATACCCCACTTGATGGGATAGGAAAAAAAATTTTTCTTCAGTTCACACATTATTGATCATTAATCCGCCATATTGTTTTTGTTGTGACGTCATATATCCTATGTCACCCGGGTTGACGTAAGGGTTCTAACAATACCCCACTCATCTAAATCGGTTAAGGCGTTCACTAGTTCTGGTGGATTAAAGAATAAGACATACACACATTAAACCTGAAAACATTACACTCCTTTTCGTTGGGCATGTAATAAAAAGTTAACCAAATTTCAGAGAACCACCCATATATGTATGTATATAAATACTAACGGAAATAGAATATCTGTTAACAAAATCCACATTATACATACTCTTGCATTATTTGATTATTTTTTTGCCTAAAGCGACATTAATCTAACTGGCAAATTAAAATGAGCAATTCAAAAATGTTCATTCCTGCATTTCACTCACCGTGTCATTCTGTAGCCATTAGGGGATTAAGTTTTATTTTACTTAACAGTTTGTCGAACGGTGGTTTAATTGCCTAATTGAACTAGGAAACTACTAAGTGGGCCATTCTACAGTTTGACATGCCTACACACATACATTTTCGAAAAAGTCATATTTGTCCATTTCCAACTTGCTGTCTGAATTAATGATACAATAGTAAAAATTCTCAGATACAATCATCAGCCTTTACCTATTAATCGGTAGGTACCTAGTCCGTTAGTGATGATTTAGGCTACGTTTGATGGATCCCAAGCATATTTTGTGTTCTTCTCACCAAGCTTCTCCAAGGCTTTCATATAATGATCAGGTATCTTGAAGTTAAGTGATATATTTTCTATGATGCGATCCGCGTGAGTTGATTTTGGAATGACGCTTATGCCTTGCTGAGTAGCCCAGGCTAACATGAGTTGTCCACTGCTGACGTTTAGTTTTTGAGCAATATTTGTTACCACAGGATCATTGAGAAGTGTGGCTGTGCCAGAGGAGGTGCCTCCAAGCGAACAGTATGCTTGTAGGACGATGCCAGTTCCCTGGCAATACTGTAATAGTTCCTTTTGCGGGAAATACGGATGGCACTCGACCTAAAAACATAAATTACTTAGTAACGTCAAACTGCCGAGTTTCAAAATTCACGTTTTTAGATTATACTCGCCCTCAACCCAAAAGAGGACCTAGGGCAATAAAAGCCCTTGAGCTCGCGTTATCAGTTTCCCTTTCGAGTTTAAGGCCTCATGCGTCTTTTGGGTTGAGGGCGAGTATAGGTATGTACATTCAATACGTTCATTCAAGATTGCAATGTGTGGAAGAAACATGCGAATGTTGATTATACGATGGATTATATCGTTGATTATATCGTATGATTTATATGTAACTGGATTAAGAACCCTTACATAAGTGCATTCAAAAACACAATGCTATCTGAGGTAGACCCGTTTCCCTTTGAAATATCTGTTCCTTTACAGTTTTCAGTGTGGATAAATGATAGGTAACTGCTAGGATATAATACCCAATGAGAATATTATAGTAGTTTATGTGACTGTACATAATAAAGGGCATTAAACACGAGTGTGGGTTTATGAAACGAGCCGAAGGCGAGTTTCATAATAACATCACACGAGTGTTTTAATGCCTAATTTGTCAAATTTGTATGCAAATTGACAATTCATTTCGAACTACGTCATCTTGACTGATATTAGAATAGAGGTTAAATCAAATTTCTTTGTTTTTCAGAGACGTTCGAAATTTGAATGAAATAATGTTATCGAAATCGATGTTATTATTTAGTAATAATAACATTTCCACAGATAAGAAATTTGTCCTAACAAAACAGTTTATTTTTATGATGGTCATAATGTGCGGTTCTTGAACGCATCATGGAGGGTTTATGATATTTGGATAGATAAAAGTGCATAAAATATATCTACAAATAAATTACGACATGATTTAAAAATATTTCTGGGGTGAAAGCTTTAAGTTGCTGAGGTAATAATTATTAGGTGTCGGATATTTGATTGCATGGTAAAACTTTAGCCCATCATATAATGAAATGAACTTCATATACCTATATTATTGAAATTAAAAACAACAAACAACAACATTACAACAAAAAGCAAAACAAGACTAGGTCATTTGCAAACACCACTGGCGCAAACGGGGGTGTTACTAGTTGAACATTTGTGTCTATATAATATGGCATCGCAGCTGCAGACTGAAGAACCAATTTGAGTGCAGTTTATTTTAATTTTATTGTATCAGGGGTGTTTTAATTTTTTAATTTATAATGTTAGTTTATTGAAAATATTTATGTATGGTTAAGTCACATATAAACATGTTATAAAAAAGGGCAACAGTGTTCATATAATTTACAAAATTACATAATGAAAAGGACATGGGACCGCATTTGTCTGTTTAACAAATTAGCTTAAAATAGTGAGTTGGTATATTTATTAGCAAAAAGCTTAAAACTAGTTACAGAAATGAGTTTAAACCAAAACTACATTATGAAATTTATGAATTCATGATTGAGTATGGGGTATGCAATCAAATGTTCGAGCCCTGCAAATCCTGCAAGGGCATAATTCTCTTATTGAAGAAGTAGTTTTACCTGATTTACAGCCGGGACCACCCCAAAATTTCGCACCTCCATCTCTTGAAGATGCCTGATGGTATAATTAGAGACGCCGATTGCGCTGACCAGCCCTTCGTTGTAGCATTCCACAAGAGCTTCCCAAGCTTCAGAACGCAATTTTATGTTCTGCGTGTCGGCTGAGGCCAAATTCGCCATTCCCGGAAAGTGAATCAAGTACAAGTCGATTGTTTCGAATCCTAAACAGTCGAGAGACTTGCGGCATGCTCCCTTAATAAGTTCTTTAGTGTGGGCATCTCTTGGGGCTGTAATTAAAATAAAAATATTAGTTGAAGCAAAGTGGCTGGTTCATACACCAACCATTGTTATAATAATATATCGCTGCCGCAATATTACAAGGTTGTATGTTACATGAACATCGAACGGAGATAATTAGCTTTGAAAATAAGTATAACTATATTTCGCTGGTTATAGATCTGGTAGATAAACGAATATCTCAATTGTAGAAACACAAATATACTTATGCCAGAAATACAAAAATACACCTTAATCATTCAATTATTTATTAAATATAAACAATTTGTTATTTACATAGAACTTTGGTCCCGTTAGGTAAACATTCTGTTGAGTAACATAGGACTTTGTTTGTCTCTAGCGTAGTACTTAGTACTAAAATTATTAATTGAAAGCGGAAAAATGCGGAATATATAGAGGGAGCAGGTGATTGGAGGCCGAGGCCACAGGGGAGCGGTATACAGGGTGTTAATTTAGATCTTTTCAATATAGTATTATGTTTAATGAGTTTCGTTTTGGCTTACTATTCGTTAAAAACAGTTTCGTAGTACTCCACATCTGCTCGTGGCATCCACCTGTACATTGATTTGATAGTATCTATTTTTGTCTTTCCTACAACGGGTTTTTTCAAAATCTTTGTAGTACCACTAATATTGCCGTTATTCTGCCTTCGGGTTCTTTGGGGTTTTAATTTTTTTTTTTATATATGTTTCCTCTGTGTGATACTGTTTGTAGCTCACTTCAAAAACCGATTGAGTATACGTACAGTACGTCATAATGAACTCCATTGCGAAAAACATTTTTTTTTGCTTGAAATAACTTGCTTTCTCAAACACGAATATTAATATTGTGAAGCAAAATTAAATGAAATGTCATAGTACCTGTTTTTTCTTATTTTCAAATAAAGAATAGGTGTCAGCATGCCACTATTAAATAACTATCAGTGGCGGAGCGCCCATACAAGCTGATTCCCACCGGCTTCCCTAAATTGTCATGCTATATATTACCTAACTCGTAAATCATCAAAAAACAGCCCTTTTATTTGGCTCCGGGTTGACCAGTGAAAATTCTTACGCGCCGCCACTGATAACTATATAAATGATACGATGCAGGCCACCTTTCTCTAATAAAGAGATCGAATCACACGTAAGTTATTATATGCTTATCCTGAGTGTTATAAGTAGGTATGATTAGTATCAGCGTAATTCGTCCCATTCGTTTTTCGTTCATTTCTTATGTCCGTCTCATTCTGTGTTCGTCACTCATTCTTTATTCGTCTCGATCGCTATACGTCCCTATCGTCTTAAGTCCAATTATGTAACCTGTTTCTTTCTTAATAAGTCTTTTTCGTTTTTCGTCACGGTCTTCCTATGACTCATTCTTAATTATTCCCTTTCGATTTTGGTCTCATTCACTTATTTGTCTCATTTTTTTTCATGCATTCGTTATTGGTCACATTCGTGATTAGTCTTATTCATTTTCAGTCTAATTCTAAGTTCGTTAGATTCGTTTTGCGTCTCGGTCACTATTTGTAACTATCTTTTTCCGTCAATCTTAATTATTTTATTATATCTTATTGACCTAGTGATCGTCATAATTTCATGTAATTTCATAGTAGTTTGACATTTAAAATAACACTTTGAATTCTGAAGACAGTTCATTTGCTTGGAAATGCTAACGAGGTCTGACTCTAAATCTATGAATGCAGTTATTTTTTCAAATGAAATAATGTTTATCTAATTTGCTATCTGAAGTATCTAAGTCCCAGACCCTTCAGGGCCCTCATTTTTTTTCCGTTCTGTATATGTCCCCTAAACTTCAATTTGTTTATCAATTCCGATCCGGAGGAGATATGAATAGCAACTAAGACCTACGTAGTACCGGACGATTAGCGAACGTGCCCAAAAAAGAACGGAACGAGTTACCACTAAAGACAAAAAAAGAGTGAGACGAATAACGAAAGTGACTAAAGATAAACTGCGAATGATACCAAAAACGAGAGACACAAACAAAGACATAGTCCTAGGAAGACCGTGACGAAAAACGAAAAAGACTTATTAAGAAAGAGACAGGCTACATCATTGGACTTAAAACGATAGGGACATATAGCGATCGAGACGAATAAAGAATGAGTGACGAACACAGAATGAGACGGACATAAGAAATGAACGAAAAACGAATGGGACGAATTACGCTGATACCGTATGATTTTATACATGAAATGCAATAAAATACACTTTAATGGTGAAAGGTTATCTTATCAAATTCAATATAAATGATATTACTATTAATATTATATAATGATATAGCCACTTATACAATAATAACAATCAAACAAACATAGAACCTTGTTGCCCTTGTTAGTTTTATATCCACAACATAGAACCATGTAACATCGGGATTTTCGGACTATTAGTTGACGATATTAAGTTACAGGTTTCAGTAAAATATAGCTAAAGACACGCAGAATTACGTACTAATCATAACTCACATTATGGAAAAAATGTAACATACAACCTTGTAATATTGCGGCAGCGATATAACATACATAATATATGCAGTCGTTCTACACTGTTCTTACATAGCTTTGAAGTTATAAAAATATCTTGGCGTGTCAAACCGAATTTTGGCATCGACATGCGGAGAGCGTCTCCCAGGTATTTCTCATTGCCATATACTGTAGCAGTATCTGAAAAGAACAATGAGGATGAAAGAAAATTGTGTTGAATTACACAGAGCTTCCCCAAATAAACACGACGATTTGCCAATAAGTTGCAGGAAAAACAAAATATAAAGGTACATTCTTGCTGTACATATTTTAATTATTCTTACCAAACATCCGGTATCCTGTTGCAAGAGCACTTTCAACAACACTTGCTATAACTTCAGCTGACCGTATTCGGTATGTACCAACTGAAACAGCATAAACTTTGATAATACAACATCTTTTATTTTACAAGATTTTATGTGGCTGGCGTAATTCCCACATCTACAGATTCCCAATACTGCCAATTTCTAATATTACAGATTCCCTTGTCTACAGATTTCCATATCTACAGATTCCCATGTTTACAGATTTCTATGTCTACAGATTCCCTTTGTTCGTAGTCCGAAAGATTTGACAGAGCCCCGCGCAGCGGAGCTCCTCTTTCTGGGCGGTTTGCC
This sequence comes from Epinotia brunnichana, assembly GCA_963854355.1. NCBI lineage: Eukaryota > Metazoa > Arthropoda > Insecta > Lepidoptera > Tortricidae > Epinotia > Epinotia brunnichana. The sequence goes on from OY977935.1 coordinate 23,836,902, forward strand.
CTTCGGGCATCTGAAGCTACCTAACAAACCTAACCTACATACCTACAGTCAAAATCTGTTGAGTTGGTTTGGGGATCTGTACTGCTAGAAATCTGTAGAATTGGGAATCTGTGGAGATGGGAATCTGTACGATTAAGAATTTACACAGTATTCGATTAAGAGATTCATCTTGATATTCAAATCTTGCAAATCAATTTCAACCAATTTTCTGAAGCCTAATCAAGTAGTAATATTGTACACAACCAAATATTATTGTGTGTAAGTCTGATGATGATGACAATGTAATATTTTGGGTACAGTAAGTCTAAAAGGGAACTTAAGTCTGGGGAATAAGTTTAACATTGTATACATATTTATAGATGTGATTGATAAGTAAGCTTTTTTTTGTAATGGTTATCCAGTATGACAGAACAGTATGGACTATGAAGTTTGAGGTTTTTTCTTCATGGTGTAGGTCAGGGGTCACCAAATGGCGGACCGCGGTCCGGATCCGGACCGACAACCTATTTAGTGCAGAACTTCAGTAACCAGTAACTTGTATTACTGAGTATGTAATAATGAATCACGAAAACGTGATGCATAATATGTGAAATGGTTAAGTAAAGGCTGCGTTTAACAAAGATTCTCCGGCATTTAAGAACATTTGAAGACATTTAATGCAATAGCTTGCACTAACTTTACTCCAAAGTTCAGTAGTTCAAGGCAAAAAATTAAATTTTTCACATTGATATCCGTGTTGCTTCTGTACATTTGCTTATTTAACAAACTCAAGTAGAAACGGACCGCGATGGTCATTTTATTTTAAAAACCGGACCCCTGAAGAAACTAATTGGTGACCCGTGGTGTAGGTATACCTCAACAGGGCTACTAGGCATTCAAAGCTTTAGTTTAAATATTCTAAACTTAGATGGTATAAAACTGAAGTGAGCATATATTGACCTACATCTATCGAGAGCTGCTTTTAAAATGTATTTATTTATTATTATTACTTACCTACTCAGCAAAAACATAGGCAATAGAATATGTACTTACATCCCACAAGGGGCATTTCTATACCATTATTCAATGTTACTTTTTTCTGACTGGCAGGCTGCATCTCGGGAGATTCGTTTCGACTCCTTCTGTGATGCCGTGCTCCTGGTGGTCTGAATAACAAAAATTACTTTTAACTGGATTATCATAACCAGGGGCCGTAATTTTCATGCCTATGACATCAATTTGACGTCACACTGCATATAGGGTGATCCCAAACAGGTTTATTGAAATTATTAATCATTAGTCGTCAATCATTTTAATCATGTACAAATTACTTCAACAGTAATCTATTCACACGTGGAATAATTAATAGGTACCTACTTGATACGTGACACGTAAATTAAACTATTTGTTTTGTTTATATACATACAATTGCAATCATACTATATGCAGCCTGACGTCATTTTTGCGTCAACGGCGTGATAAGTACAGGCCCCCTGGTGGTAATAAAACAATACTATTTAATAAAATGTAAGTATGTATAAAAACAAAACAAATAGTTTCATTTACGTTTCAAGTATCAAGTAGGTACCTATTAATTATTCCACCTGTGAATAGATTACTGATGAAGTAATTTGTACATGATTAAAATGATTGACGACTAATGTTTAATAATTTCAATAATGCTATTTGGGATCATCCTATATGCAGCGTGACGTCAAATTGATGTCATCGGCATGAAAATTACGGGCCCTGGTCATAACATAATTTAAAGTCGGTTTTATGCGTTACAATAATTAACAACTTACTTGCTTCTTCGTCCTGACATTTTTATCAGATGCTATTAAAACATTGCAACTTACTCACCACAGTGGATGCGCCAACTAGAAATGCTGCGTCCGTTTTCGTTATTATTGATTGGTATCCAAACAAGCACTAGATACCTAGAAATTACTAAAGTAGAGCAGTATAACAGTGGAATCAATAGGTACTGGTGTATTGTATACATTAAAGGCTGCGCGCGTCATACAAGATAAACCCTTTACCGAGTGGAGTGAGTGCATTCACTTTGCATTTGCACAAATGCACAGAAACGTCAGAAACAATGCGTGTCGTAGTCACGTCACACTGACAGCTATTGTTTTTTTTTAATAGTGAATCCCTAGATACAAGTGTTTTATATAAACCAAACAGCACCGGGTACAGCGTACTATTATTTATTCTGTGGGTCCCGAACCCGACAAAACAAAGGAGACGGACGGCCAAGCAAGGTCACAGAAAATCTAGTATGGAGTGACCTTGATTTGGTGGGAAACCGTGCTACCGAATCACGCTGCAGGACTGCATGCAGGCCTGCCGATTTCGCTCGTGTAGCGTACTAAAAGAACGACGATGTTGGAATGACGACCCTATAAACCATACGGAAAATTAAATTTTTAGCATACAGTTACCTACTTTTCAATATTTCCAGCAAAGTAAAACGTTATCGCGGCAAATATTGAAATGATACCTATCTTTGTATTAATGATTAGGTACCAATAAATTCAATTATCTTCCAGATATGCGGATACAACATGTTCTATACCTCTAGTTTTCGTACTGAGTACTGGGTCAGATCCTTTTGGAGCTTTCCAGAAGTTTGCTACTGAAATGGGTGTGCGAGATAAGGTGCACTCAATTTCTTTAGGACAAGGTCAAGGACCGGTGGCTGAGAAGATGATCAACGCGGCGAAACCAAAAGGCGATTGGATATTTTTGCAAGTTGGTCTAAAATAGATGACTATTCTATTGATAATTATTTTCCTAGAGTAAGGCCATTATACCCTGAGAAAATTATGGTTTTTTTGGAAATAATTCAATATCAGGCTAATTATTTGTACACGGCTTTTATATGTTATTTTAAACAACTTTTACTATTGAAATAAATAATTCTATGAACGTATTTTTATAATGAAAACGGTGCCGGTTAATGTACGGCCATGATAATGTACAGCCATGATAATGTACAGCCCAATAATACGCGTCCATTGGACGCGTATTATCAGGCCGTACATTATTGGGCCGTGCATTATCACCCTGAGCAAATTCGGGGAAGCCAATCTTGTACGACCTGATAATGTACAGCCCAATATTAATTGGCGTCCATTAAAAAGTCTACAGCGGGTCGAAGCCACCCCGCTTCGCGGGGTGGCTATTACTGGTCTGAGGGACACAAGTAAACCCTAACCTAACCGACCTAAGGCAGAGTTTGCTTTTGACAGGCAGTAAACTTGGTCCGAAGCAATAATTGGAAGCCACCTTTGTTCGAGCTGATAATGTACGGCCCGATAATACGCGTCCACTTTTTGTGGCTTCGTATTATTGGGCCGTACATTATCACCCTGAGCAAATTCGGTACGGGGCAATAATTGGAAGCCATGCACCTTTGTCCAGGCTGATAATGCACGGCCTGATAATACGCGTCCACTTTTAGTGGACGCGTATCGGGCTTTACATTATTGGCTCCCAATGAAAACATGTTTGAGTACACACATTTGGAGACTTACTACCTGAATCCAAAAATATATGCATCAGGAAATAACGGCATTTTAATTAAATATTTACGACCTTGAGATAATATTGAATTTCATCTGGCCTATAGAAAGGTTTATTCATTAACAAAAATAAGTGGATTATGCGCGTATCCCAAAGAACGTAATATAGACGTAGTCAATTATAAAGTAGGTAAAGAAAGTTTATACCATTTTCGCCTGAATTTTACGGAATTTATGAAGATTACTTTTCATAATTTTTTACCTTATCGGTATTAAATTTAGGTGGATTATTAATGAATATTTAGTCAAATTACCCAACCTATTTTTTGGTGTAAAAATATGGCTGATATCTATAATATTGTTGTGTCTTCATAGAGCGAAACCGTAAAGTTCTCAGGGTATTATGCCGGTTACGCGGCCACCTTCGATTAGCGACTATCTGAAGGACAAGTTTTTTTCAACAGAAGATACCAATTAATTCTATAGGACGGCCGAATATTCAGCCTTTATAAGGCAATTTTTTCATCATTGTCGTTGCCAGCAAATACCAATAAAAGAGGCGAATATCAGAGTCCACTTTTGATGAAGACGTAAGCAAATACCGGTACCACTTAAGTATTTTTTTATTAAAGTTTCCGCGGTATGTTTTGTCTGTGCTGAAATAATGTTGAGCCGACAATGACCTTAGAACCAAGCGGTTCAAACGCCAGTAGATTCGTCTAGACCCTATTGAAACAGTTAGCCATATGCTTTTTTTGTAGTTAAAGAATAGGAATCTACAAAAAAACGAGAAAATAATCCGTTCAGCACGGCTAGCACAAGACGGCCGCGACATACTCTCGAGCTCTGTCGCACTATCCGTCTCTTTCTAAGTGGTCTAATAAGAGAGAGACGGATAGTGCGAAAGAGCTCGAGAGTATGTCGCGGCCGTCTAGTGATAGCCGTGCAGTTCACATACTCGTCTAGTGGTCTCTAACCGGCACATGAAACTAGGTGGTCACTAACCGGCGGAATGATCCTAGGTATACCTAATACCTACAGTTTCACTAACGCTCGTAGTGAGCTAATTCCAGTAGGTATGTAGCGGAAATTCATCTTCCCGTTTGGATGCGTTCGTGGAAGCGTTTATGATGTAAATTGATGTAATTGTTATTTTTTTTAGAATTGTCACTTGGCTGCTTCATGGATGTTAAGTTTGGAGTTGATCGTGGCTAAGCTAGCCACTGATCCTGTTGGACTTCACAATGATTTCCGTCTCTTTCTAAGTTCGATGCCGACTCCGAAGTTTCCGGTGTCGGTGTTGCAGAACGCCGTGAAGGTCACCAACGAGCCGCCGAAGGGGTTGAAAGCGAATGTGAAGAGAGCTCTCATTGAAATGGAGGAGGACTTTTTTGAGAATAACGGTTGGCTTTTATTTGTCTGGCTTGTTTATGGACGATTAACGCGGGGCACGGCACGTGTGAATGGTATGATAACCTCGGGCCGTACCTACAGTCAACATCACATATATCGGAGCAAACAAGCAGCTCACAAACATCGGAACACACCTCTATTTTCAAGGCGTTAGGGTGCATGTGCCGATATTTTTGAACACCTATAGTGTACGTATCACATAGATGGCGACTGTACATATGAGTACATACATGTCTGTATTTGCCCGTGTTCCGGTGCCGCGTAGTGCCCCGTTTGTTCCCCTTCGCCAGCCTACGAAACCATGCAACGCTATACGTAACCAGCGGCGGTACCACGAACTTCGAATCTCGAACTTCGTATATCTCCGTCTCTATCGCACTTATGGTTTGTGGTACTCGAGCGACCGAAACGGAGATATACGAAGTTCGAGATTCGAAGTTCGTGGTAGCGCCGCAGTTAAGTACCTACGTGTGAAAAATTATTTTTCTTGGTATGAAATTAGTTACGTACAAAAACATCTTCTTCCTTGTTGGAAACCTGTTACGCTCGCAAAACACTAGGTAAGGTTAGGTTCGCTAGGTAGGTAGCTTCAGATGCCCGAAGGGCAAAGAGAGGAATAGGAGCCCCGCGGAGCGGGACTCCGTCGAAACTGTCAAAGTATGAAAAAAATTTCGTAACTAGTTTCCTAGCAAGAAAAGTAATTCTTCACACGTAACTGGTTACGTCGCTTTGGTTTCGTAGGAGGCTGAAGGGGTTTGTCCATGAACAAGGCCCTTAACACTTTCACTGCCAACAATTTCATAGCGCTGCGTGGTTTTCCCGCTAAGTAGAAGAAAGAGCCTACGCGTAGAGCGCCCGCTAGGCGGGTTCCTAGCAATGAAAGTGTTAAGCGCTCTATTGCTCTGGGTGTCTGGATAAAGTGCAGGATGCACGGCGTCCGGCAAAACCAAGGTCACTCTGTACTAGATTTCCCTTGATCTTTCTTGGCAGTCTGCCGCACTCGGACGACTGTACGCCGCTTATATTTATTCATTTATTTGGGGAACCAAAAGCTTTTATAACAAAACAACACTGACATATACCGGGCGTCCGTCCCAAGACTATGCGACATGAAGGGAAAGTACCTATCTTACGTAGATAGGATATTTTGCTGAAAGATGACTTTGTTATTTTTAAAAGTTACCTAGTAATACTGCATTCAAAGATTTTCTAAAAATTACTTGCTTCGTCTGGGAATCGAACCGAACGATGTGAAAAAAAATCACCCATATTTTTATGATGCCAATCGAAAGAATGGACAAAAAAGAAGCGGGTTGTGTCGGACATACAACCGTTAGTTAAGTTTAAGTGGATACTTCTTTGTTGGCTATGGAACCCTAATATATCTGAATTAATTCACTAAAATCTGTATAAGTACAGATCAATCGGTATATATGGCAACATTGACTGACGTAGCTCATTTGACTCGCGACGCGATACATTGAAAATGGCGGTCATTTCAGCATTATTTTCATGTACGCCGCATAAACTAAATAACATTTTGTGATTGACAACTAATGGCAAATAAAGAAGGATTAAAACATGTAACAAACAATTATTTGAAATCAAATTAGGCTTCTCTACAAAAAGTTGTTCCGGAAGTCACGTGATACATTTTGAACTGTACCCCATACAAGAACGCGAGCAAAGAAGTATCCACTTCAAAAATAATAATTATTCTTACGTAACATAGTATCTTAAAAGAAAGGAATAAAATAGACAGTCAATTACAGGATCTCACTGCCTGGAGCGGGATCTGCTTAGGCGACAAATAACCGACCATAAAAGCCGTATTGTACCTATACAGTTTTCTGCTGCCACGGTCGATTAATCAGTCCTGCCTGATGTATGCAAGAGTGAGCTAAACGTATCGCTGGCCTTATTTATGTATGAGTCGCTCTGCGTTCTTTTCATTGAGGGTACCTTCAGAATCTTTAAATTAGTTTTTCATCTCTCACTATGTTCGCAGCGCTCGGGCAAGACTGGCGCACTATGCTGTTCGGCATCTGCATGTTCCACGCGATCTTACAGGAGCGTAAGAAGTTCGGCCCGCTAGGCTGGAACATCACCTACGAATTCAACAACAGCGACCGAGAGTGCGCCATGCTCAACCTGCAGATGTTCTGCGAAAGTGGCGCCGTGCCCTGGGCCGCGTTAGAGTACATCACCAGTGAGCATCATTTTCATTGCCTGTTTCCATCTAAGTGTCTATAATAAAATTAATAAATAAGCGTTTTTTCAAAAAAAGTGTACCTACAAAGCTATTTGTTTTTCTAAATTCGTTTTTTTTTGTTTATAAAATAGACAGTCAATTACAGGATCTCACTGCCTGGAGCGGGATCTGCTTAGGCGACAAATAACCGACCATAAAAGCCGTATTGTACCTATACAGTTTTCTGCTGCCACGGTCGATTAATCAGTCCTGCCTGATGTATCTTTGATAGATACTATCGATCCTCATACAAGCAAAAAAAGTGTCCTAAGTGTTTTTGTATGCAGTCTTTTTTTATTTATATGGTCGTGACGCACTGGAAGAAAAAACTTACATAGTAAAATATGGGACACATTTTTTCTTGTATGAACATCGATAGTATCAACGATTCTGAGTAAGAAAAACCAAAAAAAATCAAATTCTGAAAAAAAAAGCTTTGTTTTGTACACTTGTTTTGAAAAACGCCCAAATACCATTGTGCCTCTACTTGACACGGATAGTTCCTTGATCTCGTAAATAGAGCCTTTAATATTAAAATAAAAGATGCAAGATAAAACGAGAAATGCGTCTGCTGTGAAACTTTCCAATTTTCAGCCGCAAGCAAAATGTTTCAAGCAGAATGTCATCCGTGAACAAATTTAAATTTATGTTAAGTATGCTCCTTTTCTCTTTTTTTTTTGTTTAGGGGGCGACATTTCGCATACCACCCGGGCGCAGGGGGTGACCTGAGACCCACGGTGTACCCACTAAAATCCCCTCCACTTGCCACCTAGCCGCCATGTGGCGAGGTCACGGGAACGCTTGCGCACACATCCGCGACCCCGCCGGCGGCAGCCGCCCACAAGCGGCTCCTTCGCGGATGCCCGGGGGCCCTCCACGTGAGGCACGCCAGATGTTTTGGCGCGCCTGCCTCCTCGATCTCCACCTGTTCAGTAGCGGACCCCCCTGAGTCCGCTACGAGGAGATCATGGGTGCGGGAAATCCACCACCCGGTGGCGGATCAGGTCTGTGGTTCCGCCACCGACCACGTCTCGGCTGCAGAGGATATGGAAAGCGGCGCACCGTAATACCGGCATTCCTCTTCCTCTGCGGTCCCACCAATGCCGCTTCAGCGGAACGGCCCCGCCAAGTTCGCAGGGAGTAGGGAGAGTGGCGCACCGTTATACCAACACGCTTCTCCCCCTGCGATCCCACCTCGGCCGCAGAAGATAGCGCGTGAGAACTTCTTCTGCGGTCCCTCCCCAACGCATCCTAAGCGGGCTTAGGCAAGCCCGCTATTAGGAGCGCTCTCCTCGGGCCAGCCAGCAGCCCAAACAGGCCGGCCCTATGTACCCTATTATGTACCTTTTTTTTTTTTTTGTTTAGGGGGGAAATGCGTTACGCATACCACCCGGGTGCAGGGGGTGACCCGAGTGGTTATGTGGGACTCCCGTATGGGCTAATGAGACCCACGGTGTACCCACTAAAAACCCCCCCACTTGCCACCTCGCCGCCTTGTGACGAGGTCACGGGAACGCTTGCGCACACATCCGCGACCCCGCCGGCGGCAGCCGCCCACAAGCGGCTCCTTCGCGGATGCCCGGGGGCCCTCCACGTGAGGCACGCCAGATGTTTTGGCGCGCCTGCCTCCTCGATCTCCACCTGTTCAGTAGCGGACCCCCCTGAGTCCGCTACGAGGAGATCATGGGTGCGGAAAATCCAGCACCCTGTGGCGGATCAGGTCTGTGGTTCCGCCACCGACCACGACTCGGCCGCAGAGGATAGGGAAAGCGGCGCACCGTAATACCGGCATTCCTCTTCCTCTGCGGTCCCACCAATGCCGCTTCAGCGGAACGGCCCCGCCAAGTTCGCAGGGGGTAGGGAGAGTGGCGCACCGTTATACCAACACGCGTCTCCCCCTGCGATCCCACCTAGGCCGCAGAAGATAGCGCGTGAGAACTTCTTCTGCGGTCTCTCCCCAACGCATCCTAAGCGGGCTTAGGCAAGCCAGCTAGGAGCGCCCTCCTCGGGCCTGCCGGCAGCCCAAACAGGCCGGCCCTGGGTGCCTCTTAGCTTCGCCGTGGGTGACCAGTCCACGGTTACTAAACCCCCCCGCCCCGACAAGGCGAGCACCCTCGGGGGGGACCCTATTATGTACCTAGCATAACATAAGTAGTTAGTAAAATGTATGCATCAACTTATATCGTTATATCTAAGCCCCAAAGGCATTGCGACTACGGCTATATTCCAAATTTATGAGAGAGCTGAATTCAGAAGGAAATAGGAATCATAAATTCATAATTTATACTATTCAGATTGCATTTCCGTAGTCAGGTATTATTTTTTGAAAAATTATTTTATTGTTAACTTTTTACCATATTTAATTGAACTAATGGGAAAAACAATCCATCTAGTTCCATCAATTTAAACCCTGATCTCCCTGATTTTTAATGTAGCTACTTGCAAACAATGACAATATATTTTTCACCTCAGCAGCTCGAACAAGCATATTTTGCTGCGTGAAAACAGTGAGCAAAATGCGATTTTGCTCACTCCGTGAGTCAAAGTAGCTTTTTCATTTTGATATCGAGCACTGGTGACACATCATAGTCACTATGATGTGTCACCAGTGCTCTATTACAAATTCAGAATATTATAGGTGCGTAAAAGCCTAGTGATATATTTTTTAACGTGACGATGTTCTCACTGCTGAGGTAAAAAGTTGTATGTATCACACGAGAGCAAAGATATTTGCATCTCGTGCCTTTGAGTCCCTCACTACGCTCAAGATTCTAATTTTGAATCACTCGCTACGCTCGTGATTCAAATATAGAATCTTTCGCTCTTGCTCGGGACTCAACATCAAAACTCGCAGCAAAAATCTACTTTGCTCTCTTGTTAAACAAATAACTATTTTCCTCTCATAGATTTCCTTCATGTTGTTAGTGCTATAATCATCAGGTGTATTCCAGGTTTGATCACGTACGGCGGACGTGTGACGGACATGTGGGACCAGCGCTGCTTGACCACGGTCCTGAAGAAGTTCTTCTCGCCCGTGACGCTGGAGGAGGGCTACGCCTACTCCGAGTCCGGCATCTACTACTGCCCCAGGGATGACAAGCTGGAGGTGTACCGTGCCTACGTCGACACTCTTCCCGTCATCGAGAGCCCCGAAGTGTTTGGGATGCACGACAACGCCAATATAGCTTTCGAGGTTATATCAAAATCACTGTATTTACATATTTATCCAATATTGAAGTATCAATAATTGACTTTCAAAACAAAGTTTTAACCGACTTCAAATCAGTATTCAAATAGCTTCAAGTTTGCCTATAAAATTTTAAGAGTTCCCTCGATTTCTCCGGGATCCCATCATCAGAACTAGATTTTGGTGACAACGGGACCAATCTGGAAGTATATGCTTTCAAACAAAGAAAGAATTTTTCAAATCGGTCCATAAATTACGGAGTTATCGTGTAACATTACACACATAAAAAAAAAAAACAGACGAATTGAGATCCTCCTCCTTTTTTTAAGTCGGTTAAAAATGTAAACATAAAGATACATTGATTGAGACCCTTTCACAAGCTAATACAGAACAGGAATCAAACCACGCCCAACTAGTGTACGAGTTTAAATGTTTTCTTTGTATACCTATCCAAGTCAAAATTGTGGTGTTTCTAGATTCAAAAATCGTTACTGTAACGCAATTTAAGTAGGAACTCTATCTAGGTAGATAGAGCGATGGTTCCAAACAGTCGCAAAATATGTTATTGCCTATTTTTAACCGACTTCAAAAAAGGAGTAGGTTCTCAATTCGTCTGTTTTTTTATGTGTGTATGTTACGCGATATCGCGGTAATTTATGAACCGATTTGAAACTTTTTTTCTTTGTTTGAAAGCATATACTTCCAGATTGGTCCCGTTGTCACCAAAATCCAGTTCTGAAGATGGGATCCTGGAGAAATCGAGGGAACTCTTCAAATTTTATAGGCAAACTTGAAGCAATGTGGCTACTGATTTGAAGTCGGTTAAAACTTTGTTTTGAAAGTACAATTATTAGACACTTAGCTGTTGCCCGCGACTTCGTCCGCCTATAACATGTTATCGTCTAAATGTTTGTTGAAGGAATGAATTTAAAAAAAGCATTGAAATTAATTTTGTACAGTCAGGGAATGAAAAGGTTGATCACCTTAAGATCTGTTTTTGCTTGCTCAGTATAAGTTATCAGTATCTACTTTATCGACCGAAAACCTCTTTGAATTTTGGAAAACGAGTTAAAAAAAGAAAAAAAAACGTATACAAGAAATAGCAATGATGACATTGACAGGACCTGTTACTCACATTTATAGTTTTAATAATTTTAAGCTAAGAGATTTAATCATTAGATTTATCAAACTTGACACAACGTAATGGCGTAATGGCAAGATCAAACTAATAAAAAAGGGTTTAGTTCAACTATTAATAGGCAAGGAAAATTCGTCTTAGTAAATTTGAAGTTTGTTGTCAAACAGTTGAACATAATTTTTAATACATCACTCTCGTCTGATACACAGTTTAAAAAGGTAACATGTGCTTGCAACGCGTAAATGATTTGATTTGAAAACTGATCAACCTTTTCATTCCGCTACTGTACCTAGTATTTTAGAAAACAATCTAAAACCGAAGTTACAAATCTCTTACTTTCAAAATCTCTTGCTCTCTATAAAAACTAAGAACCCTCTCTGAACCCTCATAGTAAATAATCTGAAACCGTAGTTACAAATTTCTTACCTACCTACTTTAAAAATGTCTTGCTGATACAAAGTTCGAACCCCCTTTTAATCTTCTTAGGCGATGAATTAAAAAAACGCTGAAATAAGTTTTGTAATATTTTAGCAAACAGTCTAAAAACGAAGTTACAAATCACTTACTTTAAAAATATCTTGCTCTCCATACAAACTTCGAACACCCTTATCCCCTTTAGGGGATATATTTTAAAACATGCTAAAATAAGTTTTGTAGTCTAAACAGGCTAAGATCGACGTTACAAATATCATACTTTAAAATTTTCTTGCTCTCCATACAAACTTTGAACGCTTTTCAGGGAAAAATTCAAAATAATACACTCGGTTTTTTATTGTAATAGTTAAGTATTTTTTCTACAAACTATCAAGTCTCTAGCTAAAAACAAGTTTCCCATACGAACCTTGCACCCCTTTTTAACCCCTTAAGGGGTGAAATTTTCCAAAACGCTGGCAGTAGGTATTTTTTTGTATTTTAATAAGTAGGTACTTAATCTTTCTACAGAGTTTTAAGTTTCTACCTAAAAAAAGTTTTCCTATGCAGACATTGCACCTCTTTGTCCCCCTCTTAGCGGGTGGAAATTTTCAAACCACTGAAAGTAATTTACCTATATATTTGTATTCTAATAAATAATCTTTCTACAAAATTTCAAGACTAGCTCAAAAATAAGGTTTCCTCCATACAAATTTTCACCCGTTTTAATCACCCTTAGGGGTGAAATTTTCCAAAACGCTGAAAGTTCTTTATTTGTATTGTAATAAGTAATCTTTCAACAAAGGTTTGTCGCTTGCTAAAAAAAATAATTTACAAACGTTGCACCCCCTTATACACCCCTAAAGGGTGGAATTTTCTAAAACACTGAAAGTATTTTATTTTATTTTATTATGTAATCTTTTTAAAAAGGTTTGAGATTCTAGCTCAAAAAAATCCCCTTTACCAACATTGTACCCCTTTTTCATACCCTTAGGGGTGGAATTTTCCAAAACGCTGTTTTTTTATTTGTATTGTAATAAGTAAGCTTTCTACATCGTATTGAGTTTCTTGCTAAAATAATAAAGTTTCCCCCATACAAAATTTGCACCCCTTGTTTACCCCGTTAGGGGCAGAATTTTCCTAAACGTTTTTAGTACTTTATTTGTATTCTAATAAGTAATATTTATAAAATTTTTTTAGTCTCTAGCTCAAAAAATTAAGTTTCCTCCATACAAACTTTGCACCCCTATTTGACCCCTTTAGGGGTAGAATTTCCAAAACTCCTTTCTTATACGTTGCCTACGTTGTAAAAGGTAGTTCTGGTGTAAATTTCAACTCTCTAGCCCCAGTAGTTTCGGCTGTGCGTTGATGAGTGAGTGGGTGAGTCAGTCAGGACATAGGCATTTATATGTAAGTATAGATAGATAGAAGATGACGAAAATCCCATTCAAATATCTCAAAACCGTTTTAATGTCGCTTGTTAGAGTGAGAAAACGATCGGGGACTGTAACGTCAAGATCCTCGAGCGTCATAGTAAAAAACAATCGTTTCATATGAATGTTGATACATTTATTGAAATTACGCCATAATGTGACATTTGCGCATATAAGTTCTCATATCACAATCGAATATTTTTTATGGTTTAAATTTTGGCACGTGTATAGTAAAGGTATTAGACTGGATTTAAATTATTAATAAGTGAAAGGCAAAACAATTCCGCCATTTTGACGAAAATTTGACGTTTCTTATAGCTGACAGTTGGAGCAGCGTTTGATTTCAATAAAAAAAATGAAAAATTAAATGAAGTCGTATATTTCGGAAAATTAATTAATTGTCGCAGTCGGATAAAAACTATCCTAAGTTGCAGCTAGAATAATAATGTACCTATATAAAATGTTTCATATTTTTCCCTTCATGGGATGCTGAGAACATTCGTAACACACAAAGCTTAGATTCAAACTGGCTGATTCTTTTTTTTATTTAGAGATTTATTATAAGTGGAGATTAAGTATGGGATGCGCCAAACTGTCTGTAATCGTAAGCGGTGTTCGTTAAAATCGGAATATATATAGAAGTTTGCCAGTTTGACTATGTTCTATGGAATGACAGCTGCCGGCGCCATATTTAACGTTAATTGGTCTCTGAGTGGTACAACCAAGCCAAATACCCAAGCCGAACCTAGCCACTAAGCAAAACTGCACTCACGATTATTTCAACGAATTCCTCATTTACAGAACAAAGAAACCAGCACGCTAATAAACACTATAGTGGACGTGCAACCGCGCATGGGCGGGACCGGCGGCGGCGACACGCCCGACCAGATCGTGTGGCGTATCTGTGACACGACGCGCGCGACCGTCTCGCGCGGCATCGACCGCAGCACCATCAACCCTGCGCTCATGGAGCTCGACGACATGGGCCAGCTCAACTCGCTCACCACCGTGCTCATCCATGAGACTGACCGCTTCAACACGCTGCTCAAGGTCATACACTCGTCGCTCACCGAGCTGCAGAAGGCCATTAAGGTTGCTCTTTACTTACTCAGCTCATTTTCTGTAGATAATCGTAGGTATAAGTAACACCATTGTTGACCGGAGCGCCATCAATTCGGTTCTCAAGAGATCGACCGCTTCAACACGCTGCTCAAGTTTATTCACTCTTCGCTCACCGAGCTGCAGAAGGCCAATAAGGTTGCTCATTCGTTACTCTCTTACTCTGCTCATTTTCTGAAAAGAATCGTAGTTTGACCGGAGCGCCATCAACTCGGTTCTCACTTCTCATGGAGCTGGACGAAACCTACATTTCTCTTTCACTGGAGATGAGTATCTAGCCTCTGCGCATTTTCTGTCGAAAATCGAATAAGACCATGAAACCTTACTGTAGAAAATCCGCTTGACGGATCTAATACGGCACCTTTGCAAGGCTTACGGAGAAATGCAACGTCCGAGCCTGACGATAACCTATACATAGCTGTAATTTATAAGTAGGCAGATAGGTACTTTAATGAACCGATGGCCGTTGGGGCGGAAAGGTTCTCGAGTGGCGACCACGTACCGGAAGGCGAGGCGTGGGTAGGCCCCCCACAAAGTGGACTGATGACCTGGTAAAGGTCGCGAGAGTCCGCTGGATGCGAGTGGCGCAGGACCGGTCAGTTTGGCACTCTTTGGGGGAGGCCTATGTCCAGCAGTGGACGTGTTTCGGCTGATATGATGAGGTACTTTAATTTGGGACCCACTAAAGGTTGACAGCTAGTAAGTCCTGTATCCTGTATTGAACCAAATAATATTTGTGCAAAATTCGTCATATAAATTAAAGAACACGACCGTATCTATTGCGTCACTGAAAAACTCGCTCTCCACCTCAAAGCTCTGGTGGATCACTCTTAGGAACGCGTAGCTACTGATTGTACTTACCTACCAGATTTCTCCAATTTGCCGCTTTGGTGTGTCGCATGACTGTAAGGTCAGACGCTGGTCAGACTGTAAGATCAGACGAGTAAATGAGCCCCCCTCCCCAAATACTGCAAGCAATTGTCTCGTGGGTTTACCTAAAAACCGGTATTCAATGTTTCAGGGCATTGTAGTAATGTCTGAAGATTTCGAGGAAGTGTTCAAGTCTTTCCTGAACAACAAGGTGCCTGCGATGTGGCACAAGAAGGGTTACAACTCGCTGAAGTCGCTCGGCAGCTGGATACACGACCTCGTGCTCAGAGTTGACTTTATGGAGGCAAGTTTATAACCAGTACCTACCTATACTACACTTTAACAGGGATGTTAATAAGAAGCAGTTCTTTTTTATACCCACAGATCGGATGATCTAATGCTCCCGATCTACGGATGACGAATTGGTTTCAGACATTTTTTAAAGAGATAACTGGGATAATTCACGACAGACATTTTATTAATAGACTAAGGCCAGTGTTGTGGATAACGCTCATTTTGAGGCTTAAATACTCGAACCCTAAAGTGACGAAAAGTCAATACTTTGCATTAATATGCGTAAAACAAATCAACACGGTTCTTAAACAGCATCGAGTCTTTAAGCCTCGGGAGTCTTTAAGGCTCGAGTCTATATGCCTCGAAATGAGCGTTATCCACAACACTAACTAAGGCTCACCACACACAGGCTGAATTCCAAAACCGAATTTCATAGGTCGCGGAATTCAGCTTGGATGGACCGGACATTTCGTGATCCCGGTATTAAAATGGGATCGGTCTTCATCAATCCGAATCCGAGGGATCCCGGGATTAGATGGTACAAAAAAAAGTTTCATTCAAAATTTCGTTTTAAAACAAGTTTTTTAGTTTCTTTGCACATTTAGTTGACAATCTATTCATCAAAACGATTATAACAGGATTAGTGATGTCGCTGTACCCTAATTTGACAAATGAAAATGTATGCAAGTTTTTTTTCTGTGCATATTCAGTGTCCCACTGCTGTGCAAAGGTTCTTACCGTGATCGGTGAGGAATGCCTCCAGACCGTACCGCTGTCTTTGTCTAGGTCGGGCCCGTCTGCGTCGCCCGTTATACCCACTTGGTAGCTATATTAGCCCACTAGTCTGGATGCATCCGGGAGACGTGGCTGGCCCAGTCCCACTTGAGCCTGGCAGTTTTTGCACCCACGTCAGTTATGTTTGTTTTGGAGTCCAGTGTAGCTTTGGACCCGAACCGATCCATCCTTTTAACACCTAAAATCGCTACATCGCGCGTTGGCAAACCTTCAATTTGGACTTCTGACTCTCTCTCTGAGCGACTATGTTCGCGCATCGTATAGGTTAGGACAGTTTCCGCTTCAGTGGCACAGGAAGGTTGCCCTTTATTAGCTCCTTCATGGACCCGTAGCTCTTCCAAGCGTTCTCGACTCGGCTCTCAACTGCCTTGTCTTACCTGTTGCTGAAATAGACTATTATTATTATGTATCTCCTGTTTAAATTCACGGGACAAAGCCCGGTCCTTTGGAAGGCGTGCGTGGGGATATAGATCCAACACGTAGAGGCCCTTTGGAGACGAAGTTTAATGTGATGTAATACACCTGCTAGAACCCATTCACGGGTACATCGGTAGATACCCGTGAACCGGTTCCAACAGGCGTTGGGACTATTGTGGGTTATATGGATAGAGAACGGGTTCTATGGTGATGAGATTTGGGTGGATTATGAAACTGGGCTATTGCAAAAAGGTCCGGACACCTGCCATAACATTTTTGTACACAAAGTTATCGAGGCAGGCGGTGACTAGCCGCTCATTAGATGGGCCCCTGAAAGCGTCGTCGTACAGACGGCCAGGAGCAACACCGGGTGAGCGGCTCAGGGGTGTCGAGAGGTGGTGCTGCGCTTTCTCCGAAGTTACTCGCGGCGTTATGCCCTTTAACACTTCCACCCCTGGAGCATATAGCTCTGACGACTCCTCTCTGGACGGCCAATGAAGGCAAGCCAGAGCTGAGAGTCCTGCGGGACCCCTTGGGGTTCCACTCCGACCGACGAAGACACGCCGGAGACGGAGGCCCTGACCGACTCTCGGGAGCACTCGGGTCCGTGGGGTCGTTACTCCCCAACAGCTCGCCACAAGCTGCCCTGCGGGCTTATTATTATTATTATTATTATTATTTATTTATTAATCACACACAAGTTTACAGTTTATAACCAAAACACTTATGAGGTAGGTACACATTCATAGGAGGTAGCATCACTATAAATAATACAACAATTTAGGTAGGAACAATTCAAAAAGAAGCAATCATAAAAATAAACTAAATATACCTAAATTACCTAATCAATCAAAGATTGAGCTGAGCAAGCATTGTACAGACTCGTGAAACTAGGTAAGTATGGCTAAAACTTTTCTAACGTTTTTTGCTGTTGGTTAGGCATCACTTGAGTTTGCAAGAATACGAAAAAAACATTGGTATTTAACAAAAAGTTGTATTAAAGATCTGTGTCGATAACTATGTTTCATCGTATGTACAGTCGCCATCACATACATCGGAGCAAACAAGCACGTCACAAACATCGGAACACACCTCTATTTTCAAGGCATTAGGGTGCATGTGCCGATATTTTTGAACACCTAAAGTGTACCTATGTATGTGATGGCGACTGTACTATGAACCAAAAACATAGTGCCGTCATAAAGGTTTTCGAAATCGATGTTAATTAACTTGTTTGTTGTTGAAAAAAAAGTAACACTAGTTTCACTTTGGCACCATTTTTTGCAAATCAACGGTCGAGATTCTAATTAAAAATTCAATTCAATTACTTCATGGGCTCTTTTACATGGCATAGTTTATATATATCAAATGTTACACCTTATTTTCTTGAAATCTATTTTACGTATTTCAATGGATATTTAAAAATAATTAAGGGGCAATTTTTTTTCTCGAACTTGTTGAATGCTGGCACGTTCGCCATGTGCATAAAATTTGCCCTACAAAATTTAAAAAGATAAAATTCGTTGGATTAAGCTAATTTCATACGGATACTTAATTTAACCTTTTTAAATTCTACACCGATGCAACTAAGGAAATTGATTTTACAACCAAGTAAAAGCCGCAAAACGCGCGTTTTTCGTGCACTGTCGACGGTGCGTTTTAATATTGGGTAAAATGAAGTAATGTAATAGCTATGGTATTATCTATCAGACGTGGCTGGTGAACGGCAAGCAGCGCAGCAGCTGGGTGTCGGGCTTGTTCTTCCCGCAGGGCCTGCTCACCGGGTCGCTGCAGTCGTACGCGCGCCGCTACCGAGTGCCCATCGACGCGCTCATGTTCGACTTCTTTCCCTTCCGCGTCTTCCTCTCGCAGGAAGATGTTTACAAAGAGAACAAGAAGAAAAACAAGGTACTCAACTCGCATCACATCGCACATACCTGGGCTTATATCCCACAAAAGGACGTTCCCGTTTTTCATTCTACTTAATTGAGGCGTGAATGTACCTAGTCGGTCCTTAAGTTCTGTCACCAGGTTTTTGATAGATAAAACTCAGCAATAAACTTTTTCATATTCGTATTATACATGATTAAAAAGCTTATTTTATACGAATCAAAGGGTCTAGCCGCAATCCTATAGTGAAACTGCCCCTGGCTGAAATGTATACCTTTCTTAGAAGCGTTAATTAAGATATCATTTTACAATATTTCAAGCCTGGAATCCCCTTGGTTTGGATAAAAATAAAAAAAAATAAAAAATCTTTTTTAATTATTCTAAGCTAAACTAATGGTTAGATTTCTTTGAAATTCGGACTATACATGGCACTAATAGCAATACATTTAAAAAAAAAATCAAGGTTCTAACTTATTTACAAAGGCCTAAAAAAAATTTTTTTTTGTTTTAATTTTTTTTTTATTATTAACAAGAGGGCGACAACCTCAATTTTTAGGTATTTAACCCTTTGACCATTATTTTTTTAAAGTAATGAATCGAGAACTTTAACGATACGCACAGCATGAATGATTTTTTTTATGATTTTTGAGAAAGAGAAATGTATATATTATTGCAGGGTTTCCGAATTATGAGACGGCAATATGTTTGCCGCTATCAGCCAAGGGCATTAAGTGACAAGACCGTCATGTCAGTTTGCCGGGGGAACTACGGGTGGCACGACGTATCTAAAATAAATAAATTAAAAACCAATAGATGATAAGAAATAATTACCTAACCTGCGAGTTAAGCAACAACAATATATTATATTATACGATTGCACGCACGAACAATCAACACTTTTTTTGCGAGATTTTTTTACTTCCGTTGTCATTTCTAACTAACACGGCTAATTCAGCAATAAAGGTAAAAGGCAAATTTGAAGTATTGAATTAAGCTATTGCTCCATATATAAATCAATAACAATTGTAGCCTAACCCACCCTTTCCTTTAATAAACACCAGACACTTAACGGATAGTGGCAAATATATTGCCGTCTTCATTTTTTTTAAATTATCAAATAACAGATTTTTTTTTTTAAACTTTATATCGCCAATCTTGTCTCTGAAAGTAGAGAATTGTGACTATCGGATAAATCCAGCAAACAAAATTTTATTTACAAACATTTTTGTTCAATTGTAAGGAATAGTTAAAAATCTAAGTTCAGGCCTAAGAATCATCATTTAACATGGGTTGGAATAACGTTTATCTGCTATTCTTTTTTTCGTAAATTGGTACGAGTATGTTCTCTTATGCGAACCAAAAGTTATATTAACTAACAACACGTTTCATTGAGAAAAAAATAAAATATCTGAGTCGTATGACGGCAAATATCTTGCCGTTACCCACTAAAGGGTTAATGCTCAATATAATATTGAATGAAATATATTTTTTTCATAAAAATCCATTTGTGGCAACAAGGTAAAAATATCTTACTAATGCAGGCCATTCGACTTAAGGCGTTTGTAGGTTACACATATACACATTGGGCCAACGTACTTGGCTCATTGTGTACTTCCGCCTTTACAACCATTTAGTAGGTATTAACGAGCAGCAGCTAGTTGAGCAGAAAAATTGTGTACACTAAGTTTTTTTTTTAATGCAGTATTGCGTATTTCATAATAGGAATGTTTACGTAGTAGTTGTTTACGTACAGCAATAGTAGATTACATACCGAGGCCAATAAAATAAGAAATGTCTCAGAACACATGTAATTATCGGCCGAAGCGAAGCTGAGGTCTATTATGACATTTATGACATACGCAATACTGCCTTAAAAAAAAACTTAGTGTGCACAATTTTTCTGCTCAACTACCTAGCTGCTGCTCGTTAATACCTACTAAATGGTTGTAAAGGCGGAAGTACACAATGAGCCAAGTACGTTGGCCCAATGTGTATATGTGTAACCTACAAACAACGCCTTAAGTCGAATGGCCTGCATTAGTAAGACATTTTTACCTTGTTGCCACAAATGGATTTTTATGAAAAAAATATATTTCATACAATATTATATTGTGCATTAAATACCTAAAAATTGAGGTTGTCGCCCTCTTGTAAATAAAAAGAAAAAAAAATAAAACAAAAAAAAATTTTTTTAGGCCTTTGTAAATAAGTTAGAACCTTGATTTTTTTTTGAAAATGTATTGCTATTAGTGCCATGTATAGTCCGAATTTCAAAGAAATCTAACCATTAGTTTAGCTTAGAAAAATTAAAAAAGTTTTTTTTTTTTTTTTTATCCAAACCAAGGGGATTCCAGGCTTGAAATATTGTAAAATGATATCTTATAATAAGACTAATTAACGCTTCTAAGAAAGGTTTACATTTCAGCCAGGGGCAGTTTCACTATAGGATTGCGGCTAGACCCTTGCAATACAATACATTTTGAACAATTTTCGCAATATGACAAAACAACCTTGTAACTTGAGTTAATCGTGAACCCAAAACACGCCGCATCTGACAGTAATACCACTTACAACAAATTAAAAAAAAACAGTGTTCCAGATGACCGACAAGGTTTTTTTTATTTATTCTGAAACCTCGATTTTAGACCATGCTTAGCAACTAGCATTTGATTTTCTGTTAGTTTTCAATTCCAATTGCTCCCATCGAGAACTTTACGTACTTATTACGTTTTCAGAAAAACGCGTAAATTTGAGCTTGTACACTACGTAAAATGTGAATATGAAAATTAGTTTTACCCAGACTTACTTATCTTATGCTTCCAAATGGAGGAGGGAGAGTTGAAGGAGGGGTTCTGACTGAAATCTCACGTAAGTTTGTAAGGTTTTAAGAATCATGGGAAAAAATACAGTGAATCACGTCCGTGTTTTTGATTGGCTAAAAAAGTGCAAAATCTCTGAAGAAACTAGCATTTGTGTAATATGGCGTTAAGCATTTAAATCCAGTAATCGTTTTAATTTATCAGTATTTAAATTTCAAACCATATATAGCATTAAATAAAAACATTCTTGGTATCATTTACTATGCGGCAAAACATTTGTGACAGAACTTTAGGACCGACTAGGTAGGTACGGGGCTCGAAATTGGCCGAGAATCCTGAAATTTGCCTGCCAATCGAATAATATTTCTATACAAAATTAACAGTTTTTGGTATTTTCTTCTACTTAATATGTAAGACCCTATATTACAAGTAGAAGAAAAATACCAAAAACTGTGAATTTGTATAGAAGTATTATTTTTTGACATCAAAATGACCTGCTCAATATGCCGCATATTTTGATATCAATGTTGAAAGAATCGCCTTGCCACGTTTAAATTCTAGAGCTGCTCTAACTGGACAGTTGTCACTGGGCAATCAAGAAGAAGATCAGAAGGAAGTAAAATTATGAAATAATTGATTAAATAAAGCTTTTTAACTTCATTATACTTTATATTTAAGAATAATAATTGAACTTTTCATGATATTCTTCAATGTGAATAATATTAGTTGTAAACCACCCTTTAATTATCTTAACAATTTATTATGAAACAGTTACTTTCGTAGTTAGAATATCAGGAATCTAGAAGGACATCATACTTATTTAAGGCCTCTCACAGACTGGCGCGGCCTGGCCGCGGCGGACAATAGAAAACTTGTCATTAGCTGTCAAATTTACTATGGTCCGCCACCGCAGGCCACGCCAGTGTGTTGCAGGCTTAAGACGTTTGACACATTTCATAATGATTTTACTGTTGCTATGTAAAAAAAAAAATATATCCGAGGCTCATCTTTAAGTAGTGGACAGAAAGTAGACGTGTCGCAAATGTTGCCAGGATCCCGACGAGGACGTTTACGGCAGCATTGAGTTGCCGACGGACGGAGTCAACATCCACGGACTGTTCATCGACGCGGCGCGTTGGGACGTCGAGCACGACCGTTTGGTCGATGCACTGCCGGGTACATCATTCTATACAATAGCTACCTATACTATCCTATGAGTACGCGATCCAGGGGACCGATTTTTGACTTTCGAGCGCTCGACTGGACTCTTTCAGTCGAAAACTGTCATAAATTATGGAATACTATTTTGAAATAGACATAGAAAATTTAAAAACGAGTGGTTTTCACCAATCGTATTTAATTATATCGGAAAAAAATATGTGCCTGCAATGTTGACACTAGAATCGTATTTACATTTATTTAATTTTCGAGCGCTCGAAAGTCAAAAATCGGTCCCCTGGCCCCTTAAAAACTCAGCAATATCTACGTATGAAACTTTCCTGACCATTGAGTGCATCAACTTTTTTCTGTCACTAGTTCAAGGTTACGTCTCTGGGCCACTTTTTTAGAACTGGAATTTTATGGGTTTAAATTCACTCATGGTTGGTTTACTTGATATTTTAAGCACCCTCTATACAGGGTGATTTAGGGGTCGTGCAGCAAGACCAAAAGCGAATAAGATGGTAACACTGAACAACTTTTCCTAAAAACAGACCACGAAATCGAAAAAAAATCTGCTGTTCTATACATTAACTCTCAATTAACTCACAGTAAACTCTTAATTGGCTCTCATTTTTTTGCGATTTCGTGGGTGGTCCCATGGGAAAAGTTGTTCAGTATGACCATCTTCCATATGCGATGTCTTCGGCGTATTCTAGGGATCTCATGGAAGGATCGAGTTACAAACGAGAGGGTGCTTATCATTGCACGTTTACCCAGCATAATGCTATCTTGAAGCAAAGACGTCTTCGCTGGCTGGGACACGTGCAAAGGATGGAGCCCTCTCGTTTGCCACGTATAACTCTCCTGAGCGAAATAGCCCATGCGAAACGACCAGTAGGGCGACCAATGCTTCGGCTTAAGGACAGCGCAAAACGAGACATGTTGTCCTTTAAGATCGACCCAACTAAATGGGAACTGGAATCTGAGGACCGAGACCACTGGAGGGAGACCCTGGGCGAAGGTATGGTTGCGCATGATGCAGCTTGGTTCGATCTTCTGTCGTCCCGACGAGAACAGAGACACCAGCGTGCTGCTGTCCTCCCTATATCATCGAGCACAACATTTACTTGTCAATTATGCGGTTGGACCTGTCGCTCCCGTATCGGCCTTACGAGTCATGTGCGTAAGTGCAGCACCACCTTGACATAGACGCTGTTTAAATCCTGTACAAGGCCAATGATGATGATGATGATGACGACCATCTTATTCGCTTTCGGTCTTCTTGCTACACGACCCCTAAATCACCCTGTATTGGGCCATCTTCTAAGTAGGTATGTTAGAAGTCCACGTTGTAAGTATGATTTTTATAGGAAACTGTCATATTGTCTCCTGGCAAACGAGACAGAATGACAACAAGAAATAGTTGATTGGCCCCACTAGATTGACTAGTGCAGCGCTAAGAAAAGGTAGGCAGTGCATGTGACAAGTGTGATTGTGTTCACAGAACACTTAATACTATAGAATAGCGGGCGTGGCACGCGCGCCACTAGAGTTTGAGCATGCGCTCAAGCTTTCGTACCAACGTCACCCGATCGCCGTGCTGTTGCAGGCGACGTGGAGGAGACGAGGTGGCGACACCGGTTCCGATGGAAATCGCGCTTGATAAAAAAGAGAGAGAATTTATTTATTTAAGTAGGATTCATTGAACCACTTGCATCGTCATCAGCTACAACACTAGAAACACTCAGGTTCTTTTTTTTTTACGAGCCTGTTGTGTGTCCCACTGCTGGGCAAAGGCCTCTCCCCTTGATCTCCATGCGTCCCTACTAGATGCCTCTTCCGCCCAATTGCTGAGGAATACATCCAGGTTCTATTAAATAATTACAATATATACCCCTTGTATAGTATTTAGTGTTCTGTAGTTGTGTTCATGGGCCGATCTTCTTGTTACCGCAGGTCAAATGAATCCTCCGCTGCCCGTGGTGTGGTTCCAGCCGGTCCTACAGCTGCCGAGACCGGACCCGCGGTACGAAGCGCCCCTATACAAGACGTCAGAGCGCGCGGGCACTCTCTCCACGACGGGCCACAGCACTAACTTCGTGCTGCCAGTGTTGCTACCAGCCAACGCTCCTTCGGACTACTGGATCATTCGCGGCACTGCTCTGCTCACGCAGATTTCTGATTAAACCATCTTACTAATGTCAAAGGGATCGATTGGCTCAATATGCAGGGTGTCCCTTCAATATGCGACGTGAAGGGAAAGTACTTTTAACTTTGAAGATATGATATTTTATTGTTATGCTGCAATTCTAAGATTTAATGAAGCCGGTTAAAAATATGCTTTCTTCTCCAGGGAAGAATAGTCTCCATAGAGTAAAATATACTATGGTCATTATAAAAGGTACTTGCCCTTCAAGGCAGCTAGTGTCTGATGCATGTGACGGATGCGCATTATCTGCTACCATTAGCGGCGATTAAACTAAATATACTTATATTTATAAAACTTGTGAAGTTGACTTGCGATAGTTGCGATATTTTAATTTCTATGAAAAGATGCAGAAAGCTTACGCTAAAACTGTCGACACTGGACTTGCGCAAATCTACATGCCAAAGTTTCTTGCTCCAAAGAAAATGCTACCTGAGAAAAATTGTTACAACTGTAGTTATTTTATAATAGTTTAAACGTAACAATGTGCTAAACTATGGCTGGTCGACGTGGAAACAATAGGCTAACACTAACTCAACGGTGTTAACCATTTGAACGCCATGATTCACGTACTAAAGTGTCACTGACACGCCAACCTTTTTTCCATAATAGAGTGACTATGCACCTTTTATGAAAGACTGAAGGTTGCTTTGACAGCGGGCGTCATAACCGTTATAGGGATTCTTGGCGTGGTGGGCACGACGACAAACGACCACTTTATAGGTTCTTAGCGTTCAAAGGGTTAAGGTCTTCATTTCTCATGCTCCGTATTAAGGTAAGCTGAGCACTAACTGGATGTATGCTGCACAGAATGCCACTTTTATGCTCTAGTGCAAAATTGTTTTAAAGACTAAGACCACACACACAATAAAACTTCGTAGAATAAACTTGTCATTTGATTTGATTTGCTTTAATAAATTTCACCTTTGTGTTTTCCATTACTGAATTAATAAAACCAAATAAAATAGGAGTCAATTATTATTTTAAAACGTATTAAACCATTAAATGACTTGGCAGTATGAAGTACCTAAGTCTAATATCACGTGTTGAAAATTAAACATAAAAACTTTAAACTGTTAAGTGACGGGAATGAGCTATTATTTAATTTAATTTTGCAATTATTTGTTATTTTCTCGCAATCGAAGTGAAAAGCTGTGTGTATACACACTGCTTTTCACTAAGAACAGCTAATTTATGCCCGAGTTATAATTCGGGCATAAATAAGCCATTTAACCCCTCGACTATCGACACTGGCTAGTGGCCGGTGGCTCGGGTGGATATAAACGTCTCAGGTTAACTGGCTCGTTTTATGCGCTTGTTGTACAATCTACTAGGTATTTACTCACCAGAAGACTACAAAAATATACATGCCGTTTGACACTAGCATTATATCGTCGGGTGACAAGCAAAACTCACTAAGTAACAAATACTTACCTACTTAAATCTAAGGTCGTATCTCGATATCGAGTACGTAGCGAGATACAGTAGACGGCAAACTTCGTGCGCAAATGACCTTGCCTGCGCAAAGGCGAAATGTACGTGCAAGCTGCCCCCCCACTTCCCCTCATTTGCGCACGAAGTTTGCCGTCTACTGTACGAGGTTTTGAAGAGCAGTGACAGTTTTGGTAGTGACTTTTGCTTGTCACCCGACGATATTAACAATCTTTTTGGTATTTCGCTAGTTTTTACCCGACTGCCGAAGGAGAGGAGGGTTATGTTTTTCGAGCGTACGTATGTATGTAAGTATGTATGTGTGGTCAAGTTTCATTGAGGTTCTGTGGTCAAGAGCGCATTGGGTAGTGTAGGTAATTGCGCGGAGGAGAGACGAGTTTCTGCGCGACACCGTGCCAGCCGCCGGCACCACCAGCAGTGGGCGCGCGCACCCGCGGTCTCAAGCTGACCCTAGGAACATCTGGGACGTATAGATTTACAGTCTACCTACGAGTTTCATGCAGTCTGAGTCTGACTGAGCGCGCAATATGCGGCAGGCCATGACCAGTTGTTGTTACGAGTACGCCTTACTTCTCACGAGTTGTATCCAAGAGCTCCAAGTAAAAACTTTGAGGGGTATAATAAATAGGGGTAATACCCATAACTTTATATGGTTCCGTACCTCAAAAGGAAAAAAAAAAACCGGCCAAGTGCGAGTCGGACTCGCGCACGAAGGGTTCCGTACCATTATCTATAAAAAACTAATTTATTCTGTGTTTTTAGGGTTCCGTACTACCACGATTATTGAGATACAGCCTGGTGTCAGACAGACAGACGGACAGCGAAGTCTTAGTAATAGGGTCCCGTTTTACTCTTTGAGTACGGAAGCCTAAAAAACAGTACGGATTGACAGCAAAAAGTATAATAATTATATTTATGGGAACAAAAATATAAATGCCTATGTCCTGACTGACTCACTCACTCACTCACTAATCAACTCACAGCCGAAACTACTGGACCTAGAGAGTTGAAATTTACACCAGAGGGCCTACCGCGAAAGGCATTCGAAGTTTCCTCTCTCTTTCATACTTACGAGTTCGTACGTAAGTGCGACAGAGAGGGAAAACTTCGAATGCCGTTCGCGGTAGGCCCTCAGAACTACCTTTTACAACGTAGGCAACGGATAAGAAGTAATTTTCGGAAATCATACCCCTAAAGGGTTTAAATAGGGGTGCAAAGTTTGTATGGGGGAAACTTGATTTTTTGAGCTAGAGACTTAAAACTTTTTATAACGATAATATACTTATTAGAATACAAATAAAGTGCTTTCAACGTTTAGGAAAATTCTGCCCCTAAGGGGGTTAGAAAGGGGTGTAAATTTTGTATGGGGGAAACTTTATGTTTTAGACAAGCGACTTAAAACTTAGTAGAAAGATTACTTATTATAATACAAATAAAGTACTTTTAGCGTTTTGAAAAATTTCACCCCTAAAGGGTTGCAAAGTTTGTATGAGCTAAACTCCTTTTTGAGATAGAAGCTTAAATTTTTAGAAATACTACTTATTACAAATAATACGAAACAAATAAAGTATTTTTAGCGTTTTGGAAAATTCCACGCCTAAGGGGATGAAAAAGGGGTGCAATGTTGGTAAAGGGGATTTTTTGGAGCTAGAATCTCAAAACTTTTTTGAATAATAAAAAAAATTAAAGATATGAGATTTGTAACTTCGATCTTAGCCTGTTTAGACTACCAAAATTATTTCAGCGTTTTTTTTAATTCTTCCCCCAAAGGGGATTATAAGGGCATTCAAAGTTTGTATGGAGAGCAAGACATTTTTGAAGTAAGGGATTTGTAACTTCGGTTTTAGACAAAACAAACATGCTAAAATACTACAATACTTATTTCAGCGTTTTTTTTAATTCATCGCCTAAGAAGGTTAAAACGGGGTTCGAAGTTTGTATAGTATAGAGCAAGCCATTTTTCAAGTAGGTAAGAAATTTGTAACTACGGTTTCAGACTGTTTACTATGAGGGTTCAAATAGGGCTCTAAGTGTGTATAAAGAGCAAGCCATTTTGAAAGTAAGAGATTTGTAACTTCGGTTTTAGACTGTTTACTAAAAGACTAGGCACAAAACTAATTTCAATGTTTTTTTTAATTTATTCCTTAAACAAACTTTTAGACTTGTCACTTTTATCTATGCTACAACCACAGACTAATACAGACCCGCAGTATTAAGCCTGCATCACACTGGCGCGGCCCGCGGTGGCGGACCATAGTAAATTTGACAGCTAATTAAAAGTTTTCTATGGTCCGCCGCGGCCAGGCCGCGCCAGTCTGTGAGAGGACTTAAGCAAGACCATGTTTCATACAGTTGTCTCTGTCACTTCTTATGGACAGCTGACATGAGTTAGAATGAGACGAATATTAAGTTATTTTGAGGCTTTAATGAGCTGTCTCCAAATACTGTCAACCGAGGCGTTAAAAAAAGTAAACAAACCAACCGACCCGTCAAAGTCAATCAACGTCAAATCTAAGATTATTGTAAGATTATTTGAAAAATAGACTTTATATTTTTGCCCCCCTCTTATCCGTCCTTTTTTATAGAAATTAAAAATATATCTCCAAATTGATAACATCAGTAGTTCCTGAGATATTTCACTTTGTGACAGACAGAGAGCGTCGATTACGAGAAGGCTTTCGACAGTGTCGAGCACTGGGCCGTGTTTGACTCTCTCCATCGCTGTTCAATCGATGCTCGCTACGTGGATGTGCTTCGGGAGCTGTACAGCTCGGCAACAATGCAAGTTCGGCTTCATAAACTGAGCGCCCCAATTTCAATCCAGAGGGGAGTGCGACAAGGGGATACCATTTCACCCAAGCTTTTTACGGCTGTTCTAGAGGACATCATAAAAACGCTTGCATGGGACAGGACCGGTATTAATATCAATGGTGTGTTCTTGTCGCACCTGAGATTTTTGCGAGCATTTCCAGTGACTCGAATTCAGCAATAACAGTTGGGAACGAGTCACTGGAGATGGTTGAGCGGTACGTTTACCTTGGTCATACTCTATCCTTTGACAAGGAACATCAAAACAAAGAGATCTCCAGGAGAATTCAGTTGGGTTGGGCGGCATTCAACAAGTTAGATGACATCCTCAAATCCGTTGACGTTCCACAATGCCTGAAGACTCGTCTCTATAATCAGTGTGTCCTGCCCACAATGACGTATGGTGCTGAGACATGGACGCTCACAAAGGAGAATGTGCATAAAGTACGGGTAGCACAGAGAGCCATGGAGCGCGCTATGCTCGGCATTAAGCTACAAGACCGAGTGAGGAATATTGAGACCGACGTCGCACTAAGGTGCGTGACGTCGGCGAAGTCATAACCAAACTCAAATGGAGTTGGGCAGGACATATTGCCAGGCAGCGTGACGGTAGGTGGACCAAAACGTTAACGGATTGGTGGCCAATTGCAGGAAAAAGAAGCGTTGGTCGTCCACCAGCTCGATGGGTTGATGACATAAAAAAGAACGCGGGTCATTTCTGGATGAGACTAGCACGGGACCGGGATGGGTGGCGTACGCGAGGAGAGGCTTATGCTCAGCAGTGGGCGATTACAGGCTGAAAATGATGATGATTATGATGATGACAGACAGAGAGACGGACGGAGTCGCACCACCATAAGGGTTCCGTTTTTAGGTTATAGGTCCGGAACCCTAAATCCCTGAGTATTTGTACGGGAGTCCGCTGGATGCGGGTGGCGCAGGACCGGTCACTTTGGCACTCTTTGGGGGAGGCCTATGTCCAGCAGTGGACGTCTTTCGGCTGATATGATGATGATGATGAGTACTTGCTAAAAATGCTATGCTGATGTTAAAAAAATTACGCAAAATAGGCGCATTTATGACGTCGAGTTGCGGAAACCCAGCCCGCGTACAACCTACTTAATATGCTAAAAAAATCCAAAAAATCCTGCAACCCAAAGGTTGTCTAGAAGAGATGATAAGACCGCCTGCTGTTACCTTTATTTTCCGACCCTCCGTAGCCCAGTGGGTAGTGACTCTGCCTACGAAGCTGGAGGTCCCGGGTTCGAATCCCGGTCAGGGCATTTATTTGTGTATTTATCACGAATATTTGTTCCTGAGTTATGGATGTTATATAAGTATCTATATGTATGTATTTATTATATAATATATATCATCGCCTAGTACCTACAACACAAGCCTTACTGAGCTTACCGTGGGCCTAGGTTGATTTGTGTAAGATTGTACCGTAATATTTATTTATTTATGATCGCAAATAAAAGCTGGTTTTTATATTCTACGGTATCTGCTTACCATCGGGCAGACCGTCCGCTCGTTTACCACCGTCATGGTAGGTATTCAAAAAGAAGTTAGAAGTGACATGTAGGTATAGCAAATATGCAATTTATATAAAGCAATCAATTTCGTAAAATCAGTAAAACATAAAAATTATATAATACTAATCTTAGATGAAGTTAGATACTTCCAACAAACAACCATCAACTCTATACTGTCGTCCTATACGTGCACACAATAACAATATTTCATGCCGCTATACGCCGTCCGACGCACATTAGCATAAATGTCACGCGCAGCGACGTTGCTAGGGGCGCGGAGCCGTCGAACATAGGTCCTACCTCGACGAGCGCTAGCGCGGTTCTGGGCGTTGGGCTGCGCGTGGCCGCAGTAGTGAAGCAAAACAGGTATTTTTAAATAATTTGTCAAAAATAAATAGTATTGATTTAAACGAACACAATGAATGTTTCATAATAAGCAGATACTGGACATCGTTTTGGTATCAGAATTATGTTCAGATAATACAGGCATTTTGAGAAATGATGACTTGATTTCGACCGTTTTCGGTAAAAAAAACTATTTCCTTTCAGATTTATTTTCTCAGCCCATAATGCATAAAAAATGTTTTACTTTACTATGTTTGGATTACAGGGTACGTGTTATGTAACACTTATTTTTATCGTGAATTACATTTAACAGAATTGACCAAGTAAGCGCTTCTAAATCAGGTCTCTCACGAGATTTTGCTGAAACATGCTGCTGAAGAAAAATCATTACTAAATCAGTAATAATTAGTGTTGTCGATAACGCTCATTTTGAGGCTTAAAGACTCGAACCCTAAAGACTCCCGAGGCTTAAAGACTCAAGTGACGAAAAGTAAATATTTTGCATTCATATGCGTAAAATAAACCAACACGGTTCTTAAATAGCATCGAGTCTTTAAGCCTCGGGAGTCTTTAAGGCTCGAGTCTATAAGCCTCGAAATGAGCGTTATCCACAACACTAGTAATAATGTTATCGAAACATCGCTTTACTATCTAAGTAAAGGAGAAATCAAACTATCTTCATCAATTAGTTGTTATTAAAAGTAACTAATGGAAGGTATGTAATAATGACGACTAAAACGTACAATTACGCGTTTTTTTTGTTATACGCCTCTTAACGCTTGTGCGCGTGATAGTTTCGCGCGGCGATAAGAAGGTTCGAGACGGCTCGTGGCAGCAACAGCGCGCATTCATTTACGAGCGACGACAGAGAGTATATAATCACTACGTTTTAAGAGACGGCACTCTCATAGATACCAGCGAGCTGTTTTTTTTTCCCCCGTTCGACTGCAATGTCTTGCCAACCAAACAGAAAAAACGCTAGTGCTTTCCACCAATATTTTATGGATCTTAACGACATAGTGATGTAACAATATCGATATGTGTAACGATACTTTAAGCGGCTCACCCGTATATTACAAGATTTTTTTCCATGTTTTTAAACATCTAACATGTTTTCCGTAAAATACCAGCAATAGCAATTTAAAAATTACCGATTACAAACAAAATTTACAACACAACCAGTCAACCAGCGAGTTAAGAATTTGAAACCCCGGAGCCATTTTAAATTTGCCGTTTGTCGACTTTGTTGTATTGACAGAACACAGATTTGACAGATTCAACAAATGTACCAACTTAACAATGTAAACTTTTTTTTTTTATATTTTGGTACTCGTTGCAGCCATTACCAGTATAACTTGAAACAGTAAATCAAAGTGTGATTAGGACTACACGGGTCAGTAAAACTGGCTATTTAACAATGTATGGCAGTGTCCACCCACTGAGCGACGACTTGAAGCAGTTAATACATGTGCCGGCTGCGTTCACAAACCTCTTTTTTCTACTCCTGTACCGTTATCTGTCATTTATATAGGCTGTAGCTCAAATACAAGGAGCTGACGCAAACTTTTTGAGGCGGGAACGTTGGAAAAGATAGGCGCGCTCATTAAAATATTTTATTGTAAAATAATTTTATGTGCGAATTGGTATACATTTACTCCTAATTTTAAACTCTACACTTAGTTGGTTCGGTTTTCGGGTTGGTGCGCTTCCCCAAAATCATGGGGAAGCGTACAGGAAAGCGCTCTCGATTGGAGGGCGAGGAGCCGGGGCCAGATCTTCAAGAGAGTAGTTCAGATACGGAGCAAGTTGCGCCGTCGGAGCGTATACACGCAAATAAAAAGAAGACCGAGGATAAAGAGAAGTATACTCCTTACAGGGCAAAAAGTTACTACAGACTATATGACGAAAATTCATCCAAGAAAGAATTTATTGTTTTTCTGAACCACAGGGAGGATGACCACAAATTTTCAGACAAGGATAGGCTTGCATTGTCTAATGGAATCCGGAAGCATTGCGTGTCGGGCGTGATGCATCTGAGATCAATTAATGCATATAAAGTTGGGATTACGTTCGATCTCCCTAATAATGCCAATGTATTCCTAAAAAATGAAAAATTATTAAATGATATTCACATGTCCGCTTCAATCCCAGCATCTGAGACCGAAGTCACGGGTGTCCTCACTTCAGTGCCGATTGATTACTCTAACCAGAAAATTTATCAACTAATTGCTTCCAGCAAAAAGGTAATAAGTGTAAGACGGTTCATGCGGCGGGTAAAAGACATTCAGGGTAACGTCTCAATGGTTCCAACTCAGACGGTTGCTGTGACTTTTGCCTCCATGCAGTTGCCCGAGTATGTAACGCTAGATCATTGGAGGCATGAAGTAGGGATCTATGTTCCCCCAGTAAAACAATGCCTTCGTTGTATGAAATTTGGACACATAGCAAAGTATTGCAAAAATAATGAAGTATGTTCCATTTGTGCTGAAGCTCATAACTTCAAAAATTGTAGTAAGGCTAAAACGCAATGCGCAAACTGTGGTGGGGATCATGTGGCTATTTCCGCTGCGTGCCCGATTAAAAAACAGAAAATTGAGGAAAATAAACTAAAATCACGAAATGCTAAATATTCGGATTTATTCAGTGATGCTGCTTTTCCGCAGCTCGGCTCAAAATATATTGACACCCACTTAAGTAACCTGACCAAATCTGACAGATTTATGAATCTTCTTGTAGAAGCTATAGTTAAAATTTGTGCTGATAAAGAAACGCCAATAAATTCTAACAATATAAAAGAAACACTTAAAAACACTTTCAGAAAACAACATTCATAATTATTTTTAATGGATATATTGAACATAGTGCAGTGGAATGCTCAGAGTATAGTAAGCAATAGGCTAATCTTTACTAGATTCTTATATGAAAACAACATTCACATAGCAATAATTTCTGAAACCTGGTTAAAACAACATCAAAAATTTTCAATTAAAGGATATAATATCATTAGAAATGATTGTGGTAATAAACACAATGGTGTGGCAATACTTATTCATAACAATATAGTATATTCTAATATTAAAACTTATTTTGACAATGCTCTTCAAAATATCTGTGTGCAAATAACAATAAACAACAAGCAGTTGAGCTTAGTAAGTTTTTATAGTCCATCAAACTCAGATCCCCCATTTAATAAAAGTAAATTAGATGCTTTGATAAAATCTATTCCACAGCCAATGCTTTTTGGCGGCGATCTAAATGCTCATCATATGTCATGGGGTTGTGTTGATACATTGCCTCGTGGTAGAGATGTCCTAGATATTATTGATGACAATGACTTGGTTCTTTTAAATAATGGTCAAACTACTACTACTGGTTCTTCTTCTTGGCGTCCTAATGCTCTGGATTTAACCTTGGTTTCTCCATCGTTGGCACTTTCATGTGACTGGTCGGTTATGGATTGTCCTCTTGGTAGCAGTTATCATTTGCCTGTAATGATAAAAATTATGGTTGGTAATGAAAATAGTTTAGAAAGTAACCCAATATGTAATAATGTGCATTTGCCCATTCACCCAAACTACAAACAGGTGAATTGGAAAATGTACAGGCAATCAATTGATTCTTCTTTGGCTAATATTGATTTTGAAAATATGTCTTCAATAGATGCTCTTAATTTGTTTTGTGATGTTTTGCGTTCTACAGCTGTAGAGTCCATTCCTAGACATAGATCTTCAAATAGTTCTAATACTTGTACACCAAAACCTTTGAAGTTTCCCCGGTTACCTTGGTGGAATCAAAAGTGTTCAGAAGCTGTTTTAAACTCAAAACATGCTTATATTAAATTTAAAAGTGATCCTAGTGAAGAAAATTATATAGAATTTAAAAGACTTCGAGCTCTTAAAAAGCTTGTCCTTAAGACTGAACGACGGAATAGTTGGATAAATCTGTGTAACTCATTTAACCGGTGTACTCCTTTGACGTTAATATGGAATTACATGCGGAAATTCAATAAAACATTTATTACAAATCACGCTAATAATAATAGTTGGATACCAGATTTTCTTAAGAAATACACTCCTGATTTTGTGCTGAATGAGTCTTCAAACTATGTTCACACAGAAAATGATAATGATATGTATCTTACTGAACCTTTTTCTTTACAAGAGCTCAAATCTGCCTTATTTTCAAGAAGAGATACATCTTTTGGTCTTGATGGAATACCATATGTCTTACTTAAAAATCTAAGTCCACATAATCTTAAGACCTTTTTAAATATTTTAAATCAGTTGTGGGAAGAAAACTTAATACCTGATGACTGGAAAACAGATTGCTTGGTCCCAATTTTAAAGCCTGGTAAAGATAAATTGTCACCTGACTCATATCGACCCATAGCACTCACATCATGTGTAGGAAAGGTTTTTGAACAGCTTCTAAAACAACGGTTAGAATTTTTTGTAGAGCAAAATGGTCTTTTACCTCGTAATCAGTTTGGTTTTCGTAAAGGTCGGTCTTCTCGTGAGAGTATTTGTCAGCTGCAACTTGATGCACTTAACAGTATATCTAATAATCAGGTTCTTTTGTCGGTGTTCTTTGACATTGCAGGTGCATTCAATAGCGTTAATATTTCCGTTTTATGTAAAGAGCTGTCAATGATAGGGTTACCTGGCAAAATAATAAATTTCTTACAAATGTTTTTAACAAACAGAAAGGTATTTGTTAAATATAACAATCACTTGTATGGCCCAAGATTATCTTCTTTGGGAGTTTGTCAAGGAGGGATTTTATCTCCTTTAATTTTTATTTTGTACATTAGAAGGTTAAATCTTATTCTAGGAACAAAGGTTAAAAACCTGCAGTATGCAGATGATTTGGTTGTTTACGCGTCAGGATCTGATTTAAATCAATTAGTTTTGACTATTAATGAGTCATTAACCAACCTAAATAAATACTTTTCTTATCTCAACTTAAATGTTAATTCGACTAAATCCAAAGTTTTTATTTTTGGTCGCAAAAACGTGTCTTTACCTACTGTTTTGTACAATGACATCCCACTGCCTATTTCATATGATCTAATAAAGTTTTTAGGTGTTACATTTACTTCAAAACTTTCCTGGACAAAATATATTGATAGTATTATAACTAAAGCTAACAAAGCATACAATATGCTAAAATCGCTGTGCGCCACTTCATGGGGCGCAGACCCCAAAATATTGTTAATGTTGTATAAGTCTCTAGTTCGAAGTCATTTTGAATACGGTTTTCTTTGTTTTGGTGGAGATGATAAAATTGTAAATTCATTAGATAAAATACAAAACAAGTGTATGCGCACAATACTGGGTGCATTCAAAACTAGCCCTATTGCTGCTATGCAAATAGAATCGAATCTTCCCCCTATTTATGTTAGATTTCGTTATTTGAGAGAAAGATTCATTTTAAAATTATACAGTTTGCCTAAGAATGATCTTCTTCAAAACTTGATTCGTTTTCAGTCGGCCTCTTTTCGAAGGCACATGTTTGTTCTTCAGGATTTTACTTCCTTCTTCCAATCTTTGCAGGAGTTAAATATACAGCTTGATAATGACCTCCTCCCCTGTTACACAGGCTCTTTTAAAAGTAAATATCCAAATATAAAAATTGTTATAGATCCAAAGTTAACTTCCAAAGAGGAGGCTTACTTATTGTTGTCAGAATGGTCTAACTGTACATTTGTTTATACGGATGGTGCCAAAAATAATAATGCTGTTTCCTTTGCAATTTATCAACCTGAAAACAATAAAGGTATTGGGTTTAATATCAATAAAAATGCAAGTATCTTTACTGCTGAAGCTACTGCCATCCTATTTGCTTTGAAACATGTTAAGGAACATAAACAATATAGTAAGGAATGGGTGATAGTAAGCGATAGTATGAGTGTATTAATAAGTTTATCAAATAACAAAATGAATGCTAACACTTGCTATCTAATTTTTTCCATTAAAGAATTATGGTTAGAACTGTCTATAATTGGTGTCAAAATAGATTTTGTATGGGTTCCGTCCCATAAAGGAGTATCGGGTAATGAAAACGCTGACTACCTAGCTAGAACTATTATTAATACATCCAATTTGTCCCTGGTTCCCGACAACAGGGACTTAGCGGTGGCCTTGCCATATTCCGATATTATTAGCAATCTAAAACAGCGTATGACTGTTCTTTGGGGAAAACATTGGTATCACTGTACAGAAGTTGAGAATAAGGCTCATTTGTATGCTTTGTTAGATAACCAAGTCAATAGTAAGCCTTGGTTCTGCAAGTTTAAAACCTACATGCATCGTAGGTTTTACACCACAATCACTCGTTTGCGCATTGGTCATTGTCGTTTAAATTTTCATCTCCATCGTAAAAATTTCATCTCTACCCCTTATTGTGATCACTGTCAACTGCAAGAGGTTCAGTCTATAGACCACATTTTGTTTAATTGCCCATCCTTCGGCATACAGCGCCTAGTGCTGATGGATGAGTTGCTTGAGATTTATGGGGCTTCTAATCTAATCCCGCTTTCAGCAACTGATTTGTTAAAGGATTCTTCTACTTATTTACCATTGTTTAAATTTGTACATAATACTGTATATATGTTGTAAATATGATGCTTAATTTAAAACTCTTGTATATATTCACAATACTTCTTTTTGTGTGTTTTGTTGGAGAGTGATTTTATTTGTATTGGAGTGTCTGGATGAGACTCAAAGCTCGCTGAAGAGTTAAATACTGGATTGGACGCTTTTTTTTGGACCGTACTGAAGATTTTATTACTGGATTTGACTTAAACTGAAGACAATTTTTTTGGACTAGACATACTAATGAAAAAAATACTGAAGACGTTACTACTGGATTTGACTAATTGAAATCAAACATACTAAAGACGAGGCAGTATGGCCCATGGCCTTAGCCTGTCCGAATGGACAAATTAAAAAAAAAAAAAAAAAATCAAATACAAGGACACCACTAATAAGTCGTCGCAAAACTCTATGCTCTATGGCCCAAAAACGCACTGTAATATAGCGTACTTTTTTGGTTCATACATTTTTCATAAAAGAACTGTTTAACTTTTTTTTTAATCGGCCGCTATATTGCAGTGGTGCCAACTTCATAAACAAATATTTCAAAATAAAAGTATTTATTTACGATTTAACATTTGTATATTATAAATTATTTACTTCAATAATAATAAATCATCATCTATTGTGTGTCAAATTACATGTTTTATAAATTATTGGTATTATTTATAAAAATAAACAGTTCGAATTCGGTCCGGGTCCGGATTCGGTTTGGTTCAGATGGCAAGTGCAAACAAATTAAAAAAAAAAACCATAAGCAAGAGCTGTCACATTTCCGATTTCCCACCAAAATACAGTTCAAAATGAAAATACGAATGATGATAAACTATTAGTCCTAAACTATTAAGATTTTATTCGTGTTTGTGATTGTGAAGACAAAAGTGTACGTTCCTTTTAAAATGGTCGAAGACATTAATAACTGCACTCCTGAAGAAATTGCGTGAGTAGCAAAAGTACGAATAGAAAACTTGCTGCCTGAAAAGTTTAACTATTCTGTAGTCTGCTATTTATTTAAAATTTATCGTAGAAAAAGTATTGTATGCAACGGTGTATAACTGGTCTAAAAACGCTCGTGGCGTCTTTAATTGCGCAACCCACGCCACTCGCCTTTTAAGACCCTTCTTATACAACAGTTGCATAAAATACTATTTTCTACTCCTGTACCGTTATCTGTCATTTATATAGGCTGTAGCTCAAATACAATGACACCACTAATAAGTCTTCGAAAAACTCTATGCTCTATGGCCCAAAAACGCACTGTTTAGCGTACTTTTTTGGTTCATACATTTTTCATAAAAGCACTGTTTGACTTTTTTTTAAATCGGCCGCTATATTGCAGTGGTGCCAACTTCATAAACAAATATTTCGAAATAAAAGTATTTATTTACGATTTAACATTTGTATATTATAATTATTTACTACAATAATAATAAATCATCATCTATATTGTGTGTTAAATTACATGTTTTATAAATTCTTGGTATTATTCATAAAAATAAACAGTTCGAATTCGGTCCGGGTCCGGATTCGGTTTGGTTCGGATGGCAATTGCAAACAAATTGAAAATAAAACAAACCATAAGCAACAGCTGTCACATTTCCGATTTCCCACCAAAATACAGTTCAAAGTGAAAAGACGAAAGATGATAAACTATTAGTACTAAACTATTAAGATTTTATTCGTGTTTGTGAAGACAAAGGTGTTCCTTATAAAATGGTTGAAGAAATTAATAACTGCACTCCTGAAGAAATTGCGTGAGTAGCAAAAGTACGAATAGAAAACTTGCTGCCTGAAAAGTTTAACTATTCTGTAGTCTGCTATTTATTTAAAAATCGTCGTAGAAAAAGTATTGTATGCAACGGTGTATAACTGGTCTAAAAACGCTCGTGGCGTCTTTAATTGCGATGCTCGCCAAGGCTCGCATCGCAACCCACGCCACTCGCCTTTTAAGACCCTTCTTACACAACAGTTGCATAAAATACTATTGTGTCTTCGTACGCGCTGGCAAATTTATAATTTTTTCTACTCCTGTACCGTTATCTGTCATTTATAAAGGCTGTAGCTCAAATACAATGACACCACCTAATAAGTCGACGAAAAACTCTATGATCTATGGCCCAAAAACGCACTGTTTAGCGTACTTTTTTGGTTCATACATTTTTCATTAAAGCACTGTTTAACTTTTTTTTAATCGGCCGCTATATTGCAGTGGTGCCAACTTCGTAAACAAATATTTCGAAATAAAAGTATTTATTTACGATTTAACATTTGCATATTATAAATTATTTACTACAATAATAATAAATCATCATCTATTGTGTGTTAAATTACATGTTTAATAAATTCTTGGTATTATTTATAAAAATAAACAGTTCGAATTCGGTCCGGGTCCGGATTCGGTTTGGTTCGGATGGCAAGTGCAAACAAATTAAAAACAAAACAAACCATAAGCAAGAGGTGTCACATGTCCGTTTTCCCACCAAAATACAGTTCAAAATGAAAAGACGAATGATGATGAACTATTAGTCCTAAACTATTAAGATTTTATTCGTATTTGTGTAGACAAAAGTGTACGTTCCTTTTAAAATGGTCGAATAAATTAATAACTACACTCCTGAACTTGAAGAAATTGCGTGAGTGAGTAGCAAAAGTACGAATAGAAAACTTGCTGCCTGAAACTTTAACTGTTCTGCAGTCTGCTATTTGTTTAAAATTTGTCGTAGAAAAAGTATTGTATGCAACGGTGTATAAATGGTCTAAAAACGCTCGTGGCCCCAACCCAACCCACGCCACTCGCGTTTTAAGACCCTTCTTATACAACAGTTGCATAAAATACTATTATATTTAACTAAGTCACTGTATTACAATATTAAATTGTGCCTAAGTCTTCTGACGTTTTTTGGAAGCCTATTTATCTAATAGTCAAGTGTCTCCTCGCACCCCAATAGGGGTGCGACTTTTATCTTAAAAAGACGGCCGCGCTTAAGCGCGCCGTTCCTGCGACCTTTTCGTGGAAGACCACACCACACAGCTGCCTCGGAGCTCCAGAGCGATTACACCAGCTCCACTGTCCGCTGCTCCAGTACCCCAAGACCGAGCAGCCGCCGTCGCGTCACCCGAGGGGAGTACCGACCTACGGCGTAAAACCAGACGGGCCTTAACACCCACGACCTAGTTTTTTTTTTTAATAAATAATTTCATTTCTTTTGTTGACGTTCAGAGTTTCTTTTACTCCAATCACCACATCCTGGGGACTGAACGCTACAACCTTGCCCTCAAACTGCCCCCTATAGTCCGACGTATGGTCATAATAATAAGGAATAATTCATACTAATTGTAATTTTGAAACGGATTTATTTAAACTGGTTAAAACTTCTTATTTCAAACAAAGTCAGAAAACAAAAGTTACACGATGTTATGTAGAACATGGGAAGGAAATAATAGACAAGCCTAGTGTGGAGGCGATACACATCGCGGTCTGTTTAAATAACAACTTAATCAAATATGACGGCGGGCTGTGGACGGGTCCTCCGTCGGCATGGTACAACACAACTAAGCGATTTGTTCCTAATTCGTCATATTCCTCACTCGTCATTGTACAGTCAAATGAAATGTCGAACACGTACGAAGTAGAACTTTTACTACGGTTATTAGACAATAATTTAATTAAGTTGGTGTCCCAAAGAAACGGCAAATAATGTAAACAAACATACATTATCTAAAGAGGTTCTTATCATTTACCACAGAGGATTTCTATAATAAGTTTGTGCAGGCAAATGTACATGGTATGACGAGTTAGGAATATGACCAGCTAGCCCTTTCAGACCGGAGAAACAATACCCTGCTAACGTAAAATGAAGTTTGACATATGTTTTTGATTTGACGATTAAATGTAATCAACCCGCACAATTGTATTGGCCGGGTCTGAAAGGGTTAGGAAAGTGACGGATAAGGATTATGACCAATCAGGAACAAGTCAAATAAGTGCCGCGCGGGGAACCATCGAGACCCTACAATTAACCGTAATTCTGCAGAAAGCGACCAAAATATGTTTTACCAATGTAACACAGTTGGTCGCTTTCTGCACAAATATTAATTAAAGTGACGTTAATAACAGTGACAATGTAATTGCTTTGGTCTCCTGCAGGTCGATCACGTAACGCATTGTACGAACGTCGGGTAGGCCTAAATGTCAGTTTTTATATGGAAAATTGACAGTTAAATTGTACCGACGCGCGTTCGGAACGTTAGGTGAATACCCCTCTGTTCGCGCCGTCTACGCGTCAAAATGGTAAATGCCTGAAGTAACCAAGTGTGGGCCTAAACGACGTAGGCAGCCGATAGCGAAAACGGGAAACCAAAACTTTATCATCTAATATAAGCAGGGTCCTTAATTTTAGTCATGTATAACTACGGGATTTCACCAACACCAACGTTCAAAACGACCAACCACGATCTTTTTCGTATTAAAAAGATACTATATTTATATTATAACCTTTTTACATTAAGATTATGGCAATGTACAGAGCGGTGACACTGGTGACAATCAAATGACAAGTGTTACCGTAATATTAATATTACAATGTAAAAAAGTTACAGCGAGATGAGACAATAGCTTATACAGGGTGGGTAGGAGTATACCGACAGATTTTAACCATGGATTCCTGAGGTTATTAGGAGTAAAAAATGTTAAATGAACTCAAGTCAAATTCAGCAAGAAAAAAAAACGAAAAAAACTAGTTATGTCGGTTTTTGTAAATAAAAACTCGATAACTATCGCTTTTCCATGGAAATTATCCCTTGTAATAAAATGCTAAAGATTATTTTTCCCAAAAGGATGAATTTAGTGAGTGGTAGCTGTCACTTTGATGTCTGTGAATAGCGACGCGAAACTTGGCAACATCGGTGGCAACGTCGCAATAAAAAGAGCTTAATGCACTTTAGTAATCACAATAAATAGTTAACATGAAAATTGATAATATCTTCATCACTACGCCGGATTTGACTGGGGTTAATCTAACATTTTATGTTCCTAATGACCTCGGGAATCCATGGTTAAAATCTGTCGGTATACTCCTGCCCACCCTGTATAAGGTGTTAACAGGAATCGTATTTTAAAAGTTTAATGGCTTTACTCTGAAAAATAAATGTTTATATAATGCTGGGTAAATATTATAGGTTTTATTTTGGATTTTTTATGCCGCCACTACATTACCAATTTTCTGGACTCCTTATTTATATAACGTCTTTTGAATTGAACACAGTTATAAAACACGTATATAATTTAATTAGAATACTCCCTCTCACAAGGTAAGGTAAGTATATGACATTAGTCGGAATTTAATAAGTAATTTTGACGACAATCTGAACTAGAATACTTATGTGAAATCCCGTAAATTTAAAATTTACACAAAAATTAAGGACTGCTGATAAAAGACAGCACTAGAGCCTAAGGCCAGGAACGCACTAAGCGGCTAACCGCATGCGGTTGCGGCCAACCGCATAGTGCGTAGAGGTTTTGCGTTTGCGGTTTCATATGTTTTGTCCAACCGCACGGGAGCTAGCCGCTAAGTGCGTTCCTGGCCTAAGCTTCATACAACCGTGGCAATAGCCCGAGCAACACTACAGCATTATGAAAATCTTGTCAATACATGTTTCTGCAACTACACTAATAGTAATAAGTAAGTCGATGTCAAACATATGTTTACATTTGAATGTTAGGTACACAAACAAGTAGGTATGCAAATAAGTTCCCAAGCTTGTGTCAAATTCATATTACCCACGGCGGTATCATGTGCCATATTTAATTATCTTTTCACTTAGGCATTAATTGTGACAAGTATTTGCAACTGTATTTGACACAATGTTAGGGAATTTATTTTAATGGATACATGTTTTAGTAACATTCAAATGAAAACATATCTTTCAAGTCGACTGAACAAGTATCGATAGTTTGGGAGGACTTTATACTGTAGGTACGTAGACCTGACGGTACAGTGCAAGTTGTAATTGTGACATATTATTTGACGATATTTATGGGCACTATGATTGTTGCTGCAACTTGTATAACGGATCTAACGGAATGGTTCAACATTACTGCGCGACTGCGTTAAGGTTGTACTCGGGCGTTTAGTCTGAAGGCGCCACTACACGTCTCGTCTCCGGTGGCCTCATACGACGGCTGCATGCGTTTCAAACAAATGACGATATGTATGCCTTACTAATGCAATCAACTGCCGTCAAACACATGTCTGACCAGTTGTAAGCGGCGACCGGAATACTGTAAGCCTGCCTGTAGCATACAAACAGAGCGTGGGCTATCTAAACTAGATAAAACTCCACACAGACTTAAACAACATAAACTACATATGTATTACTATTTTATTTAACGCGTGAAAGTGAATGAATATCACAGTACTTATTTCTGCTAATTTCATTTACATAGGTTGGTGGCAAAATTTAGCAGTTGAATGAAATTATATTAGCCCTAATTATTAGAAAAATAAAAACCTAGACCAGAATTTACCTCTAACTAACCATTTGCTAATTACTTCTTTATTCAAATGTTTTCCTAGAGTTCCGTACAAATTGAATTTTCCCTCGTCTGTTTTGCACTCTGGTAATCAACTAATCACAAAGCATACAAAATATTGTGATTATCAAATAACCTTATATGATTTTATTAAAAATCAACTAATGCCTACATGAATTTCTGTTTACTATCAATTATTATTACAAAATACCTGCTTTTTACATAGTTTACACATTTGATTGGTCAAAATGAACATTGATGTAACTACATGGATTACGTCCGTCCTGTATGAGG
This sequence comes from Epinotia brunnichana, assembly GCA_963854355.1. Classification (NCBI taxonomy): domain Eukaryota; kingdom Metazoa; phylum Arthropoda; class Insecta; order Lepidoptera; family Tortricidae; genus Epinotia; species Epinotia brunnichana. The sequence goes on from OY977935.1 coordinate 23,881,374, forward strand.
CGAGCGATCATGTCTATCTAATATTTGCTAAACCTTATGAAAATGCGCCATATTATACTTATAAGTAGCTAACGTAGTACACACCAAGTGGGGTGGGGTGGGGCGGGGCCTCGATCCCTCCGCCCTCAACTCTACATTATATCCATATGCTGTCGGAGCTGTTCACTTAACAATACCTGACATACCGGATATATTTATATCAGTGCCATGTTTAAGATGAACGGCCCGGCCGCTAGTTTCCGAACACTCGTACCGATTTTTAAAACAGATTATACAGGGTGGGTAGGAGTATACCGACAGATTTTAACCATGGCTTCCTGAGGTTATTAGGAGTAAAAAATGTAAAATGAACTCAAGTCAAATTCAGCAAAAAAAAAACAAAAAAAATAGTTATATCGGTTTTTGTAAATAAAAACTGGATAACTAAAGCTTCTCCATGTAAATTATCCCTTTTAAAAAAATCGTAAAGATTATTTTTCCAAAAAAGGATGAATTTAGTGAGCGGTAGTACTGTCACTTTGATGTCTGTGAATAGCGACGCGAAACTTGGCAACATCGGTGGCAACGTCGCAATCAAAAGAGCTTAATGCACTTTAGTAATCACGATAAATAGTTTACATGAAAATTGATAATATCTTCAAAACAACGCCGGATTTGACTGGGATTAATCTAACATTTTATGCTCCTAATGACCTCGGGAATCCATGGTTAAAATCTGTCGGTATACTCCTGCTCACCCTGTATAACACACTATTATCCCCAAATATATATTTTCGCTAGTTTCTGTGCTCCCTGGGTTTCCAGGGAGCATGTCTGTTTTACACAATATGTACTGAATTACAAAAAATGTGCCTCGCATCAAGAGTACAATTAACAGAATTTTGGGTATCTGTAGAGACTCTCCCAGCTACCCTTAAATTTAAGTTAAGCAATTTTACGTTTACGTAGATACTTACTTTTTCAGCGAATATAAGGCCGAAAAAAGCTGGAGTTACCTTTTCTGTGGTGTTAGATTTTACCACTCGGTATATTTTAAAGACGACATCAGATCATTTAACAAGCCATAGCTAAGTAACATGTGCGCTATAGAAAGTTGGGTATCCAGGGAGCATAACATAATAATTAAGCTTCACATAACTAAAAATGTATAACCTCGCGTCTTGAGAATTATAACCATTATGTATGTAAGATGCATAGAATATGCGAATGGAGATACGAGTTTTCGGAAACGCGTGATGCAGGGTGCAGCAGCAGCGCGGGCAGCTACGTTACCAAAGCGGTCTAGACATCACAGTTTACACTAACATACTAAAACAAATACCTATGTACTTAGGACAATAGCTTCAAGGCTAAAATAATACCTTTTTTTTCATCAAGTTGACGAACATAAAATTGTTCAAATCTCACGCAACCCCCACCCCAAATCTATTTTATTTTATAAATGGTTTCCCGTGGGGTCAAGTAACTGCCCCTACTGACTCATCTCAACATATCCCGCGGTATACTGGCTCTAGAAAACAATTAATGCAGTTTCTACAGTGATCTGCTCCACAATAATATTAGTTTAGTTACAATCTTTATCAATTATCATAGTAACGAATTGATAATTTTTCAATTTGCTCACATGCGCAAATTTATAGAAACTAGGAGGAGTCATTGTGTAAAAATTATAGGTTCCATTCCATGGTTGGTGCACTTTATTTAAACTTTGGTTTCATGAATGTTAGCCCTTAATGGAACACGTATTGCTTATATATTCCTATCAGTAAGCAGCAAGCACAGAGTGCCTCTAAACAATGTCCGCAGCCGCTCGGTACACTTTACATAACCGTTCTCAGGTCACTACACTAACGCGCTGTTCTCGCGACAGTTCCACGCCGCTCGCTCTCAATCAACTTATCCTGAACTTTAATTATTCTTGTGATGCATTTGGATAACTAGTGGAAATTAAGCTTCTCGCTGCCAAAGGAACTTTCGCGGGGACAGTCAGAGCTATAGAAAAATAATAAATTTCCTATGAAACAATTATTTTAATAATTTATTATTTTACAATAAACACTTTATAAAATCACTGTATCCTTATATTTGACCGAAATTATCGAATGATCATAAAATATTACAAAAGTGACCCCAACTGAAAAAGTTATAATGCAAAGAATTACCTATTCGTAATCAAAATATAAATATAAAAATGCCAAGTAAATTAGAAACGGAGCGGAGTCATCAAGAGCCGCCAGGAAGTTCCACTCTAGTCTACGCTCCGTACGGTGTGGTAGTACTTATTTTTTTTATAAAAGAGAGAAATAGAAGAAATCAAACAAAACAATAGACGTTTTGCAAATTAAATCAATCAAAAGTGACTGTTACGTACCGTACAAAGATGTTTTAACTGTTATTTTACAATTTACATAATAAAATATGATACTTTTCTCATAAAAACGAGAACTAAACTATGTTTGTACAGACGAGCTTCCTGGCGAGCCTTAATAAAATAGAAAGTACAATAAATAAAAATAAGTGTGAAGTGAAGAGTCAGTCTGAGTAGTGAACGGTCGCGGCGCCAACGCCGCCGCCGGCGCGAGTCCCCTCACTACTATAAACGTACCTAATATTCGTAATATTCATGAAGAATAATAGACATGTTATAGAATTGTAAAACAATAGTTCGAACTCAATTTGACCAATCGTGCCGATTTTCACGAGAACAATTGCTTAGAATTTAACACCAAATCACACACATTTAACAGTAATCATTCGATCTAAATTACACAAAAGAGAACGGAATGAACAATGTTTAGCATTGATAGGTAAAATGAAAAGGTCCCTCACGTCACGTAACGAGGTGGCGGACGAGGCGGCGGGGGCGGGGCCGGCGCCGGCGCCCCGCGCACGTCCCTAGTCCTCCGACATGAACGAATTCTGCGACTTCAGCTCCTCGAGGCGCGAGATCTGCTGCCGCAGGTACATTATCCTGCGAACAAACCATTGCTTACTAACTTCTCACTTGCCGCATTAAAACCTAGCGTCGTCTTCAATCAAACCTGGCCCCGTAGCATGGATGGCCTTATCACGCGATAAGTGACAGGATAAGAGAGTCGTCTCGTTCTATCGAACGGTGTCAGCCAGGGACGGATGCTCTATCTTGTCACTTATCGCGTGATAAGGCCATCCATGCTACGGGGCCAGATAACGGCAAACTTTCATCATGAGAAGCAATGATTATCAGTGTTAAGTAATGAATGAGACTCACTTCTGTTCTTGTAAGGTGGCTTGTATCTCGGTGTGGCGCACGAGCGAGCGCGAGCACTTGAGCTCGGCGGACACGCGCGTGCACTGCAGACAACCCAGTTGGTACGCTTCTTCCGTATATTTATTCGCCTGGTAACCGATCATGTATTTGTATTAAACATCGCACGCACAGCAGAGGATAGAATTGCTTTTGAACCAAAATATTCTGTAATTTCCACGTGGGTTTGGAACACTTTTGGGAGATTTGACAAGGATAACCTTGTCATAACAATAATATGAAGTCGTAAAATCCAGTGACAATAAAGTGAATGTCAGGCTGACCTGCTTCTCAAGTATGTCGGCCGGCCAGCCGGAGACGTGCGCGGTGAGGTCGGCGCGCACGTAGTTGATCAGTGACGGCGTCAGCGCCGGCGCCTGCGGGTGGTGCAGCGCGCCGCCCACCACCGACGAGTAGCTGCCGAGGCACTCCACTGCACAATACGAGTACACAGGTTATTACTGCACCTTCATGCAACTGTCGAACGTTATTCACGAGCCGTCTGATCATGTCACTGACTCGGCCCGACCAAAAATCACAGTTCCGCACGTTGAACATACATTGTGCATGTGTTGCACCAAAGTTCGTTCTTCGTTACGCACAGGATTCTAGCTTGGAATCCTTCGCTTCACTCTGAATTCAATGTACCACCCTCACCGTAAATACATCATTTTGCTCCCTTGAGACACAAATAACAATTTACAAACTTATTTGTTCGGAATTAACCCTAAGATGCATATGGTATCAATCACTTAGCTTCTAGAATGGTATATGTACAATTGTACAGTCGCGGAGTGAAAAGCTTGACCACCTAAAGATCTGTTTGTGCTTGCTCAATAGCTCAAAGTTATCAGTATCTGCTTTATCGACCGAGTGTCATACACATTCCGTCGTATTGAATGTCATTTCACTACATGGCCTACAGATACGTCCACTATGAGAAATTACCTCTATGAATTTTGGAAATGAGTTAAAAAAATCACGTTTGTTGCATGGGAAACCCCTTTAAAAAAGTATTTTATTTTGTTTTTAGTATTTGTTGTTATAGCAGCAACAGAAATACATAATCTGTGAAAATTTCATCTCACTAGCTATCACGGTTCTTGAGATACAGCCTGGTGACAGACAGACGGACGGACGGACGGACAGCGAAGTCTTAGTAATAGGGTTCCGTTTTACTCTTTGAGTACGGAACCCTAAAAAAGGAATACCACCTAAAGTTCTATCACTTATAAATCTACTGAGCCACATACTGCATTAATGACCGAAAATAACGAAGACGACAATTTGTCACTCGTTTTAGACGAACGACTTTATTATTCTGATGACGATTAAACTTCCAATTATCCAATAAATTATTGAAGAATTCATGCCAGTCAAGTAAGAAAAACAAAACCGTCGCCTCTGAACATATATGAGGGTTCGAAAAAGCGCTTCGAGAAAAGGCAGGTAGTGCCCTGTCCTTGCGCTTCGCTTGGCTCGTCTTGGCGGGGGCGCTGCCGTGCTCCAGATATTATGGAACCACCAAGCTGACTGATTGGCACTCAACAAAAATGGTGGCTATGGGCTTGTCTACTCACTCTTCCTGGGCAGCGCTGTGTCCAGATGCAGGGGCGGCGCATGCGGGTCGGTGTTCTCCGAGTGCGTCGGCGTCGGCGGGCCGGCGTCGCGGTGCGGGGAGCCCGCGCTGCCCTCGGGCGTGGCGCCGCCGTTGTTGGCCGGCGGCGGCGCGGACGCCGGCGGCATCGACACCGTCGGCGCCGCCACGATGCGGGGCAGGGCCGCCGCTAGCAACGAGCCGCTCTGCGAAACATTACACATTCTAACACATGGACCATCCTTTTTCATTGCTGGACATTGCTTTAAACTAAACTTTAACCCTTCCGGATGCCTTGTTTTGGACCCGTTCAAAACCATTTGAACTTTTTAACGTTTTAACTTCAAAGGATTCGGTTAACTAATACATTTTTGACATCGAGAATGGTTACGAAACCTAATATTTATGAAACAATGGAATTACAAAAATACAAATACAAAATTATTTATTTGATAAAAACACATGCAATATGATCTAAGGGATGGAGCCGCCCTGTAAGCAATGAAAAGCCTGTGTTGGGAGACCCCGCTCTTCCGTAGGTAACATGAGGATATAATTTATAGTTAAGATTCCGAGAGCTATTTTACATTAATATCTAAATTATCTATCTATCTACTACAACTAGCAAATGCTAGCTAACAAATAAACAAACAAACGAGACTATAGAGTTTTCCGAATTTTAACATGTGTGCAATTAATGTATGTATTAATTTTTTTTTTATACATATAATGATATCTATTGACAAAAATGTAAAGTTCGTTCGATACAATATAAATTAAAAAAATATGTCCACTAAATCTAATAGATTAATTGTATTAATTGCATTCACTATAATTTATATTATATCTGTGTTGTGTGTGTGTGTGTCTGTGTTTGTGTGTGTGCGTGTGTGTTTTGTTTTATATTTATCTACTTAGTCGGGTCATAAGTTCTGTCACAAGGTTTTTAATAGATAAAACTCAGCAATAAACTTTTTCTTATTCGTATTATACATGATTAAAAAACTTATTTTAAACGAATCATATTGTAATACAATACATTTTGAACAATAGGAAACTTGCATCTTTTTATTTTATTACGCAAATCAAAAGTATAATCTTGCATTAAAACATCTGTATCACTAAAACTTTCTCATGATTTATTTTTCTGATGTTATATGCATTTGAAATCTGCACGCGCCGGCACCCCCCGAAAACGCTCTATATTAAACTGGCTTATGCTATGACGTCACGGCATATATTCTCGGCGCGTTTACTACGGAGTAAGTCATTAATTTGCAATTATCTCCACAACATTTGCGTTTAAGTCTACACTTGTCTCACAAAATATCATTTCTAATTCAATATTCTGTGTAACAGTTATGTTAGTTAGTTAGTTATACTGGGCGTTTTCCGCAAGTCGACATCCATTGTGCCTATTTTGCGTGAAACGGCGGTGTGGCGCTACTCTAACCACCCCAGCTCGTCTAAAAAGTTGGTGAGTGCCTTGGTGTTGCTGACTGCGTCCCGTAGTGTGTTTGGAGAACCTAGGTGCTTAATTCTGTATACTTACTGTACAGTTATGTTATTTAATCGAAAAAATATTTTTTTTTTATCATTTTAACGTGAGATGGAACTAATACAATCGTTTTTTTTTCTTCTGTATGATAATTCTACGTTTATCCGCATCCATTGAGTGCAATTTATTCAAAATTGAAGTCCCATGCAAGTTCCCCATTATCGCAATATGACAATAAAAACCTTGTAACTTGAGACAATCGTGAGCGTCAGGATGACAGGACCATGATGGATTTTTATAGCGAAAGTAATTCCAAGTTTTAGTACCTTTTTTGTACTATTTGGTACCTGACATCAAAAAATTTGTACCTCGCTAAAAGTCGAGAAATATTGAAAATAAAGTGGTCAGCCATTCTGACGTCAGGTTGACAGGACCAAGTCCAGTTCCCCTAGTTGTAGGCGTTATACCGAATCCATCTTTTCACAAATATTTAGTACCTAATTTGTACCTTTATTCATGATTTTTAGAATTTTATAAAGACTTACCAAAAAAAAGTTACACCGAGAACAACCTTTGTATGAGAATAGTGTAAGCCCGCTACACACAACAAAGATAAATGGTAACGATTTAACTGTGCAATTTGTTGTTTCGCAGTTTATCGGACGTATTTATGGCGAATCGCATCTAATTATTAGTGTCCGACCGAAGGTTCGGTTTCAGTTTCGGCCGTAGTTTCGGTTTCGTTCGGCTAAAAAAGGGCCGAACCTTTCGGCCGGGCCGAAACTTACGAAACGGTACTTCGGGTCGCGTTCGGCTAACTTCGGGTGCGCTCGTGCCAACCGGCAATATGGCGAAGCTCGCCGGCCACCGGCTCAGTGAAGTGACGCTTTGTGTGCTTGTTCCCGGAATTATGATAACTTATAGTAAACCTTGTTTAATTTTATACAACCTTCACGAGTTTCAGGTGGTACATTGTTAATATGTGTATAAAAGCGGTTTTACGTAATTTTTTCAACGATTTTAACAAGTCTACAAAAGGTACGGTTTCGGTTTCGCCCGAAACTACAGCCAAAGCCAAACCTTCGGTTTCGGTTTTGGCAAAAAAACATGTTTCGGTCGGACACTACTAATTATCCAACTACGTACCTAGTCTGTCTTCGCGACTATTTGCCATGTCTACACTGAGGGCCTACCGCGAAAGGCATTCGAAGTTTCCCCTCTCTGTCATACTTACGAGTTCGTACGTAAGTGCGACAGAGAGGGAAAACTTCGAATGCCGTTCGCGGTAGGCCCTCTGGTTCGATAATGGGCTCTACAAACCATACAATAAATTATCAAAAATAACTCGTAAACAATTTTTAATATATTAAATTATAAATAAACACAAATTATAAAAGAAAGATAATAAGATACAATGTTAAGGTATAAATAAGCAAAAGTATATGTTTAAATTATTTCAAATTATTTTTCCCAATCAAAACCACACTTAACTTTTTAATTGTCTATGGTTAAAAAAAACTTTGAAAACTTTTAAAAGGCGGCAAAGTTGATTAGTTAATGATGTAGGTAATTGATAATGATAACGATATTTTAATGATTAATGGTTGTACATTATTGTAAATAGTTAAAAAGATGAGGGCGAGAGGACGAACAAGTGCAGTTTTGTTTAGCGATGAAAAATAAGTATTTAAGAAACAACAGATTGCACAGTTAAATCGTTACGATTTATCGTTGTTTTGTGTAGCGGGCTTACACTATTCTCATACAAAGTTTGTTCTCGGTGTAACTTTTTTTTGGTAAGTCTTTATAAAATACTAAAAATCATGAATAAAGGTACAAATTAGGTACTAAATATTTGTGAAAAGATGGATTCGGTATAACGCCTACAACTAGGGGAACTGGAATTGGTCCTGTCAACCTGACGTCAGAATGGCTGACCACTTTATTTTCAATATTTCTCGATTTTTAGCGAGGTACAAATTTTTTGATGTCAGGTACCAAATAGTACAAAAAAGGTACTAAAACTTGGAATTACTCTCGCTATAAAAATCCATCTTGGTCCTGTCATCCTGACGCTCACAGACAATCGTGAACCCAAAACACGCCGCATCTAACAGAAATACCACTTACACAAATTTAATAAAAAAACAGTGTTCCAGATGATCAACAAGGTTTTTTTTTATTTATTCTGAAACCTCGACTTTAGACCATGCTTAGCAACTAGCATTTGGTTTTCTGTTATCTTTCAATTCCAACTGCTCCCATCGAGAACTTTGCGTACTTTTTACGTTTTCAGAAAAACGCGTTTATTTGATCTTGTGGACAATTTCATGGCTGAATGCCGTGATGCTGTGCCACAAATAGTGGAATAAAAATTAAAAAGTTACTTTGCAGGCCTAGGCCTGAAAAGTTGTATGAAATACCATTTCAGGCCGCCTCGAGATGCTGCGCCCGAAAAAGGATACTTCCAAGTCTACTTATTATAAGGAACGTAAAGAGAAACTTACGAAACATTTTTCATTGCATGTTTGAGAAAATTAGTTTTATCCAAACTTACTTATCTTATGCTTCAAAATGGAGGCGGGAGGGTTCAGGGAGGGGTTCTGACTAAAATCTCGCGTAAGTTTGTAAGGTTTTAAGAATCATGGAAAAAAGATACAGTGAATCACGTCCGTATTTTTGAGTGGCTAAAAAAGTGCAAAATCTCTGAAGAAACTAGCATTTGTGTAATATGGCTTTAAGCATTTAAATCCAATCATCGTTCTAATTTATCTGTATTTAATGAGTTATCAAACCATATATAGCGTTAAATATAAACATTCTTGGTATTATTTACTATGCGGCAAAACATTTGTGACAGAACTTAAGGACCGACTAAGTAAGAAAATTTTCTGTCTCATCATAACTTTTCAATTTTACTTAGCCACTTTGTTACCAGTTTTTTACTGAATTTTTTTAAAGGTTTTGATTGAATGTCCAGTAATTTATTTATTTTACAGTACACATGGGTGCTACTTTTCCGCACGTGTTTTTCCCCTTTCCAGGCCGGCAGGTGAAAAATGACAATCGAATGTCAATCTTATTCATTGACATTTAAATATATTTTTGACAGGCTGCATGTGGTCAATATAACGCCTCTGCCTGGAAAAGGGTTAAAGAGCCATATGCACTGTAATAGTACATTACTTACCTAGGGCGGTTAAACAAAGAATGTCTCAGATCGCAGGTATTTGACGCCCGAGCCGAAGGCAAGGGCGATAAATATGCGCTCTGAGGCTTTCTTTATTACCGCCCGTGGTAAGTACAAAATTTTACGTCTCTATCTGGCCAGGAAGTGGGGTTTTCCGCACGCATAGCGTGCGGTAATTCCTACTTTATGGCCAGGTATGACGTAAAACGTTTTTCAACACATTTGCTCGTAACGTGCCTCTTATTGTGCCGCTTTTGGGCTCATAACCCTGGGTATTAAACACGCGTGTTTAATAACATTACGACACTCGTGTAGTTATGTTTATATCCCGATTAAGACACGTTGGCACCTTGCAGCAAGGTGTATGTATGGACTCGGCGCATTCTTAAATTGACCGGGTTATACAGGTTTGTTTTTAATTCCCGGCAAATGGATTCTTACTCGACTAAACAAATTAAATCCTTCTTGTGGATTAATTGATTATTTCTTGTTGGATATGATATAGAAACGTTTCATTTAGTAAAACTATTTACTTTTGATAACATTTTACATGAATTTATATTGAATAAGAAAATATTTATTTTATTTTGTATTGGCTGTTTAGAGATTTCATCTAAGCCTCGCTGCGGGCGCACTGCGCGAACTTCACGAAAATAAATTGTTGCGCGCCATTATAGGTAATTTCACAAATATTTGTAAACATTGATGATGCGTGTTTGGTTATTGTTAAAAATGTTGACTCGTAGTGAATAGAAAAGTGATAAAGATAATTGACGCCACTGTACATTCTTGGAGATGTACAAACATGTGAGTAAAAACCTGTTGTCATCAATAACTAAAGGAAACAACTTAGGAGCCTGTAACATGTTCATTTTATGAAAAGGATTTTTTCCTCGCAAATGTGTTGAAAAACGTCGTATGACACGCGTGAGCTTTGATAATTACATCCTCGGCTCTATTATCAACAACAATTCCGCCTCTGATGTAATGATCAACATACCTCACTTGTATCATAATGTACTAGTACGATACACGTGCGAATAGGTAATTCGCAACTCGTGTCTCAATGAAGTTATCTCAGTCTCCTTACAATTTGATGATCGTCTAACTAAAGGACGACTTGCACTTTGGGATTCCCATACTAACTGTATGGAAAAAGTTTTCTTTGATTTCTGGGCGTTCTAGTAGTCAAACCTTAGTCGGTCCCAAAGAGTATTTTGATCCTTAATAGGAATGGGAGCGAATGGCATTAAAAAAATCGTTAATATTGATGATTTTCTCACTGACTGTACTATTTTTCAAAAATCTGTGAATGTAGATTTGTCATCACTTAAAAAGTTAGGAATGAAATCCTTATGCCATTTTTGCGTGGCCGCAAGGGATCTAGTGTCAACATAATTCTAAGGTACTTCTAGCAGACCCACAAGCTTCAAATTTCAAACGTAATTAGTTTTTAGCCTAATTATTCATAAAAAACCTAAAATAAAAATATAGCAATTTTAGTCACGTTTCAGACATATACGTACTGCATAAGTAAGTTTGTAATCCTACACAAATACATGCAATTACATACAAAGTCTACAAAAAGAAATGAGATCCCATAAAAAACATTCCATATAAAAAATAGGCGAAGTCTCGAAACTCTTCCACAGTAAAAAGTGGTGAGATATTTCGTAGAGCCAAATCAGGTATTCTTATTAATTTTTATTTGCTTGCTAAATAAAATTTTGTGACTTGGCAATGGTACCTGAAAAAAATTAGTAAATGCAGTAAAGTTCCCAAGTTGCAGAATTTTATTTAGCAAGCAAATAAAGATTAATAAGAATAAGAATGCCTGACTAGGCTCCACGAAATATCTCACCACTTTTTACTGTGGAAGAGTCTCGAGACTTGGCCTATTTTTACAAGATTCATTTTTGGTACAAGCTTTTATTGCCGACTGTACTTTTCTGTGTACCTTCATCAACTACTCATTGAGACGATTGAAACTCGATGGGGTTGTGTCGTTTTATAGCGGAGTTCCTATGGCGACCTTCCAGCTCCAGCATCAGATCAGCTCCATGTCATCATAATATTGCATTGTCATGCGATATACATATGCATGCAAAATTTCAGCTCAATCGGATAACGGGAAGTGATTGAAAAATGGATTGCAAATTTTGACGGACAACTTACATACTTAGGTGTATACTTACATACGAACAAGTCAAGTTAATAATAAAGCTTGTAAAAATATTAAGAGACTTTATTGTTCCGTGATCATTACCTTTGGCACAATGTGTCTTAGCGTCTTGAATATCCAGAGTGGTTTTCTGGTTCTACATATGACCTGGTAGACCGTAACTCCCAGATACTTGGTTTAAGCAATTTTTTCGATAGATGGACAACTACAACTAGCAGTATCCCAGGATTGACCAGAATGTATGTTGAGCTCAATGTTCTGTGTGGGTTGTGTGCTGCTTGTGATAGTAAAATACGTATATTTTGTTTTGTAGGTGTTAAGTGTTAAGGGGACGTAGGTTCGTGGTCTTCTCTCCCTCTCACTGAGCATAAGCGTGAGCGAGATGGAAGTGCGTGTTTGGAAGCGCGGATATCATGTTTTTTAATTTTAATTTTTTGTGCGTTTTAATAAATAAAAAAGTAACAGCTGATTTCCCTTAAACATGACATTGCCGATTTTTAAAACTAATTTTAATATGTTTAGCTGTTGTGCATAATTTATTATGATTTTTTTAAGTGTATTTTAGACCTATGTTCGTGATTTTTTTCTATCGAGCAAAAGTCAAAAACTCAGGATTCAAATAGCTGATTTCCCTCGAGAAAAGCCTCAAGATTGCTAATTAAATTTAGAGCAGCCGTATTATAATCCAAACAAGAGCTACGATTATTTAAAAATCAGTTTTTGGAGCTCACGTCGCCTTAATAGGTTCATCCTTAACCACATGGACATCTGAGCCATACCTAGTTCTGTACTAATTTTCACTTGGTGCCATAGTTTACCAGTAAAGACAATTGCGGTTTCATCGGCATACGAGTAAAATTTTGCATTATGGATGGTCTTGTTGCAGAGGTCATTGATATATAACAGGAACAATGTAGGCCCTAACACACTTCCCTGGGGTACACCCTAAGAGACATCTTCATCCCCGCTAATGTGTTCTGATAGTTTCACCCTTTGCTGTCTGTCCTTGAGATGAGACAAACAGAAAAAGTACTAGCTCTAATACCAATTTTCTCAAGCCTTTGTAGGAGAATAGGTACAGAGTCGGTGTCGAAGGCGTTTCTCAGGTCCAGGAAGACAGCTAGGCACTTGTTATTGCTATCCAGGTTCTCTACTACATGCGAGGTACTGAATCTTCAGTAGACATTCCATGCCTGAATCCGTATTGTGCGGCTGATTGAGGCGTATTGAGAAGCTTTTCCAGAATCTTCGAAATTGCAGGTAGGACCGAATTGGAGACTATTTCTTTGAATATAAATTTTAAGAAGCTACTGGAGTTGTTATCCCAGCCCGATGCACTATTGGCCTTAAGATTTTTTTTATGGTATTATAAACTTCGTCCAGGGTAACAGGTGATAATACAAATGATCCAGTTTGCACAGTAAGGCTACCAAGGAACAGGTTAACATCCTCCTGGGGATTAGAGTCAATTTGTTGGGCGAGCTCGTTCCCGATGTTAGCAAAGTATTTATTTATACATTTTTGGCTGAATCTGTAGGCTAGGCTTTGATATTTTGTAGTTCTGGCCGAACTTTATTAGATTGGTTTGTAAACGTCAATTTGTCAATTTTTTTTTATTTTTCATAGTAATTTATTATCTCGCCAGGTTATTAGTGTTATTACTTAAATATTTTTCTAACTTGTTACGGTTACGTATACAGCGCAATATCCCTGGCGTTAACCATAGTTTGATAATACGCTGTGTGCTAGATATAGCCGTAGTTTTAGTATTTTCTTTTATAGATTCGCTAAGCATAAATACTAAACGGTCTGCTACTGCTAGAGTGTCGGGGTCATTACAGAATATTAGTTCAGATAGGCTTTTTTCCTGCAGATATTTTAAGGCAATTTCGTAATTAATTGTGGTTTTGGTCTTAGTTACAGGTGACGGTTTTATAATTTTGGATAATGATAGGAAAGTAGTGAAGTGATCTGTTATACTAGTTTTTATAATAGATTTTTTCTACTCGTCGACTTTAATCTTTGAATTAAGATTTCGTACACGAAACTAAGATCACATACTGTTTAATCCTGGAGCTCCACGAGCTCGTCACGGAGCTCGTATGGTTTCATAAGATAACCGCCAGCTTATGAATCCAGGAGCTGTATAAGATAACTGTGAATACATCAACGCGCAAAATTACTAAGCTGCTGCGCTTCATTTCAGCAGGGCGATTTTCAATAGATACCAAGTTTGTTTAATAAATTATTATTTCCGTTGACTCGTGGAAAAAGTATTGTATACAATAGTTATATAATTAGCTTTTTAAGTCTCGTACCTTAATTAGGCCACTCAGCAAGCTTCGTGGCCTAAAGCATCTATTATATAACGATTGCATAAACTACTATTATGATGGGGGAGTATTTAATTTTGTTTATTTTTAGAATAAAGTGATCCAGGCAGTGTTTCATCCTGGTTGGTTTAGTATGACCGGCTAGGAGCCCAAAAGTCGATAGGGTGTTCAAATAATTTGTTCTGTTTTCGGTTCAATGTATTAACATCACCCGCAATTATTATACTATGTCACATTTTTTATGTTCCTAGAGAGTCTATGACATTTTCTGCATTGGTAACTGCGGGAGATACACAATAAAGTGTTATTTAATACGTCCAGCTGGAGGCAAGATGCATGGAATAAGTATATTTTTATTTACTTTATGTTTAAGTGTGTTCTTGATACAGACAACTACTCTATCTTTCTGGTTCAACTGGCATGTGGTAAAGTATGAATCGTAGTCAATTAATTGAGGTAAAGGTTTACTGGGATGTTGTCAGTCATTCAGTAAGCATAATAACGTCGGGTTTAATTAAAGGTAAAGTTAGATATAATTAGATAAGTAGTTTCGGTAATTAGTTGATTTACCCCCTACCTACAAACATAATAACTCGGAAACTAACTCTTTATAAGCCTATATTCTATTTTATCAAACAAGCAACATTTATTATTTATTTTTTGCTCAAAAACAACTCTATGTTTTTACGACATATAGTATATGTCATAAATATACAATACACAGCAGGGGTTTTATAGCCAGGCTTAAAATCGTTTTCTCAGTATTTTTAAATAGCAGAGCTCGGTCTCCCAGGGTCTATCAGTACATAAATAGAAAACGCACCGGTTGATTAGAATTGTCGAGCACGACAACGGGCGGCACAGCGTTGCCGTCCGCGTTGTTGCGCGCCGCGGAGTTGTCCCGCGCGCCGTACGAGTTCTCCGAGAGCGGTGTGCTCCGGTCCGGAGATATGTCCATGTCTTGTAGAGACTGCCCATCTGGAATATCAATAGACAATATTACAATGTTACACGTTCAGTTTATACGTAAATATTACACGTTTACGTTAAGAGTTTGCAGTAAACTCGATTCTCCATAAAAACGCAACCCACGCCACTCGCGTTTTAAGACCCATCTTATACAACAGTTGCATAAAATAATATTAGTAATTAATAATAAAAGTCCTTTGTAAATTAAACGTGTATATAGAAAAATATTTAGACTTATTTTTAATGAATGAAAACATTTATTTCAAGTAACACAGCACTCATACAGAAAATTACACAGGTATTAACTTAATGTCATAAGAATCGAAAGGTGATGACTTGTTCGAATTGTAAAAAAATCTAAAAAGCGGCGTTGTGCGTGTCGGACCACGCACAACGAAGGGTTCCGTGCCTACTACTAACTAATACTAACTATGTACCTACACTACAACCTATATTAAGTAAGACTAGTGGTTCTCTTCAAACTGTGAACGTCTTGGATAATAAAATATTGTTGTCTTATTCATTCGCTTGTACACCCGTATATCATCGAACAAACATGTATACTCGTATGTATGTACAGTCGCCATCACATACATCGGAGCAAACAAGCACGTCACAAACATCGGAACACACCTCTATTTTCAAGGCATTAGGGTGCATGTGCCGATATTTATGAACACATATAGTGTACCTATGTATGTGATGGCGACTGTACGTATATACAAATAATGTACGATTGTATATAAATAAAATAAATAATAAGGAATTTGCTAGCGTCATCATGTAATCAGTAAGGGCGGGTTGCCTTACAATAACAGAGCGATCAACCTTAAATATGGCGAATTTTCAATACATTCAGATTTTAACGAACATGCGCTTTTGATGCAACCCACCCTAATTCCGCTGCACAGTAGGTCAGCCTACCTGTATCTTCAGATTCTGGCTACATTCAAATCGCACGTCTACAGTTTAAAAGCGTACCCAAATAGGTCTGTGATAGTTAATCAAAGAGGAATAAGTAGGTATATTCACATACAGCTTCACTGGTGAAATTACCAAACACAGTGTCTAAATGTATTCCTCTTCGCGTGGTTACAAAGTTGCAATAAAGAGGAGTATAAGTAAAGCATTTCGCATAAATGTATCTAAAAGACTTTCAAGAAGAAAATCTTCGTTAAAATTTTCAAAAACTAGCGTTGTGTAAACTAGGGCAGATCGACCCCGCCGGCGCGGAGCGTCTGCTCTGCGACTAATATGTCATGGAGAAGCAGAAGACGCGCACAGGAAACTGCAATTGCTTAAGGCCTGGTATTCCTGCGAGAGTAGGCATTTAGCGCTGTCCCGGCCGCCCGTGAAATACTTCGCGCGGACGCAGCGGCTGTGAACTCGCATGACCCGAGCGTCACAGTATAGACATATAACTGTATTTTGAATTAAGAAATGCAATTATTATGATTAAACTTTTTTCAATGCATTTATTATGATTAATATAATTTTGAATAAAAAGATAATAAAAAAAAAGAATAGTCAAACTTACAGTCAGTAGAATCCATTGTAATTAAAACCCCGTAAAGTTGTTTTTTAATTAGATATGTGTTACTAAGGCCCTTAGATGACTGAAATAAATGGTATATTATTATAACTATGTATTATCTTTTTATTCATATTTCCTCTTATTATTATTAATATATGAAACAACCAACCTTGCCGATTGGTTTCGGACAACTAAATTTTGTAATCGACTAATTAGTTGGACTATTTTCTCGCGACTCATGTTAGAAGCAAATTGAATAGAAAACCGCGGTACGGCTATATTGTTGACAGACTGATTAGGACATCTTAATGGATGTTTAAAAATAAAATAGTCATGTATTACTCACGATATTTTGACCATTTCTAAGGAATGTGATTTCCGTTCTTACAATTATTTTGCTACTAAAGTAGTGCATCTCTCTGAAATTCTGAAAGTATGAATTTATGAAGTATGAGCCTTACATCGAATAGCGGCTGATCGACCAATTCGCTACCGGTCCAATATATTGGCAATAGCGGTAATAAATAAAATATGTATATTATTTGATATAGTTGAATGTAGAATGACGCAATGTACAATAGTTAACGCTCAGAGTGGAAGAGGTTTAACCTTTTGACAGCTAAAGACGGCTGTGGGCGCGGACGGAAACTCGTACCACTGAAGCCACGGACGGCCACAGGCGCGCTTAACGTTTGCGTTAATTTTATGTAATAAAAAGCTTTCCATGTAACTTAACCCGTTTTTTTATAGTATATGATACCTACGTACATTAATTTTGACATGACAATATTCATAAATATATATCAGAAGTTTCATTTTATTATTATTTTGTCTGGCTATGTTTGATTGAAGTATTTTGCGTAGCTCTGTGAGCTAAGAGCGGCCCTCCACGCGTCATAGGGATGTGCCCATGTGCCATTTTATTATTTCGTTTACTGCATTTTGTTTTTTTTGTGTGTTGATTTTTATATATATAGTTGTTGTCAAAATGTTATGTATCTCTAAATTTTAAAAAAAACCGTTAAATTAAATAAATTCGTTTCAATTTAACTAAACCACTTATTTGTAATCATATTTTTTGTATAAATTCGTTACCGTATTTCATTTATTTTGATAGTGGAATGTCTGAGATTATTACCGTAAGGTTAGTTTTTAATAATTTACTTACAGTGCCAGAAACTCCCCTCTAGGGACTTCTACTTCGAGACTAGTTTTGTGTTTTGCAACCAGTCGTTATCAGTATATGCTGTACGTCATTAAATTGAATGCCTAGGGGCGGATATTAATTGAGGACTGTGTTTGTATGGGAATCCATGCGCTCGAATAACCTTTATAACAAAACAATGCTTATAATGTTATCTTTATATGAGCCAGGCATATTATTCGGACACTAACTGTACAACCGTGGTAGTATAGCTTAATTGAAGCCTTCATATTTAGGTTTCTTTAATTTCTTATTCGAGGTAAACACGTATTTAGATAATAAACGAAAAAAAGAAGGTACCCAGCTGCAGTTCTCACTCATTTTGGCAATTTAGAAAGTACTGCTTGGTAATCAAACTTTACGGTCTATGCCATTAAACCTAATAAACCGAACTTCATTGTTCTAAAGCAGGTAATAATCCTTATCTGTTATCTTCGCCGACCTATGGTATTTTACCGCTGAACGAAAATATTAGGCTGGTGGAAGGGGTCTTAAATATGTAGAGGAAGACATTCAATATTGCTTGTTAGTGCAAATATGGAGTTATTTAATATGGTATTGAGCTCGTTAGTTAGAAGTTAGCAAAGGTTTCTACGCTACCATGTATTATTAAAACTTCGAAAACGAATCTGAATTTATGAATCAAAATCAGCAGAATTTTTTCACAGACAGTATAGGTATACTATAAATGTAAAATATTTTTAATGACCACACGTTGAAAACTAAATAGACCTCGTAGATAATAAACAACATGCAGATGTCTCATTCAATAGAACGTGTTATTTTTAGAAGATGCGTCGGCACTTGCACCAAAATGCAACAAACAACTTCCAGGTACTTAAGTAGGATTATCCTATTGTTTTGTCACCACGTCACACTAAGAAGAGTTTTACTATTGACAGAGACAGCAAAATATTGATAATTTCTATGTCTAAGCTTAATTCAGTATCGTATAATTCAAAGTATTAATAATGCACCAAACCAACCTACTTTATTGTTTGCGACTTGTAAACACTGTAGTTTTTTGCTATTTGTCGTTACCAATATATCGTTATAATAATATTATGGCCCATAATATAGCATTGTCATTCAAGCATTTCAAATTAAACGTGTATACATAATTTTAGCTCAATCAGTTGAAGATACCTGCTTCAAAATAAGTCGTCAAATTCTACCCAAACTAACATAGTTAGTATGTTACAACATACGAGTACCTCCAATGTTACATACATACGTACTTGTAGTTACATATTGCAAGATAAAAAATGCAAAAACGGGCGACTACGTAGTATAGATTTAATCGTGAAATTTAGTCGATTGAAACTAAAACTAATTTAGTGGTTTGTCGAACATTCTCACAACGAATTTAATCGCAACTAAATTAATCGCGATTAAAAAATGACGATTGATATTTTTAATCGATTGATTAGTTAACTAAACAATTAATCGATTAATGCCCATCTCTGTTACATAGTTACTTTACGTTTGCAAACGGCAGGCAGAGGTTCCGATATAGACAAAATACGGATTATCAAAAATCGTAGCTTCAGTTGTTATACTGTGGCACTATGACCGTAATTTTAGGCATAATATTTTTACAAATTACCTACCAATCAGAGATGTAAATATGTTTTAGACCAAATTATATAAACATTTACTTACTTTTTCACATATCTTTGGAGTATATTCTTTTTATGGCTTTGCACGACTTTTTTCGTTTGCGTTGTTTATTGCCCATCATAAATAACTTGCAATACTTATAATGAATTCGTCGCGGATAAAACTGACACAGGTCCGTCGTCCGTAAGCGCCAGCGCGCGACTGATCGGGCCTACTGAGCCTCCGCGCTCGCGCATTTTGTAGGTATTTAAACATAGTAATTAAGACAATAATTTTATCCATTCAAATTCTACGAATTTGTCTATAAATATTTAATGGCTTTAGTTTAGTACAAACATTTTATTTAAAATATCAATAGTTTAGTCACAATATTGAAAAAACTTTACAAAAAGAAGTAACTTTGGGATTTTTTTCTATCGAGTGAAGTTCATTGGATCGTGTAACTGAATACGACTTTGACTAGTCTAGATCCTTAAGTAATACATATATTTTTTTCAGATTTTTTAACCCAATTTTCTAGGTCTGAGATGATTTTCAAATACTCAAAAACGCGGCTCTGTAATGAAATGAAATAAGCCTACCCCGCCTTAAGGCGCTATAGTATCATGGTCTTCTCTCCCTCTCGCTGAGCATAAGCGTGAGCGAGACGGAAGTGCGTGTTTGGAAGCGCGGATATCATGTTTTTTAATTTTAATTTTTTGTGCGTTTAAATAAATAAAAAAGTAATCACTAAGTTCCCTCAAACATGATATTGCCGATTTATAGAACCAATGTTAATATGTTTAGCTATTGTGCATAATTTGCTAATTTGTTTTAGACCTATGTTCGTGATTTTTTTCTATCGAGCGAAAATTGCTTAATCGTGTTTTGAATCACTGATTTCCCTGCAGAAAAGCCTCAAGATTACTATTCGTATTTTTTTTAAACCATATTATTATAAACAGACGCATTATATTGTTTCAAAAACTATGTTCGCTTCACTTCGCTGAACCTATAGCGCCTTAAAATTGCTTGACATCAGCGGAATTCGCGTATAAATACAGCTTCGCTGGTACGAGTACCTACCTGCAGGCCGTAACCAGGACCTGTGCTTCGAAAAGACTTAGCTGCAGTGCCTGCAGTCTTACTACTTTTAGGCGGGCTCCATTACGAGCCCGTTTACGTGCTCATTAGCGCCACTTGTAAATGATTGAGATGATTTAAATTTAATGATAGATACACACTGTATTTTGTATTTAAGTACCTTGTGAACGGGCTCTTAACAGCTTCATTATTTAATCTTTCGTACAGTATAGCCTATGTATAATAGCATTTTTTTTATGATACATGTTATATCATACTTATAATGTTATATTATTGAACCATGCTGGCTTGTCCGGACGTATCTAGGCAGGAACTGTTTTTGGTTCAGTCAATGGTTACTCACACCAATGTAGTACCAACTCCCATTACAATCGGACACTTTACGCTCGAAGTTGTAGACGATTATGTATACCTAGGACAGACTGTCCAGTTAGGTAGGTCCAACTTCGAGAAAGAGATCAATCGTCGAATCCGACTCGGCTGAGCAGCGTTCGGGAAGCTACGGCACATCTTTTTGTCCAATATTCCGCAGTGTCTCAAGACGAGATTCATTGACCAGTGTGTGTCGTCACTGCCAGTGATGACATATGGCACTGAAACGTGGTCGCTTACAATGGGCCTCATAAGAAGGCTCAAAGTCACCCAAAGGGCCAATGGAGAGGGCTATGTTGGGAGTTTCTCTGCGTGATCGCATCAGAAATGAGGCTATCCGTAGCAGAACCAAAGTAACAGATATAGCCCTCCGAATCGCTAAACTTAAGTGGCAGTGGGCGGGGCACATTGCACGTAGAACGTATGGCCGTTGGGGCGGAAAGGTTCTCGAGTGGCGACCATGTACCGGAAGGCGCGGCGTTGGTAGGCCTCCCACAAGGTAGACTGATGACCTGGTAAGTGTCGCGGGAGTCCTCTGGATGCGGGTGGCGCAGGACCCGTCACTTTGGAACTCTTTGGGGGAGGCCTATGTCCAGCAGTGGACGTCTTTCGGCTGATATGATGATGATGATGATGATGATGAATGGTTACTCATTTCCCCGCGAGATGACGGCGCGAGACTATAATACAAATTCGATTTCACTCGGCCCTTGAGGTAGGTAACTCTTTTACTCAGTTGCGTTGTTTACCGAGGCAACCGAGGTGGGTTAGTATGGTCATTATTCCTCGAGAGATGGCGTTTTACCTATCAGTATCTATTCTTCTTAATTTGTGACGCAATAGGGGCTATTTTATTTTGCACACGATTATAACACCTAATCGCTAGAACGATATTCAAATGGACTTAGGTCACTTTGGTTTTGATATAAAGAAACGACGTCTTGTCATCATTACATCTGCATATAGGTATATTGTTTAAGCTATTATAGTACTCATTGCTTGACGATTAAATCCTAGCATGGCATGCATGGATTTGAAAAACAGTTCGTGGACCCTAGATTCCACCCCCGATTTCATCCCTTTAAGGGATGATTTCCGGGATAAAAAGTATTCTGTATGTTAATCCAGACTATAAACAATATGTATACTAAAATTCATCTTAATCCGTTAGGCCATTTTTGCTTGAATGAGTAACCATCATTCAAACATCTAAACATCCAAAGCACGAAAACCTGTGAACCGATCTTGTTCAAAATACTTTTCGGTAAAATTATTTAATAAGCACTATTTCAGTGATTTTTTTCAAATTTTTCACTTCTGCCGTTCGGAAGTTAGAGGGGGGGGACACAATTTTTGTGACTTTGGGGGTGATTATCTCCGACTATATTCACTTAATCAAAAAAAATTGCTGATTAACCTTGTATTTATTTTGAAAGGTCTATCGATTGCTGTGCCACATGTGGACATACAATGTTTTAATTTTTTTTTACTTGCAGTTACATGTATGGAGTGCACCCCGAAAAAAATATTTATTTAGTGATTTCATTGCATAACTATGTAGCGGTTAACAAAATACACCTATAATCCAAATTTCAGTCAAATACTTACGCTTTAGATATAGTTTTCGAGTAAAATGCCTGTGACATACGGACAGACGGACATGACGAAACTATAAGGGTTCCGTTTTTGCCATTTTGGCTACGGAACCCTAAAAAAGAGCAGACCAAGGAGTCCGTCATCAACAGAGTTTTTAATTTATTTATATCCTGTTTTCTCACTGATGCCGCAATCTACAAAATGACGGAGCAAAAATTCGGAATTCTTACGAAATTTACTTAACTGTTATTTTCGCGTTTTACGGCATCGACATTGTGCATGAAACATGGTTATAATTTATAATATAATTATATATTGCGATTGGATCTGCATTAAGACGACTAGTTGCTAAGTTAGGATGCCGTTCGGTACGAGAGGAGATGGCAGCCTTCCTTCAGCCACGTCAGATGGGTTTTGGCACGCCTCTTGGCTGCGATGCGGCCATCCATGCAACGAGATATTTTGTGTTAGCACACGATAATAGCGACAAGGTAATCGTAAAACTTGACATAAAAAACGCCTTCAACTCTGTTGAAAGGGACGTAATTTTAAATCAAGTGAGAGATCACACTCCCGCCCTCTACCCGTTTCTTTTTCAGTGTTATTCTGCTCCAAGTAATCTCTTCTACGATGACTGTACCATTTCATCACAGGTCGGTGCTCAACAAGGCGACCCTTTGGGCCCTCTTGTGTTTTGCCTAGCCATGCAGAGCTTGATTACAACGCTAGAATCACCTCTGAATGTCTGGTATTTAGACGATGGCACCATAGGAGGTGATTCTGACGTTGTTCTAAATGATATCAGTACGCTCTTACCAGCTCTGCGGTCAATCGGCCTGGAAATAAATACTGCAAAGTGTGAACTTTATCCTTGTAGTTCCTGCTCGTTAAATTCATTATCTCATTTCCAAGCTTTATTGCCAGACATTAAAGTCATAAACAAGTCATCCTTTTGTCTTCTCGGAGCACCAATTTTTCCTGATGGTGTAAGTTCAGTTCTCCTGGCTAAGACAGCGGCTCTGAAGTCCTCCTGGGAACATTTGAAGCACTTGTCAGCGCACGTGTCCCTCGTGCTGCTCCGTAACTGTTTCACATTGCCCCGCGTGACTTACACACTAAGAACTGCGCCTACTTGGTTGTTTAAGCCGGAGATGGAGACGTATGACAATGTACTTAAACAATGTCTGGAGACTGTTCTGAACGTTCAATTCAATGAGGCTCAGTGGCGCCAGGCAACACTCCCAATTCGGTATGGAGGATTAGGGGTCCGTTGCATAAAAGACGTCGGGATCGTTGCATTCCTCGCCTCTTCCCATGCGTCGACAAATCTTGTCACTAAGATACTTTCTTTAAATGGTGGCAATATTTGTCCACCGTTTGTGGAAGAGGCTATAGTTGAGTGGTCATCTCGCTTTTCTGACGTAACGCAACCAGACAACCCCGCATCACAAAGACTCTGGGACGACTTATGTTGTAATGAAATTTATTCCAACCTTTTAAATGTAGCCCTTGGGGTAGATGTGGCTCGTCTAAAAGCTGTCAGAGCTCCCGAGTCTGGGGCGTGGCTGCACGCCTTGCCTTCACCAAACTTGGGAACATTGCTCGACAATGATTCATTGAGGACAGCGGTAGCCCTACGTCTTGGAAGCAAGGTGTGCGAGCCCCATCGCTGTATATGTGGAGCAATGGTTGAAGCGAACGGGCATCATGGTCTAAGTTGTCTGCGGTGTGCAGGGCGTATCCCTAGACATCACGCCATAAACGAGCTTTTGCGCCGCGCCATGGTCTCGGCAAACGTTCCCTGCGTTCTGGAGCCCCAGGGGCTAAGCCGTACCGATGGTAAGAGACCGGACGGTCTCACGCTGATTCCCTGGTCAAAAGGCCGCTGCCTGCTATGGGATGCAACTTGTGTGAGCACATTTGCACCCACTCATCTTCACCACACCATGAGGTTAGCAGGCGCGGCTGCCGAAAATGCGGCAAAACTAAAACACGGCAAATACGCCCACCTTGAATCAGCGTACGACTTTGTTCCGGTCGCTATCGAGACGGCTGGTCCTTGGTGTTCGGAGGGCAGGAGGCTTGTTTGGGACCTTGGCCGGCGTCTAAGAGACAAGGGCTGCGACCCTCGTTCCGGCTCTTACCTGGTCCAACAAATATCGGTGGCAGTTCAGCGGGGCAATGCAGCCAGTATTTATGGCACCTTTGGACCAGATGGGAGCCGGACATAAAATATATATATATATATATATATATTTCATTTTCTTTATTTGAACCTTGTTTTTTTTAGTTTTAGTTTTAATTTAGTTTTAGTTTTAATTTAGTTTTGTTATTATTCTCTTTCTGTGTAATCGTATATATACATAGATGTGTGTGTGTTTTGTATACATGTGAAAAATTTACATAATATATAATATAGAGTAAATGACTGATATATATCGATATTATATATTTATTTATTTATTTATAAAATGCAAAATCTGTGAAACACAATTATCATAATCAGTTTTTGCATCAACCTGTATTTAATAATTGAAGGGCTGTTTACAAAAACAACATAACGGACATATTTAACGAAATCGAGTTATTGCTATGATTATGTCCGTATGTAAAGAGGCTAAAATTGTGCATTAGACATTGTTTAATTAGGAACCCGTTTGCCCAAAATGACCCATCTATCTTTAAAATGGAATTACTCAGCTCTACGGAACTTATAGTACAATAATAATTACATTCTCTTATACATTAATGTATTTAATTGAAATGCAATACATTTGATCCGAGCGAGTTGGTCTAAGAATGAACATGGATAAGACGAAGATCATGTCAAATGCCCTTGTAGTACCAACTCCCATTACAATCGGACACTTTACGCTCGAAGTTGTAGACGATTATGTATACCTAGGACAGACTGTCCAGTTAGGTAGGTCCAACTTCGAGAAAGAGGTCAATCGTCGAATCCGACTCGGCTGGGCAGCGGTTCGGGAAGCTACGGCACATATTTTCGTCCAATATTCCGCAGCGTCTCAAGACGAGAGTCTTTGAGCAGTGTGTGTTGTCAGTGATGACAGCAGTGGACGTCTTTCGGCTGATATGATGATGATGATGAACTATAAATGTCACCTACTAACTCATTATATTATTAACAAGATTTTATTGGAAACAATTTGTAACTAAGTCAAGTAACCTAAGTCTTATTAGCATTAATATTTAATGTATAAATATCATAAACATATCGATATGCAAAATCATACCCACATCCCTATTCCGTTATGGCAAAATAGTCGTGTCATCATACGCATTTCGCAGTACATGCGACTTTTTGGTTTCAAGCGTATAGGTTTGAAAACACTGCCATCTGGCGTCGAGTAGCCGAACCGCCACGTCTCTTGCAAGTCTTGCAACGCAGATGGTAATGGACGTAAGAAATATTTACTTGACACTCTAAATTAGACCATAAATTTATAGCGGTTAAAGTACCTTTTGCATATAAAATTTGCTACCCTTAACAACTTATTGCCACAGTACATTTTAACAAATCGAAAACGTATTGCAATTCGTGTTTTATTGAAGTGCGGTTGTATGCGTGCGGCGACACTGGTTCTCTATGAAAATCGGTTGAATGCCACTTCCAATGGATTCTTTATTCCGTGGTTCTAATAATAACTCAGTTGTTCCAAAAGCCTTAAGCATTAACAAATCACTCAAGTTGAAAAGAACTTGAGCTTCGATTCAATGACTAGAGTCTAAAAAACTGAGTCCAATCTTAGAAATGAAGACTCCAAAGACTTGAGTCTTTACCAACACTAGGTGAAATGGGGGAAGTTTGTATGGAGCTACGATATAAACGAGTTCCACGCGGACGGAGTCGCGGGCAACAGCTAGTGTATAGATATATGTCGTGGGTGAAACATTTATGCACTAGTGCTTTTTGCTTTGCGTTTTTTTTTATTTACTGCCGTTAACAGCCATGCGTCCGATATCTATATAAAAATTGCATTTTTAACAAATTAATAAGCACTATTACGGCCGTTAACAGCCATGCGTCCAATATCTATATAAAAATTGCATTTTTAACAAATTAATAAGCACTATGATATGTCTGCATGCTGGATGCGGGTGGCGCAGGACCGGCCATTGTGGCAAACTTTTGGGGGAGGCCTATGTCCAGCAGTGGACGTCTTTCGACTGATATGATGATGATGCTGATGATGATGATGATGATGATGATATGTCCATGAGTACTTTCGTATTTTTTGATTCCACGGTTTGTGAAAGTCAGAAGGGCCCCAATATTTGGAACTCTCGGAGTGAACATCTTCGAATACGTTATATTCAAAGTCACACCAGCCTAGCTAGCACACTAGGTTTTATGTCGGCGAAAATGTACTGAAACGTCACGTAAAACGCGACATAAAACGTAGTGTGCTAGGGCCTCTGAGCACATGAACGACATCAACGCCGGAGTTGAGGCAGTCGCCGAGGCCGAAACCGGTCAGGAGAATATATATACATTCAAAATGTTATTCATATAAACCTAATAGGTTTTGACTAAAATACCTATGACATACGGACAGACAGGCATGACGAAACTATATACTACAGTCTCCAAAACATTTTTTATAAAGTTGGCTGATTGACTACAACCAATGACCGTAAATGAATACTATGCGAGACCGCCTGGCTAATTGAACTCACTTTTTACGGCAAAGCAAACATTTCATTGCAAATAAATTAAATATGAAATAACATAAAATCTCTTCCCAAAATAATTGATTTGACTGGCCGAATGCTGATAATGATAACCAACGCCGTGTTCAATAATTTATACCCGAAAACACCTTTAACTTCAATTTTGTACTTCGCCATGCCACACATGCACATTTTTATCATGTCCTTCCACTCCTTCCCGAGAGCAAATGCGTTGTATGATATTTGAGGAGTTCCGTCGATTTCTCACGAATACTCAACTTCGGTACCTCATCATCATCAGCAGTTCTACTTCAAATGTGTATCTTGAAGAGCACCATAACATAAAAGTGTAACAAACATTTTCAAGCTTATATAGAAGGATGTGAACGCGCCTGCCCGAGCCAACACATATCACTACAAAAACGGTCGCAACGCCCGCTGTGCAACACAATATCAAAAATAATTAATAAATGCCTATGCGACATTGAAATAGGCTATTTTCCTACAGTAGCTCTAGTATACGTTTTATCGATACATATACGTTTTCGAAAACCATAAAACCATACAAATTGAAACTAAACGCCAACGCGTTCGAAAACGCATTGTGTTGATAAATAAAACTTATACTAGAGCCTCTGACACGTTATACTATTTTGTATTCACATTAAATCTAGGTTGTGAAAATACATGGAAAAATCCTTAAATTGATTTTAGCACTTGCAATTATTTTCCAAATATTATTTCTAGAAATTGGATAAATCGTCGAGGACGCTGGTGTTAACTAGTTATAAAGTGTAGTAAAGCTGTACCTTTTCCTTCGTGAGGCGCCGAGGAGAGTTTTGGCCGCGGTCGGTCGTGTGGGTCATCCTCTCTCCCGCCGTTATTCCAATACCTCTCAGACCCGCTATTGGTTCTTTTACTTGATTTCTCGACTTCTCTTCTGCCCGTCCGAGAACTGGATCTTTTATCTCTATCTATATAAAAGACACGAAAAATTTGATTAATTTCCCCGGTAATTTAATTTTACTATTAATCCAAAATACACACAATGCCTACACACAAAAAATACATATCACTCCATGTAGGTCAATAGATTTACATTAGTTATGGTTATGGGCATGAGAAGAGTTTGGGGTTTCCCCAAAGCGTGTATACTGTATAACGTATGCGGAATGAAATTTGGACAAAGTTTAAAATATGTAAAATGTTTTAAAAATTGAGACAGAAATTGTCAATCAATCTGGTAAGTTTTATGGGCGTTGGATTTTTTCTCTTGAAATTATCGTAAATCGAGAAGAACGAATCGTTATCTACGGCCGAAACTGAATATAGTGGAACATTTTGTGCAAATGGGTGAGAGCCGAAGCTCTGTTTATATTATTATTGTGTCCTTTTCTTTGAGAAAAAGTACTACTAGAAGGCCTGGTTCAGGGAAACATTCCAGCTTTAGCCAGTTTTCTGAGGCTCGATTAAAGAAAAAGACGGCCGGCCGAGTCGCAAAATCTTACAGAGAGCTCAAAGGAAAATCAAATATGACGCCAACACTGTAAAAGCATATATTAAAGACATGGGCATCTTCAATCGTTTAAGAAAAGTTAAGCTGGCTGTCTCCGAAAATCATAAGGAATGGGTGACGAATCATGTCACTTAAAATGGAATTTCGTGGCAAGGTAACTTTTATTTTGAGAACATCAATGGTCCAACGGACAAGAACGTGAAATACGAGGGGTGATCCAAAAGTTTTGATAATCGGCATGATTTGGTCTCGTGATGATAACTTGCGAGTGCCATTCCTAACTGTGCCGGTATTAAATAATACACTAAATACTAAAAAAAAAGATTTCAAACATTTGTTTTTCTCTAATAGCTAAATAAATATGACAGTATAGAATATATTCTGACGTCAGTATAATGAGACGATATTTTGGTAAATGTTAGGGCCGGCGTTGGCAAAATTCTGGTTTGGTAAATCAAAAAAAAATATTTTATATTTGAAGATTATCTATTTTAAGGCGCTGTATGCAGCTGCGCATCGAAAAAGTGACTTTTCCAAAACGATTATTAGTATACTCGTACTATTGCTAGAGATCCAAATTTTTGATATGTATTATCTTCAGTTCATTAGCTATGTTCGTGTTTCGTAGAAACACGATTGCTTACAAAAACCTTGATAGATTTTGCCTTTCAAAACAGTGCTATTTTACCACCAAACTCGAAATATCTCAAAAGTTATTTGGAATATTAGAATGAAATTTTTGCTAGAAGAGAAAAGCTTTTTGGTAGATCTATCTACCTACTTCTTAGAATTTCAATATGTTTCATAATTCAATACATTTGGTCATTTGTCTGAAAAACCGGGTGTCCGCGTCGTGCATGCGCGGTGGCGAGTACGATTTAGACTGATTTAGTACGCCCGTGGCCACTGCCGACGACGGACCTGTGAATGTTTACCTGGCACGCAAACTAACGCAAACGACTTTATGCAGCAATTATTGCGAGTTATCACAATAAATAAAAATACTTAAAGGAATAGGAAACTGCTGGAGAACATATCCGAAATGATAGAATGGAAAATATAAGGTATGCGATATTTACTACAGTAAAGCGTTTCTAAAAGCGCACCTAAAACGTATTAATAGGTAGCTGGAGCAAATTGACAAGTTGTCAATAAAAATCTAGTCGGGTGTAAATCGGATTCGGACACAAGCACATTGTTGGGGTAATGGTAGCATATATGGACTGTACGAATAATAGATTTATTTATTCATACAGTAATATATCAAAAGCATGTATTGCGCCGGATAGCGACTACCTAGTCTAAAGTCCTAAACGAGTTGGTGAACTGAAGTATGTTTACTTACTTGCTGTTTAGTACATTATATTTAAAAAACCGGCCAAATGCGAGTCGGACTCGCGCACGAAGGGTTCCGTACCATTATCTATAAAAATATTTATTTTATTCTGTTTTTAGTATTTGTTGTTAAAGCGGCAACAGAAATATATCATCTGTGAAAATTTCAACTGGGACTATCACGGTATCAGTGAGATATAGCCTGGTGACAGACAGACAGACAGAGACAGACAGACGGACAGCGGAGTCTTAGTAATAGGGTCCCGTTTTACTCTTTGAGTACGGAACCCTAAAAACGAGTGTGGAAAAAGATCCTGCCACTCCACCAGCAGGCCACGGCCCTTCCTCAACTTCGTCATATACATACGTTCGAAAAACATAAACTTCCTTCTGAGGCAGTCGGTACAAAGTACTACAGGGTGTTTCCCTATACACCTGTAAAACTTAGCCAGCTGGTTGTGCACATGATACCCATCACAAAACACTAAAACTATGCCGTTTCACATCTCGCACGCACTCTGCCGCCGCTGCTTCTCTAAACAACTAACAAGAAAGCCTCCTCCGCCACGCACCTTTAAAAATAAGCCTGCCAAAGCAAATGTGACGTTATCTGAGTGAACAGACCTTTTGTCGGTATGGATTTATTGATTTGCCCATAATTTACTTACATTTAAATAGTTAGCTACGAGATAAACACAGCAGTAAAAGACTGCCTCAAGAAACCAAGAGATAGAGAAAAGTGGAAGAGTATGGAGGAGGGCTTTACTCGCGAAAAGGTCCTTGGAAACAAATAAATTTAACAAAATAAATGCATGTTAATATTAATCATAATTAATTAATTAATTTAGGTTCAATCTTATATGAAGACTCGTACAATCAATTTTTATTTCATTTTAAAACGCAACTAATAAGATATAAACAATAAACCTATCTATACTCATATTTTAATCAATATGTTAAAAAAAACTGTGGTGTGTGTGTGTGAACTATGATAACAATATTTTAATGGTTTTAATGATTTATAACATGATAACTCTTATATATTTTATACAACTTTACAACTACGATATTTTTTTTTTATTTTAGTGCCTATTATTTTAAATTGTTATCTGTTCTTTAAGAAAAAAAACATGTTTATCTACTGTATTTTTTTTAAGTGCTATGAATATTTTTTGTACTGCTTATATTTTAAATAACTGAGAAGAACTGTTGAAATTTACTATGTTAAGTTATGAAATGTAATGTTTAGTCATACTATTTTAAGTAAATAATATTAGCTACCTAACGAATCATGCAAAAATCATGTTGAAAAATATAATAAGAATAAAATTTAATTTAAACTAGTCACAAACACTCGAAAAAAGAGCGTTTTGGGCGAAAGTTACAAAGATAGGTACCATGCTTTTTGAATAGTAGGTGTAATTACACACATTGTTGATTCCAATCTTTTAAATACTATTCACTTATACTTTCCTTATCCATTTAATCGACAAGGAGAAAAAATATGGAAATTTAGTTGAAGCCATTGTTTTTATGGATATATATGTATTTATAAATACTGGAAAAATAATAAAAAATCAGTTTATGATAGTTTCAGAGAAATCGTATGTCAAGCATGTTGGACGTATCCAAGCATGCAGTGAACGTAGAACGTACAGTATTGTGCACATTGCAAATTGTACGGTATGTTTCTTTTATATACGATTATTTGAATATTTACATATTTATAAGAAACTAAGTATCAATTTATGTCAAAATCTCCATGAATCATGTATCCACACTAAAACAAACAGATATATATGTGCGTAGTGCTGTCAAGTCACAGCTACTGTGTTTCGTCGCGCCGCCATTGCCGAAAAATAATCGGCGTAATTAATCAATAAATAAAGCACACTCGTCACTCTTACACAAATCGAACTAGCCTCAGGTGGGCGTAATCGCTGCGACTCAGTCCCTGACTACTGCAGCCGATTACGAAAGTTTTGTTATCTCGCATACCTGTTTATTATATTCAATAAAAATCTTTAAATCTTAAATCTTTAATTTTTTTAAATAACGAACTATATTCTTTTCTTTTAATTGCAACAAAAAGCAATTACTACTTTTGTCAAACTGCACAGTGTTTTATGGAAGCCGAAAAAGTGACATCCCCGTTTTATTACAAATTACTGTAGATTAGATCATTACAAATGTGGGACTAAAACTCTCACGTTTCTAATATGCGTAGTTTTTGAGAAATACATTTTTTCGTTTTAGTTCTGAGTATGGGGACCCCTAAAACTTAATGTTTTTTTTCGATTTTAGTGTGAAAATCTTAATGCGGTTCACAGAATACATCTACTTACCAAGTTTCAACAGTATAGCTCTTATAGTTTCGGAAAAAGTGGCTGTGACATACGGACGGACAGACAGACAGACAGACGGACGGACATGACGAATCTATAAGGGTTCCGTTTTTTGACATTTGGCTACGGAACCCTAAAAATACATAAAAGATTAGCCATACAAGTTACGTTCAGTTATTCTATTCTATGCAGTAGGTACTGTAAACATTTTTGTTGTTTTTACATTTTCTGTAAATTTTATACTGTAACTACTTAAAATTAAAAGTTATTTACCTTTTTGTAAAGGTAGGTAACAAAAAAAGTCGCGGGATTGTAAGTCATATCCGTCTTAATATTACGGACTTAAACCCCGGGAAATTGCTTCCTAGATCCGATCACTGATAATAAGGTATGTAATACATATGTAAAAAGATTATGTGCCTGTACATTTTTGTAGTTTGCTCTTTGTACAGTCAAAGAATTTAATTTCCTACCCACTTTGGACTTTGTCAAAGTGACGTAATCAATCAAAACGTAAGAGACTTCTTATGATTTTGATGACAGTGTCACTTTGAAATAGTCCTAAATGGGTAGGAAATTAAATTCTTTGACTGTACAGTCGAAAAATTTGTACGCTCTTACGCTCAAGGACCATGACAAGACAAATAAACACAAGAAGCATGACAAGTCATTGAATGTCTTCTTCTACTTCCAGGCTCTCTGCCCCAACTAGCACTTCATGGTAGACTCCTTCCCAAGTCACATGTAGCGTTTCATCGAAAATTTGTGCGAGTTTTAGTTCTTGGCGAAATTAATAAAACAAGGTACTGACCGGGTATCATACATTAAAATTTTAAAAAGCAAAATCAGTACGTAATTCGTGATTATTACTTCCCTTAAATTTAAAATTACAAGTAATTTACAAAATACTAGTCAATAATTATTTGTTCGAAACGTTACGTGATCACCCCTGCATAATATATTATTTTAAAAAGCAAATACGATACTCATAAAACAAAACAGTAATCAGTGAAAATACACGTAATTAAAAAAAAACTAGACAATAGCTCTTTCTTCTGTATTAAATAAAACAAACTCAATAATTAACTCTTACATGTTTTGCGAACATCAAAATCAAATATCGAAAATTTCTCTCAAAGACCGGTAAGCATTAATTTAGCCATTTTTAGATATATTTGGGTGCAGCGGGTTATAAACAAGCTAAATTAGATAATTTATTTCCATTTTTATTGTGTACTAGAGATGTACTGTATCTATCGATAACTATACAGGCTTATTTGTTTATCAGTGCAAATAATTACGTTAAGTACTTAAGTCGAATTGAGTGAGAACTAGCATGAAATATGACTTTAAAAATACTGATTATTTTAAGATACACAGGCAGCTTATACATGGTGCGTGTAAATCAATATCCATTTGATTTTTATAGTTTTAAAATTTGTCCAGTCACTTTTTAAACTAATTTATTGACATATCAATGATTATTCTTTAATTTATTTGTTATGAGTCTGGTAATTATTCATGATTTGAACCTTAGATGTAAGAAATTGAAACTCGACTTTAATTATAAAATATTTTCAGATGCAGGCCGAGGAATCAACTGCTGACATTACTAAAAAAGCACAGCAACAGGGCATCGCAAAATAATATTCAGGTGTCAGAAAGTAGATTTTCAAAAAAGTATTGCTCAAAGAGTACACATATTAGAAACGCAGGAGTTTTAAAGACTGTATCGAAAAGTATAAGGACAACTTTAGCTGGCCGCCATTCTTGTTTGATTTGTTTTAAAAATATGAACGTCGCTTTATTTCATAGATGCTACGCAGCAAGCTATGGTACAGAACTGAATTACTTATTTTTTTTTCGGATTACTTTTAATTTCAAAAATGAGAGACCCGATCAACGAAAACGAATTGTGGACAAATACATACGAGAAAAGGGTAAAGCTTGAATACAGTAAAATGTGGGCACAAGTAAATGCTTATATATTTTTATTTATACAATATGGAAATTTCTTAGTATTATAATATATAATATTTGATAAATATCATGAATAAAAACTATTATGACAGCGTTCCACTTTGATCATTTATTTTGTTTTCACGATGGCGAGCTCTGAACACAAGAAACGTGAAATTATTTTGCGCAAACATACTGAAAATCCCCATTTAAGTTATAGGGCATTAGCAAAACTTTTAAAATTACCGCAATCTTCCGTATGTTTAGTTTTAAAAAGGTTCCGAGAACGATTGACAGTAGATCGCAAGCCGGGAAGTGCAGGTAAGCAAGGCGCAAAGGATAAAAAAAAAGAAGCCCATGTCTTGCGGCTTTTTACAGCGAATCCGAAGTTATCGTCCCGTGATGTCGCAAAAAAGGTCAAGATGTCGCAGTCATATGTACAGAAAACTAAGTCTAGAGCTGGATTAAAGTCGTTCAAAGCACAAGCTGCACCCAATCGCGACGCTAAGCAAAATCTGTCTGCAAAACAGAGATCACGAAAGTTGTACGACAATTACTTGACAAAATTTGGATGCGTTGTATTGGATGATGAAACATACATCAAAGCAGACTTCAAGCAGATACCGGGGCAAGAATTTTATACTTCTAAGAATCGTAAGGATGCCCCAGAAGATTGCAAGATAAAAAAGAGATCGAAGTTTCAAAAAAAAATCCTTTTATGGCAAGCTATTTGTAGTTAGTTGTGGTAAAAGAAGTTGTTCATTCGTAACAACAGGCACAGTAAACGGTGAAATCTACCAAAAAGAATGTTTGCAAAAGCGTCTACTGCCCTTTTTACGCAGTCATAGCTCACAGCCATTATTTTGGCCAGACCTTGCGAGCTGTCACTACTCTAAAGCAGTAGTTGAGTGGTATAAACATAACGATGTCGCAGTGGTACCTAAAGAGTG
The DNA here is from genome assembly GCA_963854355.1 of Epinotia brunnichana. Taxonomy (NCBI): domain Eukaryota; kingdom Metazoa; phylum Arthropoda; class Insecta; order Lepidoptera; family Tortricidae; genus Epinotia; species Epinotia brunnichana. Next base: position 23,916,635 of record OY977935.1, read on the forward strand.
CAATCCTCCAAATGTTCCTGAACTGAGGCCGATTGAAGAATATTGGACAATTATGAAAGGGATTCTAAAAAAAGGAGGCGGAGAAGTTAAATCGGCAGCTGAATTGCAAAACAAATGGAAATGGGCTTGCAAAAGATATCCTGACAGTGCTGTGCAAGACTTAATGAGCCGGATTCGACACAAAGCACGCAGTATGGCATATAGAAAGCAAATTAAATAATTGTATATATTTGTAAAAATGGTTATTAGTCTAGTAAATAAATGCAATAAAAATTTCCTTGAAATATGTTCCATAACATTTTTATTTTTGTTACTTTATGTGGCCATGTTTTACTGTGTTCAAGCTTTATGTCCATGAGAAAGATCGCAGAACACGAGAAGTTGAGTCGTTCAGCGGTTTACAATGTCATTAAAAAGTACGGGGAAGACTAATCTTTTAATGACAAGCTGAAAAGTGGTCGAAGAACTGGCTCACATAATTGCAATATCGACCCTTAAATATTGTGAACAATCCAATCTCGCCCAGTGCTTCGATAAGAGATGTGGCTAAAAAGAGCAGAATTTCTGTAGGAATGGTTCAGAGCGCCAAGAAGCGTAACGACTTGGTAACTTATCGAAAGCAAAGGAAGCCTAAACGAACTCCAAAACAGGCTGCAAATGTTAAACTTCGTCTTCGAAAGTTAAACGACACGGTTTTAACCAACAATTAACATTGCATAATTCAAGACGACGAAACCTACGTCAAACTGGATTATTCTGTTCTACCCGGTCCTCAGTACTATACTGTTCGCAAAGGAGAACACCTGAATGAGAACCAAACGTCAAGTTGGGCCGAAAAATTTGAGTCTAAAGCAATGGTGTGGCAGGCCATATGCGAATGCGACATGAAATCGTCGGCGTTCATCACTACTTCCACGATAACTACCGATCTTTACATCAAGTAGTGTTTGCAAAAAAGGGTTTTGCCGCTGATTCGACGCCACAGGGGCTCTACTTTATTTTGGCCCGATTTGGCTAGGTTCCACTATGCTGCCCGCACCAGAAAGTGGAGGGAAGCCCACGGCGTGCAATATGTTGATAAGAATATGAATCCGCCAAATAACTCTGAGGTACGTCCCATCGAGGAATATTGGGCAATCATGAAGAGTACACTTCGGCAACGCTTCTCGGCAGCGGATTCCGTAGACAGATTTAAAAAAGACTGGCTAAAAGCATCGAAACGGTCACCGTAACCGTTCTCCGTAATCTGATGAGAATGTCCGAAGTAAAGTGCGAAAAGTCGCCCGAAAGCAAACATAATAGGTACAATAGTTAACAGTAAAACGTTTTAAAATGTATTTTAAACATAAGCCATGAACATGCGTATGTAAAATAATAAATATTTAAAAAGTCATTACATATCTCACTTGTCCTTATACTTTTCGATACAGTCTTTAGTGTAGCATTTGTAATGATCCTATCCTACAGTAATTTGTAATAAAATTGGGATGTAACTTTTTTGGCTTCTATAAAACACTGTGGCGAAGTACTGAATTGAAGTCGGTTTAAAGTTTGTTTTTAAAGTAAATTATTTAGGCTTCGTAAGAATTGCTAGACCGGGCTCTCAGTGGAGTTTCGTTTGCAAAAATAGCGCACCGCAATCTGACTTCTGATATATATTTTATGGATGTTGCCAACCAGTTAACCAGTTTTGTGGTCCAGCCTCCCCTCCCCCCCCCCCCCCCCTTCTCCAAAAACATCATTAGTAAATTACAGAAGATTTTGGGTTTTAATTATGGAATTTCATTAGAAAATTAGTACTTATGGGAGTTATGGGTGCCTATCTATATCCATACTTAATATTATAAATGCGAAAGTGTGTCTGTCTGTCTGACTTTCTGTCTGTCTCCCTGTTACCTCTTCACAACTTTTATAATATTAGTATAGACAGTCATCATGACATTCATGACTCATAAGTCACAAATTATGCCTTTGTGTGACCAGCCCTACCTCTCCTTAACCCACACGGCTATTACTGGTTATTCTCGGATAACTGCCTTACATATGAATTATGCTGAGCCAGCGCCTATTCTCTGACACGACACATGGTTACACAGTCTTCAATATGACTCAAAAAAATTCCCTATGCTGTTTATCGCATAAATCGATCAAGGAATGCAAGACTAGAACTGCAAGACAAGTCTATTTCAAATACTTTTTTTTATAAAAAAAATATTATTTCTTCGGCTTGTTTCATAAACCCACACTCGTGTTGAATGCCCTTCATTATGTACAGTCACATAAGGGTCATTGTCAGATTTAGGTTCGCGTCTCTTCGGTGGACATTGCCAAAGTTAAGGGCTATAAAGCCTAATTTTTGGTTGTACTCTGAATCCGCATAAACGGCGTTGCCCCTTCTATAATTATATGTGATAAAAACATATTATATGTAAACGTAAGCCCTTAACTATTGACACCGGAAAGATGATTTTTGTTTTTGTGACTGACAATGACCCATAAACTACTGTTATCATATTTTTAATTCACACTCACGAAATATTAAATATTTTTTATAAAAAAAAGTATTTGAAATAGACTTGTGGGTGTTCAAGTCTTGCATTTAAAATGCATTCCTTGATCGATTTATGCGATAAACAGCATAGGGAAATTTTTTGAGTCATATTGAACACTGTGGGTTATTTTCATTTAGTCCAATATAAAAGAACTAAAGACTGTATCGTTAAGTATAAATACAAGTAAAATGACGTATTACTGACAACTTTCATATATTTATTAATAGAAAAAAATGTTCTACGTTTTAGACATTAAATAATAATAAAACTTCTTTAAACACAGCAAAATCATTCCTTTTTTGCTAATTTTCTGACTTTCTGTCTGAACGTAGACATCAGAGATCGGACAGCGTCTTGGTCAAATTTTATTGTCATCCTGTTCCAGTCTCGACGTAATTGCTCTTCGGAACCTGTAGAACGGCCATTTCTCCGCAGTTTAGCTTTAATTACAGCAATATTTGGGCAATTCGGGGGTTCATAGCTTTAGGTACAAAGTTGATATTTTTATCTTCATACCACTGCAAAGTCTTGGACCCATAGTGGCAAGATGCTAAATCGGGCCAAAATACAGTCTGAACACTGTGTTTTCTAACCATAGGCAAAAGTCGTTTATTAAGACATTCCTTTATATAAATATCTGCCGTCATTGTAGACGTAGTGAAAAATCGAGTTGATTTGAGACCACACTCGCAGATCGCCTGCCCTACCATCATTTTCTTGCCATTTTTTCTGTGAAAATTGACTTTTCAGGTTCACTAATAACAGATCGATCTTGAACTGTGTAATACTGCGGTCCCGGCAGAGATTTATAATCCAATTTCACGTATGTCTCGTCGTCCATTATAACACACAGATTTTTCCTTGAAAGAATAGAGTCGTATAATTTTCGAACTCTTGATTTTACTGAGCTTCGCTGTTTTTCGGTTCGTTTGGGTTGCCTTTGCTTCTTGTAAGTCTTTAAATTGTTTCTCTGCTTTGCACGTTGGACCATACGCATAGATGTCCCTAACGTTTTAGCCAAATCCCGAACAGACGCCTCCTTGTTGGTTTTGTATGCCTTTACTATCTTTTTATCCAAATTAGGGTTTGAAGGACCTGGTTTTCGGCCTGATTTCGGTTTGTCAACGAAAGTATACACTTGGCCGAACTTTTTGATCGCATTTTGGACTGCAACAACACTAACGTTTTCGAGTTAAGCTAGCTCCCTCAGAGAGATTCCGTTTATACTACACCTTTTGTCCAGAGTTGAATTCCGCTTTTCTAGTGAAAGTCTCCGCATTTTTAGTTTACAATAACTAACGAGAAAATCGAACAATCCAAGTCAAAGCCGGCATTGAATGTATATGTCACCGTTAGATTGTGAAAACCGTCAGTTTATAATCTTACCCGTTATATTGTAAGACGGAATTGTACATTCATTTTCGTTAGTTTATAAACTAATATCGTGAAATTGTGAACTGAATCAAATTTGCCTGATTCGGAACGCCATCACCTGTGCGCTGTTTGGTTGAACGAATTATTCCACTTGCATCAGTTTCCACTTACGTCAGAACATGATTGTTTTTTTTTTGTTATTCAGAGATTTTATTCCATTTATTTCGGCATCCAGCAGTGTCGACGGAGCCCCGCTGCGTGAGGCTCCTATTTCTGGGCGGTTTGCCCTTCGGGCAACTGAAGAAACCTAACTAACCTAACCTACCTAGTCTTTGTGTACGTTCCGTAGCAAGCCGATTTGATCTCAGTTCACAATTTGACGATTCGACATTGAAAGTTTATAAACTAAAGAAACATATTGCGTTAAATTGTGAACGGTTTTGACAGTTCACAATTTTTCGTCAGTTTATAATATCGCGAGTAGGATTATAAACTGACGGTGTTCACAATCTATATAGATTGACATCAGTTTGAATTAATAACATCTATGTTTTAATCGAATTAAACCTGTGTCCAGTTGTATTTATACTTAACGATACAATCTTTATCTAGTCTTAAGTCGCATGCTTTTTTGTTTTGTATATTGTTTTGTCAATTTACAACTTTTACTGTTAATTTTGTACCTATCATGTTAATACCATGTATGTTGTGGATTTGAATAAAGGGTTTATAAATATATCTATCTACATACCTAAGTTCTAAATAAAGGTTAGCAAATCGATGATATCATGATCCAACTGCACATGAACATAAGTATAGCCTGAGGGGAATTTACTTTAATTTAATAGATGTGTTACAAATTCCCGCGTGGTGTTGGGTTAGAATAGCACCACACCCTTTCTTCCAACGGGTTACGTGGAAATAAATATAAATTCACGAAAATGGGATTTTAGGGTATTTTGGGAATAGAGTATTTTGAGACTCATTCGTAATGGGACGCAGTCCACTTGAATTTGGGTTGTATCGAGAGTAGTGTCCTTCGAAAAAAGAGGGTTTTGAGAGAAGGTGATTTCGAAATTAGGGTCTATTAATGATTAGAGTATTTTGGGTGTAGTGTAAAATCAGCCGGAAGGTATTTGAGCTACAGCCTATTTAAATGACAGATAACGGTACAGGAGTAGAAAAACGTATTTTTCGACATTCTCAAGGGAATCAAAATTTATTGGGTACTTGCCGTTGACCTAGAACTATGAAATTTAGCAAGTAATATCGTTTTATACTACAAGTACAGGGAAAAATCGGAAACTATACATTTGTGATTCAATAATAAAAAATATAGTCTGTTTTTAAAGTACGTAATCAGTCATCGATTAAAGTACCTATAAATTTGTACGGCACCCTCGGTGGGTGAGTCCGAAACGCACTTGTCCGGATTTTTTTTATTTCAATGACACCATATTACACGATGTTAAGTTACGGAGATATGAAGTGCAGAAAGGTGATCTAGGTGACATAAACTTTTACATGGATCTGTTTTGAATTTGTAATATGAGAGTTTCAAGGACGGATTCTATTCTTTCTTGTACAAATTTCCATTAAGGTATTCGTAAATCCATATATAACACACGTTTATATATAGTACATGGTCCAGGTAAAAATCTCACTATAAAAGCCTCCGCGGCAATGAAGATTATGTCATTACTAATGACCTAGACACTTTAGAGACTGTCTCTCTGCAGTTTTGCGGTGCACATAACATGTCTAACAGTATACTTAAAGTTCGTGCTGGTTTCTGGAAAATAGTAATTTTAATAAAATTAATCTTGTAGGGTTTTCTCGCTTTGCGTTGTTAGTTTTTTGAGCACAATTTTCTTATATTTGCTCTTGTCTTAAAATAAAGAACTAAAATGTAAAGCTGAAATACTAGATATCATTTGTGTTGTACATTATATTCGTGTATCTTTTCTAGTTTTGCCGCAAAGTCTGAAAGTCCTTAGATTTTTCTTTGATTTTTTAATACTTTTGCTAATAGTACTTAAACTAGCGTATATATTGAATTATAATGTACTCGTAATAATGAACTATTGACAATTTATTCACAGCTTTCATTTGGTACCCCACATGTCTATGTACGTTGCATGGTTTGGGTGTAAATTAAACTTTTCCAAGCGCGGCCGCGGCGTTTTTGATGACGTCATTACAGGGGAGACAAACTCCTTAGAGATTGTCTCCCGTCAGTTTTGGAATCCAGAGGGCATGCCTAACAACATATTAAAATATGGAGCCGGTATCCGAAAGTGAAGTATTTGTTCGACGGAATCCCCTAACAACACTCACTACTACGCGGAGTTTTGCGTAATGTTCCCTATTATTTACTTAGTCCGTTAAAATTCTAATGTTATCTGGACTGATGTATAGCTAGCATGATCGCGCGTTTATGTCGGACATAAAGCCAACCGGTTAGCCTAGTGGGTAGTGACGCTGCCTACCAAGTCCTGGGTTCGAATCCCGGCAAGGGCAAATATTTGTGTGATGAGCATGAATATTTGTTTCAGAGTCTTGAATGTTTTCTATATCTATTAGATATATCGTCGCTTTAGCCGTGAGCTTACTATGGGACTAGGTAGATTCGTGTATGATGGTCCCCGAACGTTTATTTATAAGGCATTCATCCCTTCCTAGCAAGTATAGTCTTCCATTCATCCCTTCCTAGCAAGTATAGTCTTCCATTCATCCCTTCCTAGCAAGTTTGACGACCGACTTAGCCTAGTTGGTAGTGACCCTGCCTACGAAGCAAGAGGTCCTGGGTTCGAATCCCGGTAAGGGCATTTATTTGTAGCACGAATATTTGTTCCTGAGTCATGGATGTTTTCTATGTATTTAACTATTTATGTCTCTATATAAGTATGTATATCGTCGTCTAGTACCCATAGTACAAGCTTTGCTTAGTTTGGGACTAGGTTGATTTGTGTAAGATTGTCCGCAAAATATTTATTATTTATTTATTTATTTATATACATAAGAGCGAGCCAGACGAATGCGTAACGCTTTTATTAAAGCGCGATCATGCGAGGTAGACAGATGATGGTATCGAATCTGAGCTAGGTATCATATCATATCAGGTCATCGCATTTAGTTCAAGAATCAATTAACATTGTGTTAGATTTGCTAAATAAAAGCAAGACTTGCAGTATTCACATAATTACGTTTTGAATAAAGCTACGCGTTTCAGAGTTTATTGCAAACAGACGGAAAGTCATACACAACCGACAACTTTTATTACAATTTGTTTTTGAGTTGGGAAAAGGCTTTGATTTATAAAAATGCGGACTAAAAAGGAATTCTCGTACTAACTCAGTAGTAATTATAATTACAAAGGCATTCTCGTACTAACTTAGTAGTAATTATAATTACAAAGAATGTCTAAAAAGTAAGAATTTTGACCTTATGATATAATTTTGAATTGTTTTAGGAAACTTTTTACAAGCTTTATATTGACTTGACCTGTTTGTATGTTAATATACAGGGTGGGCAGGAGTATACCGACAGATTTTAACCATGGATTCCTGAGGTCATTAGGAGCAAAAAATGTTATATTAACCCCAGTCAAATCTGGCTTGGTTTTGAAGATATTATCAATTTTCATGTAAACTATTTATTGTGATTACTAAAGTGTTACTCTTTTTATTGCGACGTTGCCACCGATGTTGCCAAATTTCGCGTCGCTATTCACAGACATCAAAGTGACAGCTACCACTCACTAAACTCATCCTTTTTTGAAAAAAATATCTTTACCATGTTGTATATAACATTTATTACTCCTTACGACCTCAGGAATACGCTGTTTCAGTTTTTCCCTTTCCTCCTCGGCACGCTGTATACAAGATTATAATTAACATAAACTAAATTAAATTAAAACTATGTTAAATCTAAAAAAGGCGCTCGAGGCATTGTACCGAGGATGCTGGCGGCATTTCCTCGTAGAATTGCAATGCTTTACCATTTTATTTAAAGGGATAATTTCCATGGAGAAGCGATAGTTATCCAGTTTTTATTTGCAAAAACCGACATAACTAGTTTTTTTTTTTTTTTGCTGAATTTGACTTGAGTTTATTTTACATTTTTTACTCCTAATAACCTCAGGAAGCCATGGTTAAGATCTGTCGGTATACTCCTACCCACCCTGTATATAGTAAGTGAGTATAATATAATAGTAGTTTATGTGACTGTACATGTGTCGAAGCTGGAGGTCCCGGGTTCGAATCCCGGTCAGGGCATTTATTTGTGTGTTTATCACGAATATTTGTTCCGGAGTTATGGATGTTATATATGTATATAAGTATCGCACTCTCAGACCCTCACACACACTCACGCTCACACATTACACTGACAGAACTAAAATTATTGTAGCTTTGTAATTTGTAAAACATCTATTCTATACTTGTCTGTTATTTAATATTGTATGCTTGCTGTTCTACTGGGTCCCGTAACACAGGGAATCCTAGCTCGGGACCCAATGACTTTGTATCCTAGTGTATCATGTTTTTGTCGAATAAATATTTCTATTTCTTTATGTATTTATCTATTATATACAGGGCGTCCCACGGCGATGCCACATGGAGGGAAAGTACCTTGAATATTGTAGATAGAACATTTTACTGAAAGAAGACATTATTTTAATTTTAAAAACAATTTAAACTGCATTCATAGATTTTAAAATAATTACATGGTTGAACCGGGAATCGAACCCGCTACACGAGAAAAATAATTACCCTGTAGCTTTATCATACCGATCGAAAGGCTTCATCGTAAGGATTATTTTTTGCTAAATAACATAGTGTCAGAAATAAAAGGAAAGACCATGAGTTTTAACATTGTATGTGAAATTTTGTTCAGAAAAATGAAAAGCTGACATTGCCGTAAGGACATACAACTGACATTATCATAAGTACCTATTACTAATAAATCAGTACCCACTTGAGAAGTACGCATCATTTCCCTATTAAAATTTAAGTGCATGATAAAATGACAAAGAGATACGTAATTAGTAGGTACCTGGTTTTATGCAACAAATCGAGTTTCTGTCCAATCAAGTTTCTGCCATATCCTAAATCTGCCGAAAGGCGCGTAAATGATTTTTTCAATGGGACTCTTTTTGAGCAATTGATAGATTAAATTGATTAATTTTGAACTAAAATGTTAAAATTCATGGTCTTCCCTTTATTTCTGACACTATGTTATTTAGCAAAAAATAATCCTTATGATGAAGCCTTTCGATCGGTATGATAAAACTACAGGATGATTGTTTTTCTCGTGTAGCGGGTTCGATTCCCGGTTCAACCATGTAATTATTTTAAAATCTATGAATGCAGTTTAAATTGTTTTTAAAATTAAAATAATGTCTTCTTTCAGTAAAATGTTCCATCTACAATATTCAAGGTACTTTCCCTCCATGTGGCATCGCCGTGGGACTAGTGTTGTGGATAACGCTCATTTCGAGGCTTATAGACTCGAGCCTTAAAGACTCCCGAGGCTTAAAGACTCGATGCTGTTTAAGAACCGTGATGGTTTATTTTACTTTTTAATATTGACTTTTCGTCACTTGAGTCTTTAAGCCTCGGGAGTCTTTAGGGTTCGAGTCTTTAAGCCTCAAAATGAGCGTTATCCACAACACTACGTGGGACGCCCTGTATATCGTCGCCTAGTACCCACAACACAAGCCTTATTGAGGTTATCGTGGGCCTAGGTTGATTTGTGTAAGATTGTCCCGTAATATTTATTTATTTATTTATAATGAAGGGCATTAAACACGAGTGTGGGTTTAATAACATCACATGAGTGTTTTAATGCCTAATTATGTATAGTTACATACACTACTTTATCTATCCACATATCAGCCTCCATGATGCATTCAGGAGCCACTAATTATGACCGGCATCGCGGCGTTGTTTTCTGGCAGCTGTCATAGTTATTTTTTAATTCATAGACAAACTAGAGTCGGATCCAACTGATCCGACTATCATATCGTTCGATATCTTCTTACTTACGTGCGACATATTTGTCAAATTTGTATGCAAATTGACAATTCATTTCGAACTAAACGTCATCTCGACTGATATTAGAATAGCGGTTAAATCAAATTTCTTTGTTTTTCAAAGACGTTCGAAATTTGAATGAAATAATATTATCGAAAACGATGTTATTATTTAGCAATAATAACATTTTCACAGATAAGAAATTTGTTTGTCTATTTTTATGGTGGTCATAATGTGCGGTTCTTGAACGCATCATGGAGGGTTTATGATATTTGGACAGATAAATATGTAAGTTGTCCGTCAAAATCCATTTTTCAGTCACTTGCCGCGATTCGATTGAGCTGAAGTTTTGGGTACTAGTATAGTTTGGATGACAATTCAATAGTATTGTACCATCGAGCTGATCTGATGATGGAGACAGAAGGTGGCCATGTGAATTCAGTACTTAACCGACGTAACCCCATTGAGTTTGGGCTCGTTAGAATAGTCTCAATGAGTAGTTGATGATGGTATACAGAAAAGTACAGTTGGCAATAAAAGCTTGTAACAAAAATTAAATTTTTGACATAAACTTATTATTTATTAAATGTTGGTACTTAATAGGATCTTTTTTCAAATGGTATACAAATTACACAGGAAAAATCTAAGAAAAATGAATTAATATACCTATGCAAAAAGTTTGCGATACAGTATACAATACGAAAAGACTGATAGAGAAAAGATGAGAGATGAGGAAGTAGAGATAATTTTCTCAGAATAATAAATAATTATCATTGAATAAGTAGGAATGGTGATTCAAATTGAATTTCATTCTACATCTGTGATTTAATGTTTGATTTGTTTTTGATTCCTAATCTATATTATTATTACGCGAGCCCGATTTTTGTACATGCCATCAGATCTACAGTTATGGTCAGATTTTGATAAATGATATGCCACTGGATTCGTCTCATGCTGCAGATTTGCAATAAGGTCTTTGTTTTTTCATTTTTTATCGGTAAGTTACTAAAATATAGATTTAAAGAAACTACTGTGCGCTGACCACGTGACTTTGGCTGCGTGACGTCACGTGGCGTAACTTCTGTTTTGACTCGAGATGACAATGTAAAATTATAAACAAGAATTAAACTCAAACCTGTACTAAGTTCTTCAGCATGAGAAATTATAAATGTTGAGTCGGCCACATATGGATACAACACTAAGAAAAGTAAGAAAAATAGAAAGTAAATGGCCTTTTGTAAATATTGTTTATTTACATAAACTGACAGACGTATTGTGTCAAATGTGGTTTTTTTATTGACAGAGACGTCAGTATTACTTACCATGTTCTTTTTTACTTCATAAAAGTTTATATACAAACTTATTTTCCCATATTCGAGATGTTGGGAGAAGAATGAGGTGTAATTAAATCCATTAATTGTCGTGGACTTAGTACAATGCCGTATAGGCGCCGATAGGTTACGCCTAATTTCCAGTATAAAGATGTAGAAAACGAAACTCGATTACAAAATCTTCTTTTCGGATGGCTGGGGACTTCCATTGGTGACTTTGTTGACCTGACTTGAATACCATCCAAATTATTTCAGGATTACAGGTAGGAGGTTGGGAATATAAATCCTATACTATTAAACGAGCAATATTTGTATATATATATATATATTTATTTTATTTATATAATATTTGCAATCACGTTCTCGGAACCGACTCTAACGATTTCGATGAAATTTGGCTGCTAGCAGTAGGTACCTATAAATAGCCTGTGCCGATACTAATAAGTAATAAACAGGTGTAATGTCTGTGAAATGTAAGTTTGTATGTTGGGGGTAATCTCAGAAACTATACCCATCCTATTCTAAAAACCCTTTGTTCAGTAGGTAGGTTATGTGTATGTATGTATGTAAGCACTTTATTGTACACAAAACAGGTTAAAACATAAACATGATATGTAAGATTAAAGTAGGTACAAAGGCGAACTTATCCCTATAAGGGATCTCGGGGGGAATATAAAGGAATTTGTAGAATGGCCCTACAGGATTAAGTATGTGCTGGGAATATAAGGGATATGTAGAATGGCCCTACAGGATTAAGTATGTGCTATATTTTATACCGTCGCTCCGCCTAGATTCTTTGTATACGCGGCGGAGCCGCGCGGGTAGCTAGTTTACCTTAGTAGGCAAGTGTGCAATATGCAAAACTTATTAACTTTGCATAGTTAGCACTGCAGGTCTTTAACTGATAGTTTCATGGAATTGTTATGTAAAAGGAAAATAATTGAGTGAGTTAGATAATAATCTAAATAAATTATTACTTTGAGTTTTAATTATAACAATAATTACTTAAATTATTGACACAAGGGCATGCAAGCCATAAATGCTATTGTGAGCACTTATGTATAGCTCTGAATAATGTGCATCCATATTGATGCATATCCAACTTGCAATGTATGTAACTGTGTTTGTTTGTTGGTTTGTTTGTATGACAATTTAATATTATGGTATTTATGGCACCATCCAGGTGATCTGATGATGGAGACAGAAGGTGGCTTTGGGAATTCAGTACTTAACTGATATAACCCCATTGAGTTGGGGCTCGTTAGATTCCTCTCAATGAGTAGTTGATGATGGTACACAGAAAAGTGCAGTCGGCAATAAAAGCTTGTAACAAAAATGTAATTTTTGCCAGAGACTTATTTAAGGTAAAAGCTATTTGTAGGATGCTTGTAATTACAGCCCGGTTCTCTAAAACAAAGGTCAATGGTCGTACTGACCTATTTTAAATTTTTAAGCCACTAAATAGGGTTCAAATTTTATTTCAAATTGTTAACAAGTAGGGCTGTTAAGGCTAACATTTTTGGGCCGAAAATTAGGTTGATTTGCTTTATGGGTCAATCAACTATTTCTTGTTGCTCGTTGCCATGGTTACGTCTCCTGGGTCACCCTTTAAAACTATTATTTTATGAGGTTTAAATCCACTAAACACGTGTTTTTGTTATATTGGTAAACCCATTCCATGGTGGCGCATCTCCTTAGCATGATAGGAGTCCAGTTTATAGTATTTTTTCTAAGAAAGTCTGTTACTGTTGTCTCTTGGCTTACCGGGACAGAATAACAACAAGAAAAAGTTGATTGACCCTTATGAAGATATGGTTACCATGTTGTGTGTGCACAATAAGATATTACAAACCATGTAGAAGATTCTTGAAAAAAACCAAAAAAGTATATTATGATATGAAACTTACTGCTTCTGGATGAATATGTAGAATCTTTGGATGATGTCCTCCTTGTGTCCCACTCCCTTGGCTTCTCCCACTGTGACACTTCACTGATACAGTTATAATAATACTTCTTTCCTGAAGAACTAATATGCTCCGACCATTCACTGCCAGTAGGCACACTCCCTGAAGGTGCACTTCTTTTATCATATTTACTACTTCTATTAACACTAATGTTTATGCCACTAGTCCTATTCTTTTTCTCTGATTCACTTCGCTCATGATTACTTCTCTCTCTCTCGCTTTCTTTGATTCTCTCGCGTTTCTCCTTTGGGGATCTGACACTATCTGGAATGGTTTAAAAATATATATCAGTGTTATGTCTGCAAACCTCCAAGCTCCTTGCGTTTATTTATTTTAGACAACAGAAGGCATTCATTTTTCAATGCTTTCTATTTTTAACTGACTTCAAAAAAGAATGAACATTCTCAATTCGTCAGAATCTTTTATTTTTTATGTATGCTCCCCGATTACTCAATGACACCTGGACCGATTTGGAAAATTCTTTTTTGTTTGAAATGGTATCCATATCAGGAGGTCCCATGGTCATTAGGTCAGGATCTGATGATGGGATCCTGGAAGTGCCTATAAAATTGGAAGAGTTCCCTCAATTTCGGAACTCTTCCAATTTTATAGGCACTCTTAAAGCAATTTGGGTACTAATTTGAAGTTTTTTAAAACTTTAAAGTAAATTATTACAGTAAAAGATCAGTAAAAAGGACAAGCATTGAATCAAAATGCACTGTATCATTCATTCGCTACAGCTTCTAGCCTCAACATTATAAAGTAATGTCTAACTTGCTTGATTTAAACTTTTTTTAACCTCGTAAGTACTTGCATACATGTACAAGTACAAATTAACTATAGTACTTCAGAACTGATATTTCAACTGTATAGCAAGAATAACTGACTTATGGGTGCCGGTTAATGTACGGCCCGATAATACGCGTCCATCTATCGTTATCTCTCTTTTTTTGTATGAGTTAAAAAGAGACGTAGATATAGTCGACGCCAATTATTGGGCCGTACATTAACCGGCACCGACTTATGTACTTCAACAAATACTAATTAAGTGCTAAAGACAATAAACATACCGAAAAATACAAAACAAAATAGGCATGTAATTTCATAAAGCCGAAAATAATAATCTTAGTCTGAAGCCCTTGGTAACTTGGTACGTACTGCATGTAGTATATTGGGCAGCTATTGCTACTACCATTGAAAAAACATGGGACTAACATAAATTCCACTTAAAATATTATTGCATTTCTCATGCTCATAATTGCATGTTATTTAAATACTAAATTTCCCTTTGATTTTATATCTAGGTTACATACAAAACAATATAGAAAGTTATGAGTTATCCCTGTCAATATAATAGACATTTATAGTAAATATTTAAATTTTGTAAACTAGTTTACAAGAATCTACTACATTATTTTATTCGCAGTTGCCGAAATATACATTTAATTGACAATAAAATTTAGAGTAATGAAGTAACCATAATAACAAACTAAACAGAATGAAATGATGATAAAAAATCTCAATTTATATTTATCAAACATAAATTATTGATTTAACAGGAATTGAAGTGGTATTTAAGTTAAGGATTAAACAACATTAGACAAGTTACTCCGAGTAATTGCAAGATCTTACCTGTGTACTTATTTCTAGAGGATTTATAGTCTCTGTCTCTCTCCTTCTCAGAACCTTTCGGCATATAGGTATTTCTAGATGTTGCATATCCTCTATCATCAACCACATGACTGTAGTGGTGGTGCCCATGACCTGCATGCCCCGGGTGGGTGCCATGTCCATGTACTGACACATTGCCATTTGGGGATCGGAGTGGTGTATATCGGTTGTCAGAAGGTACATACTCGTTTGCCCTTCTATCACTTTTGGTATTGTATTTCTGTACAAAGAAGGTTATCATCCTATTATTTTACACATTCTCTTAGGCATTTTAGAGATTCAACATTTTACTGAGCAACACCTTCCAAGCAAGCAAGATTAATCCTAAGACAAATAATATTTTTCAAGTGCACTGACATTCAAGACTTTATTTTTTCCAGTTGAACACAATATTACGTTTAATGTGATGAGAATACCAGACGAGCCAAAGTCAAAATCACTCACGGACTCGATTAAATGTGCAATTGTCGGAAATCATATTTTGTACTCAGTATTACTACCAGTCAGATACGTATAACCAAGCAACATCTTGTTGTTCAAGATAGTAGTGCAATAAGGTGATCTTATTTAAACGTTGTTTAGGGTAAAACAGGAAAAATGTTGTCGGGAGCAGATATTACGTACGGAAGTACATAATTCGAGGCAGAGTTAGCATGTACTGTGCTAACACAGAAACAGTTAATGTTACAGTTGATATTCTCACAAACAATGGTTACCTGATACGGATGGGCTTGGTGCTTCTCAAAGTACCTGAAAACAAAAAGATAATTTTAATCTCTCCGTCGTAATTAGAGGAAAACTATCAATCGGCGACCGCCATCTACAGACTGCAAAACCGAATCATCAAATACTAAATCATACCCATCGCTTATTCGCTGCGGTTTCCTTGCATGCATTACCATCAATGCAAATGTACGATTTATTACGGCCTCAGTAATAAAATACTAAAAGAGGCCACTGTCATTAAAACAAGAATTATCCGTGATAAATCTTGGTCGACGCCATGTCACATTCAATTCATTTCATTCAACTCAAGCAAGACACTCGAAAGAGTCAATAGAGACGCGAAAGAGAAAGGAAGGTGTTGTCGAAGTTTGTCTATGGTACCATCGAACGGACCTCGGACGGACAAACAAATCGGACAGTCGCCATCACATACATCGGAGCAAACAAGCACGTCACAAACATCGGAACACACCTCTATTTTCAAGGCATTAGGGTGCATGTGCCGATATTTTTGAACAGCTATAGTGTACCTATGTATGTGATGGCGACTGGACAATACACTAAAGTAGACCGCAGACGTTCAAATAATTTGTCAAATTTTACGTGCTTGGCAAATTATTTGAACGTCTGCGGTCATGTTTGACGTGTTTGTCACACAAACTACGTGTTTGGCTGTTTATTTGAGAGATTTGATTGACGGCGTGTTTGGCATAATGTTTGAAGGTGTGCGGTCATGTTTGTCAAACAAAATCGCCATTTTCGCGCGATCGCCGCTTTGAAGGACTATGACCACGAACTTCGAAATTCGGGTATCTCGATCTCTATCGCACTTACAACTCTCGCGTGACAGGGATGCATGTATATGAATTTCGAGTTTCGATTTTCGTGATAGCGCCGCAGAAGTCATGTTTGACAAACGTGTTGGTACGTGTGCGCTGATGTTTGATGAAAACGTACAAACAAAACGTAAAATTTGTCAAATATGTTTGATCGTTAACGGGCTACTTTATAACCATCCGAACCAAACGGTGCAATTAGTCGCACCAACATGCTATAAAACGCATCCAGACAGCGAGTATGGTGAGCAAGACGAAGGTTAATGGTCGCACCACACTTGGCGGTGTTTGTCCAAATATTCGTGTAGCATCTTTTTCCTTTCTACGGCAAATGAAAGAGAGGCAACGATGCAACGCGAACACGAACCCCCAAGTGTGGTGCGAGGATAAAGGGAATCTAGTACGAGCTGACCTTGGTTATGCCGGACACCGTGTATCCTGCAACTGTCCAACACGGGTCGAAATCGCGCAGCGGCTTACATGGCATCTTTAGTTTGCTGCTTGGCAGTCCACCGCGGCACAAAGGCGCTATTCGTTATGTGACTGCGCCGTATTTGCGAAAATATTTGTTATGTGCGCGAACAACAAACATGCCGTGTGGTGTGCCGAACATGCCAAATATGTCTGTTGTTTGCGTTGTGGAATATTCATAGTACAATTCAAGAAATCGCATAACTTTCTCGTTAGTCCACTCCATATTTAAGTTTTCAAACCCGTCGCGAGACATGACTGCCACTAGCTAAATATTTATTAAATGAGTGAGTGAACAGTGAACGAAGTGTGGGCAGTCGACGCGCTATTCGGCTTATTCGTCTCCTTTGATGTGTACCAAAAAACCGACAAGTCAACGGATAGGCTTATACGCTATTCGCGCTTATGCGTGCGAATAAGGCAAACATAGACGAATAAACTGTCCACACTTCGTCGAATATAGGCGCATAAGCCGAATAGCGCATAGCGAAGTGTGGTGCCGGCATAAGAATAGACGGGACTTCGAACAAGGTTTTGGATGACAGTGACATTGTCATTTGATTTTGACATTACAACTCATTCGAACTTTAGCTAGTTTGAAATACCACAATACCAATAAAAATAAACGCTAGTACGGAAGTAGATTTACCAACCTAACGAACGAGGACGATAGTAGGGTTGTAGTACTTAACGTTATCGATATCGATAATATTAGAACCCAACGTTATCGATATCGATAAATTATGATAAGAGACGTCGTTGGGCCCACTGCATGAACAGAAAATTGCTTTACAAAATCTAAAACTAATCCGATTTAGGTATGAAATAATAAAAGGAGAACAAATATTTCATACAGTTTATTTCACACTTATTTCCAAATCACAGTATATTTACAAAAAATCACCAATCTGTACACATATCTTTGCGGTTCGCAATGAATTCTTCTCGAAATAAGAAACCTCCCGCTTGTAGGTTTTATCCAAGTACCAACCGTTGTTTTTCATAAGTAAATCAATATTGGCGCTTGATATTTCGTTATTCAATAGGGAACATTACTGCAATGTTCTGCCGCCAGAGGCAGCACTAACACTAATAGTAAACCAGTATAGAAATATAGGGATTCACACACACATGCAAAATTGATTGTCAAATGAGTGACAAGGATGCTTGCATAGACAATACCGCAAGTGCGAACGAGATACAATGTCAACGCTGCTAGTGTCGCCACCTACGATTTCGTCAAAAGCATTGTTTGTTTGACACACACATGTTTTCTTGTGAAATTATAAGTATGTATATTGTAGTCTTTGGTTATAATATGTTGCTTTGTATAGATTGCTAGTTACAATGAAAATAAGGTTGGGTGTTCCTAGTAGGTAAAAAATACCTGTGTTAGGAAGACCCGCTCCTCCATAAAAAAGCAGTTGGTGTTTATTTCTTATATGTAGGTATAGGTAAGTACTTTACTTAAAATAAAAACAAAGACGAATTAGACCCCTGCAAGACGGTTGCCAACACGCCTCTCCGACCGGGTGGCCTTGGTCGGCACCAACCATGTAGACAAATGTTTCCAACAAAATTTTGTTTGCCCTTCGGACGCCCTTGGTCGTCGAGCGCGCGCTACCGACAGCGGTCGGAGCTGTCGGTTTTGAACCGTGTGGCCACCCGACTCCGACCGCGCGTAGCCACTAGCCAGTAAAGCCAGTTCACTCGGAGGAAGTGCCGGTGCCGCGTGCGCACGTACTGTACTCTGACCATGGCATCTCAGGGCGAACGCGATTTTATCGCGGAATTAATAGATTTGTATAAGAATTTACCCTGCCTATAGGATTTATCGCCACGATTTTATATGAACTACATTTTAAAAAAGCTGCGTGGGAGACTTTAGTGACAAGGAATTTTATACAGGCGCCAACGAGGGGTCTCTGTAGTCCCTTCCTGTGGATTATTATTATTTATTTATTTATTTATTATTTATTTATTAATCACACACAAGTTTACAGTTTATAACCAAAACACTTATGAGGTAGGTACACATTCATAGGAGGTAGCATCACTATAAATAATACAACAATTTAGGTAGGAACAATTCAAAAAGAAGCAATCATAAAAATAAACTAAATATACCTAAATTACCTAATCAATCAAAGATTGAGCTGAGCAAGCATTGTACAGACTCGTGAAACTAGGTAAGTATGGCTAAAACTTTTCTACAAAATACGCCAATACTGTCGGCAAATATATCAATGTCGTCGGTTTCCTGCATGATCTTGTTTAGGATGGTTCGCGCTCTAGCAGAGGGAGCGTTCGCTCCGCGCCTGGTGCGCACGCCGGGCACCGCGAACAGACGCCGCGGGCGCCGCGCCGTCACCGCGCCGCCCGCGCCGCCCGCCGCACCGACCGCCGGCCCACTCGCACGCGGTACATGCAAGCCCATTCGCTCCAGCACGGACGCATTGTCAACTTTATTGTTGAGCAGTTGGTAATAGTGCACTACATGCAGCAGTTTGCGCCGTGTCTCAAGAATGTGAAGCCCAACCATTCCTGAAATGAAGAGGGACGGATACATATACGGGTAGTATCCGTACTGTCGCTTGTATATGTACCTGGCAAATTTCTTTTGAATTCTTTCCAGCATTGTGATGTATTTAAACTCGTCCGGAGCCCACACTACCGCACCGAATTCGAGCCTACTACGAATGTATGCTTTATATAGCATGACTGCTATCTTGATGGTAGAGAATTGGGAAGCCATCCTCATTATAAATCCCAGCGTTTTAGATACCTTTTTGCAGGTCGTCGTTATATGTTGTCTGAAGTCAAGTTTATTATCCAAAGTCAGTCCTAAGTCACGTATTTCGTCGGTCTGATGAAGTGGCATTCCGCGAAGGCTGTATTCGGTAACGATAGGTGAGCGGAGTCTAGCGAAGGAAATGTGCACACATTTCGAGGCGTTAAACTCCAGCCGATTAGTCTCACTCCATTCAGAAATAGCGTCTATGTCGTTCTGTAATTGTACTCTGTCATTGTCATCCCTAACACTGTGGAATAGTTTTATGTCGTCTGCAAACATTAGGCACTTAGACGTGCTGACGACCCTCGGGAGATCATTAATCATGACAAGAAATTGTGTAGGTCCTAGCGTGCTGCCTTGACTTACACCAGAACGAGTGAAGTATTGTTGAGACTCGAATCCAGCAAGTTTGACATATTGTCTCCGATCCTGTAGATAACTGGCAAAGAAGTGTAAAAGCCGGGGCGTAAATCCTATGTCTGCGAATTTACGCAGGAGGATATCGTTATCTACAAGATCGAAAGCTTTACGAAAGTCAAAGTATGCAGCATCTACCTGCATTCGGGCATCCATAGCTTCAGTTACGTAATCAACCAAGACTATGTGATTAGTTGTTGTTGAGCGACCTCGACGGAAACCATGCTGAGCATCGTCCATTTTGACTGTGATCTGCTGAGTGATAAGATGGTCCACGATTGATTCGAACAATTTCCCAAACACAGAGAGCACAGCAATAGGACGAAATCCAGTCACGTCGGACCCTGCACTGCTCTTAGGTACAGGGGTTACTCTTGATAACTTCCAGTACGATGGATACACGGCGTGTTGTAGGGATAAATTATAAATAAATAAAAGAGGAGACTCTAAAACAGATATACAATCCCTGGCCAAAAACGTGGGTATTCCGTCAGGTCCAGCCGAGGAGCGCGGTTTGAGCCGCTTGGCAGCGCGCCGCAAATCGGCAGCATTGACAGCGTTTACTGCGACTCTCGCTGCGTCGTGTGCATCCCCCCGCGTCGCTGCGCTGTCCCGCGCCGCTTCCTCGGCGTCCAGGCGAGGTACCTCACTATGGAATACAGAGCTAAAATACTCGGCAAAAGCATTTGCGGCGTCCTGTCCCGTAACAGTTCTGTCGTGGTAAGTAAAGTCGTCAGGTCGTCTCAAATCCTTGCGTGGATAAATATCTTAGTGTAGCGATAAGCCGTTTTTCAGTATTTACAGCAGGTCTAATGTTTGCATCTTGTTTAGTTATCAATGGTCGCACCTAATATAATAAATCCTTAAATACTTTCTTTTCCATTCTGAGGAAGTTGTGAAGATCATCGTGGTCCAGAAAATTCATCAAATTGATATGACTAAGCGAATGTCGTTTCTTAAGCCAGCGTTTCATCCATATCCGTTTCTTTTTTTATTTTCGTATATTAAATGTACTCATTAGTCGGAGGCGTGTTGGCAACCGTCTAGCACAGGCTTAAACAAAAAAAGCGGCCAAGTGCGAGTCGGACTCGCACATGAAGGGTTCCGTGAAATAAATTGCGGTTTACGATTTATGACGTATTAAAAAAAACTACTAATTAGATCTCGATCAAACCAATTTTCGGTGGAAGTTTACATGGTAATGTACATCATATATTTTTTTTAGTTTTATCATTCTCTTATTTTAGAAGTTACAGGGGGGGGGACACACATTTTACCACTTTGGAAGTGTCTCTCGCGCAAACTATTCAGTTTAGAAAAAAATGATGTTAAAAACCTCAATATCATTTTTGAAGACCTATCCATAGATACCCCACAAGTATGGGTTTGATGAAAAAAAAAATTTTGAGTTTCAGTTCTGAGTATAACTTAACTCACACCCCTAAAACTTAATGTATTTTTTCTATTTTTGTGTGAAAATCTTAATGCGGTTCACAGAATACATCTACTTACCAAGTTTCAACAGTATAGCTCTTATAGTTTCGGAAAAAAGTGGCTGTGACATACGGACGGACAGACAGACAGACAGACAGACAGACGGACGGACATGACGAATCTATAAGGGTTCCGTTTTTTGCCATTTGGCTACGGAACCCTAAAAACATGTTGGCCACTCCCCTTTTCTGTTCGAAAAACATGTTTGTGCAAACACCGAAAACACGGCGCAGCGGACGCGGCTTAATAACGACCACTTTTGTCTTGTCCATTATAGGAAATAAGATATTTTTTTGTAAATTATAATATAAATTATTATTTGTTAGAATATCAGTAACACTGAAGTGTTTTTAGAACATATAATACGCAGATTGTAACCTACATACCTCGCTCAAGAAAAGACATTGCAGTTGTTGAGTTGTATCAACTACAATTACTTTAAATACCTAACTGTATTTTGTTAATTTATTTATTTATCGTATGACGGTTACACACTGGTACATATATGTATTTGTATCGATGTCGCTGATAGAGTTCCAGTGTGCGCTGCGAGGTTCAGAAGGAACAGTGCACTCAGTGCAGCTGCCGAGTTTGTTGTTCTTTTAGCACCAGTAGCACCACCCGGAGTTTGTTAATCAAAGCTAACTACGATTGACGTGACATATAAAATCCTAGACCTTTGACATAATGCAACTACGTAATAACTAATAACATCTGATCATAGAGATATAATCTACGCATCTGATAATGAAGGCAAAGAGTACTATGAATGAAGGTATTTCTTTATTTTCTTTGCAATGAGGTGCACTATTTCCTTGTTTATGCATATAATACTCTGGACAGGCTATACGTGCCACAACGAGGGACGGAAAGGCTTATATGCAGCTAAATAGCTTAGATGCCTGAAATAAATGTTTTTTTTATTAAAAACTGGTCTTAAAATGGCTGAGGGCTTTCCATAAGCAACCTACTTAACTTGGACGGGTAAGGCCTCTCACAGACTGTCTTTAGCTGTCAAATTTACTTTGGTCCGCCACCGCAGGCTGCGCCAGTGTGATGCAGGCTTAATGGTTTGTTTGGCACATCTTCATACTATCAGTTGTGCACTTGTGCCCAACAAAAAAAAGTGGAACTATGACAAGGACTACGAATGATATTTCCATATCTGTCACACTTATCGAGATTTGCATGCTACCATCTCGTTCGCACGTGGTATTATTATTACCATAGCTTTTCCTGAGTATTATACGTCCATGTTCCAACACGTATCCACACGAGCCGAATCACCGCATCGGCCGGCAGCCCGGCATGCAGTCCGGCCGATATCGGCCCGTGCAGCGTCTACTTTACCGTGAATCGGCCGCTTTTATTGTCTATGACTATTGTAAGTAAAACACCTTTCTCTGTAATCTGTGGAAAAACCGCACTAGAACAAGACGAGACCGAGCTCTCGTCTCGTTGCTCTCGGCTTTGGTTTGAGTTGAGTCACTCAACAAAGTCATAGTAACCTATACAGAATAAAAATTTACTTGAAGCAGAACTTCGCTATGGCTAAACCAGTAGATCTAGAGCTAAAAAAAGCGTTTGTAGAATTACAAGTCAAAATGGTTGAAAGCAGCAAGAAAATACAGGTGATTGACTCTCAAATAAGTGTTCTGAACCGCATCTTGCAGCACGTAGACATAACTCAACGTGAAATTACTACCATGCCTCCCGATACGAAGACTTATGAATCCGTGGGCAGAATGTTCTTACTTACTGATTTTGAAGAAG
Source organism: Epinotia brunnichana (assembly GCA_963854355.1). Classification (NCBI taxonomy): domain Eukaryota; kingdom Metazoa; phylum Arthropoda; class Insecta; order Lepidoptera; family Tortricidae; genus Epinotia; species Epinotia brunnichana. The sequence continues at coordinate 23,940,073 of OY977935.1, forward strand.
TTAAAGCGAACTTGAAAAATAGAGAAGCACATGTTAAAGCACGCACAAAAGAATTGGAGAGTAACAAACAGTACCTGGAAAAAAATTTGAAAGAAAGTGAAGACAATATCAGGGAAATGGTTCAACAGAGGAAGGAACAGACCGAAATTAAATCTTAACATGTTTTGTACTGTGGCTCTACTTTTTTGTAATTAAGCTCTTAATAAGTAACTCATTAATTTATTTCAAATCGTTAACAAAGTAAAAGGTATTATATGAAATAAATACTGAGCTTCAAATTTAATATGTATGACTACAACTACATGTATTAGACACTATGACAGTGTATCATTGCATTACAGATGAGACTAATTCTTGAATTTATTATAACAAATTATGCTTACTTTCTATCAAGGTTTATTAAAGATATTATAGCTTAATGACATTTTTCTTTACTAAATTCATAACCGTGTTGCCGGACATCGTAAATTAGTAGCATTTTCTTTGCAGCATTTGAATAAAAATTGTTGATTTTGCTTAATATTAACGATAAATTACGTTTGCGATTGTTAACACTATGCTACACAATTTACCATGCCTGATCAGAACATAAATAATTTATGATATGATGTCTTATTGTAAATTGTAATTATCAACTATGTTTCCTAGATTATAGGTATATAACAAACACATTCGAAATAAAATATTTTAATAGTACTCAGGTCCACCTGACTAGCTCTGCACAAGTGAAAATGGAGAAAACAAATTTTCCCAGATATGTGACCTAGCTAGATCGATTTTTCACCTCCTAAACTCCTATATTCCATTTCGTTTAGTAATAATAATACAGGATTAGGATTCCGTATAACCTCCCAGTCAATAATTAAAAATAAAATCGACAAAACATTACTCATTACAAGTACCGCCCGCTAGTTTAAAGCAGATTCTTATATCAATGTACTATAAATCGAAGTACTTAGGTCTGTAACAGTACCTATGCTTAACGATAAACTGTAAAAATTCATAATGGGTCTCAATATTGATTAGCATTAAATTACTGTAATTTTAATCCCAATATTATAATCTGATGATCTTTTTTTTTATTTATATTCTAGTTTTAATCGTAGTTAAAAATATACATAGGGTCATTTCGCCGGTTCGCGACCACCTTCGGTTAGCAACCACCTGAAGAACATGGTTTTTTCAATTGAAGATAACTTCAATTCTACAAAGCCTATTGGAACAGTTAGCCGTATGCATTATTGTTTGTAGTTATGGAATAGGAATTTACTAAAAAAAAACGAGAAAATATGCTTTCAGTTCACCAACTCAGCTAAGTGTTCGCTAACCGGCACATGAAATTAGGTGGTCACTAACTGGCGAAATGACCGTATTATACAAAGAGAAGGAATATAGAACTATTTACAATAATAATAGAATCCAAACCTATCTTAAAATATGAAACTATCTCTAAAAAGGGCCCCTGTGGCATCGTACCAAAGATGCTGGCAGCATTACCTCGCTGGATAGCAATACTAATCTGCTGTGCGAGGAAGCTCTTTGGTCACCTGTAGATTCGAGCAGCCTTTTATTGAGCTCGTTAAATAGTTTTCGAGCGCTAGGACAACTGTTTGACATACATAACGTAATTGATTGGTTTTTGTTTAAAACGTTATATTATAATTGATACGTTATGAGTAGGTATAAGGTTTTTTTTTGTAAAACAACGTTATAGGAAAATAGTGGTGTTTAATGGCCTGCATAATCAATACATATCGAAATCGAAAACCTTTAAACTGATGTGGCTTTAGTTTCCTTACTTCTGGTAGGGCCTAGGAGTAACCGAAGATGGCAAAATCATCGGCGGCGGTGTCTGGTGGGATTTTGATGGGCGACGGCGGCGTGATCAGCGTGGTGCATGAAAAAAACCAAAAAAGTGTAAAGTTTCGATTTAACAATTTCTGAATTGTAATTGCACCAAAAAATAAAAATAAACATCCAACAGGAATCCTGATAGTGGTTAATATCAAATAAGAAGCTTTAATGGACTGAATAGGGGTGTAGAAACCAAATAAAATAACCGAATGATGAATTTTGATAAAGAGTAACATAAATAATACAGGAAAAATAAAACGATATCTCTATCTCGTATTTTTTTATTTATCAAAAATTATTTCATAACTAAGTTTGTGCTTTAATTACTTTTGTATGATTTTTTTTGTCTCCAAATTCCTATGAGATTATCGTTAAAGTCCCTTCTGTCTAATAAAAATACCGGCCAAGTGCGAATCGGACTCGCACACGAAGGGTTCCGTACCATTATCTATAAAAACAGGCAAAAAAAATCACGTTCGTTGTATGGGAGCCTCCTGTAGCCTTGTGACCTGCCTACGAAGTCGGAGGTCCCGGGTTCGAATCCTGGTAAGGGCATTTATTTGTGTGAAGAGCACAAATATTTGTTCCTGAGTCATGTATTTAAGTATTTATTTATATATAAGTATAAGTTGTTAATCGTCGTCTAGTACCCATAGTACAAGCTTTGCTTAGTTTGGGACTAAGCCGATTTGTGTAAGATTGTAAAAGAAAAAAAAATATTCTGTTTTTTAGTATTTGTTGTTATAGCGGCAACCGAAATACATCATCTGTGAAAAATTCAATTGTATACAGCCGGTGACAGATGGACAGCGGAGTCTTAGTAATAGGGTCCCGTTTTACTTTTTGAGTACGGTATCCTAAAAAAGAATATCAAACTCGGTACGCGTGATAAAAAAATATCGCTGATAAACAAACAAGTTTTTAATACCAAAACGTACAACGGTAACTTCTATACTATAAGCTGTAAAGATTGTTCAAGAATGAATGGGGTCGTAACTTGAGGTATGGTGTATGAACGTTTGCACGGAACCCTCGGTGCGCGAGTCAGACTCGCACTTGACCGGTTTTTTTCAATTGCAATAACGGTCAAACACTATAAAATAGTAATAACTATATCAATGTAAATGCATTCAGGAAAGTAACAAATCATTTTAGCAAAAAATCATATACCTACCGTTATAATTCTTAACATTATTCTTCAAAAAAACTTTATACTAAAACGATATTTTATAATGGCGGCTCGAGTAGGTATTTTTAAAAAAATTCTATCTGTTTCACACCGCTCTGTTCCTCACCCGTATCGTGCGATAGAGAGAGTAGCAAGCCCTGGAGGCAATTGCCTACATTTCCTTGTTGAAATTTTGTTTCGGGTGATAACGTTTTTACCCCCCTAAACCTTTATGAAATGAAATAATTTTGGTATAATTGGATTCAGTACACTTTAATCTATGTCCGTACGTTTTTCTTTTTCAGTAAATCAGTTAAGATTAATTAAAAAATAATAAAACGATAGACAAAGTTTTTAAGTCAAAAATATAGATTTTTAGATGCTAATAACTTTTAACGCAAGCATTATTCCTTAAAAATCAAAACGTACAAACCTAGTTTTTCATTATATCTACAACATGTCCAAAAATTATAACAATCGAAGAATGTTTACGGGGTGAAAAACGTTATCGCTTTTTGTATGAAAAATTACAGGTTCACAATCCTAGCAAATCCAATATACAGGGTGTCTCATTTAAATCGGTCAGTATAGAAATCTGGCCCCGTAGCATGGATGGCCTTATCACGCGATAAGTGATAGGATAGAGCTGCCGTCCCTGGCTGACACCGTTCGATAGAATGAGACGACGCGCTTATCCTATCACTTATCGCGTGATAACGCCATCCATGCTACGGGGCCTGAAATTATAAGACATACGAAGATGTGTTCTTAGGAACCATGTCATCGATTTTATAAAGAAGAAAAACTACATTCATACATTTAAAAAAAACCTCCACAGGCTGCCCATTCAAAAATACGTCAAGTACTCTCTCCGGTCCCTTTCCAGCCTTAAGGCGCTGTATGCAGCTGCGCATCGAAAAAGTGCCTTTTCCAAACCGATTATTAGTATACTTGTACTATTGCTAGAGATCCAAATTTTTGATATGTATATCTTCAGTTCATTGGCTATGTTCGTACTTCGTAAAATCACGATTGCTTACCAAAACCTCGATAGATTTTGCCTTTCAAAACAGTGCTTTTTTACCACCAAACTCGAAATATCTCAAAAGTTATTTGGAATATTACAATGAAATTTGTTGTGATAGGTAGCTTTTTGGTAGATCTATCTACCGGCTTCTTAGAATTTCAATATGTTTGATAATTCAATACATTTGGTCATTTGTCTGAAAAACCGGGTGTCCGCGTCATGCATGCGCGGTGGCGAGTACAATTTAGTACGCCCGTGGCCACTGCCGACGACGGACCTGTGAATGTTTACCTGGCACGCAAATACGCCTTTTTGCAGCAATTATTTCGAGTTATCAAGGTAAATAAAAATATATAAAGGAATAGGAATCGCTAATACATGCTGGAGAACACATTCGAAATGATAGAATAACAAATATAAGGTATGCGATATTTACTACATTAAAGCGTTTCTACATCCGCACCTAAAACGTATTAATAGGTAGCTGGAGCATATTGACAAGATGTCAATAAAAATCTTCAGTTATCCTGAATACGTATTTAGAACTGTTAGGTAGTAAGTAGTCGGGTGTAAATCGGATTCGGACACGAGCACGTGGTTGGGGGGGGTAATGGTACCAATTATGGACTGTACGAATAATAGATTTATTTATTCATACAGAAATATATCAAAAGCATTTAGGGCTATTGCGCCGGATAGCGACTACCTAGACTAAAGTCCTAAACGAGTTGGTGAACTGAAGTATATTTACTTGCTGTTTAGTAGATTCTATTAAAAACGAGTGCGGAAAAAGACCCTGCCACTCCACCAGCAGCAAGCCACGGCCCTTCCTCATCTTCGTCATAGACATATATGCATACATACGCTACGGCACATCTTTTCGTCCAATATTCCGAGTGTCTCAAGACGAGAGTCTTTGCCCAGTGTGTGTTGCCAGTGATGACATATGGAACGGAAACGTAGTCGCTTACTATAGGCCTCATAAGAAGGCTCAAAGTCACTCAAAGGGCGATGGAGATGGCTATGCTGGGAGTTTCTCTGCGCGATCGCATCAGAAATGAGGCTATCCGCAGCAGAACCACGGTAACCGATATAGCCCTCCGAATCGCTAAACTTAAGTATCAGTGGGCGGGGTACATTGCACGTAGAACCGATGGCCGTTGGGGCGGAAAGGTTCTCGAGTGGCAACCACGTACCGGAAGGCGCGGCGTGGTTAGGCCCCCCACAAGGTGGACTAATGACCTGGTAAAGGTCGCGGGAGTCCGCTGGATGCGGGTGGCGCAAGGCCGGCTATTGTGGCACTCTTTGGGGGAGGCCTATGTCCAGCAGTGGACGTCTTTCGGCTGATATGATGATACATACGCTCGAAAAACATAAACTTCCTTCTGAGGCAGTCGGGTACAAAGTACTACAGGGTGTTCCCCTATACAGCTGCAAAACTTTGCCAGCTGTTTGTGCACATGATACCCATCACAAAACACTAAAGTATGCTGTTTCACATCTCGAACTCACTCTGCCACCGCTGTTTCTCCAAATAACTACCAAGAAAGCCTCCCCCGCCACGCCCCTTTAAAAATAAGCCCACTAAAGCAAATAAATGTGACGTTATCTAAGTGAACATACCTTTTGTCGGTATGGAGTTATTGATATGACTCACTCACTCACTCACTCATCAACGCACAGCCGAAACTACTAAGACTAGAGAGTTGAAATTTTCACCAGAACGTAAAAGGTATACAACGTTGGCAACGCTAAGAAGGATTTTTGGAAATTCCACCCCTAAAGGGGGTAAATAGGGGTGCAAAGTTTGTATGGGGGAAACTTTATTTTTAGAGCTAGAGAGTTAAATTTTTGCATAAAGATTACTTATTAGAATACAAATTAAGTACTTTCAATTCAATTAAATTTATTTTGTTAAACATAGGTTACAACTTTTACAAGTATTGTTGGTATACAAAATATAAGACTTCTGTGCATTACCCACAATGTAGGTTTACAAAATATTTCAGCCAGCTAATATATTTAGAAAAATTAAAAAAAAAAATGTCAATACAGTGATTGGTGTTAAATACTTCAAATACATGTCAAAAACTCTCAAAAATACTATAACTAAAGAATATTATAACTAAGGAATGTCTGGAATGGAATCATGTTATGTCGTAGTCGTAGGGTCGTTTAAGTAATCTTTAATGGTATAATAACACTTTTCAATCAAATATTGATCTATTGATTGAAATGATTGATCCAATAATGTCATGGAAAGATCACATAGATACATTATACAGTAAGTTATCAAGAGGGATCTATGCTCTAAGACAGTTAAGACCACTTGTGTCAGAAAGTTGCTTAAAAGAGCTGTATTATGCGTACATATACTCTCAACTTTCATACGGGATAATGCTTTGGGGCAACAGTACGGATTATGAGCGCATCCTAAAGATCCAGAAACGTGCAATTAGAGTACTTCCGTATGCAAAGGACAGATACACGTGTCGCGAACATTTAAGAAAACTTAGTATCTTAACATCAGTTTCAACTTATATATTGGAAGTTTTGATGTATGTTAAACGTTATCCAAATGAATTTCAAAGGAGAGGTGAAAATAGTTCGAGATCAATGAGAAATGCGAATAACTAAAAAGAAGCGGGTTGTGTCCGAGATACAACCGTTGATTAAGTTTAAGTGGATACTTATTTGTTGGTTGTCCCCGTAAAATATATATCTGCATTAATTCACTAAAATCTGTATAAGCACAGATAAATCGGTATATATAGCAACATTGACTGACGTAGCTCGTTTGACTCGCGAGGCATTGAAAATGGCGGTCATTTCAGCATAGTTTTCATGCCCGTCACATAAACTAAATAACAGTTTGTGATTAACAACTAATAGCAAATAAAGAAGGATCAAAACATGTAACAAACAATTATTTGAAATCAGATTAGGCTTCTCTACAAAAAGTTAATCCGGAAGTTACGTGATACATTTTGAACTGTACCCCTATACAAGAACGCGAGCAAAGAAGTATCCACTTCAAAACAACCTCGCCCAGACTTAAAATAGGCACAAAACTTCCGAAGTTAATAGGACAAATACTTTTTAACCGGCTACCTTCAAACCTTAAAACCATAACGAACGACAACTCTTTTCGCTTCCATGTAAAACAACTATTGCTTGAAAAAACACTGTATAGTTTACAAGAATTTCTTTCAAATGACTAAATAACAAGATCTTAAAAGCTTGACGTTAATATTTGTATTATGTTTTCTTTCTCTATTTTATGTAATAGCATTATGCTATGAGTATGAGTATTATTAAACTATTTACACATAATAACAATTCTGTACACAACTGTACACATCTATTGTATTTTATTGTAACTGACAAGTCATAATTTTAACACATTTTCAATCAATTGTCTTTTAAATCCGGTTCGAAGGACCAAAAAAAACTGTATAGAGTTGCAGTTAAGTGTCAATGAGGATGAGTGCCGAGGAGTAAAAGACCGCGAATAAAGGATAGGTGATTTATTCTAGCTGGTCAATCGTACACTGATATTGTTACATTTATATTTTATAATTACACGTCAGATACAGCGCTGCGTGTGCGAGGTTGATGACATTATTTTGGGTTAGTGCAAAGTGCACGCGCATCGTTGCAGAAAACAATGTACATCTTTGTACATACTGCCATCTCAGAAGAAGGCTTAAAAGGAATAAGTTACAAGTTACAATTAATTGTTAAAAGTCTAAGACATGGTTGTAAACTTGTATGCAATAATGTAAAAGTGCAAAATTACTGTTAACTAAGAATTAAATAACATATAAAATATAAAGTGCTAACTTTCTGTTACCAAACGATTGTAACGTAAAATGAAAGCATGAAGTGCAAAAGTAGAAAATAAAGCATGTTAAGTTATAATATAAAGCATGTAAAGTAAACTTCTAAGAGCTTAAGAGTCTGTATTTCTCCTAGTATCAAAAACCACTTGTATTGCGGAAGTGGTAGCTTTCCGCGCACTCGGCACTGGCTCACTCCCGCACTCTATTATGTCACTTTTAACACCGACACAGGTTTCTTCCTTGGCACTTGGTTGCTGCTGAGCCAGTCTCCACGTTCCTGTACGGTACTTGCAGTACCCGAAGATGCTCATCAAAAGGATGACAGCGCTGATGATCAATGCTGCTCCAATGGTGACATATTGATATCGGTCGTGAGAGGACATCTCTTCAAGTTTTGACTGGGTTTTGAGCAGTTTGATATCCCGACGAATATTTGAAAATTGCTGCTCGTGGGTTTCATTATGGAATGCAATGTGGATTATTGAAGTGTTTAATACATCGTTAAGTGGTGATAGTTCGGGCGTAATGTTCGTGTCCAAGTCAATAATTGATTTTGCAACGTAATCTTTGTTCGCATACAACATAAAGGCGTCACCTTTCATAACACAACCCTGACCTAGAGTGATCAGTCCGTTGTTACGTAATACTTTCGATGTCAGCCCATCTGGGCATAAAATGCGAACAAGGCACTCTTGGCAACAGGTGAAGATCCATGTGTTTTGTTTATGTAATTTGATCCATTTGTCACTGCATGGTTTTGTTTCCGTGTGGCAATATGAATTATATTGTTCCCGATGGCTTACTACTTCCGTATTGCAAATTGATATCCCTTGTTTTACATCATAAACGGGGCGATTTAAGTGGCATAATAATTTCTGCTCGTTCATTTGCAGGCACGTATTTATGTCTGGTTGCTTGATGGGTATAAAGGTGTCCTGGTGAATATTAAATGCTATTAGTTCTGATCCAGGAATGACATGAATTACATTTTGTTGCGATATGTGCTGCGGAATGCTTATAAGTTTGTCAAGTTCAAATTGTTCGTCACTTAGTAACGGAATCTTTGCTTCCATTATGAGATACTGGTCGGTAATTCGAGCATGAATTGTAAGTAATTTATACAAGTTGCGGATGTTATCCTGAACGTCTGGGAGTGCTAATTTGCTGTCTAAATGTCGAGCTATACGGTTTAGTTCCGTTTGCAATTGCTTAGGAGACAACAGGTGAACGTCGACTTGGCCGTGGTACACGTTTGTCAGCGTATTGATGATGGTTTGTTGTGTGTTTTTTAGGTGCACCAAGATTGCGTTCGCTGCCATCGCTGATGTCATGAGATAAAATGCATTTTCGTTATCGTGCTCTAATTGTTTTTCTGTGTCTGTCAAATCATTTAGGTGCTCTGTGATTATTTGAAATTGCTTATTCATGATGTCTTCATTGCGTTTTAGTATATTACCTTCGGCTTCTAATATGCTTGTTTGGTTTTTTATTAACTGAAGTAAATGATGGTCATTGTGTCGTGTAAGTCGGATGTCATTTTCGTACTTTTCTGCGAATCGTTGATCCAGCACTCCAAAGAATGTGTTTAGTAGGTAGCCCCCTCCGTCCACTAGTCCTCTTTTGTATCGAGTTGTTTCCATGGGGTGAGTTTTGAGAAGAGTATTGTAGTAGAGAATTTTTTTCATATCTTGATCTAATTGATCATTAAAAGAATTTTTTGAATTTTCATCTTAAAGAAAAAGATTGTGTTATATATTCGTTTTGTTTTCCTTAGTTTTAAGTTAATATTGTACACCCGAAATGGGTAACCGTTGGGACCTAACACTTGTATAAAATACCATCTATGTAACACGGTTAAACAATAAAGTTTTTTCTATTCTATTCTATTCTATTCTAATTTATTAATAGCCAGTGTTTAATTCGGTCTGGAATTTTATTGAAAATGTTTGGTGCCATTCCCAAGATTTCGCCTCTGATCAGCGCTGTGTTGTTGCTACCCTGCAAAGTTTTCAATTTTTGTTTGTATTGTTTACGTGTCGGAAATCTGCAGCCTTCTGAAACGTTACTGGACATGCTTGGATTGGTCTTGACAAAAATACCTAGTTCTAGGATATACAGTTCTTCTAGTTTGTATGGAGAGCAAGACATTTTTAAAGTAAGGGATTTGTAACTTCGGTTTTTTAATTATTAATCACTTAAGAAGGTTAAAAGGGGGTTCGAATTATGTATAGAGAGCAAGACATTTTTAAAGTTAGAAATTTGTAACTTCGGTTTCAGACTATTTACTATGAGAGTTCAAAGAGGGTTCTTAGTTTGTATAGAGAGCAAGACATTTTGAAATAAAGAGAGATTTGTTTCTTCGGTTTTAGACTGTTTACTTAAAGACTAGGTACTGTCAGCGTCATATAGTTAGTAGCAGCCAAAGTAGCCAAATATATCGTAACACATCCTTACACCTATAGTAACAAAGACGTGTTGCGATATATTTGGTTACCTAGGCTGCTACTAACTATCTGATGCTGACTGTACAAAACTAATTTTAATGTTTTTTTTTTATTAAACAATCATTTAAATTTCTTAAACAAACATTTAGACGATAACATGTTATACGTGGACGAAGTCGCGGGCAACAGCTAGTTTATATATATATTTATTTAAGCTTTATTTATTCCATATTGTTTGTGTTAGTACATATTTACTAAATCTAAAAGATTTATGCCATTTTTTCTTTCTTATATGGACCCCATTAGGGTAAAAGCCATATATCGCCAGATATTAGGAGAATAGAAGGGCACTGGAAGCAACTAACTGGTCAGGGCCGAAAGGCAAAAGAAAGAAAGGTAGACGACGAAGACGTTGGACCAATGACATAACTGAGGTCGCCGGACCTAGCTGGATGCAGTTGGCTAAAGACCGAAAAAAATGGCATGAGATCGAGGAGGCTTTTACCTAAATTTACATTTGCTTTAAAAAATTCTATATAAATCAAACAAAAAAAGACAATTAAAGCTTAATTTATATTTATATAATTACTTCCGGTTGGAAAATTTGTTGGATTCTTGTGTAAAGCATCTTAGAATAACGATTAAACATGAAATATACAAAAAAACGCTATTATAAATTAATGATTTTCGAAACCGTATTTTGCCTGGAGTATAGAGCCAAGTATAAGTCCAATCTTGTTGGCTTGTTGAGAGTATCAAGGTCCATCGCGGTGTGGCCGCTGGTCGAGGTAGCGTGCTGCCTAGCACGCGCCGCGCGAGCGCAGTGACATAAACCTTTTAGGTATTTAAGAGACAAATTGAATTTGTTATTTTTATATGATGTTTGGTCAAATTACATTTTTTAATAGACATAGTCATGTACTGAAGAACTTGCTGGTCTTAAAATAACCACCCTGTATAATAAAATGCTCTTCTGACTAACATTGGTCTAATTATCCAGTTTTTGATCAGTCAGTCATACTTATGTAACAAAGGTAATAATTATGGTAATAATACTCCTTGCATTTCATTAAATTGTCAAAAGGGCCTCTACGTGTTGGCTCCGTTGGTACTTTGTAGGTACCTAGCCCCACGCATGCCTCCCAAAGGCCGGGACATCATTGTCCCGTGAGCGGGAAAGACATACATGGTAATAATATAATTTGCCAGGAGATAAATAGATGAACATAGCTATTTGTTTATTATTTTTGATGGTTTCTTAAGCGGGTGTTAACCGGCGCTTTAACTTTACCTAGAAGTAATCGATTTTATTTCGGTTTAAAAAACCTGTAATATATTAGTACAATCCATAATTGGTGACGTTCACCCTTAGGAAGTGAAGATATTATTATATATTATTTTATCAGTTCTACGTATTTGGAAAACGGAAGCACCCACATAGGAACTGGGAAAACGATAGGTGGATTGATGATGAAGAAATCTGTACTAACATATCTTTGGAAAGTAAGTGTCCATAATTGATGTCATCATACTACGATGTACTTAAGAACTGTAACTACCTATTATTCCTTATTTTCTTAAAAAAAAATAGATTTAAATAAATAAATAAACAATAAATATTTGGGGACAATCTTACACAAATCAACCAAGATTTGAAAAATAAAACAATTATTCAAGAAGACAAACATTTGATCGCATGATCAGCAAAAACGAGCCGAATACGGATGCCAACAGAATAAGGCCGTTAGCGGGGTGCGCGGGACACGCGTCTCCCGCTCCGTCTGCCTCACCTCCGCAAATACCTAAATATCGTCTAATAAGAGCGCCTTAAATACGAGGACTTCCGTTTTTGTAGCATTATACTTCATTCCGTGAGAAATAGCATATTTTTCACAAAAATGAAGCAACCGCCTTAGCCCCTCGGCTGAAGGGCTGAGGATCACCATATCATCCGCATAGCTTAGGCTATTGACGCAAACGCCACCTATGTGGCATCCGACCTTAGTGCTTCTCAGCCCCTCAATCAAATCATTCATATAAAGGTTGAAAAGGTCCGGAGAGGTAATTGCCCCCTGGCGTACACCGCATTCTAACTTGTACTCGTTAGACGTCGTGTCACCCCATTTTACATAGTTCGTTTGATTTTGGTACCAGAATCTCAACAGATTGAGTACTTCTGTAGGAACTGCAGTGTTGCTGAGCTTATTCCATATAGACCAATCAAATTAGCTAAACCCGGACATAATTCGATAACTGTAATTTTCTTTTTCTATGATGTAAAGTATTGTTAGTTATAGTTAAAATAAAAAGAATTAAACATTTTAGGGTTCCGCGTCATTGTAAAAAAACCAAAATTCTAATTTTTTAACAAATTCTGATTTTATAAGTGCAGCATAATATGTAACTTTGTAAAAGTGCCTCTATTATGATATGACGCTTGCATTCCAGTTAAAGAAATCAAAATTAATCTAATTAATCAACCGGGACTATCAATAATAAAGAAAGTTCAGTAAGTTACACATTTTCTGGATTATCTTACCAGAAATTATAGATAACTGCAATTTAACAAATTATTCTGAATAGTATATTATGTGTGTTAGTAAATTATTAAAAATTAATCAGATTCTCTTTGCGGATTTCTAAAATCACAAATATTGTTAGTTTTTGGAAAACCAAAATACATAACTACTTGGAAAGTGTTTGATTTATGCTGTCAACATATTATTAGTACTATAAGAAACAAATTAAATAAAAAATATCCACGATTATTAATTAATTCATATTTTTTCGTACTAAAGTTTTAATATGAACCTTATCTCTTGCAGAATAAGGCCGTCATTGCTTTGCATCTCACTACCGACCGTGCTGTCGCAGGTAGCAGGCATTCAAGGCCGAAACGCACTGACAGCGGTGGCAAAGCGGCGCGGGGTGGCGCGGAGGCGGTACTTGTAATGTTCGAGCTAATATGAAAGGATCCGAACGCTTTTTCCCGGCTTTATTAGATCGAACATTACAGCCGGTACCACCTCTACACTGCGCCGCGCCGCCGCTTCGCCACCGCTGTCAATGCGTTTCGGCCTTCATTTATTATGAATAGGTCAATGATTGTCAAACATTTATAAAGACGAACGTGGCGTTTACCACGGTTCGGCTAGGGTGGAGATTTATTGAAATATTGTGTTCATTAGATCGATAATAACTAAATTGTTCAGCATGAGACATAATTGTCGTGGAATGTCGATTACCTATTTATAAGCGCTCAGTCTTCTGTATAGAATTATTTAAATAAAATATGTTACTTGTGTGGGTGCAGAAAGGGGCATTGTTGGAATGATTCTTATTCGAATAATTATTCGAATAAACATTTATTCGCGAATAATTTATTCGTCTACACTTTCGAATGACGAATGATTTATTCTCATTTCATTCCAATAAATCCACGAATAATATTTAAGGATGCGGTTGCTCGTTGTAACACGTACACGAATTTAACATGATCACTACAAGTGTAGCTATTTTCAAGTATTAATACCCTTTTCTACTAATTAACAATATTTTTGTGAGTTAAATGAGTCACTTCATGGGACATTTAACAGGTTTGTTTCAATATGTCATGTGTGTGGGCTTGGCCATATATTACGTCATCGTTTTTAGGGTTCCGTACTCAAAGAGTAAAACGGGACCCTATTACTAAGATTCCGCTGTCCGTCAGTCTGTCTGTCTGTCTGTTCGTCTGTCACCAGGCTGTATCTCACGAACCGTGATAGGTAGACAGTTGAAATTTTCACAGGTGATGTATTTCTGTTGCCGCTATAACAACAAATACTAAAACACAGATTTTTTATTTTCTTTTTTTTTCTTATACAATCTTACAAAAATTGATCTAGTCCCAAACTAAGCAAACTACTATGGGTACTAGACGACGATAAACATACTTATATAGATAAATAAATACATAAATACATAGAAAACATCCATGACTCAGGAGCACATATTTGTGCTCATCACACAAATAAATGCCCTTACCGGGATTCGAACCCGGGACCTCCGGCTACGCAGGCAGGGTCACTACGAGGGTCAAACTGAAAGTTTCGGGAATATAAAAAAATATGCAGTTACATTGATTTAAGTATTTTTATTGTTTTTCAAAGTATTCTCTTTTATATTTTATGCACTTTTCCATGCGTTCAAACCAGTCGTTAAAAATTTTAAAAGCCTCCACTGCTTCTGCCGGCCGCCGAAACACCGCGCCCACCACGCAACTTATCCTTGATTTTGGGGAATGTGAAAAAGTCGTTGGGACTTAGGTCAGGGCTGTATGGAGGATGGTCCAGTAGGTCGACTTTTTCACCTTCCAGGTACTCATTTGTTTTACGAGCGGTGTGAGGGCTGGCATTGTCGTGGTGAAGGATGATGCGGCGACTAGGCCTTTTTTCCTAAGTTCAGCAAAGACAATCGGCAAACAAATACTTGTATACCAATCGGCTTTGACCGTTCTACGATCTTCAAGTAGAATAGTATTCACGTGACCCGATTTGGAGACAAACATAGCCACCATCTTCTTGGCCTTGCTGCGAGAGCGAATAACTTTTGTTGGATTGAAGCTCGTCTTCGTTACCCCATACTCGAGATTGGTTTTTAGTTTCAGGCTCATATGCGTATATCTACGACTCGTCACCTGATACGACTAAAAACTGCATTTGAGCTTCCTCCTTTAAATTAATTAAATTTTTACGGCACCAATTGACACGAGTCGTTTTCTGCTCGTCAGACAATAAGTGCGGGATCCAACGGGAAAACAACTTTCGCACGCCTAATTCTTCCTGTAAAATAATTTGTATCTGACTCATTCCAATCCGCAAAGACTCCTGAATTTCCCGATATGTCACATGCCTGTCTTCTTTTATCAGCTGACTCACAAGGTGGACGTTTTCTTGCGTAACTGCACCTTCACGCGCGTCGTCCGTGAGGGATACTCGGCCACGTTGAAATTCTGAATACCACCTGTATATTGTCGTCTTTGAAGGTGTTTCATTACTAAAAGCAGCAATCATCCGGTCTCCACATTGTTTTTGTGTTAATCCACTTTGAAAGTCGTAATATTTTTTTACGGGACAATTCCATCTTCAGCGGCGACTCAACAACTCGAAAAAACAATTGAAACTGAACCATTGTTTTTTTAGGGTTCCGTACTCAAGGAGTAAAACGGGACACTATTACTAAGACTCCGCTGTCCGTCTGTCTGTCTGTCTGTCAGTCTGTCAGTCTGTCTGTCTGTCTGTCTGTCTGTCACCAGGCGGTGTCTCAACAACAGTGATAGTTTGACAGCTGAAATTTTCACAGATGATGTATTTAAAATAGATTAAATTATTATTGTAACCTACTAACACTTAGATTCATAAGCACACATTTGTACGACTAACACTATATGGGTTCTATGCCTGAAATAAAATAATTGAATTGAATTGAATTTCTGTTGCCGCTATAACAACAAATACTAAAAACCAGTTTTTTTTTTCTTTTACAATCTTACACAAATCGGCTTAGTCCCAAACTAAGCAAAGCTTGTATTATGGGTACTAGACGAACGATAAACATACTTATATAGATAAATAAATACTTAAATACACAGAAAATATCCATGACTCAGGACTTGGCCGGTTGTTTTTTGTCAATTCTTGACCCCCCCCTCCTATCATCATCCTGTTAATTCCTAAATGGACACTACCCGCCTCATAAAATGACTACCGTCATCCAATAGACCCCCCCCCCCCCCCCCCCAGTTTTGAAATGACGTAATTTACGGACAGCCACTGTTTGTAATTGGATCAATGTATGTTATTAGAGGCGATTACGCATATAAGATTGTTCAACTATATACCTGTAATTGTACATTGTATGTACTTAATCATGTTATATTCTGATCTGTGTGTTTTTAGGGTTCCGTGCCTCGAAATAGAAAAACGGAACCCTTATAGGATCACTTTGTTGTCCGTTCGTCCGTCTGTCAATACCCTTTTTCTCAGGAACGCGTGGAGGTATCAATCATTTAAAGTTTGAATTCCTGTGCATAGTGTGTGCATGCATTATTTTAGAATTAATATTTTTTATATTAATGTTGCTGTGCCCTAACAGGGTAATGCTGGAACTGTATTTATATGTAACATCTTGTAAGACCCATACTGCAACAAATAAATGAATTAAGCTGAAATTTATATCAAATACTCTACTGTCTCTTGGAGCGGTGATAAAATCATACTTCTAAGCCAACACAATCAAAAGATACAGCCGTTTATGCCGCAAACTTCCGCAAGTTTTTGAAACCCGCAAGGTAATCAAAACCTACTTCCCGTGAACTCAGAAACTTGAAATTTGGTGCGAAGCAACGCCCTATAGCACAGATAAAGGAAAGATAGCGAAAACCGTAATTTTTTAGTTACATCACTGAAAATTTAATGTTCAGTATATACTGACACGTACTAAGTATGTGAATACATACTTAGTGAGTGTCAGTTTATAGTGGACTTGGTTTAATTGTACGGGGTGGTCCGGAACCCTCGGTGCGCGAGTCTGACTCGCACTTGACCGGTTCTTTTTTCACCCGTGGTAAAGCCGAAATAGTAAAAATAAAACAGGTGAAATAATTACAATTAATATCCGTTTCACCATGCACGGCGATGTTACTTGGTACCCTTGATGAAGCGGTAACCTTTTTCTAACAAATTTAGAAACTAGGTATCACTGTTCTGTCTGTAAGAAAATATTACGTTTTTGAGATATATTCTATTAAAAAGCATTCCTACAATATTCGTTCAAAATATTATTCCCGAAAAGCATTACGAATGATTATGCGAATTAAGAAGTTATTCGCGAATAAATATTGGCGAATAATTATTCGAAATATTTATTCGTCATTCGCGAATAATCCTATTTATTCTTAAACGTTATTCGTATTCGAATAAATTTATCCCATCTCTGGGTGGTTAAGCATATCTTCTCTTTTTTTTGGCGTTCTGGCCAACTGTGTTCTGACAAGCTGTGATTTTTCATTAGAGCTAAAAATCCTGCAATTAGGATATTCCGTTATATTTGTTTTATTTGTACACGGCGCGGTCGGTGCAAAACACGTTATTGAAATAAACTCGTTAAGACGGGTTCGCCGTGCGCTCGCCCGCTGGCGCCCCACTCTCTCCCCGCCTCGCACCCACCGCATGCATCTGACTCCACGACAACGTCGCGAGTATTTTCAATTAAATTTTCAATTTCTTAAGCGTGAAATTAACATGCTTAATTTTGATGAAAACATGATTATCGTACACAAAAGGCTATTAGTAAACAAAAAAATCATAGTTACTATTTATAATTACTGAGAAATACATTATTATTAAAACGTTAAAAATAAATGTTTAATTATTGTCTTAAATGTCTAAAAAGACGCAATATAGCTTAAACAGATAAAAACATCATAGTTACCATTTTGGCTTGTCTAGATAATGAGATCAGAGGAAAACTGTGAAAAAAAACGTATATGCGAATTTGATATCAGTTTAATTTTGCTATTAAGTGATCGAATTTGAATGCACCTCAAAGTTATACTAACAAGGTACTTGGTTACCTTTTTTACTTTTAGGAAAAAGTTAAGTAGTGTACGTTAACTCGTGTTTTTTTTAACTACGGTTACGATCGCGGATTTTTTACTTAATATATTTCATTAATATTTGATACTGAATAGTAAAATCCGATAAAACAATAAAAACAACGAGTTTACGAATTATGTCCAGGGTAAGCTAATTTGATTGGTCTAATAGTAGCCCGTAGTTCACTAAGTCAAAAGCCTTACTGAAATCAAGAAAACATGCGTACACTGCACTGATGTTTCACGGTTAGTGTAACTGTAATAGTTAACCGTGTGCTCGACTCAGTATGGCTGAATCTGTTGAAGAGTCCAGGACGAAAACCAATCTGCGCGTATTTTACATCCTTCCTGTATTATAGGTTGCAGCAGCCGCTCGAACACCTTACCAATCACTGTGCCCAAAGATATAGGTCGGTAGTTACCAGCAGAGGCAGCAGACCCAAGATCCCCCGTCTTATTCTAAACATTACAATCGTACAGTTTTGTATATAAAAGTGACATACCTATTTGTAACATTTTACCAAGTAAAACTTTACAATTATGACACTTTTATACAAAATTGTAATGTATATTAAACAGGGCCCTGAGGGGCTACCGCTAAACGAAACTTCGTTCGTGTATCTCACTCTCTGTCGCTCGAACTTGCAAGCGCGACAGAGAGGGAGATACCGTAACCTCGGGTTACATTAACCCAATGGAGGGTTACTTTGGCCCGCATAAAAACCACACATAGCAATGTCAAATAATAAAAGTACCAACGTGAGCAATTAGCTGAAACTAAAAATAAGGTGATCAGACCATTCTTAAACTCAATAAAATGCGGAGGACCAAGTAATTCGCGAAAGCCAAAGTTACCCTCCAGGGCCAAAGTACCCCGGGATTACGGTACACGAGCGAAGTTAGTTTCGCGGTAGGCTACTGCGAAATGAAAACTAACTTCGTTCGTGTATCTCCCTCTCTGTCGCTCGAATTAGCAAGTGGGACAGAGACGGAGGTACACGAACGAAGTTCGTTTTCGTTTCGCGGTAGGCCCTCTGAGGGCCTACCGCGAACGGCATTCCAAGTTTTCCCTCTCTGTCGCACTTACGTACGAACTCGTAAGTATGACACAGAGGGGCTACTTCGAATGCGTTTCGCGGTAGGCCCTCCGGTCGCATTTCTCAACCGATTATCGTGAAATTTATTGTGTATAGATTTTTTGTCATTCAAATTTTCGAAAAAAAAAAAAATTTAAATAAAAAACATGCTCGCGTGTTACTAGTGTAGTTTAGGAGTATATATAATATAACTGACCATAGTTTTTGTTTAGCCTACCTGGCCAGGGGGACCGGGGCCGTGAAAAAAAAATTGAAGCATGATAAATGAAAAGTAAATTATATGTTTTTCAAAAAGTTTTATTTCATTTTTACACAAGAATTGTAATATACCTTAAAATGAGTTCCTTAAACTACGTCCATGAATTTTAAAATTAAATTAAATAAGTAGATGTATAGTAAAATGCTATTAAAACATTAATATGTAGTAAACAAAAGAATATAGAGATATATTTACACAACAACCTACGTAAAATTTAAATTATTATAATAACAAAAGTTTTCATGTGACCTGTAAGAGCTAAAGCGTTGCGTCAATACTACATGGATACATTCAGCGAACCTCGGTCAGCAGCGGTAATCTCAACGAAATGTGAGCACTTGGTCAAAGTATACAGTGCTAAACTAACTAAATAAATATGCTTACAAAGAAACTATGTATTTAACTAACATTTATACTGGTAAATCGTAGACTTTAACATTTTTTTGTTCATATATTTTTATGTATGTATGACTAAGTGGACACATATTACGGAATAATAAAAGTTATATCCTTAAAGTTACCAATCACTATAGCTCGTCATAATATAAACTAAAACAATACTTGTTAACCAGAATTAACTGAGAGTCGAATGATTATTTCATTATGTCACTAAAGTAAAAAATATTCACACATTAAAATTGTCATGAAGTGTTTATTCTACATTGCATTTAATAATTGTAAATAAAATTAATGAATTATAAATTATTTTCACGAAATGCTATCGGCTCTATAAACAACATAAATTATTAAAACAATCCTAATTAAATTCTATAACAATTGTCACATTTATAATAGTATATTCCAGGTTGTGTTGTAAGGTAGGTAGGGTAGGGTAGGGTAGGGTTGATACATGCACATGAGGTCGGTTTGTTCGATGCGAACGAGAGCAGCCTAGAGCCAGGAGGGCCGGTTGATGGTGTCGTAGGGCTGGCGCACGCCGAGCGCGGCGGGGTACCCGGCCGGGTACAGCCCCATGATCTGCGACACGCCCGACTGCCGCAGCAGCTCCTCCTGGTGCCGCTGGAAGTATTGTTGGTACAGCGGCGCGGAGCTCTCCGCGCCCACGAACCCGTACCCGCCGCGGACTTGCCCGTGCCCAATAAAAGGGAACGATCCACTGTTGTGAGTAGAGTTCTGATGGGCCGGTTTTACTAGTTTCGCTTCGGCACTCGCTTCCGCGTTATTCCGTTGTTGATGTGCCACTGCCGCCATGTAATTTGCTGCCATTAATTGATTCGTACTATTTCTGAATTCTTCGATTGAAAAACCAGTACCATCTCCATATAAACTGCTGCCCAAGGCCATGCTGGGCGTGGTTCCGAAATTGAATGCGCTTCCAGGAACCATACTGGTTTTCACAGATGATAACACATCAGTAGAGCAAGGAGTGTGGTAACTCTGACTTACAATCTGCGCTGGTTTGGTTTCAGAAGTTCGCTTGCGTTTAGTTCTACTCTTAGATTCGGCTTGTGCCGATGAGCTTGTGGTCGATGTTTTGTAAATAATAGAATCTTTGCTCATTGCTATAGAAGGTTGTGAGTATATGCTGACGGATGTGCTTACTGGCTGAGAATCCGAAGGCATGCTTTTGTTAAACATATACAGCGATGGGTTGGTAGCGGCAAAACTGGATAGATACCGTTCCTCGTTAGTGTACCGCTCAAGCATCTGAGGGATATTAGGCAAATTTCGCAGACTTTCTAAAGGTATCGACGAATGAGTATTATAAGGAGTTTTATACGTCATTGAGCTGACAATTGGTTGATTTTGCATCGTTTTATCAGTTTTTTGTGCTTTTCCGATTGAATCGTTCTTGGCAATCATATCACTTTCATTAATTGCAGCTGCAATATTTATGTGATCATTCTTAAGAAGACCTCGAGGGTTCGGTATTCTGAGTTCCGCCGGAAGATTCTGATGTAAGTCCTGAGTTCTCTGGAGAGTGGTTCTAGGCACGCTATAGTTGTGGTACTGCTGGTGTTGCGCATTTTTATTATAGTTGGCCGGAGAAGAATTGGATGTATTCAAATTATTTTTCAATTTATCTGTATTACTAGCACTGTAGTTCGTAGAGTAATCCGAGGGCATAACGTCTTGTTTCCGTACTTGATTAGTTAGCTTCCAGTTACCATAATCGATTGCCGCAGCAGTGGGCGACGCGTTATTACAAGCATACAGTTTTTTATTAGCGAGTTCAATATCATTCAGTGAAAAGTTACTGACAGGTTGACTACCTGAAATGCCATCATACTGATTGTGATGTGAATGGGCTATATTATGATTGATATTCATTTCAGAATGGGAGTGGGCTGGAATCATATTAGTGGAAGGCAGCTGGGGAACATTTGATTTTGACAAAGATTTTTGGAACTGTTGGTTCAAGCCCAGGCTCATTGCTATTTTATCCACATCATAGGTTTTAGGTTGGACATTTACAGCCGGTTTCGAGACATCCTTGCTCAGAGCATAGTCAACTTCAATAGGTTCACCAAGATTTTTCTTGTCCTCTGGATTCATATTATAACCCATATTAACCATATCAATGTTATCCTTTATATTAATACCTGGCTTGTTCAAGTCAACATTGATCAAATTTTTCTTGTTATCTACTGAATGTTCATTATTTATAAACACAGTAGTATCCTTGTTTTCAACTACATGTCGTTCGACACAATCAGCCACGTTCTTCTCGCGCAAGCTATTTTGATTAGCCAATTCTGATTTTTCACTGAGCACTGCTGCTATTTTATCAACTGACGCAGAAGGTAGTGCAGTAGATGTTTTTTTCTGATACTCATTTTTAATTGGTGGTGATTTCCTATCTTTTTCTTCAGTTGCAGTTTTAAGTGATAGTTCTGGTTCATTGTATACCCGTTTCTTAACCGGAAACAGCGAGGTTTTATGGTCTGATAAAGCCTGCGTTGGGTTCACAAGAGTGGAATTAGATCCAGATGGCTGAGGCGACAGTTCAGGCTGCGAATAGTTCGTTGGCTGCGTTGGAGGATACGGCGAGTGTGGAGGGGAAAATGGTCCACTATATGTACTCTGTTGGAAGTTATCTGGACCCAATGCTGTGTAGTCATCGTGTATGCGCGCCGGTTTACTTACAACTGGAGCCTTCGAAGAGTCATAATAAGGCGGCGGATTCTGCGTATACGTCGGAAGCGGGCTCTTGTTGTGATCGAGGAAGTAGTTGGGAGTAGACGAACCCAAGCCACTGTTCGATGCATACACATGTTGCGAGTAAGGAGAGTATGGCGATTGGGGCGCCTCTCGTGGACTGCAACTTTTTTCCGGGCTGCTTTTTATAGACGTCGTGTCTTGATAAAATCCAGCCCTCACAGTACCATTGATAATAGGATATGTTATCTTCTGGAAATCATCTGTCCGAGGAGAAGCTGGAGATCTCAGCAAAGGTGAATTATGCGACATTTGGTGTCTTGGTGAGTCAAGATCTTGGCTGAATGAGGATCTTTCTGACACGGAGCTGCCTGTGCTGGTTCTGCGCTGCCTGGGTGTCGCACTGACGTTGGGGATTGGGCTGTCCCCTCCATCAGGGTTTGGAGTGTCAGGGTCGATCGGAGAATCATATTTAATTGTGTTCTTAGGACTGGATATTTTATTTTCAGTATTCATATTATCTACAGCTACTTTATCATCACTTTCAGTTTCTTCCGTTTTCTTTTTTGGAGCAGTAGCTGTAGATGACGTGTTTTTAGGAGTTCCAAAGGCTTTGAACCAAGCGCTGAGATTTGGTGTAGCCTTTTCTTGACTTAGTTTAGGTATTACAGTTTCAACTTCTGCATCCTTTTTATTAGTTTGAACTGAAACATCTTCTGCTTTATTTTTCTGGGTTACCTCCTCGGCTTTGTCGTCTTTGTCACATTTTGGGGACTCAGGAGTCTTGTGGTTATCAGGTTTATTATCCTCACTTTTGCTGAAATTGTGGTCTTTCCCAAGAGAAAATTCCACAGTGGGCAATACAGAACCAAGGCTCAGTTTAGGGCTAGATTCCTCGTTCTTGTTGGTGTCACGGGTTTTGCTAGGACCGAGAGGGGTGACTTCTTCTACTTTCTCAACACTCTTACTGGCCAGGTTAGTCAGCAGGTTGCCCTTGCTCTTACCTGGTTGTAATCTATCTATTGTTCTCTGAATTTCCCTTCTTTTGATTAATTTCGGTTCACGCGAGGACGGCCGCTTACGGGATAAATCTTTTCTGAGAGTTGTGGTTTTCTCTCCTTGTCCAAACTCGTCATCTTGACGACTATTATCATGCTCTTCCGTAGATATAGTATGGGCAGGGCTATCACATGGTGAGCTTTGCACAGATCCTTTAGGTGCGTCATCAAGCCACTTGCTGATATCTTTGACAGCCTGCTTTAAGGCTTCAGAAGCAGATTCGTTTTTCGCGGTATTTTTCTTTTGTCCTCTTTTAATTCCCCCTTTGCTTTTATGATTGTCATTTTGATCGTCGTCAGAGAAATCTAAATCATCGCGGTCTTTGCTAGTAGTATTTTTGTCTGAATTACTGTTTGTAGAGAATAAACTATTAAACAGAGAGCTGTCCTTGTACTTTTCATTTTTCGCCTTAAGTTTTTCAATGGTTTCCCTTAATTTCTGGTTCTTTTCTTTCTCAGGGATGTGGAGGTTTTGCTTTTGTTTATCAACAGTTTTTTGACTGTAGTCGAAAAGTGATTCCCACGCATCTTTAGCCGCATGTCGTCTCCGCTCCTTGATTTTGTCGTACTTGTCCTTGACGAAGTCAGGGTCGGTGAGCTGGTCAGAGGCCTCCTGGTGGTCGCCCTCGGATGGCGAAGGACTCGGTGTGTGGATGGAGGGCAAGGGGCTCGCGCTTCGACTTCTGTTTGAACTTTCCAATGAATCTTGAGATTCACTTCTTTTCAACAATTCAACAGGTTCTGCTTCATGGTGCTTGCTTTTCTTTTTCTTTTGCTTAGACTTTTTGCCTTCTTTATTTTTATTTTTACCATGTTTCTGCTTCTTGCTGTGTTTACTTTTAGACGCCTTATCCTCACCATGTTCAGATTTGTGGGAATCTTTTTTGTGATTTTTGGAATGTTTACCATGTCTGTGATGTCCTTTGCGTTTTTTCTTCTCTTTATTTTGCTTTGATTTTTGTGATTCCTTTAACTTCTTTGCTTCTGATTCAGGTGATTCATCATCATCATCTTCTTCTTCTTCTCCTTTAGCATTTGGTTTTACATTTTCTAATGGTTGATCTGATGAGCTTGATTTAGGATCACCTGCAATAAACCAAACATATTTAGCTTATCATGGGAACACAATTCATACATAAGGCATTCAGTAACACGACTGCACCGCGTGGCAGCTACCTTATCAAAATGCATAAACAAAGTCTTGGCGTCCTTGCATTTTCGGAAGTATTAAGAGAAAGTCTTTAAACAAGTGACATACGCATAGAAAATACAGGGTGTTTGGTCCATCGTTTGCCAAATTAAAACGGCATGTAGTTTGGGTCATTTGCTATCATTTTCAGCATTCAAAAATGTTTTGTGCCCACAGGTTTTATAAAAATAAATTTTGTAAAATTCTAAGGGCCTACGAGTTTCAACTTGAATTTAAAATAAGGAAGTGGTAGAGCCTATTTTTTATTATTAAATTGTAATGTGTAATGTTGTACGTCTCTATCAAAGTCAAATATTTTTTTTTGCAAGTAACATCTACTTATTTTTTTATTGACCCTCAAAGAAAAATCTAGATGCAAGTTTTTCGTCTTGAGTAAATTTGATCTGAAATTTAAAAAAAAACCTATATATTATAATGTTCTTAAAATTATTTAAGAAAATTCCCTAGTCTATCTTCTTTCTAATGATGTACAATGCCAAAAAAACCGTTTAAGGAACTTTACTAATTTGCCAATTTTATTTAAGAGACGTACTAGGCTCGTAATCGGCATACTATAAAAATATCCCAACTTACGTGTAGCATCAACACAGTTAAAACATGGCTAGAAGACCACAACCTTGAAATAAATATAAAGAAAACCAAAATTATACAATTTAAACCCAGACAAAAAAAACCCTTAGAGTTAAACTTATACAAAAATAGCATCCAAATAGAGGAAGTCACAGAATTTAAATTACTAGGAGTTATCATTGATTCCGGAATAAACTGGAGAGCCATACAATACACGAAGACAAAATTAACGAAGTTTATCTACGCGCTTAACCTGATAAAGTTAAATGCAGATTTTGAGGCTGCACTATCCGTCTACTACGCGCACATTTATTCCAGTCTCCGATATGGTGTGGTCTTATGGGGAACCAGCACTGACGCACATGATCTTTTTGTGTTACAAAAAAAATGCATACGAATTCTCGCCAATATACGGATTCCAAATAGCTGCCGACCCTTTTTCAAACAGTTTGAGTTACTTACACTCCCGGCAATATATGTAATGGAGGCCGTTATTTTTTATAGGAAAAACCCCGATCTATTTGAAGTCAAACCAGACACATATAAAACCAGGAACCAGTATAGAAACAAGTTAAAAATACCAAACTCTAAACTAGCTATCCATAGAAACGGGCCTCATTTTGTATGTATTCGAGTTGTAAAAAAATACCCGACGAGATCAAATTCGAACCAAGTGATAAAAAGTTTCACAAAAAGTTGAAAACGTTTCTCATTCATAAATGTTACTACTCAGTGGAGGAGTTCTTAAATGATGAAACCCTGGACGCATCATAAAAGTAGGTAACTTAGTAATAAATAGTAGTAAGTAAATTGTAACTGAACCAATTGAGTAAATTGAATAACTTAGACTTAACTTTGACATCTATTCACTGCACATTTACATTACTTTTCATAAAATAGCATGACCTGAAATATAGAATTAAGTTACTTATAAGACCATTTCGTCGGGTGACAAGCAAAAGTCACTACCAAAACTGTCACTGCTCTTCAAAACCTCGTATCTCGGTACGTAGTCGATATCGAGATACGATCTTTGATTTAAGTAGGTATTTGTTACTTAGTGACTTTTGCTTGTCACCCGACGATTTGTGTGCCCTAACAGGGTGTCATGGAAGCCTTTCTGTATAATCTTATGATCTCATGTACATGACTTTACAAATAAACATCTATCTATTTATATATTCTGAGTACGAGTAGTAGGCATTGATTTAGTATATATGGATACACAATCAGCAGGAAAAAATGGCAAGTCAAAACTACTGCCTAATCGACTTGGGCAGTACTTTGGCTATTAGTCTTGTTCCGACCACATACAGTCAAGTGGCAGTTGTCAATCATGACGAAATGTGCAGTGAAATAATACCAAAAAAAAACAAATAGGACGGATGGAATGTCTTATTTTACGGAAATTCTATTTATTTATAAACAGATTCTAGTTAAAATAATAATGCTTTCGTGATTTTTAGGAATTTATTTTCTACAAACAAATTATGACTTATTACGGAACAAAAATATATGGAGTAGCAATTACTTTTTTGAATTTTAATAAATCGTGTTGGTTTATTTTGACTTATGATAAAACAAGTGTTTATAATAATATTTCATATATTTTTAAATTAAAGCTTTCCACGAAATCCTCTAGTCGTGCAAAATGGGTCGCAATATTAGCACGAGATAGGCGTGATCAGCTATTAAAGCCAAATAAGTCGTCTGTTGTGTGTTTGACCCACTTTCGTACCACAGACGTATATACCACAAATAAAGGCTTTAGTAGACTGACAAAATCTGCAATACTTGTCTTGAATGTAAGTTTTTCAATGTTGCTAAATAGTTTTCATATTAGTAATCTCAAAAAATACAAACGACTATTAAAGCTTGATTTTACAATAATCAGATAAAAGTATCTGTCTGTGAAGACGGACGGGGCGGCTTTTTAAACCTTGCTTTTCATTTAGCTATTTATTATTATTATTGTTTATATAGCTTAAGTTGTGTAATACAATTACAGCCTTCATAAAACATCTCAGATAAGTACTTTTTTTTATAATTTGTCATTTCGTTAAAATTAATACAATATAAAAATGAGAAATGCGACTCCATTCCTCCATTTCACTAAAAAGTTTTCAATATTTTGAAACGTCAGTTTGCAAATTTGAGACTTGACAGCTAGTATATTGAGGATTTTTTGCATGAATGTTTAAGGCAAAAAATAGCGATGTTAGCATGTATCTGAATACAGCTGTCAATATCATTTGGGACAGTTTATAAAAACATTTTTGTACGGGATTGTGTATTTTTTATATATTAAATCAATGGTAGTAGGTAAAAAAGACTTGCAGATTGACGACAACCATTACGAACGCACGCGTAAAATCTGGTAGGGATGTGAAAACTTAATCGATTGTAAAAAATAATATTAGTATCACATAAATCGACGTATTAATCGAATCTGATTTTAAAATAAATTGTTTATTTTTTTATCGATTTAATTTAAAGCAAAATAATCGATTACTTAATTTTAGCTACGGTAGCCTAGTGGTTTAGGCATGCAGCTGTCAAGCGGGGGTCGTGGGTTCGAATCCCGGCTCGTACCAATGAGTTTTTCGGAACTTATGTACGGAATATTTACCGTTAGCTTTTCAGTGAAGGAAAACATCGTGAGGAAACCGGTCTAATCCCAATAAGGTCTAGTTTTCCCTCTGGATTGGAAGGTCAGATGGCTGGTCAGAAAACTAGTGCCTATGCCAAATCTTGGGATTAGGTGTCAAAGCGGACCCCGGGCTCCTTTAAGGGGGTTCGATTGCCATACAAAGCGTTATTTGACATTCACAGGCTAACGGCGTGATATTTTAAGAAACTAATGTATCAGACTTTTATCAATTGGCTTCCCATTTGCGCCAAATTCTCCCTTTCCTAGAATAAACTTGTATAAACTAGATTAATTTGAGAAAACTAGTTTTCCCAAAATATCACGTGACAAACCAATTTCTCAAATTAATCTAGTTTATACAAGTTTATTCTAGGAAAGGTGGAATTTGGCGCAAATGGGAAGCCAATTTATGAATGTTTGTTACATAAGTTTCTTAAAATATCACGCCGTTGGCCTGCGAATGTCAAATAACGTTTTGTATGGCAATCGAACCACCTTAATGTATTCGGTTCACGGTTCAAATACGGTCACGAATTTATACCTCCTTATTATTTTATTGTAATACTTTATGTCAATAGTTCAATATACCTATTTATATTTCGATAGTAACTATACAATACTGTTATATAAAACACCACGTAATTTATATTCTTTGTTTCATTACTTTATCGACATTCCTTTTTATGCGTAACGCTACCTGCCCTATTGCTGCTCGGGCCGCTCCATAAGCCGTGCAGGTGTGAAAGAGATAGCACGATTCCGATGACCGGCCAGATAGTTTTGCGGATAGTATAGGAGGATGTTGATTCTATTATTTAATTTTGTAGGAGTTAGATTGCGCGCCAAAACTATTACTGTATCATTCACTCTCCCCGCGACCGCGTTCTTTCATTCGTTTAGTTCACACTCGCTTAGGCGAGCCCTCCGCGCCCGCACCCCGCCAGTCGGTGTGCCACCCGTCACCGCAGGCGCACGCTCCGCGTTCTCTTATCTTGTTAAAAGTGTGTTTGGGCTAAAAGTTCTTTCATTAAACTCTTTATATTGATTAATGAGTGTTTCATATCATCCACCACCATCCTACAATTTTTTTTTTGTATTTGGAAAGTATTATAAAATCGATTGTTATTTTCAGATTTTTAACAAACGATTATTTATTAATCGATTTTAATTCCGAGCAAAATAATCGATTAATTTTAAAATCTGAATCTATTTTTGTGATAATAATAATCGATTTTCAACCGACTTCAAAAATGGAGGAGGTTCTCAATTCGTCTGCATGTTTTTTTTTGTGTGTGTGTTTGTTACGCGGTAATTTATTGGCATTATTGTACATCATTAGAAAGAGGATAGACTAGAGAACTTTTTTAAAGAATTTTAAGATCATGATCATTTTTATTTTTTTTTCAAATTTCTGGCCAGTTACCCAAAGCGAAAATTTTGCATCCAGATTTTTTTTTTAATGTCAATATAAAAATAAGTAGAATTTACTTGCAAATAATTTTGACTGATAAAGACGTACAACATTACACATTAACATTACAATTTAATAAAAAGAATAGGCTCTAGCACTTCCTTTTTTTAAAAATTCAAGTTGAAACCCGTAGATCCATTGAATTTCACAAAATTGATTTAAAAAAAAACATGTGGGCACAAATTTTTTTGAATGCCGAAAATGATAGCAAATGACCCAAACTACCTGCCGTTTTAATATTTTCAAACGATGGACCAAACACCCTGTATATTTTAATTTTACAACAATTGAAATAAAAGGTTCTAAAAAAAAAGAACATATTTTCCACATATAGATTATGAGATTTATGAGGAATCCAACAACTCCTCATATGTCGCAAAATCCATACAGCCGTTTGGACTGTTGTAGCCCGTGAAATATAATTTTCTTGTCCACATGCTTTGCATACATACGGTCGAAAAATAAAATCCTTCTGAGGCCGGCAGGTAAAAATATATGTACCTGTATCAGTGAGATTTTCCGAAAATGCGAGAGGTTTCCCTGGCATTTTCAGAAGCATTAGGAGAAAGTCTTTAAGTAAGTGACATTGGCATGGAATATACATATGTAATTTCATAACAAGTGAAATATAAAACATAATCCTTCTGAGACAGGCGGGTAAAAATATATGTACCTGTATCAGAGTGAGATTTCCGCTTCTTCCTTTTATTTCGACTTGGAGATTCACTGGATTTAAGCTTATGTTTTCTAGACGGAGTAGGTAATTGGTACTCAACAGCTATTTCGTCATCAGAAGATGATAGTCGATGCATATATTTTTCAGTCAATCTGTCAAAAGCTGCCTGTAGACTATCTACCATCATTGTGTACTCTGAAAATAAGGAAAACCAATTACATGTAATTTATATGTTTCAAAGGCTAAAATTCGCAGCCCATTTCATTCAGCTAGTAAACAAAAATCTTCATATTACCATTGTCTTGACCATTGTATAGTCGACAGTTGTTGACAATGAGCTTAAAATCGGCTTTGAACATGGAGAAATCCGTATAATAACCACTGTCTAGCCGTTCCTCCATTTTGCGTAAGTCCATGGGCCGTCTTATCACGGCGTAGTAGTTCGGAGCATATTCTTCCTCCACGGGGTCCATGAACGGCCACGCGTCGTCATGGGCAGTGAGCTGTTCAAGTACTTTGTACATGTCGGTTTGAATGTCCTCCTCGGTCTGCGTAAATCTGAAAATAATAATAATATAACGGAAAAGAAAACTAATAAGGAGGTTCTGGATTTAGTCAATGAAAAAAGAAATCTGATAGAAATGATTGAAAACAGGAGAGGAAAAATTATAGGACACATGTTACGCCACGACGACTGGATGAAAACAATAATAGAGGGAAAAATAGAAGGGAAAAAGGGGAAGGCCGAGGATATCTTACATGGAGCAAATAAAAGAGAAAAGAAACGCTTCATCGTACAGAGAAATAAAAAGAAAGGCAGAATGTAGAACAAGTTGGAAATTACTCCACCGACAAGAGCCTAGCTCTTAAATAAGAAGAAGAATGAGCTACTTTTAACAGAACATACATACTTGTTATCAACCAATAAAAAAAAATGTAATTACATTTGTGATGTCTTGAGTTTCTTCCTAGTGCTGTTAACTGGTTCGTCATTTTCTGGTATAAGGATCTGCCCTGTAGCACAGGCCAGTGAGTTATTGGTCTTCCTGCCGGTTTTTACGGGAGGCTCTGGCGGTGGTTCGCCTTTGTGTGTGGCAGACGAGTTTTTTGACCGCTTTTCGTGGCTCTTAGTTCGTCTTGATACTTTTTGTGGCATTTTATCCTTTTCACTTTCAGAGCTGTCCGAATCTGATGAATCTGACTTAGATCTGTAATAATTTGAGAATGTTATGTTATTATACATAACCATGGCAGGAACAAAATGTGGATATTCAATGTACATCAAATAGTACACTACCTCAGTAAATTTCGTCGTTTGGCCCTATTTTCTCGTGCCAAATCAGGTGTTTCTTTGCTTTCCTCTTCGTCTTTGCTGTCTTGCGCGCTTTGCTTTCCCTCTTCTTCTTTCTGTTTGATTTTTTGAAGCACACGACTCGAAGTACGTCTTGGCGCTAGTTCAAGCAACCTTTAAATATTTACATGGGTTAGTAATGTACTTCATTGGTACAAGTTATAATGACATAATATTTATTTAAATGAAGCTTTTTCCAAGGGTGATGTGACGCAAAGATATAATTGAAAATTCGTCTTGCTTAACAGTTTTTTCTTAAGTTTCATAACTATATTAACTATCACAATCAGCCAGCACCAAAAAAATATTAAGTTCTTATTTATGCCTTACGTCATTTACCACTGGTGACAAAACATCTGCCACTCTCGGACCTACCTAGTCAGAACATGACAAATGTTTTATCCACACCCACCGTGATAAACGACATTAGAGCCTGTCACAGACTAGCTGTAATATATATGAATATGCCAAAATATAAATATATATATATAGCAAGGCATCTTACGAGATATTACGATATATTTTGCGTATTAGTTGACACAGTCCACAGACTCAGCTATAATATACTTAATATATTTAGAGGCAATAAATCAATACATATGCATAAATATTGTATACTTCAATAACCTCCCATACAAAACATTTTCAAATGTACAAAGCCTGACTACTGACAGTTACTTTATAAAATAAGATACCGATAAATAAACATACACTTGATAAACATTATCCTCCATTCTGTGTAAGTTGTGTAAAAGGATTATTAATGTTTACACGTGTCCGTGAGTTAGTATCTCCGAAACTGCTTTTCATATTTAAACAATTCTTTCACTTTCATTTACAATAATGGACCTTCCAGAGGCGGCGCGTGAACATTTTCGATGGGCAAACCGGAACATAAATGATAATGAAAGAGTTTAGAGTATATAACTATAAGTTGCCTAAAAAGAAATTTTAGGCAAGCTGGTGGGAATCGGCTTGTATGGGACCTTCAAGGTATAAGTTTATTGTTATCCAGTTACTTAAAAGGAAACGCGAGCGGAGCCGAGGGCATAGCAGAATAGTATTATAATATACAATACAAAAACTAGCATCACTATTTTGTTACATTTCGCATGGCAGCATTATTAACATTAAGGTTAACACTGCACTGTACAACCTGACACTCATATGAAAATAAATGAAATAAGTCTTAAGGCGACGACGTAGGCTCAGAAAACGGATTTTTAAGAAGTCGTAGCGCTTGTTTGGATCATAATACTGCTGCCCTAAATTTAATTAGCAATCTCGAGGCTTTTCTCGAGGGACTATAGATAGCTATTCGAATCCCGAGTTTTTGACTTTCGCTCAATAGAAAAAAAATCACAAACATAGGTCTAAAATACACTTAAAAAATTCGTAACAAATTATGCACAAAAGTTAAACATTTTAAAATTGGTTCTAAAAATCGGCAATATCATGTTTGAGGGAACTTAGCTATTACTTTTTAGGGTTCCATACTCAAAGAGTAAAACGGGACCCTATTACTAAGACTCCGCTGTCCCTCTGTCTGTCTGTCACCAGGCTGTATCTCATGAAACCATGACAGAAAACACAGTTGAAATTTTCACAGGTGATGTATTTCTGTTGCCGCTATAACAACAAATACTAAAAAACAGAATTAAATAAATATTTATAGATAATGGTACGGAATCCTTCGTGCGCAAGTCCGACTCGCACTTGGCCGGTTTTTTTTATTTTACGCATAAAAAATTAAAATGAAAAACATGATACCCGCGCTTCCTAACACGCACTTCCATCTCGCTCACGCTTATGCTCAGTGAGAGGGAGAGAAGACCGTGAGCCCACGTCGCCTTAAAGTCGTTAAACCTGTTTCAGAGAACCCTTTTACAAAAGAGTATGCAAATGTTGTTCATTTAAAAACAAAGGATAAGGGGCGGTTTTTGACTTTCTTGTGCTCAACTCTCTCACTCGAAAACTGTCAAATACGATGAAATGCTATTTTGAAATAGCAATAGAAAATTTAAAAACGAGTGGTATTGACCATTCTATCGGTAAAAAATAAGAGCCTAAAATTTTGACACTACAATCGTATTTACTGGTATTTAAGTTTTGAGCGCTCGAAAGTCAAAAATCGGCCCCAATGACTGCTGATATCTTAATAGCGGACTGGCACTGTACCTATTTAGGGCTATATCCGAGTGAGTCCTAATTAGATTTAATTAGTAAAATTCGCAAATGCAAATATTCACATATACTCCAGGCAAAATACGGGTTTGAAAAACATTTATTTATAATAGCGTTTTTTTGTTTATTTAATTTTAAAACGTTATTCTAAAATGGTTTATGCAAGAATCCAACAAACTTTCCATCCGGAAGCAATAATATAGATTTAAATAAAGCATGCATTGTTTTTTTTTATTATTTATTTTGAATATTATAGAGCAAATGTAAATGAACCAACATAAACATAAATCAATTTATTAATATTTTTTCTGACTTTTCAGAAGCTTGTTAAGTTATAATTTTTTTGATGTCTGAAATTTTGTTGGATTTTGTTTCTAGGCAACTATTTAATTGATAATAGGTATATCGATTACATAGAAAAAATCTGCTATCATAAATTATTTCCATATTTTTCATTTTTTCCACACAAGTTGTCAGTTCATTGCCTGGACTAATATCTGAGCAAATTACGCCTTGCAAGAAAACATTATATGTAAACATATGGCTCATAAATTGAGTTGCTGAGCAGTGTTAAAGAAAACACAAACATTCTGAAAAATGGCACAATCTATTTAGCACTATCATCAAAATAGTCAGTGAGATAACTCTAACAAGCCTATTCTCGATGGTTGCAAGTGGCATGGCATATCCATAGTCTCGTCTGGTCACAGTTGCAGTAGTTGTAGCTAATTTGCCTTTTTCCACAGCAGATGAATATGGTACTCATTTGTCATAAAATAGGTAAGCAAGTGGGAACTGCTGGCCTGAGTTCCTATGGCTACCTTTGCATTTCATCCCTTATTTTAAACAACTCAATGAAATAAGCCACAGGTCAAATGAAAAATACGTTTTTTCCATAGTGTTCTGCATTGCATTGCTAGTTTTTAAGGCAATGAGATACTTAGATAATTTAATTTGTGTTTGTTAGTATATGCAGTGAGAGATAGGACTTTATAGGATATTCATTCTATTTGAACTTGTAGATGCTTGAAGACAAGTTTACACAAGCACCATAGCCGAATTAGCTGGTCAACCCAAACAGAAAGTAAGTAGCACAACAGATCACTCTAGTCAGTTATGTTTTTTTTTGTAAAAATGTTTTCAATAACTAAAATATGAACAAATTTACAAGTTTTACCTTTTTCTTTGCAAGCGCTCCTTCTCTTGGAACAGTCGTGGTATTTCAGGCAGGAAGTTTTGTGAGAGAGATCTATACAGTTCCTTCTCAACCTTGCTAGTGGCTCGGCTAAACTTCTCTGTCAAGTGTGTCCAGTCTTCCTCGGTGAAGCACACCACTTGCCACACCCGCTCAGTGTCCTCATCATCCAACCAGTCATCCCCATAGAACCAACCACGCTTCTTGCTTTCCTTTCCTTTTTTCTTCTTATTTTTGCCTTTATGCTTTTTTATTGTGTCCTCTCTATATAATCTTGTGCCATAAAAGTACCAGTAGGCCGAGTCATTGTTGTCATACCTAAAAATTAATGTCAATAAGTGAAAACAACAGTGCACAATGGAATATAGGTATAAGTACTTTAAAAAAAGTTTTTACAGACTTCAAATCAGTACCCAAATTGTTTCAAGTGTGCCTATAAAATTTGATGAGTTTGCTCTATATCTCTGTGATCTCATCATCAGATCCTGACCAGAGACTATGGGACTATGGTCCAGGTGGTCCCGACATGATACCCTTTTAAATAATAAAGATTCTTTGAGTAATCGGGGAGCATACATAAAAGATTCTGACGAATTGAGAACCTCCTCCTTTTTTGCAGTTGATTAAAAAAGTAATTGACAGGTTCAAAGTACTCACCCTAGAGGCTCCACTCGGAGACTCTCAGCTTCAAGGTTTTTGAACAAATCAAAAACATCTTCAGCATCCAAACGAAAGTCACACAAAGCATATAGGATCTCAACTTTAGTGCGGAGGGGCAAGAACTGGAAATCAATGTCAGTATTGAATGGATTGTATCTTCCTGTTTCTTGACATTTCCTTCTAAATAAGCGTCTCAAATACATCTGAAACAAGTAAACAATAACATATGACATTTGTAGGAAACGGATCTCTACTACAGATTGAAGCAGTAAATACCTGATAATTGAAAGCAGAGATGTCATTGTTGCCCAGACATCCATTTAGAAGACGCACGATCAGCTCGGTCAGGAGGGAACTAGCCGACTCTTCCGTTCCATCTGTTAGAAGAGCTTCTTCTAGTTCCTTTAAAACACAAACATCACGTTATTGCGATCATACTTATTGATGAAAAGTAGAATATATCACCACAAAACGAGCAATACTCACTTCAATGTCAAAATCCAAAAGATTGAATGCAGTCCTGAATAAGGAACAAAAGTACGCGATACTGGGCACTTCCCACCATGACTGAATATCTAGAAATCGTGAGAAATTCATTCAGACATCACTTTTAGGGATACTTTTGTCGAGAAAAACACGCAATTGATCTTCGTCTCAATAAAACCCACCTAAAATACCTATAAAAGATGGAAACATAACCTAAAAAACGTACGCTTTCACAGTTAGAGGTATCCTCACTAAGTAAAAAACATATTTTACGTTCACTAATATAATTTTAAGTAAATTTTACTATGTTTCAGTATTTTTTTTTTCTTGTATAAGGTAAAGATGTGAATATGCGTTGTGTATCGCAGAACAAACGCCATAACAGTTTACATTGAACACCACCATTCACAAAACCATAAATTATTAATGGCAATCTACCTAGTTCTAAGATATCGTAATGTGGTTTTTTTAATTACCTTCTAATTTAGGTTTTTGTTTATCCATTTAACTGTTCTAATTTACAAGATATAATTAAGAGAAGTAAAACGATCACTGTAAGCGGAAGTCTCTACGCTTAGTTTATTTTTTTATATGCATCATTGGCCAATTGGCCACAGACTGTGATGATCACAGACAAGTTGTATAAAAGGGATCTACGCAAGTTCCAATTTTAGCAATTTGTCACAACCAAAGAGAATATAACCACTTGCTATGATCGTATCATGGGCTCTACAAACCATACAATTATCACTTCTGATTTGTCGCATCCAATGTCTGACAAATTGTGGCAATTTAGGGATACCATTTCGTAAAAATAATATTGCCATAACAAAGCACTGTGCCATGATTGTGTTATTACTTATTTTTCCTAAAGTATCGCTAATCGCAGTAAGATGCTAACATGATGATTAAAAAAATATAAAGCCATCAAACCGTGCCTCATATGTAAAATGTGTTTTATAGCATTTTAACACCTTTAAAAAACAAACTTTACAATAAATGCGTGGAAAGACTAATTACAATATATTAAATAATATTTTTAATAGTTTACTTTAAAATTATCTGACAGACTTTCCGCCTGGTACAGCAAGACATTGACGCGGTGGTTAAATGGTCTCATGACAATGGGATAGTTCTTAACGCTGACAAAACAAAGTTCTTGTTAATTCACACCCCTCATCTACCATTTAAGAATATCCATCCGCACTTATATGCTCATACCTATCCTTGCTTCAATCAAAATAAGTCTAACTGCGCCTGTTAACCTATAGAAAAAGTTAAATGTATCACTTATCTCGGAATGAAAGTAGAGTCATTTCGCCGGTTACGCGACCACCTTCGGTTAGCGACCACTTGAAGAACATGGTTTTTTCAATTGAAGATAACATCAATTCTACAGAGCCTATTGCAACAGTCAGTCGTATGCCTTATTTTTTGTAGTTATGGAATAGGAATTTACAAAAAAAACGAGAAAATATGCTTTTAGTTCACCAAGTCAGCTAAGTGGTCGCTAACCGGCACATGAAATTAGGTGGTCGCCATCCGGTGAAATGACCCTAGACGAACATTTTTCCTGGTCATATCATGTCAATTTTATTTATGAAAAATTTAGAGTTTTATAAGGTAAATTTTATAATTTAAGATTCAGAGTTCCTATTAGCACACTAAGATGATTGTATATGTCATTGGTAGATTTTATAGTGGGTTATACTCTCGACAGCTTGTGGCTCACAACAAAGACCAATATCGATAAATTAGAAGCCATGCAAATTAGATTTTTAAAACTACTCGTTACCGAAAAAATTAAACACAAATGTAAAGGTAACTATCGTCAACTATTTAAAATCTGTAGAATATTACCGGTTAGCATGAAACATAAGTATCTACTTGCTACTAATAACCATGGCTGTCTGGAACACAACTCAGAGTATTCTTCATTAAAACCTATTGATCATACCTATAACACCAAGGCTATGGCGACTGGTAAACTATTCATTCCTAGGATAAATAGGGTCGTTTAGCCGGTAACGCGACCACCTTCGGTTAGCGACCACTTGACGGACTAGGCTGCTTCAATTAAAGATATTAACATTTTTACAAACCCAACAGAAAAATAATTAGTTATTAACTATTCTTGAATAGTATCAGAATAAGAATATATACAATTTAAAACCCAAAGCTTAATCTAAAGCAAGAAAAAATAACCTCAATTCACACATTGCTTCCGTAAGTGTTGACGTGCAGTGAATCTGTAAAAAAATAACGCGACTTACGCGACAGTTGGCGCGAAGATTTTAGTTACGTCACTTAATTTTATTATAATGCTGAAATTAGTTAATTGATCGTTTAAATGATTTAGCTGTTGTAATAATTTCGTTGAGATTCAGCATATTTAAAAATAGATTTAAATAAAATGGGGTGGTCGCGTACCCAAATAAATAATTACCAAAGAAGTCGGATAGCGACCACGTCGTTTTTCTTTTTCTTTCCTTATGGCTGCGGCACCTTGCGGCACCCGCGATATTTAGCTTGGCCAGCCAATTGTGTCGTTATTTAAGCCACGCCAACCCATGCTATATCTATGGTAGGTATATGTAATATAATAATAATATATAATTATTAAATGAATTATTCATATGATTATAAGATATGGTTACATTACAAATGCGAAAGTGTGTCTGTCTGTCTGTTACTTCTTCACGCTTAAACCGATAAACCGATTTTGATGAAATTTGGTATGGAGATAGTTTGAGTCCCGAGAAAAGACGTAGGATAGTTTTTATCTCCGAAATAATCCCTTAAGAGGATGAAATAGGGGTTGAAATTTTGTATGGAGCTACGATATAAACGAGACACACGGACGGAGTCGTGGGCAGAAGCTATTGTAGGTAAGTAGAATTTAATCTAAAAGTTAAATAAAAGCTTGTAAAATGGTGGCATTTAGATACCTACTATGAATGACATGTGTGACTGTAATAGCAATAGGTATATATAATAGCACTATGGTGTGAGCGAGATGGCGCGCCGTTTTCGATTTTATTATTCATTGACAAGCAATATAAAGTAGATTAAGAAGAGTAACAATTGGTAGTGGTATAAGGGCAGTCAGGTAGGTCCAACTTTGAGAAATAGGTCATTCGTCGAATCCGACTCGGCTGGGCAGCGTTCGGGAAGCTACGCTATGGCACATCTTTTCGTCCAATATTCCGCAGTGTCTGAAGACGAGAGTCTTTGACCAGTGCGTGTTGCCAGTGATGACGTATGGCACTGAAACGTGGTCGCTTCAGAAATCATAAGAAGCCTCATAAGAAGGCTCAAAGTCACCCAAAGGGCAATGGAGAGGGCTATGCTTGGAGTTTCTCTGCGTGATCGCATCAGAAATGAGGCTATCCGCAGCATAACCAAGGTAACCGATATAGTCCTAAGCCGCATTGCACGTAGAACCGATGGCCGTTGAGGCAGAAAGGTTCTCGAGTGGCAACCACGTACCGGAAGGCGCGGCGTGGGTTAGTTAGTTAGTTAGTTATACTGGGCGTTTTCCGCAAGTCGACATCCATTGTGCCTATTTTGCGTGAAACGGCGGTGTGGCGCTACTCTAACCACCCCAGCTCGTTTAAAAAGTTGGTGAGTGACGGCGTGGGTACTGGGTAGGCTCCCCATAAGTTGACTGATGGCCTTGTAAAGATCGTAGGAATCCGATGGATGCGGGTGGCGCGGAACCGGTCATTATGTCACTGTTTGGGGGAGGTCTATGTCCAGTAATGGACGTCTTTCGACTAATATGATGATGATGCATCGTTTTATTAACTACTTAAAAACTATTTACAAGAGTGGTCGCCAACTAGCTAACAGGTGGTCGCAAACCGACTAAAGCGGTCGCTATATTTTCCATATTTTTTCCTAATCTATGGATGAATGTGCTATATTTTATTGTAGGTTTTAAAACTTAACTATACTCAGAGCATATACGAATACCATCTATTATGTGTGTACATTGAATAGGTATACATTTACTAATCTAAAGTGAGCAACTCGGCTAAGTGGTCGCTAACCGGCGAAACGACCCTAATTACTATGGGGACAGAACTCTCAAAAAGCGTATCCCATACCTACTCAATAGTTTGCCCGAAGCCATTAGACGTAAAAATAAATTGAAATAAATTTCAGAGACTGTGAAAAAAGCATTACCTAGATGTACTTATATAATACTCAGTTACACTACTACTACTAAGTACTGTTACTAATGAATAACTAAATATTTTTGTTAATAAATGTCTTACCTAGAGACTGTCGCTCCCACATTCAAACTGTCACTACAGTTTTGTGGGGCAATGTTTAATTTTAAGTATGTAAAACACTGTACTTACTTATTAAAATAAATAAATAGTAAGAAAACTTGGCTGATCATAAATTCTTTCCATGGTCAAATTGTGATGGTTGTCCACATGCATACAATTTGTCAGTACAACTCGTTTGACAGTTGCATCGGCAGCGCAACATGCCTCCAGACAATAGCAATTAGTCAGCTTCTGATAAATTGGAGCTGACAAATCATTACATTACATGTATAGACCCCTAAATCATTTAGGGGTCTATACCACGTCTAGACGAACCTCACACTGCTTTATTAATTTTTGGAATCATTCATACCAAACAACAATCATACCTGTACAGCAAATTAAATCTCTCCACACGTGAAAAGCGAGGAGCCTTAAGACCAGTGAATGTTAAAATATATAGAACACGAGCTCCTTACAAATTTCTACCCAAACTCGTGCCCAAAACCCGGTATGCGCATAGTCAGGCGCGGCTCACTCGCGATTTGTGTTTATCGCTACAAGTACATGCCGGTCGCCCCTCCGAAGGGGCTCTATTCAGTAGCTGCCGCACGTTGGAACGGGACTCTCGCATGGGTTGCAGCGCGTTGCATGCGATAGAAAGGGACGGCCACATTTAGGCACGTTTGGCGTACCTAAACAGAGGGCCTACCGCGAACGGCATTCGAAGTTTTCCCTCTCTGTTGCACTTACGTACGAACTCGTAAGTATGACAGAGAAGGGAAACTTCGAATGCCTTTCGCGGTAGGCCCTCTGGGAATTTGTTAACAGAGAACCTTCTGTACGTAGTACTATTACTTATTCTGTGGCATCCTATTATTACGTATCCAATCACAGCTACCCAAAAGGTCAGCCTATTTTCAATTACAATTACCAAACACAAATGGATGCGATTGGTCAATTTAGGAGTACATTGCTGTGATTAGCCGTCGTGCGTCACGTCGGACGACAGCCATGTGACAGTGACAACGAAAACGGATAATTGTTGAATGGTTACATGCAACAAGAAGCAACTTAGTTATACTACGTTCGCGTGATATTTTTTGTTTAAGAAGTAGGGCTGAGTCGCGAGGGAAAATACCAAATTATTTATTTTTATTTACAATATAATACAAGTAGGCCACACGGTGGGTGAGCAGAGATACGCAAACATTGCTATCTATATTTTTACATATGGATATATTTCCAATTACAACATAAGTCTTCGTTTGTTTACGAAAAAAAAATCGGTACAGTCACCGGCTTCAATACATGATGAATCAAAAGCCGCAAAAATATCTGGCACGCTCTTACGGCTCTAGGAGTAGAATTGTCATCAGATATTTTTGCGGCCCTTGTTCCATCATATATTTATGCCAGTGTCTGTACCTTGATTAGTAATGAGACCTAAATCTCAAGTTCCTCTAAATAAAGTTACTTTATTTACCTTTTGTCTTGATGACCAAGCATCGGAGTTTTTATCGCAAGGTAAGACGTTAGCGAGCTATGGAGTCAACATTAGCAATAAAATTTACGAGTGCTGCGACTGCGACTTTTTCTATATTTTCTGATGATCAAATATCCACTTGTGAATAATTGACACGTCTGGAATCGTCAGTGAATGATACATGGTACATACTATTCAATTTAATAATCGGTCAGTACATGACATTAGGTCTATCGCAGCGATGTAGTTTGTGTATTAGAGTCTGTATAGTTGTATATTAAAATAGTTAAAGCTGTCTATCAGTTTGTAAACTTATAGTTTTTTTTAATGGTTTATTTAAATATTATGTGACAATCTTACACAAATCAACCTAGGCCCACAGTAAGCTCAGTAAGGCTTGTGTTGTGGGTACTAGGTGATGATATACATATAGATACTGATATATAAAAGAATGCACAGTTTACAAATTTAAATCCACTATCAAGCAATGGTTTACTACCCTGTCATATGCTGACACTGCAAGTCTCCTACAACCATGTATCTAGGAGTCGCACACTTATTTAGTAGGTACGTTACTCGCTCTAATGTCCATACACTTACACACACATACACACATATACACGCACAGTCACACAAAAACTCGCTTGCCTACCTGTTTTACAAATAAATTACTAGGAACTTTTAAAAGTTTGAGCACAAATATATTTATTAAGTTTTCGGTTTAATACTTTAAAATAATGTTTGTCACAGTTTTTAAACTTTCTTTTTTATAACAACTTCTCTCTTGTGGCTTATTACTCATTATAATTATAGATACCAGATGTAACTGATAACTCTATGAGTTCCAAGATACAGGCTCAGCCTAGTTTGGGACTCACCAGATATCACTTTCCTATTATGTAACAGTGTCTTTTTGTGTAATAAAGTTATTCTTAAGTTATTATTATTCTTATATATAACATCCATAACTCAGGAACAAATATTCGTGATAAACACACAAATAAATGCCCTGACCGGGATTCGAACCCGGTAACTTTGAATCCGATTTTTAATCACGAACACTATAAAGGCATTTTAGAATTAAATAAATGAGTAAGAGTATGAATTTTATTGCTAATGTCGACTCCATTGCTCGCTAACGTCTTATCGTGCGATATAAACTCCGATGCCTGTTGATGACTAAATCAAGGAATCTTTTTTAGCAATGTAGTGCAGCAGAATCATTAAAAACTGTTCTATTGCGCTTTTAATTATTAGAGTTTGATGGCTGCAAGAATCGTATTTAAATGCATCAGTCACATCTTTAAAAGAGGAAATATAACCAAAACATTTATTTGCAATGGATGCAAGATGAAATGTAAAGAACAAAGAACATCCCTTTTTTTGGCATGCCATTTCGAATCGTGTCGTTTCAAACGCACTGCTTCATTCCATATTTCGTTTCTAATTGGATGTGTTGGAAATCTAAAAAAAATTTTTTTTTATTTTATAGTTAGAAAGGCGTCGATAAAAACTACAAAATATTGATAAGATATTCAATGGTTAAAATAGAAAGCGACTTATTAAAAAAAGTTATGATATCTGTTGGCATAATACCATCCCTATACAAAATGTGATCATAACAATAAAATCAAAATAATATGTTTATTGCTGTATTAACTTGTGAAAAGTGATGACATATTTTTTGTTGTGCTTGTCCGAGCGACT
The DNA here is from genome assembly GCA_963854355.1 of Epinotia brunnichana. Classification (NCBI taxonomy): domain Eukaryota; kingdom Metazoa; phylum Arthropoda; class Insecta; order Lepidoptera; family Tortricidae; genus Epinotia; species Epinotia brunnichana. The sequence goes on from OY977935.1 coordinate 23,983,501, forward strand.
CACACTCCATTTTACGGCATAACAATACATATTTATTGAAACCGTACGTTCAGCTTATCATTCCAGCCAAATTCCAGCTATAGCGACGTCTCTGTCGGTTGTTGCGACAAATTGCTATTCTCGATACAGCCTTTTTCTAACATCTTTTTTCTACGGTGAAAATGTACTGAAACGTCACGTAAAACGGAAGCTTTATCGTTATGTTTTACGTGACGTTTCTGTGCATTTTAGCAGTAAAACGTGACGATAAAACCTATTCTGCTAGCTGGGCTGCCCAGATTGGAACATGCGTATATCCCTTTATGCTATGTTTGTGTTTTTTTTTTCAGTTGGCTACCCACTGTTAGCTGTCCTTGTCTATTTTCTGTCACCCTTTTTTCGTTTCGTTTTATAATTAGAAGGTGTTGGATACATATATTATTATTTGCTTATTATGTTTTATTCGTGTGACAGTGGTTATAATTTTAATAATTTATATTATCACACAATGAAATAGTCGACGTACTTGGTAAGTTAATGATAAATTTCCTTTTTGATACATTTCATTTCAGGAACTGATTACCTATATTAGCAAGTTATAGCAAATATAGCAATCCATAAGTGGACGTCCATCGTTTACTACGAGGAGTTAGTTCATTATCATCTTAATTAAGCTAGGGTACCTATTTTTCTGACCATAATCACATTGTGTAAGTAAAGTAGTTAGTGAAATCGAACGTACATCTAATAATTAGATAGTAATAGCTTGTTTGTTTCCTAATATGTTCTTGTTGGTGATAGTGGGTTCCGTTGAAAATCTGTTTTGCTCATTGAATTGTTTTGTTGCAGCCGATATCTGTCGCGTCGGAGTATGCACAGTAGGATAAACAAAAATGCCGCGGGATATTCTTAGTGATAGTTTGTCAGTGTTGAGTATAGTGGAGGTAACAACAATTACTATCTTTGTTTATCATTCTCGCTGTATGTAATTTTATTGTATTTTGTTAATGTCTTTCAGCATGAAGATGAAGAGAACTGGCCTCTAGACGACAAGACACCATGTAGACAAAATGATAACAAAACAATCCACATTCCATTGAACAGCCAAAAAACAAAAGATGACTGTGCCTGCTATTATAACTATGGGTAAGTGAAATGTTTATAAGCCCTACAGACACAGGAAACAACAGTGTCATCCTTGCTCTTGAAAGTTCATCCATCCACAAGTGATACCATTGTAACTATAAATAAATAAATATTTGTGGACAATCTTTCACAAATCAACCTAAAATATCAGTGCCAGATAAAGAGAAACATACTTATATAGATAAATAAATGCTTAAATACATAGAAAACATCCATGACCCAGGAACAAATATTTGTGGTCATCACACAAATAAATGCCCTTACTGGGATTGAAACCTGGTACCTCCGGCTTCATAGGCAGGTTCACTACCAACTAGGCTACAGAGGTTATATTTGGGATAAAAAGTATTATATACTTTTGTCCAGGTTGTGTGTTTTACCAATGTGTCATATAAATCCATTTTGCAGTTTTTGCATGATTCAGAACATCATCAACACCCAAACATTTATATTTGTAATATTATATAGTAGGATAATATCTGCTGATTTTTATTAAAACCCAAGGATAACATAAATTGCATAATCATTAACTCTTATACATAATAAATGTTATATTTCTCCTAAGACTCGGTGATGGCAGCAGCAACAGGCAACTAGATCCAGTTTACCACTACAAAACCAGCAGTTTGCCGGCAGCATCCAGTATTAACCAATCCTGGGATGAAATAGTCTGCTCTGCATTAAGACTGAGCCCGGAAGATATTGCAAATCAACTGACATTACTTGACCTACCATGTTTTAAAGCCATACAACCAAATGAACTGACTACTTGCTGTTGGAATAAGGCAAATAAGCAGACTGTGGCACCAAATGTGGTGGCATTTACAAAACGGTTTAACAGGGTATGAAATTTGTAAAAATTTGATTTAATTTCTCCATTTGTATCACTTGGGCTGATCCAATTATTCTGGTAGTTCATTGACATTGTTATATGTCTTTGGGATTCCTTTAAAAGAGAAAATACTTAATGTTTTTGCACCATTTACAAACCCATTTTTATGTATTGTCTTCCGCATGTTATGAATCCAAATCATACAGTTTTTTCTTAGTAACGTAACAGTTGTTATTATATATTATATATTGTATCTTTACTAGGACAGAACAGAAAAATAAAAGTTTTATCCGGTTATTTATCATGTACAATACATGATTGTCTTTTTCCCTTTAGGTAAGCTTTTGGACAGTACAAGAAGTTTTGAATGGACAGTCACCCAAAGCAAGAGCTGAAACACTGGCACATTTTATTAAAGTAGGAAAAAAGTTACATGAACTTAATAATTTGCATTCTTTGTTTGCTGTCATATCCGCATTGAATAGTGCAAGTATCTACAGGTGAGTTTGTACTTACAAGTAACCTTTCTTTCATAAAAAAACTAGCGACCCGCCCCGGCTTTGCACGGGTATATATGCATGTATTATACATATAAAAGTGGACAAAGGACATCACAAAATGGTATCCAAGACTGGGAAAAAGAAAACAAGGAAGGCCTATAGTGAGATGGGAGGACAATATTAAAAAGAAAGCAGGAACAATATGGAGAAGGGAGGCTAAAGACAAAACAAAATGGAAAGCTTGGGAAGAGGCCTACGTCCAAGAGGCAAGCTGAAGTTAGGAAAATAAAACAAAAATATATAGAAAAATTAAATATTTATTTAAGAAAATAAATTAGTTTAAGTTGTTTAATAAGCATGCATGTAGTAAATGAAATGTAACAAAATAACTCAGCAAATAAAGGCTATCTTATCTTATCTTATCTTATTATACATATAAACCTTCCTCTTGAATCACTCTATCTATTTAAAAAAACCGCATCAAAATCCGTTGCTTAGTTTTAAAGATATATGCATACATAGGGACAGACAGATAGACAGCGGGAAGCGACTTTGTTTTATACTATTTTATAAAAAAATATATTGATTCTTGATTTTATGAATCAATGAAGATGTTCTCCAGTCCTACTATTTTCATAACTATAAGTAACATTGGAAGTGTTACTGGGCCCAAGAAAAAAAAATCCTTGTATAGTTTGTGTTTAGTGCATATCATAGGTAGTAGTAGAGAGCTTCAATATGGTTCAAATATAATTACGTGTATTATGTTCATGGTTATTAATGTTATTATATAGGGCAGTAACCACATTGGTTTTTCCATATGATTAAAGAGTATCTGTACTTTATAATTATACAATTTTTATTTGAACAGATTGACTAAAACCTGGGGTTGCTTATCAAAAAAGGATAAACAACAATTTGATAAACTAGCGGAACTGTTTGGAGAAGAAGATAACTGGACAGCTCTGAGGGAATATTTGAAGAGCATATCTCTACCCTGCATACCTTTTATGGGTAGGTATCTAAGTAGCTTTTGTGATGTAATATTTTATTATATGTAGATACTAATCAAATTAAGGGCTAATCAAATTCTTGCAGGATTTACCGTCATTCGGCACAAATGGAAATTCGTCAACACGAAATGACCATTTTGAAATTGGACCAAAAGTGGTTAAAATTTAATTGTGTCTATAATTATTTATGAACAATTTTTTTCTTATTCATAATGAATCTAGCCCAAATGGAATTTTGTCCATTATGAATAAAATAGGTTCATATTCAAATACGTGCAAAGTGAATGTTGTCTAATTTAAATTTATATCAAAATTTAGTATGAAAATAGACACAGATGTATGAATATAAGGAGATCGGACATGGCGGCCGATTTGTATAGAGTGAGCCTGTCGCATGTACATTAACCCACACAACGCCCAAGTAATTGACAAGACAAAGCACGCACACATCTAAAACACACACTCTTGTATACCTACACGCTTATTTGACAATCATCTAAAACACACACACATGTATACCTACACGCTTATTTGACAATAAACGCGCATCATATCAGGCATTTTGGGAAAAAACGTAATATTCTCTGCGATCAGCACGCGTGCACAGTTGTCATATGCCCATTGAGCATACAGCTGCGACACGGCCGCCGGCGGCTTGTCCTCTCTCTAGTATTCTATGCTCTGAGAAAATAGACTATCTTGAACAATACATCATTTCCGATTGGTCATGTTTTAGGATTGCACGTAATTCCACATGGCCGTATTTCTTTCGACCCCTCATCATAGGCCTCAAACATCTTGACAGATGATTCAAACAGCGTCTGCATGCGAGGGACAACGCCTCTCGTGGCTATGTAAGCCAATCCGGGATCGGCACTTGCGTCCACATTTGTGGCACGCGAATTGAGGGACCGTATCATCGGCAACCTCTTGGCGGTTATGCCGTTTCGACCCCTACTAAGTAGGTAAATTTTACTTTAGGACATAATTACATTTTAGCATTATTCAGGCTGGACAATTTTCCATGTGGAGGATTTTCAAATTGACATTATTTATATTCGATCAATAATTTCGAGTTATTTTCCATTTGTGCTGAATGTTGTACAAAGAATTTAATTGGATAATTAAAAAAGTCGATGTTCTGCTGGAAGGTCAATTCTTTAAATTGTTTCGGAGGTTACACCTTATCTTGATTACACTATTATGATAAATCCATAAAATAAATATTTTTCGACATTTGGTGTAGGGGAAATCCCAGTTATTCACGAATTTTTCCAGACATGAGAAACAAAAACGATTTTTTCCAGACAAGTGACCAAGCTAGATCGATTTTTGGCCCCGTATGGGCAGTTTTATTTATTTTCATCACACTTGCTCATAAATGGTGTTATTCCTTGCCTGTATACAGAAAGACAATGGCCTAAATTGTTCCCGCGGGAAATAATGGCCCATGGGAAGTAATGAGCTTGTGTGTGATCTGATTGGTTAAAAGCAAATCAAACAAATTGGTTGGCAAATCTAGTTGGCCGCGCGTCACAAGAATTCTTCTCTGTGAATGGTTGAAAGAAATCTAGCAGGCCGTGGGGCGCCACGCCCCGCCCCCTCGCCCTCCACTCGCAAATCTGTATGTGAAGTTGTCAATTTCGTTAATTTTTGATTGGTGCGGTTGTATGAAACATAGATTTTTATGTCTTTTGTAGTTATTTATTTCCTCGCAATGTGATGAAAAACATTGTGTATAACACGGGCGTAAGAATATTGCAAACTTGAGTCATCAAACGCCCTCCGCCTTACGGCGTCGGGCTCCTGATAGTCTCTCGTTTGCAATATTCCTCATACGCCCCTTGTTAAACAATGTACTATTATTTAGTAGTTGTTGGTTGTATATTTAGCATCTTTCGTTACAGGTATATTTTTAACAGATCTAACATACATCAATATTGCTCACCCGGCTCGTTCCCCGCACCGGACTGCCAAAATGGCGGTGGTTCTAAAGACAATAGAAAAGTACCAAACCTCGGAATATGACATAACGCCTTTGCCACATGTTGCTACGTATCTTAATAGCGTTCGGTATATAGAGGAGCTTCAGAAATTTCTGGAAGACGATCATTACAAGTAAGTTTGATTGAACATTACGAACATCAACACCTAAACCTGCACAGCAAAAACGAAATAATATCATATAATACTTATTTCAAATTGAGATAGCACTTGGCCATTGGCTACGGACCCCACTTTTATTGAGACAGGATAATGGCCACTTTTTTAAATTATACTATGCTTGTAGACAGTGGACAGTGGAGTATGAGAGTGGTGTATGCGTAAATTGTGATGGTAACTTGACACCCTAGGGGTGCTGCTCTGGGGGAGTCACACGCGTTTTGCCGACGTACTGAGCAAGTGTTTTTCCAGATTGTCTATGAAGCTGGAGCCCCCATCACCTATTGGCAGCTGCGCCGGCTCGAAGGAGTCCGTGAAGGAGAGCGGCGCGGCGCCCCCCGCCTTCACGCTCTCGCCTTCGCACCGCCTCGGCTCCGGCTCGCTCCGTCTTAACGGCAACTACACGCACTCCAAGTTCATACCCACGCACAGGAAATGTAGATCACTCGGATCCAAGTACGTACTTATTCACTTTATTTTGTTTCTAACACAAGTCTTCTAATCCAATACTTTGATGTACCTACCCTAGAATAGATTGGATATTTTTTCTTATACACCGTTTTTTTTGTTGATTTCCGATAATTTTCGCGTACAATACACACATGAATGTAGAAATACACTGTTTATCAAAATACGGAATATATGTCATAAACACATAACAAATAAAATTTTACCGTTGGAAGGACAGTTGCAAGACTGCACTTAACTATGCGTTAAATAATCACATAGTTTAACACACTTAATTGCATCATTTTCTTATGAAATCGGCCAATTCAATGTTTAAACTAAGTTAACACGTTTAGTACGACTTGCTCTGGAGTAGGTATGTAAATTGCAATAAGGGTTCTTTATCCTCTAGCTAAAACATTTTGAATATGGAGAAAACTTTATTTAATTTAACCTGAGTTTAAATATATCAGATTTCAACAAAAAGGAGGTGTATTGTGCGACTGTTCGTAAATCAGTACTAACACAACTAAAAATATTACCTTTCCTTGTGGTGTGTATGTATGATATTTTCGTAATTTTTTGATATTTATTAACAGTCACATATTCGATATTGTAACCTTTTACCTACCCGAGGTTTTCATTGATTTTTGACTAGTTTTGAATCGATACAAATACTTTTGCACTACAGATAGAATTTATAAGGTAAACGGTTATCGATTCTTCAATCTTTAATCTCCATTTTGGTGTACCATATTTTGAAAGAAATGAATAGTTATTTTTTTATGATTTTTAAACATTGTCTAAAAAAAAACACCTTTTTTGTTATAAGATTGCTGTGAAAGATCTAACATACGCGAAATCTACATATTTGAGTTCGTCTCTGGTGTCTCTATAAACGTGTGTAGGGTTTTGATTTTAAACTAATTAAGACAAAAGTTATGGCCAGAAAACCTGTTTTTTGGTCTAAAATTGTTCTACTTTGATGCTAAATATCTCGAAGACAGTGATGTTTGAAGTAAATATGGGATAATATATTGCTTAAAACTGTTGTTGTTAATATGATAAGCTACAAAAAACATTAGAAAACTAAGGGATTCAGATTGAAGGTCATTGGCGTATGGGATCCCCTTAAGTACTTCTTCCATCTGTATTTCATTTTGATTTGTTTATTATAAGACGAGAATGGAAGCGATTCATTCGTTGCGGGATACTTTACATTTAGACATAATCATGTCTTTTGTTGATGTGTTTGTTTTTTAATGATAAGTGTCTACAATATTTTTTTCCTCTTATGACCATTACATAGGTTTCGTAGCACGAGCTTGCCAAGAAATTTTCACAAGGTCAATTTTGGTGTGGGGTGAGTCCCTTTTCTGTTGATTGAAGCAAGACGGCTTGCATTGTGTTATACTTGATACGTAGATGATGCCACAGCAACGTATGCGAAACGGTATTCTAGCATGCTTCATGTTCGTCCGTTAATATTTATTTAATTATCACAATAAGAAGGCATTTTGGCATGTTTTGGACAAATCAATAGTAGGCTGTGTTAAAGTGACATTCCTAAAATGGAGATCTTACATCATTACGAGTACAGTCGCCATCACATACATAGGTACACTATAGGTGTTCAAAAATATCGGCACATGCACCCTAATGCCATGAAAATAGAGGTGTGTTCCGATGTTTGTGACGTGCTTGTTTGCTCCGATGTAGGTATGTGATGGCGACTGTACATGAGATCTACCAAATAATATTTCGGCATGAAGTTAAGATCAAATTGTTTTAAGAAATTGGTTTAAAATATGTTTCTTTTAAACAGTAACAAAATATGCTTCTTTACGCTTAGGAATATGTTCAAAAATATAAAGTTACTTAGTTTACTAGGTACCTAATGCTTACGCTGAAGGATTCAGGAGGTATATTGTTACTTACATTTATAAGTGATGCACGGCTCTAGATCATATCACAATTAGAGACTTGCTGTGAGCAGAAGTAATAATAATGATTAGGTATTACAAAAGAGTTCCAAAACCGATCATTAAGTGAATGACTGGTATATGTATTTCTAACTATCACAATAACATCGGCATATTTTTTTTCTATGGTAAGACAGGTTACCAAGCATCACGATTGCGGCCTCGCAGTTCTGACCGAACGGTGTGGTCATAAAATCGATGATAAGTAATTGGTCAAGTTCTAATTTCGCGGATCGTGATGGAACCTTTACGACTACAGATAATTTAATCTTAACATGCTATTTATAGTCTTAACGAAATGCCTTTTTATGATTTATACCTGCAAAAACAATGTTTGAAGAAAGCAAGTAGTTTAGATTAAGTAGGTATTAATAAATATTTAATTAGGTTGTTTTTTGTGTTGCGCTTCTTCCAACAATATCCAGATGCTATTTTCGGGACAACTGTATAATTCTGCATTTATTGTATGTAGTTGTCGGCACTCGTTTTATTTATGTTTGTCTTAGAGTTAGTACCTATATTCCTTAGCATTGCGTTTCAAGTTTTCAACACAGCTTGCATTTTCTTTGCTAATAATAACCGATAGCGCAGTTGGTAGCGTCAACATCTACCTTTAATCCTTTTATATGTTAAAACCTCGAGTTCAATCCTCGGTGTATTTTAGTAGTTTATGTAACTGTACATAATGCCTAATTATGTACAGTTACATACACTACTTTATCTATCCACATATCATAAGCCTCCATCATGCATCCAGAAGCCGCATATTATGACCGGCATCGCGGCGTTGTTTTCTGGCAGCTGTCATAGTATTTTTTTTAATTCAGAGACTCCGCGAGATGTGGCAAAAAAATTAGGAGAAAAAAAATTTTTTTTTTTCAACCAAGTTCAAGGATATGAATGTCTGTAAAAATATGCATTATGAACCTCAGTTTATGCTCCTTAATTCTGAATTTATTTGGTTACTCTCGCTTGCTTGGTTTAGCTAAAATAACAGTTAAAAAATTACCTTGATTTTTTGACATTTTCGTGAATAAGTCTGAAACAAAAGAAGATCGAAGGCTGATATTACGTATACAGTGTTCTTAGGTCCTGCCAGTACATGCACCTCAAATTACAACCAAATCCCTTGCGGGGGCCATTCTTGTTAGCTTAGCCTTTTGAATGTAATAATAGCATCGAAATCGATGTTATTATTTAGCAATAATAACATTTTCACAGATAAGAAATTTGTTCTAACAAAACAGTCTGTTTTTATGGTGGTCATAATGTGCGGTTCTTGAACGCATCATGGAGGGTTATGATATTTGGATAGATAAAAACATTAAAAAGGTGATTAATTAACGTGAACCTTGGTATACGGTATCTGTCGGCCGTCTTTTACAATCGGTCTTAAGTCATAGGTACATTTCTTTGATATAAGATGTATATTTAAATGGTTGTAGGTACGAGGATAAGACATCGGTTACACGCTAATTCTGGCGTCAGTTCAATCCATCAGTATGATGAGAGAATGATCGTGTAACCGTTGTGTATGACAGCGACAGACAGATCATACTGATGGACTGAACTGACGCCAGAATTAGCGTGTAACCGATGTCTTAGCAGTTACACGGTGTTCTGAAATATCTATAGGTATATATAAAACAAAGTCGTGTTAGTTACACCATTTATAACTCAAGAACGGCGGAACCGATTTTTGTGATGATTGATTTGTTGTATTTGTCTTTACTCCGAAGCAGAATAACTAATAATAAATGCAAAATATACAGTTTTTTTTTCATACATTTTGTATGGCGGTACGAAGTACCTACGCGGGGTCAGCTAGTAATGAAATAAAATCAATATCCCTTGATTATGTACGAATCTAAGTATAATACTATTGCCTGTTCGTAAATGACGTCTATTCAGTTATGATACTTATGATATGATACAGATGTAGGTGGCATAAACAAGGTGTTGCGAGCGGATGGGCGTAGTTGCCCGGTGACGCAATCGTGATGCCATTTTAGGATAGCAGGCAATCAAGACCACGCTAATTTGACCGCTATCTGTATCAAACTATCAACGATGCTATGTATTGTGCGTTCGTTTATTGCAGCTTGGCTATATCGTTATTTACGAGTAAGATTTGGACAAACTGTTCCTAGCAGAGACATATTGGAACCTGTGCTATCTTTTTAATATTTAGCGCTGTACTAATCTGCATCCATAGAGGACCACCAAAAATATCAATATTTTCAGACATTTTATACAGGTTTCATCTCGTTTTGTACAGTCAAGGTCACCAATATGTATATACCCAAAGTTGCAAAAATATGTATACAACAACCTTACTTCCGTAGTAATAAGGTCTGTATACATATTTCTGTAACTTTGTGGTGTATACTTATTAGTGACTTGGACTGTACATCATTATCATTACTAATAATGATAATGATGTATACTGTTCCGTACCAAAAAGGTAAAAAAGGAACCCTTATGGTGCGACTCTGTCCGTCTGTCCGTCCGTCCGTCTGTCACAACGTTAAATATCTCAGGAACTACTTAAGCTATCAATTTGAAATTTGGAACAACTGTTAAAAGGGTTAAGACACGTGTATGGAAAATTAAAAAAAAATATATATATTTTCTGTTTAAGTAAATGACAAATATGAGGGGGGTTAAAAAATCAAAGTCTAGTAAATATATCAAATTGGGTATCATATGAAAGGGCTTGAGTTGCACTTTCTAATACTGTTTTTATTTTTTTTCTACAGTGGTTAGATTTTGATTTATTAAGGAAAATTTAGAAAAAAATACCATTCCCCACCCCCTTATCTCCGAAGTTTACAAAGAGAAAACTCTGAAATAATTACATATGATTAAAAGTAACATAAATAATACAGGAAAAATAAAACGATATCTCTAACTAGCTTTTTTTTTACTTATCTTAAATAATTTCTTAATTAAATTTGTAATTTACTTACTTTTGTATGAAATATTATATCTTCAAATTCCTATCAGATTATTGTTAAAGTCCCTTCTTTCAAATAAAAAAATAAATTTTCGAAATCGGTACGCGTGATAAAAAGCTATCGCTGATAAACAAACATACTAGGTTGTAAGTTGTTAGTATCAAAATGCAGAAGGCGCTTTGCAACGGTAACTTCTACTATGAGCTGTTTAAGATTGTTCAAGAATGAATGGGGTCCTGACATGACGGGTATGGTTTATGAAAGTTTGTACGGAACCCTCGGTGCACGAGTCAGACTCGTACTTACTTATACCTGCTAAGTATTACCCCGTATAAATATACCTACTTAATTAGAATGAATCCATTCAAGGTACATTCGCCATCAGATATATCGGAGCGGCCAAAGTGCTCATAAATATCTGAACACGACTCTAATGCCTCGACAATAGAGACGTATTCCGATATTTGTGAGCACTTTGGCCGCTCCGATATAACTGATGGCGACTGTATCTTAGTAAAAATTTTAGGGATGAGTATGTTTTTAGTCTTGTGAAATAAGACTAAGGCTTATCTCACGCAGTCTGAATTCATGCACTGAATCATAATCTGAATTACTCAAGAGCAAAAAAAAGATACACCCTCGGGTAGCAATTCTGCACAAAGTGTACCGTTTTATTTGCTCGTGAGTGATCCAGATTATGATTCAGTTCATGAATTCAGACTCTGCTGTGAGCCCAGTCTAAAGGTAATTAATTTGTAAGATAAGGTTATACACAATGTTCCCTGGAATTTTCGTTAACTTCGGCATATTGCAGAGTAAATTCACAGAAACAAATTAGCATAATAATTTCATGAAAAAAATCTAAAAAAAAAATTGTTTCGGTTTTTGTTCAAAATAATTTAATGCAGCATTAACGGTTGTTGTCTTTTTGTACAAGGGTCTTGAAATACATGAAATAAAAAATATGTTTGTAAAAAATATTTAATTCGAACGAACTCACTTTGTAAACCTTTTTGTACCTTACCTTACAAAATTTAAAAAGCTGGTATATGACGTCAGGACGTCACTGTTAAGAGCCATTTACATTGGTTAAATCTGCAAAACTGATTAAATATCTTGATAACAGTAAGAGTTAAGAAGTTAAGATACTACTGTCTTGGAAAAATTAACTTTATTTGATCTAAAAGATGTCCCCTTGCAATTGTCAAAAACGCGTAGTATACTCTACTTCACTGTAGTATTAAGAGCACTAAGTGTCGGGTCTTGAGTGTCGGGTTTTCGTACAAATTGGCACTTTTTCTTTTTCTTAACTGGAATACAAGTTACGCGGCGCGGTGTTTGTGCGATTTATAAGGACATAATAAACACACAAAACCAGGCAACTGACTTGATTAGCGTTATATTTTAGTAAACTACACGGACATATGCTCAAATTGCAGGATAGGTGGCAGATACAATCGCTTACCAGAACAATACTAGCAATAAGACTTTTACGTTCATATTGTGTGATTAAAATATGCGAGATTTATCAGGTTTGTGAGATGATAGCAATTTTTTATGATAGGAAATAAATTCAATATACTATTTTGTGTTCTTAAAGTAATACTGAGGAAGAATAGACTAGATAATGATTCCGCGGTTTATTACTTTTGACGGATAGTTGATTAATGAATTTCATAATTTATTTAATATGTGGACGCGTTATGGTATCTATTCCTGCCTTAATCAAAGTATGACTATGTCTTTTCATAATTCGTAACAAACGAAACATCCATCGACGCATGTGTGTACGTAAAAAGCTTGTTTATTTTAACTATATATATTGTATAACCAACCTGTAGCACTTTTTTTACTTTTTCGTTGTAGATTAATTAATGTGTTGTCAGTTTCTTGTTAATTATCCTGTGTCGATAGTCTAGTTTCTGTAAGACACCACCTGCACGTCGACGCCTTACACTTTAATCACTAAAAGTACTCCGTGTTTTTTTCTGATTCCACTGTTCATATCGGCATTTAATTTATGAACAGTTCAATGTGGCCAAGTACTTAGTATTCGTTTAAATTTTAGAAAAAGGTTGTATATTTCGTACTAACGAATGCCTAAAGAAGAATCTTGTCATTAATGGAACCTAATATTGCCAACTATGATATCAACGACATATTGCACTTTATTTAACCGATCATTAAGGTTAACTGAATAAAAAAACACGGTGTATATGTTTGTACGGAATTCTTGTATGTAAAATTGTAACATACAACTTTGAGTCCGTAATGTAGTTTTACAACACGCATGCGATTAAACTAATATCATTGTCACTTTAATTTTATGATTACCTAATTTTTACCAATTTTTGCAATACAGTTTACATTTTTGAAAGATTCATTGACCCTCCCTCTGAGTCGTTAATCATTGTCCATAAAACATCCTTTGGGTCCGATTTATTACTGATTGGAAGCGCCTACGATTTGTGTGCATGTATGATATCCAAGGATCGGACAAACGCCCGTCATTTTCGAAACAGAACCCTGTTCCGTACAGCAGAGATCCTTAGGTATATTGTTCATAAAAAATATTATTAGGTATTATATAGATTTAATATCATATATTATATAACAAATATTAAAAATTGACATTCCGGTGTCTGTGTTCGAGAAAAAATCACTTTCGCCAAACAAAAAAGAATGAACAGATTTTTTTCCAAATTTTCACTTGCTAAAAAAAAATCGCGCAGCTACAGGGAAGTGGTTGCCTTTAAGGACGGTGTTAAGTGGACACGGCTTACCTAGATTGTGAATTTCTAGTGCTCATCCCTGAGATCTAAATTAACGCGTGGCTAATTGTTTGGTGTATTTCGGAAGTTTCAATAAAAAATTGCATAAAACTGTTAGTAATTGTTTGTATTGACTCATCACCAACTTTGGGCAATGACTTGTTAGTCTATAACGTATTTTATTTATCTAAATGGCCAGTAGTAAACAAAGTCATTGAAATCAAGTATGAGTATGTATTTATCTGATGTGATGATGTTTGGTATAAGAGTAGGTATAATGTATCGATAAATGGGAAACTACACTTACTAGATATTTTGTGTAAACGTGTTAATAAATAAATAAATAATATAAAACTAGCGACCCGACCCGCTTCGCACGGGTTTATGTGTGTAATAAATGCACGTATGGTTTGTATTATACATATAAACCTTCCTCTTGAATCACTCTATCTATTAAAAAAAACCGCATCAAAATCCGTTGCATAGTTTTAAAGATCTACGCATACATAGGGACAGACAGACAGCGGGAAGCGACTTTGTTTTATACTTTTGTATTGATATAATATCGTAACATCATAAGGAAGTCTCTGCTGTACGGAATTTGTTTTGAAATTACGGGCGTTTGTCCGATCCTTGATTGATATCAAAATAAGTTGTCAACCACTAGAGAGACGTTTTTTCTTAGGAGAATTTTAATAAAGTAGTGTAATAAATTGGAATAAATTATGTCACGTAAAATTTCATTGAAGTGATTTTAAAGATTATTTATCATGCATTAATTCGAGTACGGGAAGTAGTGTCACCCAAAGAATGGGAGGTGCAAATTTTGGTATCGGATGCATTCACTTGGCACAGATATCATTTGTGTTATACATTACTTTCGTGTATCTTTTCCAGTTTTGTCGGAAAGTCCTTAGATTTTTGCAAACTGATTTTGCTATGTTCGTCAATATTTTCCTTTTTTCTATGAAACTATACATTACAACTATACATCAAAAATGAATAACTAATGCCCGATTTATCAGAAAATGATACCACACTCGAGGTGTTAGGTAAATAGAAGCAGATATGTTGTTTTTTCTGAAGCGCGGCTGGTGTTTCTTTGAATGCCCCCCCTGCCTACCCTCCAGGGGGTGGCGGATGGATACCGGGCTAAATTAGCTTAGCTTTACGTATATTACATCTGTGCCAAGTGAATTCATCCGATACCAAAATTTGTACCTTATATTATATGACACTACTTCCCGTACTATTCTGAATGAACTCATTTTAGAGTGAAGTTTACAAAAAATACTATTAATGCGATTTTAATTCAGAAGACCGGGTTCGGCCGTAGATACGATTCAAATTCGAATGATTTAACTCTGTCATTCTTTCGCCATTGTAAATAAATAAAGCTGCGGACTGGAAGTGCTATTTTAAATGGAGCTATAAAAATGCAGTTTTAAGGATCGAGCACACTGAAGCTTACATTAAACTGAGCTCTGGTGTGGTCGGTGGTTTTAGGGGTAAACGTTTCGGTGCTCTTATCATGCACACTTTTTTCCTTTTTGTGTAACTACAAAACATTTTCATTGCATAATTGTTGTATTACACGTATCTATCGCGTTATTTCATTTCCATGAATAATAATTTACTTAAGAAAAAAGTTTATACCGACTTCAATTCAATACTTCGCCAAGCCACATAGGTACAGTCACCGGCTTTAATATAATGATGAATCAAAGGCCGAAAAAATATCTGACACGCTCTGAGAGTAGAGTTGTCATCAGATATTTTTGCGGCCTTTGTTCCGTCATATATTTATGCCGGTGACTGTACATGAAAATTTCCACATTTCCTTTCCAATTTACCACAGAAACTACTTTCCGAGAACAAATGCGTTGATTATTACAGAAAAAACCCAAGCCGCTATTATGTGGGCTGGTAAGATTTGAGGAGTTCCGTAGATTCCTCAAGGATCTCAGAATTGACACTTCATTAGTTGCTACTTAAACGGAATCATGTCAGAATCTTTGACGTTCCTACTTTACTTATTTGAGGAGTTCCATTAGTCATCTGTTGTCTTCATCATCAGTTCCACTTCACCAAAATTTTATGTAATTTCCGAGGGTAAATACACGAGTTATAATAGAAAATACCGAAATCACTACACGCGTGCCTACAAAATTTGAGGGTTGCCCTCAAATTCCCGGGGATCGCATCATCATATCCTAACTTGACGATGACTTGGTGACGATGGAATCACCTCAGGAGTATACTCTTTCGAATAAAATCAATTTTGGAAATCGGTCCACAATTATTGACAGAGAAACCAGTGAACATACGTAATAAAAATAAAATACATACAGTGGAACATAGAACCTTCTCCTTTTTTAAAGTCGGTTAAAAATATAGTTATGTGCAATTTTGTTATATTTGAATTCACAAATCGTAATTTTAAAATACTTGTAAAAATATTATTCTTTATTACAAGTATTTTAAAATTTCAATTCTTGGCTGTCATGAATTTGGTTATTTTCTCGGTGATTACGTTACTAAATGAAACAATATGAAATAGCATGGAATTGTTTTGTAACAAAGCGAATGAGCCCGTAAAAGGTTTGTCTGGTCAGCGACACGAAACGTCCCCCGATAATAGGTCTGTCCACACTGGACGCATGCTCAGCCGAGCGCGGCTCGCCCTAGCGTGCGCGCTCAGTGTGGCCGTCGCTCGGCGAGCAAATTGGACCGAGCGCATGCGGCTGAGCATGCGGGCGGGTCGCACGAGCCGCTCGGCTGAGCATGCGTCCAGTGTGCACACCTAATGGTTATTAAACACTAACATTGTTGCAGTATTTTCGGGAAGGGCCAGACGGACGAGAAGACGCCCGCGGGCTCGGTGAACCTGCTGGACGACACGCTGCTCGAGTCCCCAGGCTCCGTGGTCGGGGACAAACTCTCCCGTTCCTTGCCTATGTAAGTGTCCTAAGCCCTAATGCCATTACCCACACCACACTTCAAAAAAACACACCGAATTGAACCACCAATTTGTTACCAGTGGTAACAGCTGGCTCTAAGGAGCTCAAAACAACATCCAGAGAGATTTGTCATCGGGGTTGGTACGCTCGCAAGAAATCCATGTAGATACCCATACTCCCAACTATAAGAGGCGAAACGCTACTGCACATAACACTTACCCACATACCAGATTTTTACTACAAAAGCAGAATAATGGAAAATAATTCAGTTTCATTTTTATATTCTCAAATTAGAAATTCAAGTTTATTGTTATGTATGGTGAGGTAAAGGCGAGAAACTCAAGGACGTTTCAATTCTACTATTTAATTCACCATCTGTTTCGGCTCCCCTCACCAGCAGTCACCACTGTAACTGCGCTCCAAAATTCATTACAACTATAAGTAATCGGAGGCCAGACACATAATGATTCGCCAAAGTCGAGCCGACAATGAGCTTTGTGAATACCAGCCCTAGTTCGGCCGTTCAAAAGATTCTCCGCCGGGTGCGTCATTTCGGCCTCGCGTTTAGTCCGTGTATCTAGTTGACCTATCCTATTTTGTTAGCTCAGTGCTAAAATAAAAATCGTTCGGTTCGGATCGTTTTTTCGTATGTGCCTATTAATAAACGCAGTTGAGTTATAACTCATACACTTTTATACGTTAATTTGGCATGAGCAAGATATAGCGTGCAGTTGCTCCGATACCACTCAGAAAATTGTAATTACTAAGATTTTTGTTTCCGGCGAAATAAACAAGTTTTAAGTATCAATGTCTTCCAGCAATCCGTCTAAGCCGGAATCTTCAGAATGTCTGTACGAAGGCTTTGCGAGAAGAAAAATTGTGTTGCGGGACGGGAAAAAGGTCTCTCTCGCGTCGTGGCAGCGCTACTGGGTGGTGCTACGCGGCCAACAGCTCGACTTCTTCGCGCCCAAGTCTTTCAAGGGGTAAGTGCCGTGTTATATAACAAAGCTTAGCGTGTCACGAGATCCCCCAACTAATACAATTCAGTTTAAAAAAAACATTTTACGTCATACCTGGCCATAAAGTAGGAATTACCGCACGCTATGCGTGCGGAAAACCCCACTCCCTGGCCAGATAGAGACGTAAAATGTTGTACTCACCACGGGCGGTAATAAAGAAAGCCTCAGAGCGCATATTTATCTCCCTTTGCCTTCGGCTCGGGCGTCAAATACCTGCGATCTGAGACATTCTTTGTTTAACCGCCCTAGGTAAGTAATGTACTATTATCTATCCGAATATCATAAACCCTCCATGATGCGTTCAAGAATCGCACATTATGACCACCATAAAAATAGACTGTTTTGTTAGAACAAATTTCTTATCTGTGTAAATGTTATTATTGCTAAATAATAACATCGATTTCGATAATATTATTACATTCAAATTTCGAACGTTTCAAAAGCAAAGAAATTTGATTTAACCTCTATTCTTTTTTACACCCGACGCAAAAAGTGGGTGACGTGTCTCTGTGGCATCGTAGCTCCTAAACGAATGGACCGATTTGAATGCGGTTTTTTTATCCGAAAGCTGACGTGATCGAGATGGTTCTTAGCTACGTTTCAACAAAATCGATTCAGCCGTTTTTGAGATATTGAACTTTGAAATGAAAATGTCGGGAGTATTTCAACTTTTCTAAGTTATAGTTATTTGATTGTAGTTTCAAATAATAGTGTCAGCGACTTCGATACGAATACATATATCGTCGGGTGACAACCAAAATTCACTAACAAAACTGTCACTGCTCTTTTAAACCTCGTATCTCGGTACGTAGTCGATATCGAGATACGACCTTTGATTTAAGTAGGTATTTATTACTTAGTGAGTTTTGGCTGTCACCCGACGATATGTATGTACCAGTGTGTAAGCGCCATACGATAAATAAATAATAATAGTGTAAGACGTGTGGTCTGAGTGTAGCAGTTGTTTGTCTGGCAGCACGAGCCGGAGCGATTTCCGCGAGGAGCGCTACAAATCGCTGCCTCTCGAGAGCTGGACCGCCACCCGCGGGGAGTCCTCCGACTCCTTCCAGCTCATCCACCAGCACGGGACGCTCTACAAGTTCAAGTCAGTACCTTATCAATGATAAGTTATCATCCAGTGCGGTCGACGTCAAACATTATTATGTTAACAGTTTGTACCAGTGTACAGTCGCCATCACATACATCGGAGCAAACAAGCAGCTCACAAACATCGGAACACACCTCTATTTTCAAGGCATTAGGGTGCATGTGCCGATATTTTTGAACACCTATAGTGTACCGATGTATGTGATGGCGACTGTACAGTGCAATGACTGTAATAAGGCGAAAAATTAATATGTTTTTGACGTCGACTGTACGAACTATCGGAGCCAGCATAAACGTCGCGGTTGTACACGTGTGCGCGTTTTCATACACGCTTTACGCTCCGCGCTACGCTTCACACCCCGCGTTTTGCATCCATTTAAGACGCCCAACAAAAGAGTCACAGACATATTTACGTCCTAAATTGTCATTCTTGCTTTTGACAGATAAAAAGGACTTGCAAGTATGAATCTACAAATTTGGTACAGTCGCCATCACATACATCGGAGCAAACAAGCACGTCACAAACATCGGAACACCTCTATTTTCAAGGCATATTTTGTGCATGTGCCGATATCTTTGAACACCTATAGTGTACCTATATGTGTATGTGATGGCGACTGTACACGTCAAAAGTATGCCGGGATTATGTAGGTACAGATATATTAAATGCTGCCATTATAAGCTCAATACAATCTTTCACCCCAATTTCACCCCCTTAGGGGATGATTGCCTGGTTAAAAACTATCGCTATCCTATGTCCATTCCCTGGATTCAAACTTAAGTATTCCATGCCACATCTCAATCGGTTCAGCGGTTTAAGTGTCAAAAGGTAACAGAGAGACAAGACAGTTACTTTCGCATTTATAATATTATGGATGGATGGATGGATAGTATGGATATATATAATGGAAGTATATATTTTTTTTAATTAACAGAAATGCACTTAAATTATAAACGTTATATCCGTCAGACCCCAAACTAGGCTGAGCCTGTTTCTTGGCCGCCTGCGAGTGCAATTAACACTAAATACTTTATTATTATATTATATCGAGCCCGTTATGTCCCACTGCTGAGCAAAGGCCTCCCCTCTCCCCTTCCATTCATCGCGGTCTTGAGCAATAACTGGCCAGTCTTTTAAAAAGGAGTCCAAGTTATCCCGCCATCGCCGACGAGGTCTACCGCGTCTCCGTTTTGAGTGTTGGGGCTTCCACTCCGTGGTCCCTTTGGCCCACAGCTCATTCGGCATGCGGTAGACGTGACCAGCCCAATACCAATACTTAAAAAAATAAAAAAATTCAGTACAAAATGAGATTGTACAGTCGGCCTCATAAGTTGCCTTGTCGTTTTCACTCGTTTGACAACCTCTTATGGCAGTTTAACATGACGTTTAATGCGACACGGTACAAAGGTGGCCCCCTTATCAGGCTGACCGTACTAGTATCGGTACACTGTGTGAACCTTTAAATAATGTATATTATTATTATTTCAGAACCGGGTCTGATACAGCAGCTATGCAATGGTGGATCAAAATCCAAGATGTCACAAACAAAATGGTGAAACCCCTGCCAGCGAATCTAATGCAGTTCGAATAACCGCCTCGCGTTCGCCTACAGTTGTGCGAGCGGTGCCCGTCTCAATCTCATACACTCGTCTCATAGAGTCTATACAATGCTGGATCTTAGTGAACATAGAAAACCTATAAGTACTACTTCTAAATGTTGTGCATATAATCCTCTCGAATATTATATGTAAATAATATTGCCTGAATCCACCGATCTACTCAACAATTTCATGCGTAATTATTCTAGCACTTACTCAATAATGTGTTACGTTTTATAATAATTTAATCAATAGGGAACATTACGCAAAACTCTTCGTAGGTGACGACACTAGCAGCGTTGACATTGTATCTCGTTCCCACTTGCGGTATTGTCTATGCAAGTATTCTTGTCACTCATTTGACAATCAATTGTGCAAGTGTGTGTGAATCCCTGTATTCCTATAGTGGTTTACTATTAGTGGTAGTGCTGCCTCTGGCGGCAGAACTTTGCAGTAATGTTCCCTATTGATACAGATATAATAAACAAAAATGCGACTAAATTGTTCGTAAACTCGGCCACGAAACAGCGGCGGCAGTAGCGCAGCGTTGCACATGGGTGTGAAAAAGATGGTGCATTCTGATCTCTCGCTCACACACATGGCGCGCCGTTGCCCCTCTAAATCGTGACCAAGCCCTAAGACGACTTACATAAACGATTATTTTTTTGTTGTTCTTGTTTAGAACTAATTATTAGTCTTTGTTTTCATTAGAACATCTTAAGATTACAGTTTGACTCAACGGAACTGTTTTGGTTTAGTTTAAAAGACAATTACATATAATAATTTTATTGTTGACATATAATGCAAAACAGAACACATTTATAATACAGTTAAGGTGAACAAATATAATTGTGGATATTAAATGTGATTTAAGGTCTGTCGAATAAAGGCCCTAAGAAATGGTCTGGTGTTAGTAAATAGAAGCTGTTGTACTCTGGGTCAAGTCAATGCAAATCTGTGTAACTGTGTAGCAGAACTAACGAAATTGTGATTTGAATCTCAGCTTGTTTCTAACATATCAGCAGCAAGCGAAACAATGTGGCAAACACTAAGTATGATTGTTATCTATTAGTATGGCATTATTGTTTCTTATTGAATGAGTATTTGGGTATACATTTTAGTGTGACATTAATTTCTCTCTGTTGTTAATGCACAGTGTAATACCGCGTAAATGTCGTACAGGCAAATCTTTTACACAATGCAATTGTGAATCCTGTTGTATAAGTTTTATGAGCAGATGTTAAATACTAGATGGAACAAAATTCTCTTGACTTTTAAAAAGGAGACTTAAAACTGGTTTGACGGATGAAAAACGATTTAATATCAAAGCATATAAAAGCGGATTTTATTTTTGTTAAACCAATATCTTAGTGTATATTTTTGGAGCTACTGTAATTCAAACTGAAAGAAAACTGAGAAAAATGGCCAGGGCAATAGGCTTGTGACCTTAGATTTTTTACGACGCCATTGCCATTCGAACCAGTTTTTAGAGAGGAACAAATGTCTGTATGGGAGCAACTAAAATTAAAGAACATAAAGACCCAAAAAAATTGTTAAAGACGGACCTGGCTGGCGGCTGCCGAAACGCTTCATACTGATTGACGTTAAAGTATGACGTCACACTGCAATCGTCAAACTAATCGTTGTATGGAAAGTCAAGTTTACTATCCATTTAGCAACACTACGTTATCCATTTTAACATGACGCAACAAGCCTATTGTTTGCATTACCTGCGGTATATTTTATTCTTATTCCGCGTGAGGTCCGTAAAGAAACGTTTTTGTAATACGACATTTCTAATACTAAAAAGTTAAAGAAGGACTTATCCAGAGTGCTGCACGACAAGTTTTTCACCAAATAAATCTAAGTTCCCATTGTAGCGTTGTTAAAGGTGTGTAAAGTAGCGCTTTCTTGCGAAATATACGTCTTCAGAGGCTCTAGTATAAGTTTTATCGGTACAATACTTTCTCGAACGCGTTTGCGTTTAGTTTCAATTTGTATGGCACCGGAAACAGCGCCTCTGGTGGTAACTATTAGGAACTACGCGTTGCCATACAAATTGAAACTAAACGCAAACGCGTTCGTAAACGTATTGTATCGATAAAACTTATACTAGAGCCTCTGGTGTAAGCACCGATTGGTTTTGTAATGCAAAAAACCAAATATCTTATAGCATGATATATCGATCTTTATTAGGCCTAAGATAACTCCAAGATACGCTTTAAGATGACGGAAGTTTTGGAGGTCCCGCCTCGTCTTAAATCCTCGAACCAAGGTTTATATAATTAAATTAATGAAGACTGAACATTTATGAAACACCGGGAGTCCCAATTGTTAAGAGAATTTTGGTCAACCCTGTAGATGCCTGTACGCAGCCATGCCACATTCCCGCGCCTATACCTCAAAAACATGTACGGTCAACCAATTTGATTCCTAGGCCACCGTAGGACCCTGTCATTTTAACTGCTACATAGCAACGCAATAATCCAAGTAAACCGTAGTGACATAGCATTTACAACGGCAAGGTTCTATGATGGCCTAGGAATCAAATTGGTTGACTGTACGAGTAGTAATGTATATTCAATAGTTATTTATCGTTATAGTACATTACTGCAGACGCCGGGAAAGAAGGGCTTGCCGGATGAGTAGGTATAGCCGGCTAGCCCTTTTCAAGGCCAGGCATGAATAGTGCTTTTCTCAAAAATGCAATGAAATAAAAAAATAAAAACTCCTCAAATCAAACAGGTACAGGTACCAGGTACCCAATCATCGGGGGCTGACTGGGTTATGTGGTATTTCTATCCACTAAAAACTCCACGGCGGCCGGCATCTGCGCTCTCATGCGGAGGACTCCAGGATCTCATACTGAACGCACTGGAGCCCTCCTCGCGCCTCGCCACATTTGGCTCGTCCTAGGATGATAATGGTCGTCTTCCCTGGGGTTTTTAGGTGAGTGCCCTGGCCTCCGCCAGAAACACTGCGACCCCGATGACCCCCTTTAGTCGCCTTCTACGACAGGCGGGGGAGACCGTAGACCTATTCTTGTCGGAGCCTACACGACCTAGGCCTTTAATTTCGTATGAAATTCCTTTACAGTTATCTCGAGTTGATCCGCCCGAAACGTGATACTTTGAAGCCAGATATAACCCACGTAATGACGACATTTCATTGCATGTTTGAGAAAAATAATTTTACAGCTTTGTAACTTTGCTACAAAACATTCAATTCATACATTGGTGCAATTGGTGCCGTAATATTTTTACATTATAATAATCATAAATTATAATAAGCTTTATAATCGATTGAAATGTTACTCGATGGTATCAACTTCACTTATTAATCCCATAACCTTGTCGCCTGAAAGTACGGGATAGTTTGCGTCATATCCGGTAGTTCTGTTTTTTTGCAGAACTGTTTATGATGTTGGCCCAATGAATAATCCAAGTTTGTGACCTCGAGCGCCGAACGCAACTTTGTCAAAAATCGAAAATACCGCGAAATCGCTAACGGACTCGTTTTTGATAAAACCTTTTAAAGACGTTTTTAAAGTAGACTAATTTTTCTACAATATGAGACGAGAATTGTCTCTGTAGACCCAATAGTTTCCGAGTTAAAGCTTTTCAAAATTCATAATTTTTTCGTACTTCGCAATTTTTTTGCAATATTTTAGACGTCGCTCGAACAACTCTAGCGGGATGAAGTTCCAAGTACCCCCGACGGAGTTTGCTAGTGTTGCAAAGTTCGAAAATGTATAAACTTTGAAACGTTTTATCTCGGAAACTATTGAGTCTACAGAGACAATGAGGAATGGAAAATATTAGAAGTGGCTGATATTTTTTTTGGTGATAGGAATAACCTTCCTTAGCACCAGAAAAAAGAATTTTTGAAGAATATAAACAGTTTCCTCACTTACGTTTTGGGTTTAGAACGGCGAATGAGACAGTTTCCTTGATCCGTCTCATATTACAACAATATTTTAAATATCTGACCGTGGCAATGACTGCCAATATCATTGCCGGTGTCAGTTTACCGGATTTTTAACCGACTTCAAATAATTTACTTTCAAAACAAAGTTTTAACCGACTTCAATTCAGTACTCCGCCAAGCCACATTAACATTTCCACATTTTTTTTCCAATTTACCACATGAACTGATTTCTGAGACCAAAAGCGTTGATTTTTAGACCAATAAACCAAATCGCTGTATGTGGGCCGATAATATTTGAGGACTTCCGTCGATTCCTCAAGGATCTCAGAATTATCTTTGGCACTGCATTGTTTGCTATTTCAACGGAATAATATCAGAATCTGTGACGTACTTATATAGTTTGAAGTACATCATTGAGACATCACACAAGCCACAAGCCTTCTGTGGTCTTCATCATTTCCACTTCACCAAATTTATGATTTCCGGGTGTAAATACACGAGTTATAATAGAAAATACCGAAATTACTACACGCGTGCCTAATATATTTGAGGAGTTCCCTCAATTCCTCATGGTTCCCATCATCCAACTGGGGTTTTGGAAACAATGGGACCAATCTGGAAGCATATACTTTCAGTTAAAAAAAGAATTGTACGAATCGGTTCATAAATGACGGAGTTCTGAGGTAACAAACATTAAAAAAAAAAAAAATTAAAAAATACATCCGAATTGAGAACCTCCTCCTGTTTTTGAAGTCGGTTAAAAAAGGAGGAGGTTCTCAATTCGGATGTATTTTTTATTTATTTTTGTATTTTTTGAGGCATTAGGGTGCATGTTCCGATATTTTTGAACACCCTGTAGTGTACCGATGTATGTGATGACGACTGTACTATCAAAAACTAGCCCTTTAGGGTTATAATAAAGACTTTCGCGGTATTTTCGATTTTTGACAAAGTTGCGTTCGGCGCTCGAGGTCACATATTCATTGGGCCAACATCATAAACAATTCTGCAAAAAATCACAACTACCAGATTTGACGCATGCTCTGAGGCTCTAGTATACGTTTTATCGATACATATACGTTTTCGAACGCGTTTACGTTTAGTTTCAATTTATATGGCAACGCGTAGTTTCTATTAGTTACCACCAGAGGCGCTGATCGCGTTACCATACAAATTGAAACTAAACGCCAACGCGAAAACGTATTGTGTCGATAAAACTTATACTAGAGCCTCAGGATGTATAAAGTTACTGGATTATATCGCGTATATTTTTTTGCTTCTAGTTTTCAATACTGACTGGTTGCTTACGTATTAGTTTGGTCCTTATACGTACGCACGTAGTCTGATACGTATATATATAGTTGTAGATTTAGCTGGGTGCTCTAAGTGTTACTTGTGATAAAAACATGTACCAAGGGAATAGAGATCATATCCAGGTACTTCGATGTATAATTTGCATAAATTAAATTAATAAATTAAAATCATTAATAGGTACCACTAGTTAACATGCGTTATCTCAAAATATAATTTATATTTGTTTCGATCATATGTCTAGGTATACTAGGTGCCATCCTGTCAATGACATCGTCTATTTTAACATACATAATGTGTGTACACAGATACTGTCTCTCATTCGCTCGTTCACGTTATTCGGTTTTCGTGAATTTGATGTCAATATAGTATACGCTCGTGAATCCTTAGAGAAGTACTCGTACAAATTGAAATCGAGTTACCATAGGTACGATGAAAAAACGACATAATATCAAAATGTCGATGTTTATACATGACATAATGTTATCTCAACCTGACTTTACGACTCCTATATAACACCCGTCACTACTTCGTACACATTGCCAAGTGTGGATTAAAATATCTATGTGGCAATATACATATATACACACGGATCACATGAAGGCAGTCACACTTTGATTGAATTAGATTCGTCATCCCATCCGTTACAGTGTGTTATTGACGGTAGTAAATCTATGCTACTTACTTAGTTTGAGAAAATTAATACAATGTTGAAAAACTTACATGACAATATGGCTTTTGAAAATTCTAGTCGACAACGCACGATTGCGGCATTGATTGTATAAATTCTAGACTTTATTGACATATATGGTTATGCAATTTTATTGAAATAGTCTTGCCAAGATTTGGCTCCCAACTTTAGTGTACAGTCGCCATCAGATATATCGGAGCGGCCAAAGTGCTCACAAATATCTGAACACATCTCTGTTGTCGAAGAATTGGAGACGTGTTCAGATATTTGTGAGCACTTTGGCCGCTCCGATATAACTGATGGAGAATGTACTACACTTGACGGTAGCGATCGTTGCGGAAGGCAAGCACCTTAGTTCACGTTTTTGTAGTATTTTGGAACTTAATGTTTGTTTTTCGTTATCAAGGTAATTGTATCGTCTATTATTTTTTTAGTCGTCAATACCTACAACCTATAAGCAAAACAACGAAAATTGCAGTTGCAAAGTTATATGTGCGTTAAGAATCAATTGGTGAATTGATTATTTTTGTCTCATAATTCGTCGCTGTGACTAACTTTTATTTGTGGAGTTGCAGTAAGATTACCCAATAACATGTGTTTATAGAATCGATATAACTATGAGACGGCCCGTATTTGTGACATTGAAAGCTTTACCAAAGTATTTCCTAGTGTTTCTTTGATTAATAATCTCTTTCTATATTTTAGTTGATTGATGTTGAATTTGACACGAAGTAATGTATATTCACTTTTTATAAGTTGATTCATACAATTATGTACCTATAGTTATATGATACGGATATTATATTTGTAAGTTTAGGAATAGGCTTGTTTTTTACTTTTGTAAACGTTTTTATTTTAGAACTTGTATGTAATTAATTATGCAATAGCAAGCAAATTGTATAAAACATTTAGTTGCTAGCTTACTACACATGTTGTAAAAAGTTGGTTCAGGAGAGCCATGCAATGTTTATTGTAACTAGAAAAGGTGTGCCATGACAATTGAAGATGGTAATCTATGTACCTACTTCATCATGAGCTGATTAGACCCACTAAAATATTAACTTTGATCGGAAAATCAACTTGCCTATTTACTTTAAGGCTGGTTATCCACCAACTAATACTACAAGTGACACATTGCTTCCTAACCAGCCGAGTGAGAGCCGATTTGTATGAAAACATTGCAGGGGCAACCTTAACTAGGTGTTCCACACTTAACCCTCTTTCAGGCTGGCACTTTATTAATAGTTATTTACGATACAAGTGCGGAAAATATGAAATTCGCAACGTTGCGAATTTCCTATTCGCGTGTGTATCGTACAACGTTTTACAGTACATATGGCTTTTTAAAGTTTCGACATATGCACGGAAAGTACTCTTTTCCGCACACTTGCGGAAAAGTAGCACCATGTGTACTGTAAATACAATTATATGTCACACTTATTTGACAAGCAGTATGCGTTTGATATGACGCCGCTGGCTGAAAAAGGGTTAACCTATTGTGTAGTGACATCAGTGTGACCAAATCGACTGGTTTCAATATTTGGCTATAGCCCATTTTATTTAACCGCAAATATAAATTATATTATAAAGCACCATACGCTTTTGTGTTCAATAAAGCTGTCGGTTGAAAAATGGAGTTTCATTGCATTTGAATACCCAGTTTTGAATTTGTAAACTTGAGTTGTAATGCAGTTGTCAATACAAATATAGGGTGAGCCATGAATACAGAACCAAAAAGAAACCTAATTTTTTTTTTCTCATTGTGGCAACAATGGGTCACCCTTTTTTCAGAGGCATACTCGCTCATGAGCGTATGTTGGTTTAGTCTGTGGCACAAAGTAGGTACTTTGTTATATACTGAAATAGAGAACAATCTCTGGGCCTAAAAAGGTAACCCTGTAATTGATGCGCCATCTAGAATCGTTAGTTGAAATACTCCACTTCAATGTTAAAACATACAAAAAGTGCGTCGGTCGCAGGGTTTGAACCCCGGCTCATCGACTCCAAATACCTCCGTCTGTACCCCTAGGCTACTGATGTCTTATGACAACACGGCGAATTTTGAAATACCTTGACAGCCAGCATGCTGTCATTACCGCGCAACTAGTACTAAGATTGGCCGCCCTGTCTGTGGCGAGCACTGATGGCGGTCGTTTCGAGAGCAGATTGACTTAAAACTTTTAAAAATGCCTTCTTGTGCATTGCGCTATTGCACCAACAACACCACAACAATAGTAAAAATATGGTAATCACTTTTCATCGGTACATTCACGGATATTTTTCATAATATTAATTTATACAATTTTGTTGGAATTTATAAGATGCGCGCAATACTGTCGGCCATTATTTCAAAGATTAAAAAATGTAGAAGTGACAAAATCCTAATAGTATTTTCTCCCTATTAGCTAAGTATAAGCCGTGCTAATGGAACATTAAACTTAATAAACTGACTATTTGAACCTTTAATTATCAGCATTTAAGCTCCAAATTAGCAGCAACCAATTGTTTTTATTTAATTGTTTTTATGAATTGACAGCGTTCAGTTGCTATTTAGATTTTAAGTTCAACTCATTTAAATCCTAGGCCAGTTCTCTTCTATAAATAATGTCCGCAAAGCGAGTATGGTTTCCGAACATGAACCCATTGGCAATTTAGAAGAATAATAAAAATTAGCCACCATCCATTTTAATTTCCAATTGCTCCAACAAAAACAAGTATCCGGTATAAAAAAAATTACAAATACCAAATGTCTATGATGTGATTCAATTGAAGATAACATCAATTCTACAGAGCCTATTGAAACAGTCAGCCGTATGCCTTATTGTTTGTAGTTATGGAATAGGAATTTACAAGAAAAACGAGAAAATATGCTTTCAGTTCACCAAGTCAGCTAAGTGGTCGCTAACCGGCACATGAAATTAGGTGGTCGCCAACCGGCGAAATAACCCTACCTCAAAGTCATAAAATCAAGTGTAGCGGGGAAGGTTATAATGAAACATAGACTTGCGAGGAATAATAAAAATGTATTCTCGGCACACAATCTCCCGGTGAATTACTACTAATTATTTATAGTCGTGGGTTCCTAAAGGCCAGTCTGATCTCCCAAATGATATAACGTTCGTTAATTAAAATATAAATAACGTTACAAAAAACGTTATTTAAAAAAACCGTTAAATTGTAATAATTTGCTGGAGCGTGATTAGCACACTCCCCTGGCTATGAAGGTCGGTGGCACGCAGCTGGAGGACACGGGCGTAAGGTGCAGACGGCTCAGCTCGGAATGTGTGACGTTATGAAACGATGACGCGGCATTCCGAAAGCTTCTTTCGTCGTACTGCAGCCGTATCCTCGCACCCTGGAATTTTCACGTCCAGTGTCAAATTAATCCCGTCGTTATCCTTCCACTGACTATGACCAGCCTCAAGCAAAGCAATGAAGAAAGTGCTTAGAAAGTGAATGTGAGGTGATGTGCTGTGTCATAGTCAGATGGAGTTACAAGAATGATGGGTGGGTGAAAATGTCGCTTTTAAAAGGAAGCAAATTTACAGGCCGGCAAGGCAAACTGAACTACAAAGTGATATTACATTTGCTCGGCTAATTAATTTCACGATAAATCCAAGCGAGGCAACATCCAAATGTAAACAAGGTTTCACCGTGGGGCGCTCGTTCCTTCAAAATGACATGGAGTGATCTCTTGACAGACCGTATTAAGCGCTCCCACGCCCCACCCCAATGGGGACTTACGGGGGGAATGGAGGTCCAGTGAGCTAACTATACTATACTATAACTTATTAACGGCCTCCATTCTTAGAGATTCTTCTCCATTCTTAGAGGCGCTCGTTCCTTCGTTCCATTTTTTATACAATTCGTCTGGAATAATATCGTCCCAACCAATAAGTAGGCGCCAAGTGACCTGAAGCATGATTTTGCCTTGCGTAGTGAAAGGTTTCAAGAGCCCGAAGACGTCAAAAATAGACATTATGACACGTAACATAATTCGTTTCGTGGGTCTTTGTTCGCCTTAATCACACTTTCAGGGATGCGCTTAAATGACACATCGAACCCTAGTTCATTTTTAGCGGGGTACCAAATTAGTCCAAGCGTGCGCTCGCCTTCGTCGTGTTCAAGTCCAAATGTCACAGCTGTAGTACCTAAAATATCTTTAGGAATAGTGTCGAGTACAGTAGCGCTATTACACGTCCAGTTGCGGATCTCGAAACCTCCCGCGCTGTGAATATCTCGAATATTCTTGACCATAGTGACGGCGGTAGGCTCGTCCGGCAGACTATCGATATAGTCATCCATATAGTGCTGGTGATGTATAGCGGCGACAGCAGCTGGAAGCTTTGACTCAAACCGGCTTGCATTCTTGTTTTTGATGTATTGCGCTATAAAGGGCGAGCAGTTAGCACCAAAAATCAGTGACGTCATTGCGTACGTCTTCACTGGGCCTGTGGGGTCGCTGCCTCTCCACAGGAATCTGAGGGCATTCTGATCTACAGAATTAATTTTAATTTTCAAAAACATATCCTTTATGTCACCGGTTACTGCTATCCTGTCCTCTCGAAAACGAACCATAATGCCGAACAAGGAAGCAAGTAAATCCGGGCCTGTGAGAAGAAAATCGTTTAAGGATTTGCCTTGACTTCTGGCAGCTGCGTCATAAACCAAACGAAGCTTCTTCTTATTCGGATTGTCAACTCCAAAATGAGGTAAGTACCAAGTGTTCGGCGTGAGTGACGTGTCGGCCATTTGCCGAGCAAAATCGTTCTCAAACAAATGGTGGACACGCAGGGGCGTACCGAGGGAACTTGGCGCCCGGGGCAAACGTCAAAATTGCGCCCTCCTACGGTATATGGAACTTGTACTACACCACCAGATGGCTAGCATAGCTCATGTGTCCATTTAGCATGGTTTATCTTGTGGCACTCTTTGGGGGAGGCCTATGTCCAGCGGTGGACGTCTTTCGGCTCATATCATGATGATGATGATCTTTTAAAATAAACGAAGAAAAAAGTCAATCTTAAGTATTTTTTATTTCCTACTTAGATATGTTACATATCGGTATACAGGGCGTCCCAAGACTATGCGACATAAAGGGAAAGTACCTTATATATCGTAGATAGGATATTTTGCTGAAAGGAGACTTAATGTTATTTTTAAAAGTTAGTAATACTGCAATCATAGATTCTCTAAAAATTACTTGCTTTGTCTGGGAATATGTGAAAGAACCGACTTATATGTGAAAAAAAAACACCCGTTAAGCTTAAAAAAAATCTGCTAGAACAGTGTCTATATACAGTAGAGGAGTTTATTATGACACTTGAGAGGTCAACGGACTTTTAATTTTTCTAATCTTATTTGTTTTTTTTGACAACCTATAGCAGGAAATATAATTATTTTTGACATTGTTTAATTATGCAAATATTGTTGTTAACTTACCTAATTCCATTATTATTCTGGTAGTGGCTTTCGTGCTGTCAAAGCCCTTATATCACTGCGACCATCGCTGATCTATTGTGATCGACCTAATTCCAACATACTCTGACATACACATTTGACGTATTTACATTCTTCTCTGTTAATTGTATTAATTTTTGACATGTAATTCTAATCTATTTTCAACGTGTATTTTCTATAATTTCAAACACAATCACTGTATTGTTTATGAATAAATAAATGAAATGAAATGAAATATCTTAAAAGAAAGGAATAACGTAAAATTAATAATTTTAATCAAACTTAAGAACAACATTATTTTTAAATATTGTTTAATCCGGGTCTAACGCGATATTTATTTACCTTTATTTCTGACGTTTCGACACGGGTTGCACCGGTCATGGTCGCAGTTAACTGTCGTCCCAGCAAGTTGTCAACAGAGATATGGGTTTACAATATTTCAATACCCTCCAAAAGTCGATAAAAACATGGTAGGTAATAAAGGTAAATAAATATCGCGTTAGACCCGGATTAAACAGTATTTAAATATGTGTACAAAGCGCGAGAGTTTAAAGTGTTATATAACATTATTTTTATTTCAAACTCAAACTCAAATGATTTATTGAACTCATGCTAGTTTACAGTTCTTCAATTACACTGTAGGGCACAGCAATGAAATACATAAGTTAAATAACAAAAATAAAATGTTCCTTCTGTCTAGAGCTTACAGAGGATGCATGTAAGGAAAACTGTGCTAGGAAATCGTTTATTAAGTGGGTAAGTACTTATTTGCGAATCATCATCCTCATATCAGCCGAGGGACGTCCACTGCTGGACATAGGACTCCCCCAAAGAGTGCAAAAGTGACCGGTCCTGCGCCACCCGCATCCAGCGGACTCCCGCGACCTTTACCAGGTCATCAGTCTACCTTTTGGGAGGCCTACCTACGCCGCGTCTTCCAGTACGTGGTCGCCACTCGAGAACCTTTGTCGCCCCAACGGCCATGTGCCGGGCACCCACTGCCACTTAAGGCTCCACCTTTGAAATTTTTGTGAAAGTGGGTCGTTTAGTAACCATTTTATACATTATAAGGTAACAATTTTCGGGTCGGAAAAAATATATCATAATTTTGACGTGTTTACATTCGTAAAAGTCCATTTTAACAAAAGAAAGTAGAGAAGGAATAATCTAGAGTGAACCCTGTTATTTCACTTGTAACCATTTTGCTGCTCCGTTTTTTATCGGATAAAATGAAAATTTATAATCTTTTTCATAGAGTAGTGAACGATAACTTTATTTTCTTACTTACTTAAATTTCTTAAAAAATTACCTCGTTTTCTGAATAATCCGAAAAAGCATGATATCCGCCCCTTCTTTCCCACCGTCCACCTCCCGAGACCACCTAGGTGAACTGTTGAAAATTATTTTTTCCTACCTACCTTTAATTATATAGTGTAATTTATATTGGTGACCGTCCACCTCTGAAATTTAATACTGGCTGTTTTATTATATCTATGGATTTTTTTATGTTTGCGTGAAGAATTTGTCTGACAGGAGAATGTCATAGAATTAAGCCCGCTTGTGTCTGTTTGTGACAACATAAATTTTATTCGGGTACGCAGGACTTAGAAATTTTTTCATCGGTGGGTCATCATTATGACATGTAGGTTATTAGGTATGTAGGTACGCTGTATTG
Organism: Epinotia brunnichana; assembly: GCA_963854355.1. Taxonomy (NCBI): domain Eukaryota; kingdom Metazoa; phylum Arthropoda; class Insecta; order Lepidoptera; family Tortricidae; genus Epinotia; species Epinotia brunnichana. The sequence goes on from OY977935.1 coordinate 24,017,040, forward strand.
ATAACAAGGTGTACGGTGGAAATTAAAAAAAATCCATTGTACACCCAGGTGGTCAAAGGTGAACGGTAGGAAAAAATAATTTTCAACGGTTCACCTAGGTGGTCTCGGGAGGTGGACGGTGGGAAAGAAGGGATATCCGCGCTTTCGAACGCGCACTTCCATCTCGTTCACGCTTATGCCCAATGGGAGGGAAAGAGGAGCATGAACGTGCGGCGCCATAAGCTTACCGATTCGGAGGGCTATATCGGTGCTGCGGATAGCATCTTATTTGCGAATAATCAAAGCTATCTGTGGAATGATAATGTCGCTATTTTTCGAACGTCGTCGTTGGAAATAAATAATTTTCTTGAAGTTTGAGTCAACCGTTTTACGCTATTCCTTTCTTTTAAGATACTATGTTACTTAAGAAGAACTTTTATAGTTTGTCCATTCTTTCCATTGGCATCATAAAAATACTGGCGATTTTTTTTCACATTTAAGTCGGTTCGATTTCCAGACGAAGCAAGTAATTTTTAGAAAACCTTTGAATGCAGTATTAGGTACTTCTTCTTCTTTAGGTGCCATATCCTCTACGGATGTTGGCTACCACAGTCCGGAACTCTTCTCTATTCGCAGTATTACTAACTTTTAAATCTATTGTAAAATGAAGTACCTAAACGAGACTAATTTGATAGAACTTTTCTGGTCAATATCGAGTAAAACACACTTTAGGCAAATTTTCGTTACTACAATTCAACAGGTACCTACCTATTTAATTGTAGTTACGCAAAATTGACGAATTTTGCGTGGTTTGCTACTTATGAAAATGTTTTGTAGTAACCTGCAAACTTTATAGTATTTACCTATAGGTACCGAGTTGTCGTATCTTTGCAAGCGCAAATCAAGTCGGATATCTTCACATTTTAATAGTTAATTGAAGTTGAATACCCACCATTCAAATATAATTTTTTGTACACCGCCCGGATATCAAATTTAGGCAGGTGTTGTGATCTAAGGCATTTTTACTAAACCTAAAATTCTATATTTTGGGAGGTATTTAGCAGCCCTATTAGTTTTGCACTGATTATCTTCGCTTTACGGGACACCCTGTATGTGCATATTTATTTTGTCTAGAACAATATTAGTTTAATCATTTCATTTATAAATACCTACTAAATAAATAGATAACTAGGTACTTACCGCAACAAAAACTTGCTGCTAGTGCTATTATCACCATAATCAGTGCTATCCACAGTCATTTTATCTTAACTATAGTTCTTTTTTCCCATAAATATTCTCGAAAAATATTTAGTCTCAATATCAATCAATACACACAACTTCCGAAACAAACCAACAAAATAGAGAATATAGAGTTGTGTCCACTTGTCTGTGACTGGCGAAGCGGGGCGGAGCGAACTGAACCGAATTGACATGCCGAATAAATAAACCGCCTAAGAAACAAAGAGAAGACCTTTCTTTTTAACTTTTGTTTAAAATCCACACATATGGTCAACAAATGGTGTACTGACCATTGCGTATCTCCACAACAAAATTCATAAAAGCGACGCGCCCCGCCAAAGCCATGTCCAAAAGAGTTTAAGTTATGCGCCCACTATTAAACTTTAATGCCATGTAATAAGGTCTATTATCGGTTATTGTGCAGTAAGTACTTAGCGGCTTGCCGCCGCCGCGCCGTCACCGTCACCCGTCAGCTGGCTTAAAGATAACTCGACTGGCGCACTCCAGTGTAGTAAGTCTGGTCTGAGGCTCTAGTATAAGTTTTAACGATACAATACGTTTTCGAACGCGTTTGCGTTTAGTTTCAATTTGTATGGCAACGCGAACAGCGCCTCTGGTGGTAACTATTAAGAACTACGCGTTGTCATACAAATTGAAACTAAACGCTAACGCGTTCGAAAACGTATTGTAACGATAAAACTTATACTAGGGCTACTGACCTTCTTTTACGCGTAGTTATTACGTAACCGGGGGTCAAGACATGCTAGTGTAGAGGTGAGGTGAGTTGAGATTGATTGTAAATAGCATAATATTAGTAACAATGCATATTTTTACTGTGAAAAAAACGGGATTAAGTATTTAGAACTTTTACAATTCAGCATTTTGCGCCCCCTCTTGATTGGCGCCCGGGGCACGTGCCCCCCCTGCCCCCCCATAGATACGCCACTGCTCATGGGTAGATGTTGGATAAGTGAATTGAAGTTAGATTTATCAATGTTGGCCTCACGACCAGTGACTAATGTAAACATGTTATTTAGTGAAAGGAATTCAGTTCCAGATACTGTGAGGTGTTTGCGGATGGCTTGGGCCGGTTCAACGGGGGAACGGTGGGGTTCCACTTGCGGCCCGAGGCGCGGCCGGTGTATCTGCGCGCGCGCCCCCTGGCGTACGCGCTGCGCGAGCCGGCGCGGCGGAGCGCGCGCTCGACCAGATGGTGCGCGACAACATTATCACGCCTGTCGCCACCTCAGACTGGGCCACGCCGATAGTGCCGGTAGTAAATAAGATGGCTCCATAAGGGTATTTGCGGATTTTAAGTTAACGTTGAATAAATGCCTAGAAGTGGACCACTATCCTTTGCCGAAAGTAGAAGATTTGTTCACTAAATTACTCGGGGGTAGGGTTGCCATATGGAAGAATTAAATGTCCTGACAAAAATCCGGACATCACCCTAAAAGTCCTGACATTTCTTGTAACAGAGATTTGGCGTAGCTTGAACGACGCACCGGCGGCGCGCTGCGCTCTGCTGTGTACTGTGGCGCTACCACGAACTTCGAATCTCGAACTTCGTATATCTCCGTCTATATCGCACTTATGGTTTATGGTACTCGAGCGACCGAAACTGAAATATACGAAGTTCGAGATTCGAAGTTCAAGGCAGCACCGCTGCGCCCGCGCCCCGCGCGCGAAGCGCGAATCGCATCGCAGCTGCTCGCGTAGTTTAGTCGCCTCGTATGTTTCGCGTTGATTAATTCCTAAAAATCCGGACACTTGCCAAGTCCGGCCGCAATCCGGACAAAGGGTCAAAAATCCTGACATGTCCGGACAAATCCGGACGTATGGCAACCCTACACGGGGGGAATAAATTGGATCTGTCGCAAGCGTACCTACGCTCAATTTGAATTGGACGACTCAAAAAATACGCGGTGATTAACACACATAGGGGGCTCTTTATGTATAATATATATTAATCTATGGTTGTGCATCGTCGCCCGGTATTTTTCAGAGAAAGTTAGAGCAATTGTTTATAGCCTGGCTGAAGACCCACTTAACGTTTTAGTAAAAGTCGCATATTAATCCATTCGCTCGTTTTCACGTGATGCCGTTACATATAAACAGACAAAAATCCTAAAAACTGTTGAAGTGTGTACTGTTGTCGATTCTAAGACCCCTCAACTGAATTTTTTGCCAATATCTTGTACAGACTTTCGACCTCCTACAGCTTTATTATATGTATAGATAGATAGATATACAAATATTGCTCGTATAGGATAACTACAGAAAATTTTAAGAAAAAACATAAAATTTTAAGCTACTATTATTTTAGCATCTAGGCCAGTGATGCAGAATTGCAGACGTAAGTCTTGTATACTAGATATGGCGCAAGCTCTATTTCAATGGAGAGCGTCATCTCGGTGAGGGGGAATCTAAACCACTACCGGCGCCGTAATCGACGCTTTCAAGTCACCTTTGCGGGCATGAGAATCGGGGTTGACCCAATTTGTTGGCAAGGCTTTACTTTCTGTGATAAAAAGTGCCTAAACGATGAATCGATGGTGGGAGTGTTTGTGCGAGGGGTCGCAAGGGGCGTGCGCGCGCCGGGTTCCCCGCGGCGCCGCTACAGTGACAGCTACAGTCGTGCAGTCGGCAGCCACACGCCGGCCGCGCGCTCGCCGCAGCCACACGCGACGCACGCGACGCTTCACTACGACGCGCCGTCGCCCCCCTCACCGCCCGCCGCCGCTTCCGACATGATTTAAAGTGAGTTTTCATAACTACTCAAACACTTTCTAAACTTTTCAATGCAACATGTCAAAACTTGGAAAATAAATGCTACTGCATTCAATTTTAAACTTTTATTTCCGGTAAATTTATCTGATGTTTAAATTGGGGTTTGTTGTTTTTTTAAGTGGTCGAGATATCATTTGGGTAAATGTATAATGATGATAAACGTTGAAATGGAGTGTTAGGTAAGCATTTTGTCTGTATAAGTATTTGTTGGTATCGATTGGGCGGAGGGGCGCGGGGTTGACCTTGGAGCGCCCGGCCGCAAGCGAAGCTCCCAAGAACTAACCTTGACTCCTGAATGCCTGCGCCGCGCCGCTCTCCCCAACAATAACACAGTGCATACCTAACTAGTACCTCCACTCCGCACCGCAGTTATTTGTTACCTACCCTTCATTCAGTTCGTGTCCAAATTTCGCGTTCTTAATCAATATAATGTGCCAATCTGGGTAGTGGGTACCTACTGTTCGCGCCAAGGTTTTGTTTGTGAGGAGTTTTCAGGTGTGAACAGTTTTCCTCAGGTGTGTTAATTTTGTTTTCTCTAATTTCGCTATGCCTTGCTATGCGAGTTTGTGTAGAACACGTACAGTCGCGTCTATAAATACGGCACTTAGCTTTGGGGAACAGGAGTCCAAATTTCATACATATTTTTAGATTTGACGGTACAAACTATAATGTTAGGTATTTATTGTCAACACAAATTATAACGAAAATAGTATGAGTAAGTAGCAATACCTAATCGACTTTTAAATGTAGGTTATACGTAGCAGCACAGAGCAGTGCCTCCATTCGACTTCGAATTGGTTCATCTCAGCTATCTACAATATAGTATATATTTCTGCTAATGTTCATACCTAAAGCCGATCTATACTATGAACACGTCAGGGAATGTTCAACGCCATACGAGGGCGACACTGAAAGTCTTTAGAACTGGCCACTTGTAATAAATATAATAAAAAAATAAGTTCAAAATTTGAAAATGGAACTCTTTCTTAATATTTTTGTGTACGAATTCCACTCGATTGTCATTTGTTTTACGATTTGGCGGCAAATTGAAAATTGTGTGTACTACGTGAGCATGAATTTAACGCGAGAAAATTTTCGAGCAATGATTTTTTACGACTTTCGATGTAATTTAAGTCAACAAGAAAGTTATGATAGACTTCGATTGGCCTTTCACGATGAAGCCCCATCTCGTGCTACTATTTACAACTGGTTTAATGAATTTAAACGTGGCCGCACTGATCTCACTGATGATCTGCGTGAGGGCCGGCCTTCTACGGCGACTACTGAAGATAACATCAGTGTTGTGCGGCGTATGATAGAGACTGACAAAAGAGTAACCTATCAGCAGATTCGTACAAGCTTAGCCATTGGTATGAGTCAAGTCCACAAAATCCTCCATGAACATTTAGCGGTGAGGAAGCTTTGTGCCCGGTGGATACCTCATAATTTGACAGAAGCCCAAAAAGTCCGTCGTGTTGATTGGTGCCGTGAAATGGGTCAAAGATTCAACGGAGGTGACTCAAATGCTGTGTTCGACGTAGTTACGGGTGACGAAAGCTGGATTTACTGTTATGATCCTGAAACTAAAAGACAGTCTGCTGAGTGGGTGTTTCCTTCCGAGGAGTTGCCTACTAAAGTGAAGAGAGGTCGAAGTGTGGGAAAAAAGATGGTGGCCTCGTTCTTCGGAAGGACTGGTCATTACGCAACAATTATTTTAGAGGATCAAAAAACAGTTACTGCGAAGTGGTACACTAACAATTGTTTACCACTTGTCTTGGAAAAAGTTCGAGAAAAACGGCCTCGCAGTAGGATCCTGCTTCACCACGACAACGCCTCATCGCACACCGCCAAGCAAACGATCGACTATTTGGCGACGGCAAACGTGGAATTACTGGGTCACCCACCTTATAGCCCCGACCTTGCACCTTGTGATTTTTATTTATTCCCAAAAATTAAAGAAAAACTTCGAGGAAAACGTTTTATGGACGCCGACGAAGCAGTGGCTGCGTTTCAAAAGGCCGTCGAAGAGACCCCTAAGGACGAGTGGGCAAAGTGCTTTTCTCAGTGGTTCTATCGAATGCAGCGATGTATTGATGTGAAGGGAGGCTATTTTGAAAAGATATAATAAAAGTAATAAGTTGCTTGATTGCTCAGTTTTTGATTTTCTAAGAACTTTCAGTTTGACCCTCGTAGGCACGCATATTATCGTTAATTTCATTGGCAGGGCGATGTGCTGAGACAATTTTATAGTACAAATTTATATGTTGTACGATACACGTTCACATATAACAATGCTTAATAAGATTACATTTGCTTAAAAAACGGTGTTTACCGTTTATGTTTCTTCTTATTAGTATCTACTTGAAGGAATTATCGTAACAAAAACCCTTTCCGGAGTCAAATTTCTGGGTACTTTAAGGTGTAGCATTTTTTCAATACGTTTGAACTTTCTTTTATTACTAGCCCGAGTTTACAGTATACTAGTATATCTACAGTCTTCCTCCATTGAATCGTAATTCAACTCGTATGATGACATTTTGTTTTCATGACTGGTGTCATGACAAAGTGTGATGCCTGCGTGTAACCTATAAGTATATGTAACAATGTGTGGCAACATTGTTGCACGACTGGCTGGTCAGGGATTCAATAATAAAACATATTAATGTCAACATTTTTATTCTGTCTTGTCACATCTATTCCTTCTGAAAAGCTTGTGAACATGTATCTTATTATATCTTGATTTATTATTTAGTTTCCATAGGCACTCAGTTTACCAATACAGTTTTCTCCAATCGAACCGGCATTTAATTTTACGATCCAAGAAAGGCAACCTGAACACGCAACCAAACGGAGATAGGACCGGGAGGCCTATAATCAACTGCCCTCCATCTTTCCCTCCTATAAATGTAATCAAATCTGGCCTGTCATTTACCATCCACTTCCTTAAGTCGTAGGTATCGATTTTAAGCGGCTAGTATTTAAAGGCACATCATATAAAAACCTCATCATCATTTCGGGTCGGTGCAGCATGTCTTTTTCTTCCATACTTCTCTGTCAGCCGTCATCTCATCACTCACTTCTTTTCTCTTCATATCGTCTCTCACACAGTCCATTCCATTCACCTTTTCCTTGGCCTGCCTCGTTTTTTACATCCATCCACATTCATACCTAATACTCTTTTGGACACATGACTTTCATCCCTTCGCATTACGTGCCCATACCAAGCAAGGCGATTGGCCCTCAATTTATCCGCGATAGGTGCTACTTTCAGGCTTCCCCTTACATACACATGTCTTATTCGGTCCATCATCGTCACACCACACATCCATCTTAACATTCTCATCTCCGTTACATGCAATCTCTTTTCGTCCGTCATCTTATGCTTTTATTTTTACAATTTTTGTTTGTAATGTATATGTGAATGTGATTTTGATATGGGTGGTCAATGCCTGAAAATAAAACTTGAAAAAAAATGAATAGGGGCTATAATCATTTTTGATAATGCTAATATTTTCGGAGATAATCGCTCCAGAAGTAAAAAAAAAGTGTCCCCCCCTCTAACTTTTGAACCATAAGTTTTAAAAATATGAAAAAAATCTCAAAAGTAGAACTTTATAAAAACTTTCTAGGAAAATTATTTCGAACTTGATAGGTTGAATAGTTTTTGAAAAAAAATACAAAATAATTTCACACACTTACTGTGACGGACGAAAAACTACGGAACCCTACACTGAGCGTGGCCCGACACGCTCTTAGCCGGTTTTTTGAGATAATTTGAGCTAAAACGTTTATTTCAATGTTGCTAGTGTCCCATACCGTGAAAACATGTTTCTCAAGCGTAAAACAACTACCTTAATAGATTTACTGTCTCTTTGGTATTCGGTTTTGATATTTAAACGAAACGAGAGGTATACCGGCCAAAAACATTAAGTGTGACTAAAAATTATAACTTCCTATTTGCCCAGCCTGTATGCCAGAAGTTACACTTCAATGGCTAAAACTACCCCCGTAAACCCCAGGGTAACACCTCAAATAACAACAATATCAAGCAATACTGACAGATTTTTTTAAATTAAATATTTATATAATTTACTTTTAAAACAAAGTTTCAACCGACTTCAATTCAGTACTTCACCAAGCCACATGAGCATTTCCACATTTTTTTTCCAATTTACCACATGAACGGATTTCCGAGAGCAAATGCGTTGATTTTTAAACCAATAAACCAAATCGCTGTATGTGGGCCGATAATATTTGAGGACTTCCGTCAATTCCGCAAGGATCTCAAAATTACCTTTGGCATTTCATTGTTTGCTATTTCAACGGAATCATATCAGAATATGTGACGTACTTATATAATTTGAAGTACATCATTGAGAAGTTCCACAAGCCATCTGTGGTCTTCATCATCACTTCCACTTCACCAAATTTATGATTTCCGGGTGTAAATACACGAGTTATAATAGAAAATACCGAAATTACTACACGCGTGCCTAATATATTTGAGGAGTTCCCTCAATTCCTCATGGTTCCCATTATCCAACTGGGGTTTTGGAAACAATGGGACCAATCTGAAAGCTTTCAGTTAAAAAAAGAATTGTACGAATCGGTTCATAAATGACGGAGTTCTGAGGTAACAAAAATTAAAAATAAAAAAAATACATCCGAATTGAGAACCTCCTCTTTTTTTTGAAGTCGGTTAAAAAAAGAAGCATAGCTTAGAGTAAGTATAGATTTCTACAGAGGAGCTATTGTTATAACAATACCATGACCGAGCGAGATCGTAGTATACAAATCTCTATAATTGTGACAGAAATGGATAATATCAATCGTTGTCACTGCCATAATTCCACATTTTTTTATTTGCCGCAACTGAGTCTGTAGGTACACATAGATATCTATACTCTAAGGTGCATAGTGATGGACGGACGGACTAAGGTTAATGTCCTAGTGCCCGACACTACCAACAGTAACACTTTAACAATTTAGTCATAGCAATAGTACCAGAATGTCGATTATTGGAATAATGGTTGTTAAGCATGGGGGCGTCTACTTTAATCCATTTAAGGTCAATGACTCACATATGATATTAGCCTTACCTGTACGAGCAATTTCCGCTGCAAAGTGGAAAAATGCTGTTACGCGCTACGGTGCAGCACACATAGTACTTATTGCTTGGCCTCGAATGCAAGACGATTAACATGCGGTACGAGTATCAACTAATTTTCTATAAAGCAGTTACCGCTCCTAACGAAATTTATAAATTTCGAGTTAAAGCAAAAATTTAGGCTCCGAGCCGGATTAGAACCGGCGACCACAGGCATATGTACATGGCCAATGGCTATATTGGCTATTGGTTGGTTAGTAGCGACGGGCCATGCGTATTCGCCGGGTCGAATCCGGCTCGGAGCCTAAATTTTTAAATTTTTCCTTTAATTTAAAATTGGTATCAACTACATATTCACTGCCAAGAATCGCTACGCGCTAGCCGATCCCGTGGTTTCGGTGGTTTTCCTCGTATTGTAACGGAAAGCGACTACGGCGTAGACAGGTGCCAGGCGGGTTCCTGGCAGTGAAAGTGTTAAATCACGTTAGAATAAATCACATGAAATTAGGACCAGCGTTAGGCTTGATCATGGCGAACAGTGCTACGCGGGTTCCAGGTAGTAAATGTGTTTAAATATTAGTTTAACCCATTCAGCGACACACATACGTCAGAGCGCTACGAGCGCTTTTCGCTACATACGGAGTTGAAGCTGTTACGGACTACGGCGTAGCGCTACGAGCGTAGCGTGGCCGTGAATGGGTTAAAATGAAGACATTAAGGCTAAGCAATGCTACGTGTGCTACGCCGTAGCGCGTAGCAGCTTTTTTCTGCTTTGTAGCCATTATTTATGTATGTAGCGGAAAAAAGCTCGTAGAGGCAAGACGCACGTTAACACATTCACAGCCACGCTAATCTCGTAGCGCTACGAGATTAGCGTGGCCGTGAATGTGTTAAGTAACAGGACAAGGTCCTTCTTTTTCGTGCAATCTTCCCGCAGTTTGCCAATCACACTTTGGGAATAGCGTAAACAGTGCTATCGGTTTTAGATGTGCTCTTTACACAAGGAAAAACGCGCCGAAATGATTTATATCGAATCTCAACTCTCAAAGTAACGCATTACTCATTGTATTCCACCAATGCTCGCGCGCGTAGCATTATTTTACTTTCCTCTACATGCGAGTATTACTCGCTACGAGCTACGGCCTAGCAATCCGTAGCGAAGGTCCGACTTCAAAGGGCAATACCGAAATACTTGGTCATAAAGACAACTGAGTCATATTCATAACTAGCGACCCGCTCCGGCTTTGCACAGGATTATATGTATAATACATGCATGCATGAATGCCTTACTCTTGAATCACTGTATCTCTTAAAAAAAACCGCATCAAAATCTGTTGCGTAGTTTTAAAGATCTAAGCCATAAGTCATTGAGCTCTTGACTATTAATTTCAATTACCTACGGCGTTATGACCAAATAAACTACCGTTTTACTTAGTTGCAAGCATTCGTTAAGTTAAAAAAAAGTGATATTGTTCGTTATTAAAATAAATCATACTGTTTCTAAAACAAATGGCACAATTTATGGTCGTGCTTAAACGTAATATCAAGCACTATTAGCCGGCTAAGGAAGTAAAATATTAACCGGTCAACACGTAAAGACTGCCAGTGAAACCGTCAGGCATGCTATGTTGACATAATTACATAGCTAATGGATTATTCGAGTAGTCCTTGTGTCTGTCAAGTGTCGCAGGCAGAACAAGCGAGGTAAACACCTTCTGAATAATATAACGTAGCGAAAGGTGAGCGCCGTGCGCTCGACACGGAACGTTTATGTCCAGTCAGTCTCAAACATATTTTGCTCAATTTCCTAGAAAGCAAGTAGGTAGGTACTTTGTTTTTATTGGGTAATAGTAGTTCATGTGACTGTACATAATGAAGGGCATTAAACACGAGTGTGGGTTTATGAAACGAGCCGAAGGCGAGTTTCATAATAACATCACACGAGTGTTTTAATGCCTAATTATGTACAGTTACATACACTACTTTATCTATCCACATATCATAAGCCTCTATGATGCATTCAGGAGCCGCATATTATGACCGGCATTGCGGCGTTGTTTTCTGGAAGCTGTCATAGTTTTTTTTTAAATTCAGAGACAAACTAGAGTCGGGCTCCAACTATCATATCATTCGATATCTTACTTACGTGCGACATTTGTCAAATTTGTATGCAAACTGACAATTAATTTCGAACTAAACGTCATCTCGACTGATATTAGAATAGAGGTCAAATCAAATTTCTTTGATTTCAGAGATGTTCGAAATGTGAATGAAATAATATTATCGAAATCGATGTTATTATTTAGCAATAATAACATTTTTACAGATAAGAAATTTGTTGGCTATTATTTGATCCGGATTCGAGGTTCATAGTTGATGGACAAATTATTCACTTCGGGCTTTGTTCGGTTTCAACAGGTAATCTATTACCTATCCAATTGGGATCCCCTTTAGGCCTTTGAACTAGTTTCTAAAGTACTGGTTTTAGCTAAACGATACGATACAATATTTACAATACAAATACTCTTTATTGCACATCTCAAAACATGAATCACATACTGGACATAAAAACTTAAAAATAGAGGTTGTCAACAGGCGGTCTTATCGCTAAAAAGCGATCTCTTCCACACAACATTTGGGTAGCGGAGAAATTGCAACAAATAATTACAAGTAAAAAATTAAAAGAAAACTAACTTACAACATACACAATTACGAGTACATCAATAAAATTACAACATTCCTCTTACGCCCCTTATTAAACAATGTACTATTTTTATCGCACATTTGTCTGCAGTTTTCGATTTTATTCTTTACTTCTTTTTTGCGCTAAGAATATTGTGTTGAATATCATAATTGGTATAACCAGCAAAGAAACAATGTGAGATGGGCAGGGTATTTGTCGGAGGAGTACCGTTTGGAGAGCGGGGTGAGGCAGGGGGGGCTAACCTCGCCTCGGCTCTTTAACCTATACATGAATGGGTTGATTGAGGAACTCAGCAGTACCAAAGTCGGATGCCATGTGGATCGAGTGTGTGTAAACAACATCAGTTACGCTGATGACATGGTGCTGCTGGCTCCTTCAATTAGAGCCCTTAAGCACCTTCTGGCCATTTGTGAAAGGTATGCGGTGGCCCATGGACTCAAATATAATGCGAACAAGAGTGAGATGATGGTTTTCAGGGCAGGCACCAAAACCTACAATGTGACGCCTGTAACCCTGTTAGGTGTTCCCTTGAAACAGGTCAGCTCGTTCAAATATTTGGGTCACTGGGTCACTGATAACCTGAGCGACAGCATGGACATCGAGCGGGAGCGAAGGTCGTTGGCCGTTCGGTGCAATATGTTGGCCCGCAGGTTTGCAAGATGCACTAAAGATGTCAAAATTACCTTGTTCAAAGCCTTTTGTGTATCTTTTTATTCATGCAGCCTGTGGGTCAATTACACGCAGAGGGCGTACAACGAACTTCGTGTCCAATACAATAACGCGTTCCGGGTGCTGATGGGGCTGCCGCGATGGTGTAGTGCTTCCGGCATGTTTGCCGAAGCGCGGACGGATGGCTTCGCGGCTGTGATGAGGAAGAGATGCGCTTCGCTTTTGTCTCGTTTGCGCGGCAGCCCCAACAGCATCCTGAGCGTGTTCGCTTACCGATGGGACAGTCCTATGCTAGCCCGCTGGACGTCCATGCATGTGCAGGTAAAGACGCGCACACGAGAATTTTAGACCCTAAGTATTATTATTAACTAACACTCATTTAGTCATAAGTTAATTATTTTTTACTAACAAATGTGTATGGACCTTGTCTGAAATAAAAATGAATTGAATTGAATTGAATTGAATAATAGTAGTTTATGTGACTGTACATAATGAAGGGCATTAAACACGTGTGTGGGTTTATGAAACGAGCCGAAGGCGAGTATCATAATAACATCACACGAGTGTTTTAATGCCTAATTATGTACAGTTACATACACTACTTTATCTATCCACATATCATAAGCCTCTATGATGCCTTCAGGAGCCGCATAGTATGACCGGCATTGCGGCGTTGTTTTCTGGCAGCTGTCATAGTTTTTTTTTTAAATTCAGAGACAAACTAGAGTCGGGCTCCAACTATCATATCATTCGATATCTTACTTACGTGCGACATTTGTCAAATTTGTATGCAAACTGACAATTAATTTCGAATTAAACGTCATCTCGACTGATATTAGAATAGAGGGCAAATCAAATTTCTTTGTTTACAGAGATGTTCGAAATTCGAATGAAATAATATTATCGAAATCGATGTTATTATTTAGCAATAATAACATTTTCACAGATAAGGTATTTGTTCTAACGAAACAGTTTGTTTTTATACATACATACATACAATCACGCCTTTATCCCTAAAAGGGGTAGGCAGAGCACACGAAACTTGTGTTCCAGTGCCACTTTGTTTTTATGGTGGTTATAATGTGCGGTTCTTGAACGCATCATGGAGGGTTTATGATATTTGGATAGATAATAGTACATTATGATACAAGTGAGGTATGTTGATCATTACATCAGAGGCGGAATTGTCACGCGAACCGCAGGTGAGCGTGATAATAGAGCCGAGGATGTAATTATCAAAGCTCACGCGTGTCATACGACGTTTTTCAACACATTTGCGAGGAAAAAATCCTTTTTATAAAATGAAAATGTTACAGGCTCCTAAGTTGTTTCCTTTAGTTATTGATGACAACAGGTTTTTACTCACACTCCAAGAATGTACAGTGGCGTCATTTCTATTTATCACTTTTCTATTCACTACGAGTCAACATTTTTAACAATAACCAAACACGCATCATCAATGTTTACAAATATTTGTGAAATAACCTATAATGGCGCGCAACTATTTTTTTTCGTGAAGTTCGCGCAGTGCGCCCACAGCGAGGCTTAGATGAAATCTCTAAACAGCCAATACAAAATAAAATAAATATTTTCTTATCTCCACTTATAATAAATCTCTAAATTAAAAAAAGAATCAGCCAGTTTGAAACTAAGCTTTGCGCGGTTCGAATGTTCTCAGCATCCCATGAACGGAAAAATATGAAACATTTTATATAGGTACATTATTATTCTAGCTGCAACTTAGGATAGTTTTTATCCGACTGCGACAGTTAATTAATTTACCGAAATATACGACTTCATTTAATTTTTCATTTATTTTTATTGAAATCAAACGCTGCTCCAACTGTCAGCTATAAGAACCGTCAAATTTTCGTCAAAATGGCGGAATTGCTTTGCCTTTTACTTATTAATAATTTAAATCCCGTCTACGATATACCTTTACGAGACAAATGCTAAAATATAAACCATAAAAAAATATTCGATTCTGATATGAGAACTTATATGCGCAAATGTCGTTTTATGTCGTAATTTCAATAAATGAAATCAACAAATTTGAACAATATAATTAACACGAATTTGTTTTTTTTTAATGACAATGGCACGCGCTCGGCGCATTCAGCCAAAGTACCTGCGGCGCTACCACAAAAACCGATACTCAATGTTCATATATTTGCATCCCTGTCACTCGAGTATGGTTAGTGCGATAGAGATAGAGATACCCGAATATTTTCGAATTCCGAAGTTCGTGGTTATAGCTCAGGAATCGAAAATATGGTAAATAATCATAATGTATTTTCTCGAAAAAGAATTTAAAATAAATATAGTCAAATGGAGAAAAAAACAAAGCAAGAGGTTATATAGGTAATGATTAAGTTATAAGAGTCCAAAGTTTTAAGAGGGGGGTATGTTCTGTCCCTTTTCCGCAAAACGCACCTTCATATGAAACGATTGTTTTTTACTATGACGCTCGAGTATATTGACGTCACAGTCCCTCATCGTTTTCTCACTCTAACAAGCGACATTAAAACGGATGTAGCTTCATAATTTTTTGAGATATTTGAATGGGAGTTTCATTATCTTCTATCTATTCATCTCCACTTATAATAAATCTCTAAATTAAAAAAAGAATCAGCCAGTTTGAAACTAAGCTTTCTGTGGTACAAATGTTCTCAGCATCCCATGGACGGAAAAATATGAAACATTTTATATAGGTACATTATTATTCCAGCTGCAACTTAGGATAGTTTTTATCCGACTGCGACAATTAATTTATTTTCCGTAATATACGACTTCATTTAATTTTTCATTTATTATTCTTAAAGTATATCGCCGCCACATCTGTCAGCTAAAAGAAACGTCAAAATCACTGTAATAAGAAATACTACGGACAAAATGGCGGAATTGCTTTGCCTTTCTTTCGCCTATTAATAATTTTAATCCCGTCTACGATATACATTGACGAGACACATAGGTACCAAAATCAAATATAAAATTAATCGATTTTGATATGCGAACTTATATGCGCAAATGTCGAATTAAGGGGTAATTTCTACAAATTTAACAACAAATTCGAACAATATAAACTTGGTTTTTTTGAATGGGGCACGCGCGCGCGCTCTTTGCGTATTCAGCCATCAAACCACGAAAACCGAAACTCGAAGTTCGTATATCTGCATTCCTGTCATTTGTTAGTGCGATAGAGATAGAAATACCCGAATATTTTCGAATTCCGAAGTTCGTGGTTTAAAAGAAAATACGGATGTCGGATAGATCTAAATTAATATTTTATGTGTGAAATATGGTTAAAATGATTTGGAAATACTATTGTTGTTATTGTTTTAGTATATATTTAACTAGCTTTAAGTTTAATATTGTACGTCCGAAATGGGCAAGCTGTTGGACTTTATTTTACCCAAAACAACTAAATGTACACAGTTCTGACAATAAAGAAATCTTATTTTATCTTATCTTATCGAAAATAGGGATGTAGACACTAAACAAAATAATCATAATGTTGTATTATCTCGAAAAAAAACAACGCAAGAGGCTATACTCGTATAGGTAATCACTAAGTTATAAGTGTATAAAGTTTTAAGAGGGGGTTTGTTGCGTCTCTTTTCCGCAAAACGCACCTTTATAATGAAACGATTGTTTTTTACTATGACGCTCGTGGATCGTGACGTCACGGTCCCTGATCGTTCTCTCACTCTAACAAGCGACATTAAAACGGTTGTAGCTTCGTAATTTTTTGAGATATTTGAATGAGTTTTTCGTTTCTTCTTTCTTTTGAAGTGAGTCTCCTACAGCTACACCTCTATTTGGAAGACAAGCGGAAAGAACCCATACTAATAATCCATACTTCCATATTAATATTATAAATGCAAAAGTGTGTCTGCCTGTCTGTTACCTCTTCACGCCTAAACCGCTGAACCAATTTAGATGAAATTTGGTATACAGATAGTTTGAGCCCCGGGGAAGGACAAAGGGTAGTTTTTATATCTGAGGGGCTGAAATTGGGGGTGGAAATTTGTATGGAGCTACTTAAACCGCTGCACCGATTTAGATGAAATTTGGTATATAAATAGTTTGAGTCCCGGGGAAGGACATATAATAGGTTTTATCCCGGAAATCATCCCCTAAGGGGGTGAAAGGGGGGGGGTGAACATTTGGATGTAATTTGTAATTTGGTGTAGATATAGGTTAAGTCCTGGGAAAGGACATGGGATAGTTTTTACCCCAGAAATCATCCCCTAAGGGGGTGAAATTAGGGGTAAAAATTCGGATGGAACCCATTTTAATACAATTTGGTATAGAGATAGCTTGAGTCCTGGGAAAGGACATAGGATAGTTTTAATTCCGGAAATCACTCCCTAAGGGGGTGAAATGGGGGGTGAAAATTTGGATGAATCCCGTTTAGATGAAATTTGGTATAAAGGTCGTTTGAGTCCCGAAGAATGACATTAGATAGTTTTGATCCCGAAAATCATTCCCTAAGGGTATGAAATAGGGGGTGAAAGTTTGGATAAAATCCATGTACCTAGATGAAATTTGGTATAGAGATAATTTGAGACTCTTCGAAGGATATAGAATAGTTTTTGCCTCGGAAATCATCCCTTAAGAATGTTAAGATGGTAAGTAGAAGTTTGTTTGCATTATATTTTCTAAGTATAAGTTCTACGCGGACGAAGTCGCGGGCAACAGCTAGTTCAATATAAATTCATGTAAAATGTTATCAAAAGTAAATACATAAATAAAGTTTACTAAATGAAACGTTTCTATATCATATCCAAGAAGAAATAATCAATTAATTCACAAGAAGGATTTAATTTGTTTAGTCGAGTAAGAATCCATTTGCCGAGAATTAAAAAGAAACCTGTATAACCCGGTCAATTTAAGAATGCGCCGAGTCCATACATACACCTTGCTGCAAGGTGCCAACGTGTCTTAATCAGGATATAAACATAACTACACGAGTGTCGTAATGTTATAAAACACGCGTGTTTAATACCCAGGATTATGAGCCTAAAAGCGGCACAATAAGCGGCACGTTACGAGCAAATGTGTTGAAATAGTACATTACTTACCTAGGGCGGTTAAACAAAGAATGTCTCAGATCGCAGGTATTTGACGCCCGAGCCGAAGGCAAGGGCGATAAATATGCGCTCTGAGGCTTTCTTTATTACCGCCCGTGGTGAGTACAACATTTTACGTCTCTATCTGGCCAGGAAGTGGGGTTTTCCGCACGCATAGCTTGCGGTAATTCCTACTTTATGACCAGGTATGACGTAAAAATAATTATAGAACATATTAGCTATTGATATCAGTGATGAAGGCTGTATATTTTAACAATAGTACGGCTAGCTATTAGTGCGCACTGATGATGGCTCGCGCGTGACACACATCGACCGCAATCTTTTTTTTTTTTTTTTTTTTTTTTTTTTATGGCATCGCGCTCTTGGCGCATTCAGCCAAAAAACGAGGAAACGGGTATAATTCAGGAAAATATGGATCGGAAATTTTGATAGAAAGGAAAGATCAGGAAAGGGTTATTATAATATATATTATAGTTTAATATTATTTACAGATAAAAATGAATACAAGGCTTTAAATATATACAAGGATGAGTCATTTATACATAGGAGTGAAGAAATGGATACAGGAAAAGGAACGTTAAGGGTTGACAGCTGATTTAATAATATTGAGCGATCGTATTGTTCACATTCGAAAAATATGTGGTTTAGGTCACAGGGATCAGCACCACAAATGCATGCAGAACTGGCCACAATGCCTAGTCTTGCAAGATGCTCCGGTGTACACAAGTGACCCAATCTCATGCGGATTACCATACTGGTTGCTGGTTTGGAAATTGTTATTTTAGAAAACCATGGTTTGGCAGGAATTACAGGTTGTATGCCCCGGTACCGTAAACCCGTCCTTGCATCAGGTGATGTCCAAAGTTTCATCCAATCGTCTCGTAGGTATACTTTGGGCAAAGCTAAAAGATCTTCAGGTATATTTTCATAAGGAAACATATCACCACAGTCAATGGCATCCCGAGCCAGTGCATCCACCTTTTCGTTCCCTTTTATGCCTCTATGCCCGGGGATCCAGGCAAAGGAAACAGAACAGTCATTAAGAAAACATTTCAACAAAAGGCTACGTATTTTATAAATTATTGGATTATTAGATTTTGAACTGAAAGGAAATTTTGCAATTGATTGTAAAGAACTTAATGAATCCGAAAATATTATGGACTTTTTAAGACGCATAATAATGATCATCTCTATTGCTTTCAGGATGCCAAAGCACTCGCCACTATACACGGATGACTCTGGGGGCAACTTGACTTTTTGATATACATTTGATTGAATGTGTAGAACTCCAATTCCAACACAACCATCAACTGATATCTTAGAAGCATCCGTGTAAATATGATGAGCACCCAGGCCCTCAGTTCCAATGAAACTCAGAAACTGCTTATTGTGTTCCACATCATTCTTTGAGATGCCGATATTTAAGAAAACTGAAGGAACAAGTGTGAGAGATTCATATTCATGCTGGAAGATCGGCAGTGTAGAAGCGCTAACAGTGGGGGCAGGTATAGATTTCACTTTTTCAAAACTTTTAATTAAGCAAGGGGGGCTCTTATGTTTCCAATATTTAGATGAGGTTATTTCAAAAGAGAGGTTTATTAAGATAGGCCAAAGTTGGTGATTTGAAAATTGAGAGCAACGGAAGAGATACCTATCTGAAAGAAATTGTCGCCGTAAATGAAGAGGTGGTTCACAACACTCAACCTGCATTGCATTAATGGGACTAGATTTCATAGCACCACAGATAATTCTAAGAGCTTTAGACTGTATACTAGATAGTTTCTTGAAACCTGCAACACTTCCTGGTTCTAGCAGAAATGTCCCATAGTCTAGAACACTCCTTATCAGGGCATTATACATCAGTTTAAGGCAAAAAGGATGTGCTCCCCACCAAACTCCAGATACACACCTAAGTATATTAATATTTTTTTCACATTTAGAAACTACATAGTCACAATGGGGAAGACCTGTTAATTTTCTGTCCAAAATGACACCTAAAAATTTTGTTTGACTTTTTACAGAGACGGGACTGTTACCATATTCTACAGTGACCGGAGGAGGAAATAGTTTTCTTGTGAATAAAACAACTACACTTTTAGGAATAGAGAGTTCTAAACCATTAGAGTCTAACCACAATTTCAATAGACTCAATGAGTAAGAAATGGTTCTACTGGCCTGTTGAACAGAAACATTTGGTGAGTATAATAGCAAGTCATCAGCATACTGCAAAACTCTAACAGTGCCATTTAGAGATGATTCTAAGTCAAATGTATAAATATTGTAAAGCAGAGGGCTTAAAACAGACCCTTGTGAAAGTCCTCTCCACACTAAGCGAGTAATCCTGTTGGTATCATCTATGAGAAGACTAATGGACCTTTGAGACAAAATATTAATTATAAAGTTGCTTAACATTATTGGTACTCCTAATTTGAACAGCTTTTCTGTTAACACTGAAACTAAGACATTATCATATGCAGCACTAATGTCCAGAAAGGCAGCTACCACTGATTCATCTCTGGAAAATGCCAACCGGATATCTGATGTTAATATAGCTAGACTATCATAAGTAGATCTACCTTTACGAAATCCAAACTGACTATCAGCCAGTAATTTATTGCTTTCAATAAAAAATTCTAATCTGTTTTTAATCAAGTGTTCTGTAATTTTAGCAAATACTGAAGATAAAGCAATAGGCCTGTAAGAAGTAACATCTGACGCTGGTTTATTGGGTTTTAAAATAGGAATGACTATTTGAGATCTCCATGAATCTGGGACTATTCCAGACTGTGTAACAGAATTAATAATGTGAAGATAATAAATAAGAATGCAATCACCGGCATTGGCCAGAAATGAATATGGGACTCCATCATGACCAGGTGCAGTATCTTTCAAGTTACTTAATACACCTTTTAACTCTTCAATTTTAAAGGGAGCATTAAAATTAGGACTGCATGTGGGATCATATAAAAAGGAAGAAGGGTGAAATACGTATTCTTCTGGAACTGAAGCTGGTGCTAATCTGTCCATAAATTGCTGAGCTAAACTTGAAGGAAGAATCTGTGTAGAAGGCTCATTAAAAGCGTGTCGGAACCTCTTAATATTGTTCCACACTATGGAAGGTTTAACATTAGGATTAAGAGAAGCACAGAATCTTCTCCATCCTTCAAATTTTTTCTTTCGCAATAACTTTTTAGTGTCACGCGCTACCTGCATGTATAGCTCAAAGTTTTCGTTTGTCATAAAGTGACGGTACTGTCTTTCAGCCTCCTTACGCCTACGAATTGCCTGAGTACACTCATTGTCCCACCAGGGAGGAGATGGAATTTTACCTGATGCTCTATTTTTTACAGGGAAAGTTTCATCAGCCGCTTCTATGATGGCTTGGGCTAATGCAACTGAACAACTCACTATGTCACTGTCAGCTACACTAGGCAACTGCAACAATTTATCTTCAATACGACTTTGAAAAACTTTCCAATCCGCATTGCATAAATTGTACTTTAGCCTTGGACTAGGCTTAGGGGATGATGGAACAGGATTGGAATATGTAACTATGATTGGGAAATGATCACTACCAAATGTAGATTCCAGTCTATGCCAAGTTAAAGAAGATGAAATTTGAGCTGAACAAATAGATAAGTCAACAACACTTGTTAATTCAAAAGGTGCTGTTCGTCGGGTAGGAAGGCCAGTATTTAATACACAAAGGTTTTGATTATCAAGAATTTCTATTATACGCTCCCCATGGTAACTAGAGATCGAACTACCCCATAGCTGATGTTGGGAATTAAAATCACCTAAAATCAGCATGGGCTTTGGAAGAGTACATATTAATTGTTCAAATTCTTGTAAAATAGATGAAGATGGATGAGGAATATATACAGATATGATACACATGTTATTTACAATGGCAGCAACAATTGAGACATTGTTACTATGAGATGGGAGATGAACTGGTGTAAATGAAATGGAATTCCTGATAAGTAAGGCTACTCCACCATACCCATCAGGACGGTCTTCTCTGAGACATGAATATCCAGTAACTCTAAGAAGAGCTCTGGGTTTGAGCCATGTCTCAGAAAGGGCAAAAACATAAGGTTCATATTTGTTTAATAAATAACTTAAATCATGCTTTTTATTTATTACACTTCTGCAATTCCATTGAATTATTTTGTCCATTATTTTGTATGGCTACTAAAAGTATCTCAGCAAGAGGGGCAACGTGGGACGGTAAGCTAATATTCGGATTCGACAACAGATTAATTAAGGCTTGGATATCATCAGATGTAGACTGCCTCTCTTCTTTATTGGTATTGCTCTGAAGCGCACAGCCGTTTTGTGGCGATGGCATGGAATGCCCGCTAACCAAGGCATTATGTGCGGCAACATCATAACCCTTGGTGGTTTGTCTCAGAGCCGTACGTGGTTTAAGGAAAATTGTTTTTCTATAACTATTGTGGCTATTAGACTGAGCGGTTGTTTTTGGGGATAGAGTAGGGATATTATGGGGTGGACTAGAGTATATCAGTTGTGGCTGGGGTTGAGTCTGAAGAACATCAGCAAATGACTTGGAGGCTGCTGGGTGGATTTTGACTGCTTCTCCATAAGAGATGCAGTTGTTAGCCATGGTTACTTTTATGTCCTTTTGACGCTTGTGTTCTGGGCAAGATCTATTAGTTGCGAAATGAAAACCATTGCATAAGCAGCAACTAGCACAATCTTCCTCTACTGTACAAGTGTGTCCAGCATGCATCTGCCCACACTTGAAACACTTAGGCTTCGATCTGCAGTTTGTTTTTGTGTGTCCAAATTTGCAGCAATTGAAACATTGAATTGTTGGGAATATATATAAATCTACCGGAAGGGAATTATAGCAAGAGAATACTTTTTTTGGGAGGATTTGGCCATCGAAAGTGATTACTATGGTTTCGGAAGGTTGCCATGTAATCGACCCATTAACCGGAACTCTATGATTCAGGCGTCTTACCTTGAGTACCTTTCCACACCCAGCGGGTACAGAAATGTTCTCAATAATATCTTGTTCTGTCCACTCTGCCGGGATGCCACGGACTAAGCCCATGCGGGTCACAGAAAATGATGGAATGAAGGCGGTCAAATTCTCAGCTTCAAGGCGAGAATCACTCAAAAATACGTTGGCGTCATTATACTTCGAGAAGGCCATGGATATACGAGTCCTACCAATACGTTTCACGCTACCATTTATGATATTATTAAATTTGTTCCTCATTAAAAACTTCCCAAAGGATACCGGATGCAAGGACGAGTTTCGTTCGGTCTGCTTAAGTTGGACATGAATTGTAAATGGTGCTGCATCTGTGGTTGAGAATAAATCTCTGCCAACTTTTGTAAATTTATCTTTGGTTATATTCAAGTCAGAAACTACAGGAGATTTAGTCACTTGGTCATTAGTATGATTCGGAAGGGTTTCTTGGATCATTTTTATCTCAGAAGACTGACAAGCACAAACAATAAAGTTAATGCCATCCTGACTCTTTCGAACTTTTTTATCGCAATTTTTGCATCTCTTACTGTGTTTACGTTTTAAAGTATTTCTGCCACTAGCAGAAACAACAGATGCATCTGTGTCCACACTGGACTCGTTGTTATCAACTATAACATTGTAACCAACCTGAAGACCTCCCCCTCCAGGGTCAGGAGGTTCCTTTTCCGTCTCCATATTACATACAGTAAAGAAAACTTACCTAATCCAATGTAGATATTTACACTAACTACAAAAAAATAATATTTACACAAAATACAAAGAAACTACATACAAAATAACACTTTTCTGATCTATAATTTACACTAAATTTATAAATAAAAGTATGAGAAACGAAAACCTTAACCGCCGCGTTCCACGTTTCCCGCGCTTTTTTCGACCGCAATCTTGCAGGTGACAGTTTTGCCATATAAATATGTCAAAGTTTATATGAATTGACAGCTTTTCCGTTCCCAAACGCATCGCGATCAAATAATACTAAAATGTGCCTTTGTCTGTCGCGCGGGTCGCGCCTTGTCTCGCGTAGCGCGCACGCGCGATGCTAGTTTAGCCTCGATGAGGAGTTGAAACAAGCAGTAATGAACGCTTAATTAAGTTTTCTTCCTGAACAATCACGGGACAAAATACGTAAAAACCTATGCTAGCTAATATTTTAACCTGAATGTCAAGCGATAGATTCTAAAAAACCCGCTACGCTCGTGTTAGAGTGTTGAGCGTGGCGAACTCAGCACTCTTAGCAAAAAACAGCTTTGCTCTTTTGTAGCGCAAATACCTAACTAGTTATTCTTTTAATTGTTATCACTTATCAAATACTTGCCTTTTTGATATGGACGTCAAATATGTGGTCTAACAATGAATTTCAGCAGCCCCGGCTATGTAGGTCAAGTGTCATCGCGTTACGATGGAATTATATGTAGGTAGGTGTACGGTACGGGCAAACTCGTGTCGGCGATGTCATATCCAATTCATGCAATAGGGTTAAATCTAGCTTTGCTTACCAAGTGTAATTCACGGATAATTGAACATGCAACAATGCAGCTTAGGCTAGCTAATATTCTGGCGATTATGCCAGGACTCTAACCAGATAGGAGATAAAGCCAATAAATCCAATAATCCCTCAATGGGATCAGGAGCTGACTTCATATATGAAGCGCTGTGCTCGTATACTATATTTAAATCTTCGCTCGATCGATCTATCGTACCAAGATAACCGGGAAATGTTTGTTACTGGGTAGACGTACGATACCTAATGTTGCCACGCCTGGCGGAATGTTAGTATCGCGTATGTATTAGCTTTATTCAAGTAACTAAACCCTAGCAGTTGTAGCTTAAATACTTGTTAGTACAACCCGGTCTAGTTAACTCTGCACCTGGCTCTCGTACATTTCAGTCGGGATCGGATTGTAAGTATGAAGGTTCAATTATACCTAAGTCAATGTTAAAACCCACATACTTACAACCCGATCGGCTGCTGCTGTTTAGAATTGCGTTACTTGTGAAAAATTGAGAATAGGAAGAAACGCTTATGTGTGCCTAGCACAATTCGTGATACCAGCTTAAGATTGCAGATGCTTAAATTGAGAATAGGAAGAAACGCTTATGTGTGCCTAGCACAATTCGTGATACCAGCTTAAGATTGCAGATGCTTAAATTGAGAATAGGAAGAAACGCTTATGTGTGCCTAGCACAATTCGTGATACCAGCTTAAGATTGCAGATGCTTAAATTGAGAATAGGAAGAAACGCTTATGTGTGCCTAGCACAATTCGTGATACCAGCTTAAGATTGCAGATGCTTAAATTGAGAATAGGAAGAAACGCTTATGTGTGCCTAGCACAATTCGTGATACCAGCTTAAGATTGCAGATGCTTAAATTGAGAATAGGAAGAAACGCTTATGTGTGCCTAGCACAATTCGTGATACCAGCTTAAGATTGCAGATGCTTAAATTGAGAATAGGAAGAAACGCTTATGTGTGCCTAGCACAATTCGTGATACCAGCTTAAGATTGCAGATGCTTAAATTGAGAATAGGAAGAAACGCTTATGTGTGCCTAGCACAATTCGTGATACCAGCTTAAGATTGCAGATGCTTAAATTGAGAATAGGAAGAAACGCTTATGTGTGCCTAGCACAATTCGTGATACCAGCTTAAGATTGCAGATGCTTAAATTGAGAATAGGAAGAAACGCTTATGTGTGCCTAGCACAATTCGTGATACCATCTTAAGATTGCAGATGCTTAAATTGAGAATAGGAAGAAACGCTTATGTGTGCCTAGCACAATTCGTGATACCAGCTTAAGATTGCAGATGCTTAAATTGAGAATAGGAAGAAACGCTTATGTGTGCCTAGCACAATTCGTGATACCAGCTTAAGATTGCAGATGCTTAAATTGAGAATAGGAAGAAACGCTTATGTGTGCCTAGCACAATTCGTGATACCAGCTTAAGATTGCAGATGCTTAAATTGATTGCGACCCAAGACGGGGGTCGCAATCAATTGCACGTCACGTCACGTGCTCGTAGGATGCTGCATTCAAGACGTCTTCTCTTAGATTTGAGGAAAGCTTAAGCAAAGGTTAGGTACGTGCAACCTAACAATTTTATTACTTTATTGAGAAACAAACGGTCGTTTACAAAAATGTTTAAACATTGATACCTGTTTGGTTTCCTTAATTGTTACACTAGTGTTAAATAAACATTTATAACAATACAAAAAAATACTATTTGCATGGCAAAGAAGCTTAGTTAAGTACCTGCTGCGTGGGTGTAAAGATGCATGCATAATACCTACTTGACAGTACCTGCCTATTGATAAACGAAGTCAATTCTGTATTACACAAAGCAAAAATATTAAACTAGAGGTTGATGTTTTCTAAACATTGGAACTTTTTACGTTTAACTAATTACTCAAACAAAAAAAAACAGGTACCTACTTAACTGAGAGCTGAGTTGATTGCTGCCGCTGATAATACAGGCCTTTTCAATCTATTTTTAGTTTTGCTAAACTGACTATAGAAAAAATACCTGTCTTTCGTTTTGTCATTGCAATAAATGTATTGATTATCAATTTACTTTAAAAACAAAGTTTCAACCAACTTCAATCCTTTACTTTGCCTTATTTGAAGAGTTCCCTGGCCCCGTAGCATGGATGGCGTTATCACGCGATAAGTGATAGGATAAGCGCGTCGTCTCGTTCTATCGAACGGTGTCAGCCAGGGACGGATGCTCTGTCCTGTCACTTATCGCGTGATAAGGCCATCCATGCTACGGGGCCTGGATTTCTTCTGATTTGATGACCATGATACCACCTGAGAAGGATACCCTTTCAAACAAAAAAAGAATTTTCCAATTCGGTCTAGGTGTCTTTGAATTGAGAACCCTCCTCCTTTTTGAAATAGGAAAAAAAAATCCAAATTGGTCCAGGTGTCTTTGAATTAAGAACCTCCTCCTTTTTGAAATAGGTTAAAAAACAGATCCGGGCAAGCAATACCCCATAGCCTACTATAGGTAATCACTAATCATTATCCATTCAAAAGCGATATTTGTATTTTTGTATTACCTACTCTTGCTCTTATGTTTGTATGTCGTGCCTTTAGACAAACCATTATTATTTATTAGGTATCTTTTAAAGGGCATGAAAATGAAGAGAAAAAAATATATTATTTTTTCGATTTTTTTTCTGTAGTCCGTCGGCAGGAAAAGGCGAAAAAGGCGTCCAGGGGACCGATTTTTGACTTTCGAGCGCTCGACTCTTTCACTCGAAAACTGACAAAAATTATGAAATGCTATTTTGAAATAGCTATAGACAACTGAAAAACGAGTGGTATTGACCACTCGTATTCAATTATATCGGTAGAAAGTAAGTGCTTGCAATTTTGACACTCAATCGTATATACTTTTATTTAATTTTCGAGCGCTCGAAAGTCAAAAATCGGTCCCCAGCTCGCTTATGAATCTTATGATTTAGAGATACTTAGAAAGACAGATGGATTTAAACCATAATAGATAACCCATCCAGCGCTAATCAAGGTATAGCAATGCGACACTCTTCGGGAATGACTTTTCTATTCGGAAATTTCGATAAATACCTAACTTTGCATTGTTTTATTAATATTTCCTTAAGTGAGATTTTAGATGAGGTAAAATACTTACCATCATTTATACTTGTTTGTGTCGATTAATAATGTGTCGTTTGAGGCTGAGGTAAAAAGGAAAATAAACACCTAATATTGGAGTTATTTTCTATAGAGGAAATTTTAAGCAATCACGTTTCAGTTTAATCAGAAATACAATCATAGTCAAGAGTCATATATCTGAAAATCAGACTTTATTGTTTACTAATTTCGTCAGGACGGCGTTTCAAAGAACGCGGTATTTTCCAATGCATGCCTTTATGAACCTTAGCGTTTTTAAAAACCAACATTTTGCATTGCTAATTCCCTTAAGGTGGTTCGATTGCCATACAAAGCGTTATTTGACATTCGCAGGCTAACTGCGTGTTATTTTAAGAAACTTATGTAACAACCTTTCATTAATTGGCTTCCCATTTGCGCCAAATTTCCCCTTTCCTAGAATAAACTTGTATAAAGTAGATTAATTTGAGAAAAATAGGTTTCCCAAAATATCACGTCCCAAACCAATTTCTCAAATTAATCTAGTTTATACAAGTTTATTCTAGGAAAGGGGGAATTGGGCGCAAATGGGAAGACAATTTATGAAAGTTTGTTACATAAGTTTCTTAAAATATCACGCCGTTAGCCTGCGAATGTCAAATAACGTTTTGTATGCCAATCGAACCACCTTATAATATTCAATTTTAAAATTAATTCGGGGTTGGGTGTTAGAAATAAAAATTCACATGGAGGCAGCTAGGAGACTGAATTGTATGTTAAAAATAGGACCACCTAGGGGAGTAGCGACCAAGCCAGGTCAACGGCCGGGCACGAAATAGGCCAGTCGGGCTTAGTACATACCTACTTTATAGTATCCGTTTATATTCGGTAGATTGGATGGTTATATGAGCAACGAACTTCTCGGGCTCCTCGTAAATAAGAAATTAAACTTCGTTAATTTGCTAGAACTTCAATTGAAATGAAATGAAAAAAAAATGAAATGAAAATTTATTTGAGAAAAACATGTCACAAAATGAAAACAAGGTTGGGGCTTCCTAGTAGGTAAAACACCTACCTAATTCCACATACAATAACGATATATCGATATTATATACAGGGGGTTCGGAATAACGATGTAGGAAGGTGGTTCGACGACCATACAAAACGTCTTTTTACATTCGCAGGCTAACGGCGTGATATTTTAAGAAACTTTTGTAACAATCTTTCATAGATTGACTTTCAATTTGCGCGAAATTCCCCATTTCCTAGAATAAACATGTATAAACTTGAATTATTTGTAAATAACAGTTTTCCCAAAGTATCACGTGACAAACTAATTTCTCAAATTATTCCAGTTTATACAAGTTTATTCTAGAAAAGGGGAAATTTCGCGCAAATGGAAAGCCAATTTATGAAAGTGTGTTACATAAGTTTCTTAAAATATCACGCCCTTAGCCTCCGAATGTCAAAAAACGTTTTGTATTGTCGTCAAACCACTGGTAGGTGATACACTGGACTATTAGAAAGAGTTTGAATCTTATAATATGTCTTAGTCCAACCTGAGATCGTTTTTTTTTTTAATCGCGTTAAATAAACTTTGTATAAACTCCATTAAAAAAATACTATCACAGTATCCTTATCGATTTAAATACAAATACATTCCGCAAGAGTTAACTTGAGACTCGTGCTCGTACGGTCAGCCTTACAAGGGGCTTAACACCTTTGTACCGTGTTGCATTAAGCATCATGTTAAACTACCATATGAAGTTGTCAAACGAGTGAAAATGACAAGGTACTTAGGTGTTCAGCAACTTAAGAGGCTGACTGTACTAACGTCATACGAAGGAGGTATAAAGTTAACATTTGCGGGTTATATAACCTACTACGGTGCACTGTCACAAATAGAAAAAAAAAACCGGCCAAGTGCGAGTCGGACTCGCGCACGAAGGGTTCCGAACCATTATCAATAAAAATATTTATTTTATTTTGTTTTTAGTATTTGTTGTTATAGCGGCAACAGAAATACATCATCTGTGAAAATTTCAACTGGAACCATCACGGTATCAGTGAGATACAGCCTGGTGACAGACAGACGGACGGACGGACGGACGGACAGGATATGACAATTTTTTTCATTTTCCATACACGTGTCTTAACCCTTTTAACAGTTGTTCCAAATTTCAAATTGAGCTTGAGTAGTTCCTGAGATATTTAACGTTGTGACAGACGGACGGACGGACAGACGGACAGACGGACATAGTCGCACCATAAGGGTTCCTTAATTACCTTTTTGGTACGGAACCCTAAAAATACTGAAATCGAACCAACTTACGACAGCATTCGTTACTACCACTTGACAAAGATGTCTCGCAGAAGCGACGGGGTCACCCAGTATGCAAAACTGTTACTTGCCGGACAGCATTTGCTCGACGACAAACTGAGGCCCAAGGCTCCCGGCTCTACAGTAAAATTAATAACCTAATACCCATCTATACCTTAGCAAAGTATGAAGTAAAAAACAAATTACAAAAATGGCTGCAGGAAAATCTTATCAGGATACTGAAAATCTCCTCCTTATCATCTCATAAATTAAAGGCAACAATAACAAGCAAAATAAATTAAAAATAATACCAGGCTAAGTAATAAAACTAATAACTTTCACTTACAGATCTCATTAAGTTAAGTTATGAATACAGATCTTTCTCTAGAAATAATTTTAAATTAGTTACATTATAATTTTAGCTTCCTTCGTACGTTACTGACACCTTCACACCTTGTAATGACATTGAATATGGATGAACTCAAACCCCTAAGACACAGGTTCACACCTAGTTTAGGGGTTGGAAGTTTTTGTTATGTTACTGACCTATGTGTACAAAATAGTCTACTAAGTCTCGTTAATGTAAACCACCTTATGTACAATAAACATTTTTTATTTGCCCTTTGGGGGGACCTTTGGGAGGCGTGCGTGGGGCTAGGTACCTACAAAGTACCAACTGAGCCAACACGTAGTGGCCCTTTTGACAATTTAATGAAATGCGAGGAAATCACCGAGCGGATGCTGTCTCTGCCCGTGTCATGGGACGCACACAGAGACAGCACCCGCTGGGGTGTATAGGGACTATTGCTGGTTGATGGAATCTAAAGAAACCGGGTTATTGGGTGAAAATGATGGACTAGTGGCTGGGCTATTGGGTGAAACATCGAACGCCTGCCTAACAAACTGTCTCATTTATTATCTCTGGCAGACGGTGACTCGCCACCTGCTAGATGGGCCCCTATTAATAGCGACATTAAAAAATGGCCTAAGGGCAACACCAGTCAGAGAGGCTGGGGGGGTATAGAGAGGTGGCACTGGACTTTAAACATATAGCCAACTCGCCACTTAGGTGACCACTCTACCCTCGAGCAACAGCTCTTGCGACTCCACTCTGGACAGCCAGTTAAGGCAAGCCAGAGGTGGGGGGCCTGTCCAACCATCCACCCGACCGGCTCAGCCTGACCACAGGACACCCCCAGGAGCACTCAGGTACGTAGGGTCGCTACTCCCTAACAGCCCGCCACAAGCTGCCTTACGCTGTTATTATTATTATTATTACTTAAAGTGTTTCGTAGTGCTTCTGGTAAAAAATGCAAACAAACTACATGATGATGATGATGTAGGTATTCCTCATTAGGGACATAGGGCACGCAGAAGAGTTCTCCATTTTACACGATCTCGCGCGACTTCTTCTAGTATAGCTCTTTCTAGCCGAAACCAGTTGAGCCAGCCTCTGTCTCACTCAACTGATCGCAGCAAGTATTTACATACCTAGCAAATATTATAACATTGAGGGAGTGTTCACCTCCCAATATACCTCCAGTGTAGGTAAACGCGAGCAACATAGTTAAACTGTCGAACGGACACTGGGTGTGTGGTACCTACTAAATTAAATTTAGAATATATAATTTTCCCGTTGCAGTTAAAATTAACTTATTAAAGGGAAACCGATAAGAAATGCGCTCTTGTGCAGACAACGGCGAAGAACATGCACATTATAGAAAAAATACATTTTTAGTAAAAGCCTTACTAATTACTTTATATACCTACCCTTTGAAGTGTTCCTCCTACTTTCTACATCATCCGGCCAAGTTAATGGTACCTACCATAGTTATTTGTGTCACAAGGGAGCAAAATAGTAGACGAAAATAATTTTGCTCCTGAGTGACACATGTAACTTTTCACACCTACTTTGAGGAAAAAATTTGCAAAAAAAAAAACAAAATAAAAACAAAAAAACAACATAAAAGAACAAACAACCAAAGAAAAACAAGCAAAACAAAAAAAATACAAAAACAAAACAAATAAAATAAACAAACAAAAAAAAATACAAAACAAAAACGAACAAAAAACAAAATTAGGTGCCAACGTGTCTTAATGGGGATATAACCATAACTACACGAGTGCCGTAATGTTATAAAACACGCGTGTTAAATACTCAGGATTATGAGCCTAAAAGCGGCACAATAAGAGGCACGTTACGAGCAAATGTGTTGAAAATAATTAAAAAGTGTATCTATATATAGTGGTTGGCCATGTGGCACGTATGTGATGTTGTATAATGTATAATGATGTCGTGTTTGTCGCAGGTATGCCTGCGAGGATGATGAGCGCGCGGGCGGGCGCGGGCGCGGGCGGCGAGGTAAGCGTGGCCGACAGCCCGCTCGCCACGCTCGAGTCCCTCGCCCAGGCCACCGTCATCGCGGTCATGGCCGTTGCCATTGTCATCTCCAACCTTCTCATCATTGCTGCCTTCCTTAATTTCAAAGGTATGTTTGTTATAATCTCAGCTTCTCTTTCCCGAACTAGTCGGCGTGAGGCTCGGCTACGACACCGAGCGAAGTGCCAGCAGTGCTTCATACGATTCATATTGCTTTGTCCGGTAGAACATAGCCTGTATGTATCAAAACGCAATGTGAATATGCCAGTTAAAAGAACAGTAGGTTAATATGGCCCTTCGAAACAGATTTTATTAGTGGAGCAAGGGAGAAAATATTTATGTGAACTAAACAAGACCCATAACCATACCATTTTTCACCCATACTTTAAAGGAGTAAAATATTCGCCTCTCGTTGTGTTAGACACTATATAATCACTCTGGTCAGTTAGGTATATCTATTTCCGACTTATTATATTTATTTTAAAATCAAGTTTTAAAGGGTATTTTTGGCTATTGTTAAGGAATAGGATTAAAAATATCATAAGGTTTCTCGCGAACGTTTCATCCACGTTCTGTGAGCCGGGGATTATCAACGTGTCATTTAGGTGCGACTTTGCACACTGTCACATTCATCGTCTCTTTACTTATATGTTTGACCTTATAGTTATAACTGACCTTAATAGCTCAAGTTTAATTTAACTTGTTAGCTTTTATTTTCCATAATAAAACAAAATGCTGTACGTTTCGTGAAAAAAATCGTAAATGACGTTTTGAGTTTTTGCGAAATTAGGTATTTCACTTCAACTTTATATTCTATATAGTTCTTAAAGTATACCGCTTAGCATGATTGCATAGCGTTGCATTTAACTCCATGATGGATTTGTTTGTTTGACGACCGCTTTAGCCTAGTTGGTAGTGATCCTGCCTACGAAGCAAGAGGTCCTGGGTTCGAATCCCGGTATGGGCATTTATTTGTGTGATGAGCACGAATATTTGTTCCTGAGTCATGGATGTTTTCTATGTATTTAAGTATTTATTTCTCTATATAAGTATCTATATCGTCGTCTAGTACCCATAGTACAAGCTTTGCTTAGTTTGGGACTAGGATGATTTGTGTAAGATTGTCCGCAAATATTTATTTATTTATTTTTTGTTCCAGGTCTCTCGAATGAGGTGATTAATTACTACCTGTTATCACTGGCTGTGGCAGATCTATTGTGCGGGTTGTTAGTGGTGCCTTTATCCGTCTACCCGGCCATTACGGGCCGCTGGATGTTCGGAGACCTCATGTGTCGCCTCGCAGGCTATGTCGAGGTGACCCTGTGGTCCGTATCAGTCTACACATTCATGTGGATATCTGTGGACCGATATCTCGCCGTCAGAAAGCCTCTCCGATATGAGACGGTTAGTGCGACGGTAGCTATCTTTTTCAATTACCTCTTTTGTGGACGTAGTAGTGGTGTACACACGTAGATACTCCTTTACACATAATAATAGATACACGCACACCAAATTTTGAATATAATAATAAAATTCATAAGTAGCTACATAATAAATTTTTGAAGGTCCATATAATCGTGTGTCTGTTTTTATTTTTTAAAAGGCCTATTATCTCTTTTATCTGATTAAATGTTACTTACCTTCACGACCTCTTTTGTTACAATATCTAGTACTGTTCAAATATACTTTTCATGAGTACAGATAGATAGGATAATAGATCTGTGGTAGAGCAAGTGGTTACCTAAGTATACCTATGTAAATCGTAAACCTCGTTTTACTGGAGGGTACTCTTTTACCTGACGTTTTTTTTGCATGGTGACCATATAGTATAAAAAATATTGTTTTTAACTTCCAAATTTCGGATATGGAACGGAATTCTATTGCTTGAATTATTTGTATATTAGAAATGATCATTAATTTAGCAAATTTTCTGCCCTTGCTTTATCAGGGCCATAAGGAGTGTAGTAGTGGCATTTGCACTAATTGTGCTGTTTAGTAACATGTTTAGTGTTAACCCCTTATTCATGAACCTTAACAAACTTCCTAAAAAAAAGTCTTTTCACCTCAGCAGCTCGAACAAGCATATTTTGCTACGTGAAAACTGTGAGAAAAATGCGTTTTTGCTTACGTGAATCAACGTAGCTTTTTAATTTTGAGGGTGAGTAATCTCATTTCATAATGTTTTGAATTTGTAATAGACCCAACTGTAACAAATTCATAATATTTAAACCTCATTAGCTCTGTCTTTATGACAAAAGAAAATGACAGGAATAGGTTGGATTCGACATTCAAATTTCAAAGTAGACCCACAAAAAAGCGCGAAACAAGCCACGTTCGAAAACGTATAATAATTGCCATAATTGGTTACAAAAAGTATAATAATTAGTTTGTTGGTTGTTTTAGATGACAAAATAATTCAATTAATAAAATATCACGAAATAAAGTTCGTTCTTCAGAAAAATACAAGCATTTTAGGTATCACGTTGAATACCTAATATTTAGTCCTAGTTTTGTCAATATTTTTTTTGTGATACCACAGATGCAGCATTCGAACGACCCCTTAAACTTAAAAAAACTTGCGCGTTGTTAAATTGTTTTAGATTTTATTATATGATTCATTCTTGTGCTACAAATATTAGTGTTAAATATTAAAAACAGCCAGAACATTTCCAAAAATTACTAGAAATTACGAGTGAAATCAGTGACGCAGACAGTATATATAAAAATAATAAGGTTAGTTTTTAGTGTTCACCGCATTGTCTCGAGTTGCGCGCTCGCGCGCATCTGCACTAGATGCACTGTTAGCCGCGTTAAGGAGTAATTAATAACAAGTAACAACGAATTCAGTTTTCTTTCTAAATAATCACAAGACTTATACGTAAAAGGCTATGATATTTTTTAATGTATATGTTCTTACTGCTGAGTTGAAAAGTTGTATGTATCACTCGAGAGCAAAGTTATTTGCATCTCGTGTTTTTGAGTCCCTAGCTGCGCTCAAGATTCCAACTTTGTATCACTCGCTATGCTGGTGATTCAATTTTAGAATCTTTCGCTACCTCGGGACTCAAAATAAACACTCGCAGCAAAAAACAACTTTGCTCTCTTGTTGCACAAATAACTATTGCCCATTCCTCACAAACACAAATGTCAAAGTGACCGATAAAAAAAACGAATTTTACAGCATTTTAGCTAAAATAGGTTTGTTGAAGGTTTATGAATACGGCCGTAGTGTGCTACTATTAAATCGTCGAGTGACAAGCAAAAGTCACTACCAAAACTGTCACTGCTCCTCAAAACCTCGTATCTCGGTACGTAGTCGATTTCGAGATACGATCTTTGATTTAAGTAGGTATTAGTTACTTAGTGAGTTTTGCTTGTCACCCGACGAAATATACTAACGCGCTTTTTGTGCATCAATGTTTGAAATTTTAAAATACTTCTCTTCCCAATACGAATGCATGCCAGTCTTTTATTTATTGCAGCTATGTACATATATATATATATATATGTGTATCTCTATCTACTCCGGATTATGACAGGTAAAGTTAATTGAGAAAGGACGATGTTAACAAGGACTAAATATTATTCGACTGCTTTGCCATTGACTTGTGCACATACTCAATTGAATACGAGAAAATATCGTCAGATCACGAGGCCTCACGCTCAACCTAAGTATTATCGAAATATTTAGATAGTAGAATTCAACGAGTTTGTGCACTAAGTACTAGATTGTTTCTGTTCAATGTTATAACAGTTTTAGATCGCGGCACATAAGATGTTCAAAGCTACAATTGAACATATTTTATTCAACGGTTGCTTCTATAAAGTGCCGCGAACTAAATAAGGCAGTGGAAGTGAATTACAAAGCGATCTGGCAGTGCTTTTGAAGGTTTTTGGTAAAGGGTAGTTTTTTTTTATAAAGAACTGTCCAGTGATTGACCCTAGTAGACCATATTTTGTGTTCCATTGAAATAAACAGTTATTTTTTTTTTTACCTGATGTAAGATGAAGAACGAGCCTAAGATGAAGCTCACTGGTTCAGTTTTGAAGGTCTAAGATGAAGCTCACTGGTTCAGATCGTAGTTCTCAGGAAATACATGAAGGGAGCGAATTCCATTCCTTAGCAGTTCGCATTAAGAAAGACGAGGCAAACCGCTTCGTGCGAATAAATGATACAAGATACAATCCTCCGTTGATGGAGTGGAGCTTTGCACTGGGCCAGGGCCCACGTAAATATCTTAACCGCTG
Organism: Epinotia brunnichana; assembly: GCA_963854355.1. Taxonomy (NCBI): domain Eukaryota; kingdom Metazoa; phylum Arthropoda; class Insecta; order Lepidoptera; family Tortricidae; genus Epinotia; species Epinotia brunnichana. The sequence continues at coordinate 24,053,203 of OY977935.1, forward strand.
ATAACACTCGTTGGGCCAAGTCGTATTGGATTTTCATTTTTCTATAGTCGACATACATACATATTAACTATATCTAATACTTACCTACTCAATATTTATAACTAATAGGCATAGGCCTGTCCAGCAGTGGACGTCTTTCGGCTGATATAATGAATAATGTAAAAAGTTAATGACATTGTGATTTTGAAAGTTTGTATATTATATTACGGGTTTTTTCTGGAACTACTCATACAATAAAAAAACTCCATCAATTTCAATACCTTAGCTCCATACATACAGCTACCTAGTTTATAAAGAAAGTTATCTTTTGCAACTGCATAGATGCGTGTTGATGATGAAATATTTCCAAGGTAAAAGGAAATATAAAAAAAAAACTGCCATCTTACTTTTTACGATATTTTACCGAAAACCTTTATAGACAAATACTCGCAAAGTGTAAGATACATTTTGTATGAGCCTCCCGGGCTTGTGTAATACTGTAGGCGTATTATATACCGTCCAGTCGGGAACGCGTTCAGTATTTTCCAATATAATACCTGATAATTCACTTCCATACCTATAGCCTCAATGTGACGTGCGACTGTTTTTATACATTACTAAGCCCATTCGCTCACAACGTTCAGGTACAGACTCGCACTCGAAGTCAGTGCTGGATGGTGTTCACGTGGATCTCGGCTGCCATGCTCTGCTGCCCACCGCTGCTCGGATACAAGAAAGAGGCTAATTTTGACAAGGAGACCTTCATCTGTATGCTGGATTGGGGCACTACGTACGCCTACACTGCTACTCTCGGAATTCTAGTGCTGGGGCCGAGTGTTATCTCCATTGTTTATAATTATTTTTACATTTTTTCAATGAAACGAAAACTAAATAGTGGTGTACCTATACACGATAAAGAATACGCAACGGCTTTGGCGGAGAACCTCGCCAACCCTAGCCACTGGATGAGCTTTTTACTCGTGTCGGCTTTCTGGCTCAGCTGGGCGCCCTACGCCGGAGTCAGACTGTACGAGTACATCACTTCACAGGAGCTTAAGATTCCGATGCTGCACTTCGGTGTTGTGTGGCTTGGAATATTAAACTCCTTTTGGAAAATAGTAATTTTAATTTCTTTGAGTCCACAGTTTCGGTTGGCTCTCAGAATACTTTGCTTAACAGCTTGTTGTCGCACTAAGGGCCGGTTGCAAGCTGAGCTCATAGGTATGGATAACGATGACTGAATTATCCTCTGGTTTATACTCGTAGTTCTGTTTATACATTGCAATAGAGCGGGGCGACACCGGACTTGCCATTGAGTAACGCCTTGGCCACGACTTTGGTCTTAAGCGACCTGCGACCAGCGTTTTATCTGTTCTTTGCGCGGTCGAGACGCGCAACGCACTGTGGTTAGTTGGGACCACGCGCAATGAACAGATAAAACGCTGGTCGCAGGTCGCTTAAGACCAAAGTCGTGGCCAGGGGGTAAGGGGTACAATAATTTCCCCGATCGTGACATATAAAGGTAAACCCGCGATAAAATATATTTGATTTGTAAAAGCAATACGATTTCGTTGTCGCGCGACATAACGTTATTGCAACACGTACCTATTACCTACGTCACATAAATTGAATTGTAATGATAGAGTAATGATATTTAATATTAATGTAACTATGGATTTTTATCTGAAATAAATTATGATTATGATTATAGATTTAATACGAGTCATATCAATGTGGGTTATATTTTTATACGTCGCCAGTCGGGACATTTTTATTCGGTGGACGTCAACGATATGTTTACACTGTTGCTACTTATTCCAACGTAGCGGGAAAAAGTAACATATATTTGACGTCGACTGTACTTCCTTCAATTGTGCCGGTCTTCGCTCGCCCAATGGTAGAATATATGGTTATGTGTAGAGAAATTCTAATGAAAGGTGCAAAACAAAAATTTTGGTTGTGTAGGATTGAAAATTTCGGTAATTTGGTAGGACTACTAGGTAAATACAAGCATGTATGTAAATGAAACAGTGCCTATTATGGTAATTCTAAACTGTGGTAAGAGTTCCACGGTGAACGTGTCCGCTCTTTCAAGTACCTAACGTATACCGCTCAAAGTAGATGCTTGACAAGCTATAGAATCATCAATCGTATTCTTCTCTTTGTCTCGGGTACCTATCTAATTATATACTTTCCGAACGATGGTCTTGCGGTAAACTTATTTACTACATACGTTATGGCATTTATGATTATTAATTTACGGTTGTGTGCATTTTAGGGTTCCGTAGCTAGAGACAAAAAAAGGAACACTAACAGGATCGCTTCGTTGCCCGTCTATCTGTCAAATTTGCATTTCTCCAGAACGAGTGGAGGAATTAAGCTGAAATGAATATCAAATAGGTCCATTGGACTTGGAGCTGTGAAAAAATCAATTTTCTAAGTTCCATCAAAAGATCCGTCGTTTATGCAGCTTATTTTGAAAACATAATATTATGCGGTAGGTATAAATATTTAGTTGCATTACAAATTCCCAGTTCTCGGATTATTCTTTTTATTGTAATGTATCCCTACCTATTGGTTTTCTTACTAAAACCTAGAACCCGTTGACCTAATGATGAAAATTGGAAAGAAGCAAGGTAAATTAATAATTCCGAAAACTACTTATATTATATCTCATTAAAAAAAAAGCGTGAAGAGAGGCCCAAGCGCCGGTAAATACTTCGTGGCGGTCCGACTCGCACTTGGTCGGTTATTAACTTATTATATTCATATAATAAACATCATCGTCATCTAATTTTTGTCTAACCGGTGATCATAACATAATATATAGGTTCCAACTTTTTTTATTGACAAGTGTAAAGCATCGTCCTGAAGAAGCTGGAGGTCCCGGGTTCGAATCCCGGTCAGGGCATTTATTTGTGTATTTATCACGAATATTTGTTCCTGAGTTATATATGTATATAAGTATCTATATGTATGTATCTATTATATATATCATCGCCTAGTACCCACAACACAAGCCTTACTGAGCTTACCGTGGGCCTAGGTTGGTTTGTGTAAGATTGTCCCGTAATATTTATTGATTTATTTTATTTATTATCGTGCACAACCGAACAGAATATAATTTAATTAGTTAGGTATATTAGGTAGGTATGTACAGTAAGGGAAATGTATTTAATTCTCGTACCTTTTTAGCCCATGTTACTATTTATGATAATAAGGCATAAAAAGGTACGTGAATACATTTCCCTAATGTACCTACGTACGTAATACTCGTAATCAGACATCGTTAATTTTGTAGCATTTTTGGTGCAGCGCTGTGCTGTTATCGGAATTGGCATGGACAATATCAACCAAAATTACGATTGAAATAGTTTATACCAATTCCGTTAACAACACTACGCTGCACCAAAAATGCTACAAAATGAACGATCACTGGTAATAAAATAATTAATAAATATGTTAACGTATTTAGTAGGTAAGGCTAACGCCCCAGCGATCTGGAGCGTTGTTAAGAAGATCTTACGTTTCTTATGATGATAAATAATAGATTAGATTAGGTAAATACATTGTTTAGAAATGTATCATCCGTAATACAGGGTGTGGCCTGTAATAGGAGCAAAAAATTAAACGGTAGATTATTAAGCTTGTGAACAATTATTTCCACGTGGATCTATTTGAAAAGAAATATTTTTTATTGAATATGTTTTTCTTCAAAATAAGTTTACTTGTATTGTTTTACTCTTCTGGAGTCCTATAAGTAACTTTTAATTTTCAAAACACTAAAAATTTTTAAATAAAAATTGAAAAAACACAAAAATATCATTTGAAAACAAAAATGCAAAAACTATTATGACTCATTACATGATGTTACCTCAAAATCTGCATTGACTGCTGTGCTATGATGTCATGGTGCCAAGATACATTACTTGGAGGTCATAACTTTAGATCTAAATTTCTCCGAATCCAAAAAACTTGAAAATGACACATGTACCTATCTACATGTACACAAGGGGTTACTGCAAATGCAAAGGAAGCGTCCTTTTGAATATTTCCTCCTATTACAGGCCACACCTCTTATATTTTTTTACCAAATATGTGTGAATAGGTAAAGCAATATGGAAAGTTAAGAAATGAATCCATATCATTTGATTTTTAATAATTGTAATAATTACAGCCTTTTGTCGAGAATAGTACAATTTTAGAATATGTAATATAGTGAAGTAAATATATTACATTATTATTTTTTGTCGTTATTATTACCTATATTGTACATGTTCAAAGGGTATGATTTTAACGCACAGCAGGGATGAGGATCTTGTTTCCAAAAGTTGAATCCGAGTTTGGGAGATAAAGAGTTATCGTCGAGTAGCGAGCCGCAAATGCGCAAGGGCGTGGCGGGGCGCATACGAATACAGAGGTCGAAGAGGTGGTAGCACGAACTCAATTGCTTTTGTGGTACTCTGTGGCTCAATTGGCATTATAACTTAAAACAGTTTTCCTATTACTTGAGACATTACGAGCCTCAGTAATTGGCTACCTATTAGTAAGTACAAGGAAAGTGAAATTTCAGAAGTAGAATTCCTATAAACACTCAAATAGTACTAAGTCTATTAGTAATAATTACATATCTACTTTCACTTATGCTACTGGCCCTACTGCGTGTTGCTGACTATACCAAATACCTACTACCGTAAGCTAAACATATGCCTACGAGAGGTTGGTATGGTTAAACAGTTAAAACAGTTTTTAGGGTTCTTGAAAAAAGGAAACTTTATAGGATCACTTCGTTGTCCGTGAGCCGGTCTGACCCTTCTCGAGAACGCGTGGGTACCTCCAGTAAGTTTTTAGTATTTGTTGTTATAGCGGCAACAGAAATAGGTACATATTTAATCTGTGAAAATTTCAACTGGAACTATCACGGTATCAGTGAGATACAGCCTGGTGACAGACAGACGGACAGCGGAGTCTTAGTAATAGGGTCCCGTTTTACTCTTTGAGTACGGAACCCAAAAAGAGGTAGATATGTTTTATAACCTAATATCTAGGTACCTCTTTTTTATATAATGCGCATCTCGACAAATGGCACACTAAAATTGAGTAACTTGCCAGCACCAACTTGCCTCAGTTTCGCGTGGTTAATGAAACGTAAACGTGTCTCAGCTGTCAGACGTGCCAGTAGGTCGATCACGTAACACATTGTACGAACGTCGGGTAGGTCTAAATGTCACTTTTTATATGGAAAATTGACAGTTAAAATGTACCGACGCGCGTTCGGAACGTTACGTGATTACCCCCCTGTAGTACGGGAAGTAGTGTCATAAGGTACAAATTTTGGTATCGGATGAATTTACTTGGCACAGATGTCATATACGTAAAGCTAAGCTAATTTAGCCCGGTAGCCATCCGCCACCCCCTGGAGGGTAGGCAGGGGGGGCATTCAAAGTTACAGGCAGCCGCGCTTCAGAAAAAAAATCATATCAGCTTCTATTTACGTAACACCTCGAGTGTGGTATCGTTTTCTGATAAATCGGGCATTGAGGAATTCATTTTTGAGACATTCAATGTATAGTTACATAGAAAAAAAGGAAAATACTGACGAACATATCAAAATCAGTTTGCAAAAATCTAAGGACTTTGCGGCAAAACTAGATAACATACACGAAAGTAATGTAAGACACAAATAATATCTAGCATTTCAGCTTAACATTTTTGTTTTTAATTTTAAGACAAGAGCAAAATTGGGAAAATTGTACTCAAAAAACCAACAACGCAAAGCGAGTTTTGCCTACACGATTAATTTTATCGAAATAACTATTTTCCAGAAACCAGCACGAACTTTAAGTATGCTGTTAAACATGGTATGTGCACCGCAAAACTGCAGAGAGACAGTCTCTAAAGTGTCTAGTTCATCAGTAAAGACATAATCTTCATTGCCGTGGAGGCTTTTTGAAATGTGGGAATTTCACCTGAACCATGTAATATATAAAAACGCGTGCTATATCATGCAAAAGCTAAACAAATATGCTATACTCGTAATTCGTGCCAACATTAGGATTCCATATATCCATAAATTTAAGAGGTATTTGCAAAATAATAGAGAAGAAAAGTGAAAAGCCACCGCTCCCACTGTTTGAAATGTCTAAATTAACCCCAAACTATGTACTTTTCACGCCACTGCTCGGAAATATGGCCAAAGATGGATTGAAGTGAGAGTAGAAAGTAGTTCTTAGTAGTACAATTCAAAAACAGTCAAACAATGTAGATTTGCAATGTAAAATGTAGTGTTTAGCGGCCTTTTTTACTTTCTACTCTGCTATTGGTCGATTATTTTTGAGTGGTTGGTCATTGTAATAGTGGTTGTTCAGTTTGAACAGCTCTTCGACCAATCACAGGGCGTCGAGCGGGAGGTGCGGCGCCGCCGCGCCGGCGAGCGGTGCCGCGCTTCTTTTGTTTTTTGATTAGTATTATTATCTTCAATTAGGAACTTAATTTTGATTTAAAATTATGATTATTTGCAATTTCCTCGCAGTAGACGTGAAAAGCACTATGTTAAGCCTCGGCCGAAAGTGCAATAGCGGAGGCCCTCGAAAGTACGAGTCCAGACTCGTACTTTCGAGGGCCTCCGCTACGCGTCGGCCCTCGAACTAACTCGTCCATCTGTTGCTAACTTTCTAGCCTCTACAACAATGTTCTATTCCGAATGCAACGTAAAAGCTGATAAAATATGTTATAACTCGTTCTTACATTGTAGGTAATCCAATATATTGATAAGTTTCAGAGCAATTTCAATTCCAGTGCAAATTGGTACGTCTTAAACTTATGGATATATGGAATCACAATGTTGCCAATAATTATAGCATATTTGTTTAGCTAATATGGTGGTGGTAATAATGGTTCAGGTAATATACCCACTTTCAAAAAGCCTCCGCGGCAATGAAGATTACCTATGTCATTACTGATTAACTAGACAATTTAGTGACTGTCTCTCTACAGTTTTGCGGTGCACATAACATGTTTAACAACATACTAAAATTTCGTGCTGGTTTCATGAAAATAGTTATTTCGATAAAATTAATCTTGAAGGCAAAACTCGCTTTGCGTTTTGGTTTTTTGAGCACAATTTTCCCAATTTTGCTCTTGTCTTAAAATAAAAAAACTAAAATGTTAAGCTGAAATGCTGGATATCATTTGTGTTGTAAGTTACTTTCGTGTATCTTATCTACTTTTGCCGCAAAGTCGGAAAGTCCTTAGATTTTTGCAAACAAATTTTGATATGTTCGTCAATATTTTCCTTTTTTTCTATAAAACTATACATTGAATGTCTTGAAAATTAATTCCTCATGCCCGATTGATCAGAAAACGATATCAACCTCGAGGTGTTACGTAAATAGAAGCCGATATGATGAAGCTCGATGGCGCGTAACTTTGAATGCCCCCCCTGCCTACCCTCCAGGGGGTGGCGGATGGCTACTGGGCTAAATTAGCTAAGCTTTACGTATATGAAATCTGTGCCAAGTGAATTCATCCGATACCAAAATTTGCACCTCCCATGCATTGGGTGACACTACTTCCCGTACTACTGGCCATTTTTAAACAGGTTATTTCGTATAGACAACATATCTACTTCTTTTGACTTGATAACGTCTTATAAATCGATGAACACATGCAGCACGCACGAAAAAGTTGACTCATTGTCCCGTTTCGCCTGAGCTGAGCGTTCGGCTTTATGACGTAATCACTATAAACTTATCGTCCGTAAACCGACTTTATAGACAACCAATTTTATTATATTACATCATTGGCGGCAATAAACAACATAAGCGATAATATCTTTTGATTCCGTTAACTTAGTAGTTTTATTTTTTCACAGCTCTAAGAGACTAATGAGTAATTAGATGATACATTCGGCTTGACACCTTTACGCCTTCCTGAGAAAAAGGGTCTTGACAGACAGACAGACAGACAACGAAGTGATCCTATAAGGGTTATTTTTTTTACTTTTCAGGCTAGGGACCGCATAAACGGCGGTAAGAACAACACGCTATTTGGTATTAAGTAGGTGTAAATCAGTATAAAGGTTATAAAGACGTTACTTTGTCGATATTGCTAAAAAGTCTCTACCGGATAAGTTTTATAGGTAGGTTAGCTACTTACCTAGAAATTATACGTAACTGATATAAAGTAGGTAAAAAGGGAGTACTGCTAGCAGAGAACCAATTCCTTTTTTACTGGCTCCACAGAAACAAATGTTTCAAAGACATAAGGTAGTAGGAATAAATACCATTACGGTGGTTTTCCACCACCACCATGATCATTAAGTTTCATTACGGTTATCGCCTCGCATCGCCTACCTGCCGACACGGGACGGGACCTAAACGAGATCTTTTGATAGGAAATGATGGTATACTATACACGATTCAAACTTAAGCTTCTGAATAATTTAACAGTAAATTATACATTTTTAAACTTTCGTCGGGTGGAGTGTTTGTGTGTTTAAAATTTGGCACTTGTTATAGAATAAGTATCTCATCAATCACCTGTGTGTATCTGCAAACTGTAGTCTCTTATTTCTCAAACAGAAGGCTGTGCTTAGATAATTTTGTGTGTTTAAACTATTTTTAAGAGGAGGTAATTTTAGGCATTTCACTAAGTTTATTGTTTTTGTTAACAATATTTACTATTGATAAACGAACTTAAGTACGTATAGAACCTAAATATCGTCTGAGTGAATACTTTGTTGGAATACTTAAACATGTTAGATATTATACTGTATCTTTTCATTGACCTGACCGCTATCGCTAGGGCATATATCATCATCACCCTCCTAGCGTTATTCCCGGTTGTGCCCTAAAGGAGCCCGAGGTCCGCTTTGGCACATAATCCCCAGATTTGGCATAGGCACTAGTTTTACGGAAGCGACTGCCATTTAGAGGAATTTGAAGACATTTCGGTGTTAAAATCGTAACGTAGCTGCAGAACGTGCCAAAGAAATAGTCAAATAGACATACACACATACCAAAAACATAACCCTCCTCTGTCGCAGTCGGGTAATTACATACCTAGGGATATCAACCATGCTATTAGAATAACTATTGATATCTGCTTCTATCATACCCACCTGGTTATATACTACCTACCTGCTTTCACCGATGCTATAAGTTATCTTTATTTCAGTCAACATTTGACAACACTACCTAACTAATAATGAACGTCACTTCTGGCTGACGCAAACGCAATATTTTTGCATATCTTTTTTTCTATAAGTATTTATGTTTTATTTAGTCGTTATCTAGGTTCGTAGTTTAGGTAAAGGCAGTGATTCCGATAGGCTATGTAGTTGGTGTTAGGTAGTTTCGGTTGAAATGTCGACATTAAGGCCTCCACACATTGGTCGCGGTTGCGGCGCGAACGAGGGTCGAGCGCGGGCCCGCGCAAGTTGTAAAGCTACACTTCAAAGTACTTCAAACACACATAAAACGCGGTCCAAACGCGGGCCCGCGTTACTAGTTACTACCGCGGTACCGCGTTAGACACGCCCGCGACGCGCCGCCCGCCTATAACAGCGTCAACCGCGCTGCTACCGCCCCGCGCCGCGAACGCCCCTTTCGATGTGTGGAGGTCTTAACTGTTTCGTTTGAGATGTGAGCTGCCATTCATACGACCACTTCATCCTTGTGCAGTAAAAGTTTGAATAACCAATACCTATGTGCGAAGATGTGTTTTCATATAAGTAAATACATATTTCTAAAATTGGCTAAAATCGAACGCTCGCCAATATTTCAACTCCCAACGACTGCCTAAGTCGTGGTAATTATAACGTGTTAACTGTAATAGATAGCTTAACATTTAAGCATGTTTGACTAGAAATTAATAAATAATTTACTTTAAAAAGTTTTAATCGACTTCAATTCAGTACTTCGCCAAGCCACATACATGAACATTTCCACAGAGCGAATGCGTAGATTATTACAGAAAAACCCAAGTCGATATAGGTATGTAGCCGATAATATTTGAGGAGTTCCATCGATTCCTCAAGGATCTCAGAAACACCTATGCCTATGGCACTACATTAGTTGCTACTTTAACGGAATCCTATCAGAATTTTTGACGTACTTTACAAGTTTACATCATTGAGGAATTCCATAGGTCAACTGTGGTCTTCATCATCAGTTCCATTTCAGCATACTTGCGTTTTCCGAGGGTAATATAATGTTATAATTGAAAACTAAAATCACTACACGCGTGCCTATAAAATCTGAGGTTTGCCCTCTATTTCCCTGGGATACCATCATCAGATCCTGACTTGGTGACAATGGGACCACCTCATGAGTACCTATACACTTTCAAATAAAGAAAAATTTGAAATTCGGTCCACAATTGATAGAAAAATCGGTGAACGTACATAAAAACATACGTAAGTTCCTTTTTTGAAGTCGGTTAAAATACAGTTCACGTACGACCTTGGTTTTATTTTCAAGTAACCTTATCAATTGGCGTGTCAAAATGTGACTAAGTACTTACTGAATCTTGTATTAGAAAACTAAAACTGTAATAATTACTTAAATATTAATCTACAATTGTTGTTTTTCTTAATGCCTTGTTATACGATTAAATAAATCTACAATTAATTTAATATTGGTCAAGTAGATATTTTCTGGCCTTAATAAATCAAAAGATGGGAAGAACAGTTGGTACTGTAAGCAAATTGTGTTTTTTTATGGATAATAAAGACCCTGAAAACATTACACTCCTTTTCTTTGGGCAGTCGTGTAAAAAGGGCTTGTTGCCAGGCGAACGCAAATTGTGTTAATTAAACAGAGTGATCATCCGCCTTGTTCTATTACATTAGCGGCATTATACTTATAGTTAATTATATAACTATCATAGTTCCACCGAAAGTCGAAGCTAAGGTAACACTGCCTATAAGATGTTAATTTTTAAGGAAAACCCTGGTTTGCCTTATCAATGGAATTTATACCGCTATTATATTTAAGTACCCACCCACCTACTTAAAATAACGCAGCACACACTCGAATGAATTTTATCAATACACGTGTAACAAACATATAGCATGCATTTTCCGACAGAATTATGTGGTAGTTGTGTTCATAGAATTGGTAAAGGTACTCATATGGACAACTTTAATCGTGATGAATCGATGATTAACTAAAATAAATTACTGTAATGTTGCAATCACAGTCATTTTTCAATTCAGGCATTTTTATAAGAGTCATGTGTCCGGCCCTCTGCCGGCTAAATGCTAAATGGCTGGGTATATGAAAAAAAAACATGGCAGTAGTACATATTTTTTTATAGGAAAATTATCACAGATAAGTATAAGTAGGCATGACGACCAACTTTCGTACAAATTTGGGCGACGCAACCGCAACGTTTAGTTGGCGCGCACGTGTCCATGTAATAAAGACAAACAGGCAACTACGGACTACCTTTTTTTTTTAAAGGCTCTGTCAATTTATTAGCCAGTGTCATGTCAATTTAAAGTTAAAAAATATATTTTCCTAAACGGGATCATTAACAAAGTAATAATTACTATTCCTGAAAAACAATAATATTAAAAGCCCACATATATATTACCCTGTTATGCTTATGAGTAACCTGGACTACCATTACTGTGCATGATCCGACACGCGCATGGCCGGTTTTTTTTTCGATGTGATGTCGTTCTAAAACTACCCAATTCTATTAACGCAACTACAAGTTAATGAATCGTATGACACGAAATTATGATGTCTGCTGGTCGATCACGAAACGCATTGTACGCGCGTCAGGTAGATCTTTTTATATGGAAAAATTACAGTTACATTGTCCTAACGAGCGTTCGGAACGTTACGTGATTAGTTGATTACCCCTCAGGTAACACTCAGTACAGAAAAAGATCATGTTTTTCATCACACTTGCTCATAAATGGTGTTATTCCTTGCCTGTATACAGCAGGACATTGGCCTAAATTGTTCCCTCGGGAAATAATGGTCCCAAGGGAAGTAATTAGCTTGTGTGTGATCTGATTGGTTAAGCAAATCTGGACGGCAAGAATTCTGCTCTGTGATTGGTTGAAATATTGAAGCTCCGCCCTCCACTCGCACTGATCTAGAAGTGAAGTTGTCAATTTCGTCAACATTTGATTGATGCGCTTGTATAAAACATAGGTTTTTCTGTCTTTTGTGGTTATTTATTTCCTCGCAAATGTGATGAAAAACATTGTGTATTACACGGGCGGGTTCCTCATACGCCCCTTGTTAAACAATGTACTATTTCATAGCAACGTCATGTCATGTCATATGTATGTCATAACAAAAAGTTGCTTCAACATTTTACAAATATAAAAGTACCTAATAAGTGAAACGGGGCCCGTTTATCAAAAGCTTGTAACTTGTAATACAAGCGGAAGTCTATTTTCATCTTCACTCATTAGAAAAAGACTTCCGCTTGTAACTATTACAAGTTACAAGCTTTTGATAAACGGGCCCCTAGACGATTGTGTAGGACGTCAGTTAATTTCCGCTCTGACAATAGACTTTTGATAAACGGGCCCCTAGACGATTGTGTAGGACGTCAGTTAATTTCCGCTCTGACAATAGACTTTTGATAAACGGGCCCCTAGACGATTGTGTAGGACGTCAGTTAATTTCCGCTCTGACAATAGACTTTTGATAAACGGGCCCCTAGACGATTGTGTAGGACGTCAGTTAATTTCCGCTCTGACAATAGACTTTTGATAAACGGGCCCCTAGACGATTGTGTAGGACGTCAGTTAATTTCCGCTCTGACAATAGACTTTTGATAAACGGGCCCCTAGACGATTGTGTAGGACGTCAGTTAATTTCCGCTCTGACAATAGACTTTTGATCTCCAGGAATGTACAAATCTACCTGGTACTATTACAATTGTTGTACAACCGAATATAAAACAAAACAGTGCAATTAGTCAGATGTTCATTGAAGCCTTGTTAGCGACCAATATGAAGAGTGAAAGTCAAATCACGCTGGGAGGTTTTCTCTAAGGTCACTTTAGGCTCAGATGTGGCAACGAAAGTTGAGATCGCGTCGAACATCGTTTTGGCCATGCATTGACAGTGGGATTCTGAAAATTTTTATTAATTCCGTAATTCAGGAAAGATCAACCCGAATCCTAATTTTATTGATGATTTGATACAGCGATGAAGTTACCTTAGAGAATATCGCGTCAGTAATTAACTTGCCTTATTGTCAACACATTATAATATATGTAGGATCATTAAGCCGGTTTAGCGACCAGCGACCACCAGCGATTAACGACCACCTGAAAGACAAGGGTTTTTCAATTAAAGATAACAAAAAGTCAACAGGCACTAAACAACCCGTGATGCCAGTTTTTAAGTCGTTATTAAACAGGGAATATACTGAAAATATGAGTGGTCACAAACCAGCACACTAAAGGATCACGCTAGAACGAGCCGTGTCCGGCCCGGGCCGTTTTCTAATAAAAACGACGGCATTTTTGCGCGGCTGATCCATGCCCAAGCCCGGTTCAGCCACGGCCGAGGCTCGGTGTCGGCACGGCTTGGCCGGGCTTGGGTATATGGCTCGGCCGCGCAAAAACGCCGTCATTTTTCTTAAAAAGCGCCCCGTGCCGGATAGGGCCCGTTCTAGCGTGAGTCATCCTTTAATTAGGTGGTCACTAACCGGCGAAATGACCCTATTAAATTGAATCAGTTGATTATTTTATTAATTGTATAGAAAATGCATTCAGATAATATTCATATAGCAGATAGCTGAGTAGTAGAGATTGTATTAGTTATGAATTAGCTACGTACCTATTAAATTAGTATCAGTATCACAAATGTCTAAAGTACTCTACTAACCCCCGGATTTATAAAGATCCATTAGACCTTATATATACGGTATATATAGACGGTAAGTAATGTCAAAAAAGTATACTAAGTTACTAAAATTGGATGGACATTCGTCTGAGGCACCTTTATAAAACCGGGCCTTATTCATAATTACCATAGGAGTGTGTTCACTTTGCTGTGTTAAAAAATATCCGATGATTTAGATTGAATCCGCATTGCCTTTATTCTATTAATTACAATTAGCAATAGTATTACAAAGTATATGACTCTAAGCGTAACATAGTGCATTACTTTTCCATTCTTTAACTAAGCAATAGTATTGACGCAAAGGTTTTACGAGTACACTAACTAAGCTAGAACTGTTATTCCTCGATACTTATTAAAATACCGAATATTAAATGGTACATAAAAATATAGCTGCGACATTTAACTTTTTAACATTAAAACTGAACGTAGTACGAGTATACAGTGTGTGTCTACGACCCGGGCTGTTTGTAAAGGAGGTTAAACTAACGTATATTGATAATGTAATTATGATATTAATTTAATTTATAAACGAAATTTCAGACTTTGTTAATTTTATAACAAAATTTTAATTGCCAGCAATGTACAGCGAAGTAAATTGACAAGTTAGTGTAAATGACAGCTCTTCATACTTTGTTTAGTAGGTACTACGTCATACACCTAGTACATTGAAGGTTCGGATTTTGGAAATTTAATTGTGCAGTTAATTTACATAGTTATGATTTACTAATACGTGCAAACGATTGTTAACGAAGCATATTATCATCAGTCTTAATAAAGGCCCGGGTCGTAGACACACACTGTATAGTTATGCGTTTAAGTGTACCTAACGAGCTACCTAATTATAACAAGTACTTATGTTAGTACTCAATATTGTTATAAATTGTGCATCGCAGTGTGTAACGAAGTCATTTGGATGTAAAGGTACAATTATCACTACCTATTATCATTGTATAGGTAACGTTACACCGACCTATTCATATAGTTTTAGATCAATTTTGAATTCTTAATACCTAATTATTGTATACATAAGTCAGCTGGGGTTAGTTACGGACAGAAGGCGCTAGAATATTCACCTAGCTGAGGGAGCGTAGGCTGAAATTAATATTACATTGTAGGTATTTATTACTCAAGCCGACCATGCAGTAGTAGCCACCACTCAAGACAAAGAATATAAACGGGAATACTTTCTTTGCATAGAAATCCCCTGTTATCCACGAGTATTTTGTTTTTGTAGAGTGTTTTATCTGTTCTTTGTCATTGGAATATTAGAGCAATTTTTTTTAATAAGAAAAGTAATTGCTCAAATCTTAAATATATTATAATTTTATTTTTTATTGTACAGTTAAATGCAGAAATATGGTAGGATTCAGTAATCTCAAAATATGGTACGTAATAGTGTATTTTCATTGTGGCATGAAAGAATCCGTGCATAATTTATGAGGACTTTAATGCTCTCTTTTTGTACATAATCGCTGTACTGTACAGGTAGACACAAATTACACAATGAATATAAGACAGAACAGTGTCAGTAAGTGATTACGATTAGGTTGATCAAAGACTTGCTCTACGTTATGATTCATGAACAATATGTAGATCATGGCAACTAATCGTGGGGTGTCCTGAATCTGCTAGGAAGTGCATTTAATGTTGACAACAATTACTATCGGTATAAATACTGTTAGTAGACTAGCTAGCATCACCGCGTTTATGTGGAACATAAAGCATTTGTCCCTTACTAGCAATAACGTACCTAAGTGCGCGAGGGACGAATGGCCTACATAAATGAGATCATGCTAGGTACTACTAGTACATAGTGCGATTCTACCAGAGAGACGTGTAGTTTCTACAAAAAAATTACGCGTATGTTCATGATGTGCTTAATTAAAGTTTTGCGAAGAAGTCAATAAATTCGTCCAATGATGCTGCCAAAATTGTTAAAGCTACTTATCTCTTTGCCTATCTCTATAATTACTCTTTATGTGAACTTTTGTTTACATGTATTTGTATTATAGCGCTTTTCTAAATGCTTGAGTACGATGAGTACGATGACACTTGGCAGTCTAGTACAATAGTGCCTCGTTTATGTTTTGTAAGGTTACGAATAGTACTGGTAAGGCAGCTAAATAATTGACAGGAGCCATGTTACTCAAGCGATTTGAAACGGACTATAATTGCGACTGAAATGTGCTACATTTGCCATCCCATGGAGGTTGTGAATTTTCAGAATAGATACCGTAAGGTATATAAATCCGCAATATTAGACACTCCAACGTACATAATATAAGAGGCTTGTGATCTTATGATAGTTACAGTTACGACACTCTCTGAATATTTTATATGAAAGCATATTCACGTTCTACGTTGCTTCCCGTATTTGAATCAGTAACGAGTTGTGTATAAAGCGGAAGATGCTCGCTAGAAATAAAATGAAAACCGCCTTGTAAACACAGAATGTTGTATGTGAAGCTTGGAGTGGCTGAAAGACTGACATCAACCCCAAAATGGATGAGATCAGCGGATCTGAAAAAATCTTGACTTGTAGGCGATTCGCTATCTCTTCTATATACGTCGTAATTGTCAATCAGTATATCAAGAGTTATAAAAAGAATCACTTTGATCCTCCGTTAGCGTACCGGGAAAAAACATTCCATTCATTTAAATTAGATCTATTTTAAAATTCTTGCGTTTATATACATTAACGTGTGAAAGTCCTGAGTCCTGGTATATACCACAACTTATTTCTGAAAGTCCTGAGTCCTGGTATATACCACAACTTATTTCTGAAAGTCCTGAGTCCTGGTATATACCACAACTTATTTCTGAAAGTCCTGAGTCCTGGTATATACCACAACTTATTTCTGCTCGATTATTTTTAATGAACGCCATTTAATATGTATTAATCCTGTTATTATCCGTTCCATACCCAATTTCAGCTCTCGTTTCTACCTACGGATGTGCGGAAACATGAAAAATAATAATAATAATATCGTTATTAATAAAAAAGATTAATCAACGAAATTTTATTGAACATTCAAGAGCCTGTACATATCTTAAGTTACGTAATAAGTACATTACATACATAGGGCGGTAAAACCAAAAGGCAAGGGCGATAAATAAGCGATATGGGGCTTTGTGGGAGTGAGATTTTTCGCACGTATGCGTGCGATTATTGCTACTTTATGACTTTCGAGCGCTCGAAAATTAAATAAAAGTAAATACGATTATAGTGTCAAAATTGCTAGCACTTACTTTCTACCGTTCGAATTAAATACGAGTGGTGGATACCACTCGTTTTTAAATTTTCTATGTCTATTTCAAAATAGAATTCCATCATTTATGACCGTTTTCGAGTGAAAGAGTCGAGCGCTCGAAAGTCAAAAATCGGTCCCCAGGTGTGCCGTAAATATTGTTTGGTTGATATTTGACGGATATGTTAAAAGCTGACTGCTTAGTCTGCGTCATCATAAGATAAGGCATATCATGTTGTCTTGACGTTGGTGCCACGTGCGCGTCGTCGCTGAAGAAATATGTCAATGGAGAGTAGATGGGTTTACTGGAGAGAGGGAGAGGATCACTGAATTGTTTACGCGCTACCCTACCTGTAAAAAAGCAACAACTACCTGCTGTCCGTGTAACCTCAGCTTAATAGTCAATTTTCGCTCGCTAGTTTAATACAGTAATGTACTTACAGTAGTTAAAAGTTTATTGGTGAATTTTACTGTATATCTGTAAGTAATTTGTTATATTATTCTAGTTTATTTTTTTTACTCTTAATTATAAGTCTAGTTAGAGGTGGCAATACTCTTTTTTTTTTAATTAGGTTTACATAATGTTTTACTAAGTTTACTTAAAAAATGGCACTATTAAATAAATGATTATTACCTTCATTGGACTCTTGTGTTATAAATTATACATATATACTGATATATACAAAGATATCAATGACTACCATAATGGGTTTCTTTAATTAAACATTGATGCCTATATGAAAAATATTATATTTATTGTGTTAAATTATTGAAATAAGATTATAATATACTCAGCTACAATAAAAAAAAAATTGTTACAAAGATTTTGTTATTTATTTATAGAAATAATTATGACGTTCGTGTTTGCCACATTAAAAAAATAGCGCCAATTGTTGTTTCATTTTTTTTATCTACACAGTTTTCAAGGATTTTGTACCTCAAACGGAAAAAAGGGAAGACCCTAAAAGGCCACTTCGTTGTCTGTTCGTATGTCTAGAATCTTTTTCTCGGGAAAGCATCAATAGGCCAGTCCGTAGAGTAATTCTTTGTTGCAAAATGTGGTGCACAAGTTTTTTTTTAAATATTCTTTACATCGATACAACCGAGCAAATATAAAAAATAGTTACACGAGATATCTTGGGACAACTTTTGGCTACCACAAATCCTCGTCATTTTGGGACTTTTTTAGTTTCTCACTCGTAGCTTCTATACGGTGCATCCTAGCGAAAAGTTACTCACTAGGAAATTAAAGAACATGAAATTATGCGTCTAATGAGTACCAAAACATATTAATTCGGTTCAGCGACATAGTAGAATACCATGGTCGAAAACGAGGCTCCGCAACTTTGTAAGTTAGGGGTAAGTAGGGGAAAGTGGGGTACAATCGGGACGTTAAGCAAAGTATTAAGTAAAAAAATATTTATGGAAAAATCTACAAGTTTTATTAGCTTTTGTATAATTTACTTAATAAACAACATACTTCTTAAGTGAAATCACTGTTTTCATAATCACAAGTAAAAAACAACAATTAATTTCTAAATCTTATTATTTTACGGTTCTACCCCGTCCCTAGTCCAAAGCCGGGCATACCATATCTGAAAAGATTCAATGGGAAAATTCCTGTCTTAGAAAATCAAGATTGCCGGTTTGTTGTTCTTTTGTATTGGCGAGGCTTTTTCTTTAGAACTGTAACAATTATTGAAACAAAATTACATTAAAGAAAATTGACAAAGACACTTGTACAAAACCGGGTATTGACCAAGACTCTTGTACAAAACCGGGTATACCCGATATTACCCCGTACGGTTTTGATTTGACCCAAACGCACCTGCGAGACACTTATATATCAACTAACCTAAAAACATGATACAATCAAAATCTAAGTGATGTTTGTTCAACCTTAATACATAAAGATCATTTATAAAACACAAAATTATACTTACCTTAACGTACAAAAGATTAGTACGACTATGAATTCACCGCTAAAAACGTTTTTCTTTTATTTTTTCTATTGACCGTTACGCACGTTATTCAACTTTTGTTGACAAACTAACCAAGATGATAAACAGCACAAAGCGCGTGTAAATTTAAAATTCTCTCAGTGACCAATGTGAATGTAGATTGTCATCACTTAAAAAGTTAGAAATCAAATCCTAATGCCATTTTTGCGTGGCGGCAAGGGATCTAGTAGCTGCCCTTGCTGCATGCCCCGTTTTAACTTTCCACCCTGTATAAATTAAGCGTGCGGCGCGCCGTTCTATTGACTGCTGACGGCGTATGTTCCATAAAACTTTGGGCTGACTATGTTAGTTTGGTTTTAGGCACTATGAAGCACTATGAATATTGCAAGTAGCAAGAAAATGTTTAGATTTTATAAAACACTTTCACGAACCAAATTTTTTGACGGGTTTAGCGGGCTGCTGACGCGTACTGTTCCAATATTCTGCAGACTGATTATGTCCACATAGTTTGTTAGTTGTCTTACAATCCACAGACTAATTTCCAGATTTTATAAAACAGTTGCGACGTAGATGTTTTTTTCACAAGTTCGGATCCACCCCCGCGCTAGTTGTCCCAAAAACTGGCTGACTGACGGCACGCTATTGATATTCGACCTATTTCGCCCTCTTTTTCCGTCGGGGGTTAAAAAAGGGCTTTTTACTTATGGAATAAATAAAACTCACTACTTATTTGATTATTGTTTATTATAATATGTTACCCATAAAAACAACCAAAAATAATACATACATATAAGAAATGTACACTGATGAATATATTAAACGACTAGTTACATATATGACAAAGACTTCTGATTATGGCACGGTGAGACACTTGATTTGATTAATCAGTCAATTAAAATTGACAGTTAGATAATAAATTACTCGAAAAATAATTCGCTTCGGGTTGCGAGCCTAATTAGAATTCCTTTAAAACTTCCAAAGCGTGGACATTCCATTTATCAGCCTAAATCATGCACCTAAACAATTTTCTGAATTTTCTCAGGAAAGAAGTTAGACACAATACCAATACGTACTTAATTATAATTACGTTAGTAGGTAGTTACGCTGCTGTTAAGCTCGCAGATGGAACCCTGGCGATTTTATTAATATATGTCTACTTTTTTGCTAACTAATAATTTAAATAACAAAGGTAGGTATTACCTACATAAACATTTGAATCGTGTATTAACACATTGATAGTATATAAATTTTAGGATAAAATATATATATATATATCACCGTTAGATTGCGAACACCGTCAGTTTAACTCTAACTCGCGATATTATTTATAAACTGACGAAAAATTGTGAACTGTCAAAACCGTTCACAATTTAACGCATTATTTTTCGTTAGTTTATAAACTATCAATGTCGAATCGTCAAATTGTCAACTGAGATCAAATCGGCTTGCTACGGAACGTACACAAAGACTAGGTAGGTTAGGTTAGTTAGGTTTCTTCAGTTGCCCGAAGGGCAAAGCGCCCAGAAATAGGAGCCCCGCGCAGCGGGTCTCCGTCGACACTGCTGCATGCCGAAATAAATGGAATAAAATGTCTGAATAACAAAAGAAACAATCATGTTCTGACGTAAGTGAAAACCTGATGCAAGTGGAATAATTCGCTCAACCAAACAGCGCACAGGTTGCGTTCCGAATCAGGCAAATTTGATTCAGTTCACAATTTGACGATATGACATTGTTAGTTTATAAACTAACCAAAATGAATGCGTAAAATTATGAATTATTTTGGCAGTTCACAATATTCCGTCAGTTTACAATATAACGGGTAAGATTATAAACTGACGGTTTTCACAATCTAACGGTGACATATATATATTTTTTTTACTCAGTGCCTTGCGAGAATATTGATATTTATAATATTAAAATAAAAGGTAAGGTAACTAAGGTACCTAAATGATCTATTGGTAAGTACAATGTACATCGATATCAGAAGGTTGACATTGACACAGGCCGGCGCGTGCTTGTTGCATTTGCTGCACCTGTCTATTCGATTATGTACGTTTGTTAGCCGGGGAGCAATCTACTCTTACCTTTGTATAGATTATTTAAAGCAATTCATTGTTCTATGTAAAGCAAGCCATATCTATTGCCGACCCCCCCCCCCCCCCCATCCCTTTATTACCTATTTAGGTACCTATATAATTTTGCTTGACACATGAAGTCCTGTGACAATAGTCAAAGTCCGTGCGATAAAGGGAATATGGGGTCTTATTGAGATTGCTTTTAACGCCTCAATTTTCTTTAATTCGCCATAAAAATCCCGCAAGTAGGTAATTTTCTTTTACTTAGTTTGAAACGAATATTTTACCAATTCAAAACATATCGATCGGAAAGTATTTTTGAAAAAATGGAACTTACCAAATACCATTAAATGAAAGCTGCTATTACATATTACAAAATAGTAGATTGTTAACCGAGGGTTGAATGCCGACGAGATATTTTGGCGCTCGAACGAAGTGACTAGTGAGAGCGCCAATAGTTCGAGGCTGAAATGGGTGGCATTCCCCGAGTTAAACACTCTACTTTTCATTTCGAATACGAGGAAATGAAATGAAAGCCAAAAACTTAAACATTTTCTAAATCAGCCAGATCCTATAAGATTATTCTCATTTAAAACCGTTTGTTTGTGGCATTCGGGCGGGAACTGTTCGCTGATTTTAATAATGTTTGTGTGTGGACCATTTCCAGGACGCGCTTTTGAAGCGGTTATATTGAAAAACTCATTTTATCTGATTATGTATGAAAATTAACATCATTAAATGTATTTATATACCATATACCTAGTAGGAGTTAAACCCATAATAATTATCAACAAGCTTCAAAAATCAACACAATTTTATGCAATGTGGCTGTGTAGGTTTCAAAATTGAAAAGGAGGAGGTTCTCAATTCGGTTGTATTTTTTTTTAAATGACTAGGACGTGGTTCTGAAGCGGTTACATTGAAGTACGAACGCTTAAAAATGTATTCAAAGCCTTCAATAGCAATAATAGTAATCAAATAATAAATGTATTTTCTTAATAAAAAAAACGCATGATAATTATCTACAAGTTTCAAAAATCAATACAACTTTATGAAACTGTGGCTGTACAGGTTTCTGTCATTGCTTCCTTTTTTTATTACTTTTCAGCCCTAGGGGCGACACGCATCACTTTCAACCCGCTGTGTAGATGAATAATTAATGACCTACTTTCGGAGTACCTATGAGAGATGAAAATAATATTTCCGCATCAACTTAATGCAGATTTGGTAGAAAAGCAGGAAGATCATTTTGTGCAGAATAAAAATGGCACATAGGGAAATTGTAAGTGATTGATTAATGATTAGGTACTTAGGTACATAATAAGTATTTAGTGTGAACAGGGTTTACACCTAAGTAATTATGAAAAAAGCATAAAAAGTTTAAAAAACTATATCCCGACTACGGAAAAGTAACTATGAATAATATATTTATATATTTGAACCCAAAATTTTCTCCTCTTTCATTTGATACCCAATACGCTATGATAGCAAAACATTTTTTTCAGACACTTATTTGTATGTCAGTCCCCATGTTTTTATTTTTCATACAAAAGGTAGCCTATGTCACCCGGAGCATAATTTCGAATCGATAGACACCCCATTTATCAAAATCGGTTCAGCAACATACACAAATACATACAAACATAGACGGCTAAAAACATATCCCTTCCTTTTGGCTCTGCCGTAGTCGGGCAAAAATACAATTATACAGGACTTTTATATTTTTTCATGAAGTGTTTAAAATGTTTGCATTAATAATAATTAGTTAGGTATCTATTTTTTTTAAATATGCAATGGCTTTATTTTTAATACGAAGATACAAAAATGTAAAAAAAAATGTTACATTTTACCTGTATTTTAAAACGACAAGACTTGAATTCGTCCCTTTAGGTTTCAATATAGATATCTACAGTATATATATATTTATTGTAAAGATATTAGAATATTAAAAGTATCAAAAAAAAACAGTAACTGTCGATTGCACCAAATAATGCATCTTAGGCCGACCGAAGCCTATTCTAAAAAGGTTAATAAACCAATGCACTTATGAGCTCTTTGTTACGAGTAACAGTGGTGTAGCGTTCTTAGAATTTGATACCTCTTGAATAAGTTCTTTATTCTACAGTTCTTACAGAAATGAGAATCATATTTGTTGCGGCCTACAGATAATATACTCGTATGTTAACACCAAGCCACTGGCTGATAGGTATGTTGATGTCTTCAATGCTACGGCGCCGCGGCGGTGATACTGATACTAACATCAAATATTGCCATAAACGATGAGTACGTGAACTACTTGTGAACTAGTTGTTCATTTTGAATCTCATGTCCAGATTTCAACTGACGCAGTCTTGAAATGTAAAAATACTTACTTTTGAATCCTTTCATTGTGGGATGCCCGGAAACATCTTTCTGCTTATAATTAGATATTGTGTGTATACTAAGTACATACATTGTGATACAAAGGTGTAATGGACAGGGCGCACGTGTTTCATACAACATTGTCAGTGGTTGAAAAACTTTTGGAGGCTGCTTAATATATTTTAAATAGTCGTCTCGTTTTCTGTACACGAGTTTAATAAAAAAAGATGATGTGTCTTACTAGGACAAACGTAATGTGGTTTTGAGAGTAGATCTTCAATAAAAGCATAATTGTGACTAATCCGGTGTTTCATTGCCAAGTCCTATCACATTGATATACTTCTTAGTCCATTTATTAAGGAACGTACATTTTATTATACACCAACACGAATAAAATCTTAATAGGTAATAATAATAACTAATAGTTTTAATCTTTCGTCTTTTAATTTTGAACTGGAATTTTGGTGGGAAATCAGAATTATCACACCTCTTGTTCATGGTTTGTTTTGTTTTTAATTTGCTTGCATTTGCCATCCGAACCAAACTGAATCCGGATCCGAACCGAATCCGAAATGTTTATTTTTATCAGAATAGATAAAAAATAACACAATAGATGATGATTTATTTCTATTTTAGTAAATAATGAATAATATAATACCAATGTTTGGTCGTAAATTAAACTTTTATTTCGGAATATTTGTTTGTGAAGTTGGTACCACTGACAGTGCTGTTATGAAAAATGTATGAACTATAACAGCACGCTAAACAGTTCGTTTTTGGGCTATAGAGCATATAGAGTTTTCGACGACTTATCTGTATTATTGTATTTGAGTTAGTGCCTAATGCCTATATAAATGGCAGATAACAGTACATACCGTAGTAGAAAAAAAATATCTATCTAAATATCATAAACCCTCCATGATGCGTTCAAGAACCGCACATTATGACCACCATAAAAATAGACTGTTTTGTTAGAACACATTTCTTATCTGTGAAAATGTTATTATTGCTAAATAATAACATCGATTTCGATAATATTATTTCATTCAAATTTCGAACGTCTCTGAAAAACAAAGAAATTTGATTTAACCTCTATTCTAATATCAGTCGAGATGACGTTTAGTTCGTAATGAACTGTCAATTTGCATACAAATTTGACAAATGTCGCACATAAGTAAGATATCGAAAGATATGATATGGATCCGACTCTAGTTTGTCTATGAATTAAAAAAAAACTATGACAGCTGCCAGAAAACAACACCGCTATGCCGGTCATAATTAGCGGCTCCTGAATGCATCATGGAGGCTTATGATATGTGGATAGATAAAGTAGTGTATGTAACTGTACATAATTAGGCATTAAAACACTCGTGTGATGTTATTATGAAACTCGCCTTCGGCTCGTCTCATAAACCCACACTCGTGTTTAATGCCCTTCATTATGTGCAGTCACATAAACTACTATAAAACACGAGTGCTGTAATGTTATAAATATAAATCACACCTGTTTAATATGAGCTTAAAAACGACGTAATAACGTTACGAGCAAATGTGTTTAAAAAAAATAGTAGATATGTACTTGGAATAATACTTACTGATGCCAACCTACTAAGCCTGACAATAAGAAATATACGATGTAGGGCCATGGGGACAGACAAGGATCTCAGTATTGATACACTTATTTAATTAATTAATCTATTAATAATCTACCTACTTTTGCCACATTGAGTAAATAAATTTATAGGGCAGATAAGTCGAATTGTATGTAACTTACATATTTCTTTATGACCTATTTATTACTAACATATTCATGTATGATCAATAAAATTTCATACGGTTACCCTAATCACCGGAATATATTCCAGAACCATCAAAAAGTCAAACCTGAACCTTTGCTTTCATGTCTTGGTACCGAGCAGATATGTCATTGGACCTTAATCCATTTATTTTTTAGCCATTAAAATTGATTTGATAAATGAGTAGAATTTAGGCTTTGGAAGCCAATTTGTAAACGTAAGCAGATAATCTACCTAGTAAATAATATAATTTTGGCAATGTCATTACATACAATCAAGGAAGTAGTATGTTTGGTAAAATACGCTAGTAAAATTTGTAAGTAACTGTTGGTACTTAGACTGTTAGGAGGCAGGACGACGTGAAGCGTGACTTCAGGGTCGAATCTGTCTCTAAAATAAACCTTAATAACACATCGAATAAAACCAAGTTCAAACGTTTAAAACAATAAGAAAACCAACCGTATACCTAGCTGGAGAATTTGATGAATGAACGAATAAGTAGTTAGCTTTAGAAGGAAGTTTTCGGTTGGCAGTTAGTCCTTGGGTTGGGGCTTCACCACCTCACACTTGCCGGGGGTGGCCGGGGTGGGGTCGTCGGAGAACAGTGGGTTCTTCACCTCCATGTCACCAGTCTGCGTGATCAAATATTGCTGACGTAAGCACATGAATAGTTCCGGATTCACCGGATTCCTGTTTCGCCGGATACTTGTTTCGACGGATTCTTGATTCGTCTTAATTTTTCAATTACAGAAAACTATGTATAATCCGACGAAAAAAGTATCCGGCGAAACAGGAATCCAGCGAATCAGGAACTAGACATGTGAAATACTAATGTAAATGTCTCTCGTGTATCAAGTAGTACGTAGTCAAACAAGCGGGCCGAGTCACAAAAATAATCGGCATATTTGAAAAACCTCATGCTGGTAACTCGAAATGCATAACGGTCTCGATCTCACAGAAAGGCAAGACTGGTACTAATGCTTGTGACATAACTCGCTGGCCAGAATAATTTACTTTAAAAACAAAGTTTAAACCGACTTCAATTCAGTACTTCGCCAAGCCACATAGGTACAGTCAGCATCAAAAGTAGCTACGCAAACGAAGACGACAAAAGTATTTTTAAAAGGGAATAAGAACTTTTGACGTCTTCGATTGCGTAGTTACTTTTGATGCTGACTGTACATGTAAATTTCCTCATTTCCTTTCCAATTTACCACATGAACTGCTCTCCGACATTACATTTGTTTGTTTTTATAGTCGTGTAGGTGAGTTTTAGTTAATTGGAGGTGTAATGTAACTTTTCAATTTCAATTTATTTATTGTTTGTAAAACATAGGTAAGAGTACAAGTACATGTTACGAAGTCAGTCTAGGATCACTATGTTTTGGCCATGAGGCGTACATACAGTCATTAATACCTAAATGACAAAGGTACATTTGGCATTACGTACAAATTGTTATAATAATATAAAATAAAATTAAATTTAAATTTAAAAAATAACAAAAATATTCGGTAGGTAAGTAAATCATGCATTATGTCATATTAATATTAATTATAAGTCAAAATTCTTATCACTAAAAATAAATAAATAATATTACTGACTATCCTCTTCTAACTATCTTGTTTACTAGGTATCTCTTAAGTATTCTTGCACTGAGTAGTAGGCTTTTTTAGCCAGAAATTCGTTTAACATTCTTTTGAAAATATTTTAGCAACGTGTTCATAAGTAAAATAGGATTACCGTGGCGAACCCAGGGCACTCGTACACGGTGTAGTCACCCTCCTCGTTCTCCTCCTCCGACTCAGGGTCCGACACCGAACCAAGCCGTTGCTCCAGGTCTATCCTACTACAGTAAAAAAACCTTTCCTTAAGTAAAAATATAACAAATGCACGTAAATTAATTAAAGAGTTGTTTGAGTTTCATTGTATTATTCAATAATGGCGGATGGTTGAGATATGATACGGATTAGACACTTCTGTCTAATCCGTATCATATCTCAACCATCCGCAGAAGAATGTAAAAAACTTAGAGTGCTTGAAAACGTCACGATTTTTGTGTTGTACCACCGTGTCCATACATTACAGCAGACTGTGCCTACGCGCAGCAAATTAACCGTGGTGTTTTACGGGAACCACCGTGTCCATACATTACAGCAGACTGTGCCTACGCGCAGAAAATTAACCGTGGTGTTTTACGGGAACCACCGTGTCCATACATTACAGCAGACTGTGCCTACGCGCAGCAAATTAACCGTGGTGTTTTACGGGAACCACCGTGTCCATACATTACAGCAGACTGTGCCTACGCGCAGCAAATTAACCGTGGTGTTTTACGGGAACCACCGTGTCCATACATTACAGCAGACTGTGCCTACGCGCAGCAAATTAACCGTGGTGTTTTACGGGAACCACCGTGTCCATACATTACAGCAGACTGTGCCTACGCGCAGCAAATTAACCGTGGTGTTTTACGGGAACCAACGTGTCCATACATTACAGCAGACTGTGCCTACGCGCAGCAAATTAACCGTGGTGTTTTACGGGAACCACCGTGTCCATACATTACAGCAGACTGTGCCTACGCGCAGCAAATTAACCGTGGTGTTTTACGGGAACCACCGTGTCCATACATTACAGCAGACTGTGCCTACGCGCAGCAAATTAACCGTGGTGTTTTACGGGAACCACCGTGTCCATACATTACAGCAGACTGTGCCTACGCGCAGCAAATTAACCGTGGTGTTTTACGCTGGCAAACTTGTTTACAGTCGAATGCAAATATATTTTAGTTAGTTGTATGCACCCATATTTATATATACACTTGGCTGTGCAGGCCATTCTAATTTGCTGACATACCTATTTTACGCTTCTGTTATCTCCACTTATAATAAATCTCTAAATTAAAAAAAGAATCAGCCAGTTTGAAACTAAGCTTTGCGCGGTTCGAATGTTCTCAGCATCACATGAACGGAAAAATATGAAACATTTTATATAGGTACATCATTATTCTAGCTGCAACTTAGGATAGTTTTTATCCGACTGCGACAGTTAATTAATTTTCCGAAATATACGACTTCATTTAATTTTTCATTTATTTTTATTGAAATCAAACGCTGCTCCAACTGTCAGCTATAAGAACCGTCAAATTTTCGTCAAAATGGCGGAATTGCTTTGCCTTTCACTTATTAATAATTTAAATCCCGTCTACGATAGACCTTTACGAGACAAATGTTAAAATATAAACCATAAAAAAATATTCGATTCTGATATGAGAACTTATATGCGCAAATGTCGTTTTATGTCGTAATTTCAATAAATTAAATCAACAAATTTGAACAATATAATTAACACGAATTTGTTTTTTTTGAATGACAATGGCACGCGCTCGGCGCATTCAGCCAAAGTACCTGCGGCGCCGCTACCACGAAAACCGTTCATATATTTGCATCCCTGTCACTCGAGTATGGTTAGTGCGATAGAGATAGAGATACCCGAATATTTTCGAATTCCGAAGTTCGTGGTTATAGCTCAGGAATCGAAAATATGGTAAATAATCATAATGTATTTTCTCGAAAAAGATGGAAGGATGTAGTGCTAAGAGATATAAGAGAGAGCAAGTTATCCGAAACCGATGTCGAGGACAGAGCGAAGTGGAGAAGTAAGACGAGGAAAGCTGACCCCACCACCATGTGGGATATATAGCTGGGAAGAGAGAGTATTTTCTCGAAAAAGAATTTAAAATAAATATAGTCAAATGGAGAAAAAAACAAAGCAAGAGGTTATATAGGTAATGATTAAGTTATAAGAGTCCAAAGTTTTAAGAGGGGGTATGTTCTGTCCCTTTTCCGCAAAACGCACCTTCATATGAAACGATTGTTTTTTACTATGACGCTCGAGTATATTGACGTCACAGTCCCTCATCGTTTTCTCACTCTGACAAGCGACATTAAAACGGATGTAGCTTCATAATTTTTTGAGATATTTGAATGGGAGTTTCATTATCTTCTATCTATTTATCTATACATATAATAAAGCTGAAGAGGGTCGAAAGTCTGTACATGGAAGTAATTCGAAAAAAAATTGGCTAGGGATACTTAAAATCGATAACAGAACACGTTCCAACAGTTTTTAGAATTTTTGTCTGTTTGTCTGTTTATATGTTTGTCTGTTTATCTGTTTGTCTGTTTGTCTGTTTATCTGTTTATCTGTTTATCTGTTTGTCTGTTTATGTGACCGCGCATCACGTGAAAACGGCTTAACCGATTTAGATGAAATTTGGTATATAGATAGTTTGAGTCCTGGGGAAGGACATAGGGTAGTTTTTATCCCGGAAATAAATCCCTAAGGGGATGAAATGGGGGGGTGGAAGTTTGTATGGAGCTACTTAAACCGCTGCACCGATTTGGATGAAATTTGGTATATAAATAGTTCGAGTCCCGGGGAAGGTCAAAGGATAGGTTTTATCCCGGAAATCTTCCCCTTAGGGGGTAAAACGTGGGGGTGAACATTTGGATGTAACCCATTTTGATAAAATTTGGTTTAGAGTTAGTTTAAGTTCTGGGAAAGGACATTGGATAGTTTTTATCCCTAAGGGGGTGTAGTGGGGGGTGAAATTTTGGATGGACTCCGATTAGATCAAATTTGGTATAGAGATAGTTTGAGTCCCGGAGAATGACAACGGATACTTTGAATCCCGAAAATCATCCCCTAAGGGGATGAAATAGGGGTGAAAATGTGGATAAATCCCATTCAGTTAAAATTTGGTAAAGAGATAGAAGGAGTCCCAGGGAAGGACAATGCATAGTTTTTATCCAGAAAAATCATCTCCTGAGGGGGTGAAATGAGGAGTGAAAATTTGGATAGAACCCATTTAGATGAAATTTGGTATGGAGATAGTTAGTCCTGGGGAAGGACCTAAAATAATTTTTAGTCCAGAAATCATCTCCTAAGGGGGTGAAATGGGGGATGAAAATTTGGATGGAACCCATTTACGGTATAGCGAGTTGGAGTTCTGGGGAAGCACATAGGATAGTTTTATCCCGAAAATCACCCCCTTAAGGGATGAAAATTTGGATGTGATGTGACCTTTTTAGATGAAATTTGGTTAATTTAATTTAATTCAAATTATTTATTTCAGACTTAGTCCATATCATGTTAGTAACAATAAAAACTTATAAAACTTAAGTTAACAGTTAAGAGATAGTTTGAGTGCTGGGAATTGGGGGGTGAAAATTTGGATGGAAACCATTTCGATGGAATTTGGTATAGATATGGTTTGAGTCCTGGGCAAGGACAAAGCGTAGTTTTAATTCCGGAAATCATCCTCTAAGGGAGTGAAATGGTGGTTTAAATTTGGATTAGGATGAAATTTGGTGCCTATAGAGATAGTTTAATCGCGTAGAAGAACAACGAATAGCTTTTGTCCCGAAAAAAATCCTCCAAGGGCATAAAATAGGGGGTGAAAATTTGGATGTACCCTATTTGGATGAAATTTGGTATAGAGATAGTTTGGGGTTCCGAAAAAGGATAATGCATAGTTTATGGAACTTATTTAGTTGAAATCTGGTTAAGAGATAATTTGAGTCCTGGGAAAGGACATCTGATAGTTTTATTCCGGATATCATTCCCTAAGGGGGTGAAATGGGGGTGAACATTTAGTATAGCGATAGTTGGGAGTCCTGGGGAAGGACAAAGGATAGTTTTATTCCGAAAATCCTCCCCTAAGGGGTGAAAATTTGGATGTGAGTGACCCATTTAGAATAAATTTGGTTAACAGATAGTTTGAGTTCCGGAAAAGGACATAGGATAGTTTTTATCCCGGAAATGATCTCTTAAGGGGGTGAAATGGGGGTTGAATATTTGTATGAAGCTACTATACAACCCATTTAGATAAAACTTTGTATAGAGGTAGTTAGTAGGCGCGGCGTTGGTAGGCACAAGGTAGGTGATGAACTGGTAAAGGTCGCAAGAATCCGCTGGATGCGGGTGGCGCAGGATTGGTCACTTTGGA
This sequence comes from Epinotia brunnichana, assembly GCA_963854355.1. NCBI lineage: Eukaryota > Metazoa > Arthropoda > Insecta > Lepidoptera > Tortricidae > Epinotia > Epinotia brunnichana. The sequence continues at coordinate 24,084,519 of OY977935.1, forward strand.
ACTCTTTGGGGGAGGCCTATGTCCAGCAGTGGACGTCTTTCGGCTGATATGATGATGATGATAAATGATAATAATGATAAAGATAGTTTGAGTCTCGGGTAAGGACATATGATAGTTTTTATATCGGAAATCTACCCCTAAAAGGGAAATGGAGGGTGAAAGTTTGTATCGAGCTACGATATAAACGAGTTCTACGCGGACGAAGTCGCGGGCAAAAGCTAGTTTCTAAATAACTTAGAAGTTGTCACCCTCATAACGAATAGTTGTTAAATTCTGTGAAGAGTGGTATAAGAAACATAGAACAATACAAAAAAACGGATAATGGTAAATCTTTCGAAATCTTAAACGCAATAAGTAAGTCGTTTACCTTTCCATCGCTATGATTTGTTGCTTCTGGTGCTGGTAATGGTACATGTGCGCCGAGTGTGCGAGTTTCCTGTCGCCCGAAGAGTCCACCGTGGGTCCCGTGACTCCGTAGGCGGGGTAGTCTACGTCGGCAGCAGCTTTCGCTTTTTTGGCCAACCTATGAGAATACATCGTATCTTTTTATGCACCAGTTTCAAAATCAAAGAGCAGTTTGTGGCTAACATTTCACACTTATACTCGTAGTCAATAATTATGAGACCTTATTCTCAAAACTGGTTGTAGCAAATACCTAAGTTCACAAACCCGGTATGCTAGTGTTTTATCATTATCACTAACCCTCACAGCATGCATGACTCACAAATGCATCAAGCTGCTACGAGTGATTTTCCGCTACACTACAATATGCTACGCGCTACAGCGTGCTGCCTTCAAATGCCGAATGAAGTAAAAAGGTAACGATGTATAATGAACATAACTTTTATTACTGTTCATTTTTGCTGACGATGCTTGTGATATATTATGAGCTCAAAATATTTATGATCTAGAAGCACTAGTCTCCAAGGATATTTATAAGCTTCTCAACTGGTTTTCTGTAAACGGACTAGTCTTGAACGTAGCCAAAACTCAGGTTCTACATTTTAATTTAGGAGGTCGACCACCCCGACCTTTAACTATCGAAATCAACCGCACTGCCCTTCTACAAGTCAAATCGGCTAAGTTTTTAGGTGTAACCATTGACTCCGCACTAAAATGGGACATCCATACCTATAGATATAATTTGCAAAAAACTGTCGGGCGTGTGTTTTGCTCTCAAACGACTGTCTCTTGTCACAAGAGACAGTCGTTTGAGGTACCTAAGGTAATTCCACTAGCCCAGTTACGAAATAGCTACTTGTCACTATTTCACTCAATAATAAATTACAGCATCGAGTTCTGGGGAGTTGCCGCTGACTGGCATCGCGTTTTCGCACTGCAGAAACGAGCAGTCAGAATTATATCCCATGCTCCTCCCGTCTCACCAGCTCGACAACCCTTCAACTCGCTTGGTATAATGACAATACCATCCTTATATATTTTAATTATCGTCAAATTTGTTAGATACAACATAGACTCGTTTCCCCTGAGAACGGATAACTTGTATAATCTACGAAGTAACCATAAGGGCAAACTAACCACAGTCAGATGCAAACTGACCAAGTCCACCAAAACCACCCGTATTATTGGTCCAAAGATTTATAATGCGATCCCACACCGAATCAAAAATTTGAATGAAATCAATTTCTATAAAGAATTAAAAACATTCCTTATTCATCGTGCTTTTTATAACATTACTGAATTTTGTGACATTAAATAATATGCAATGAATGCATCATTTGTTACATCTTAATAATTTGATTTTTTTGTTACTTATGATTAATTAGATCATAAGAATTGAATGTTGCTGTGAATTTTAATAACATTAGGGATTTTAAATTAATCATATTTTAAATAAATAAATAAATAAATTTATAATTTAAATTATATAATTTATTTCAATAAGCAAATGCATTTGTAGTATTAGTATTTTTCTAGACGCATAATGTAATCTATCCATTATAAATAAATGAGTATTATTATGAGTGCTTCGTTTTTGTGAAGATTTCTTAGTAGGTATACAGGATTGACGGTACTCGTTAACGTTATCTCCTTTTCAAATATTCTGGTAATAGACGCTCAATAACTCTCAAATAACTCTCAATGACTCTAAATGTGTCAAAGTGTATTAATATATGTGCCGGTACTCACGTATACCACGCAAAGGTGAATCCGAAGATGGTAAGGCTAACAGCAGCCGCGATGGCTCCGCCCACAGCGGCCAGCAGCAGCGGGTCAGCGGGGTCGTTGGAGGATTCCAGAACGTGAATGTGCTCCCTGCCCTTCTCCGCCATCAAACCTTCTTCGTGCCCGTGGCTGAAATGTTAAAATATATTAACAAAGTGTACTAATTCAACAACGCAAAATATCACTAAGGATGCAAATGCTAAGAAACAAATGACTGGTGAAAACACTAAACTCTAACGTAAAGTATGTGGTTTCTAAGATGATTTCTACAGTGGGTGTGGGCATTAAACAAAATCAGAAATAATTCGCAAGCAAACATTTTAAAGCTTTGAATTGTGTTAGTTGAACAATGACGCTGAAAAAATATTTATAAATTGATTAAATAAAAACGAACATTTTATTTCGAGCAGTGTGGCGGAGATGAAATATATGATGGTCGACCGTAAAGACAGGGCAGGCCCCTATCTTAAACATCGGAATGAAATATACGAAAATTTTCATACTGCAATCTTTAATAGAGACGGATCTTCGACTATTGTTGAAAGCCCTCTCAACAAAGGATCCATCATGCTCTAGCTGCATTGTTTTATTTGCTAGATCAAAGAGAGCAGAATCAGAAAAAGACAATCGATGTAGTGGTTCTTTATGCTCACCGCCAGTTTATTTTCCATTTACAACGATCGTTGTAAAACCGCATATAAAACATACTAAGTGGATATCATTCAATTCTCCATTTGTCAAAAGTAATCAAAACTGGGGCATTATCTAACCTAATTAGTTATTACCTACTTAATAAAATAATTCCATCCCCTAAAAATCTTATTACCCTTATGCTAGATACCCACCCCTACATACTCATTCTGAAATATTGCATCTTATAATGCAGTAGACACAATTATATTTGCATACATACCTACGCGTTATATTGCAACAGATGAGATCAACGTTCTCATATTCTTGTAATTAGCACAACAACGAACGAGAAGAGTTACAGGTTGTCGCTCGTTAACCGAAAAAGTGATAATAGCATATTGCTCAAATCAAAACGTAGCCAATTTCAAAAATAAAAAGACTGCCATAAATGTACTTTCTTTTTTCAGTGAAATTATTAACCGGCAAACGGAATAATTCCATGCGTGAAAAAGGGTATAAGGGTGGCGGGTATTCTCTAAATGATTGATAAAATTTATTTCAGCATCACCTCTCCTCATCCTCAACTGGATGATTTATTTTCAACCAGCGCAGGTTGGTTGGCAGTAAGGAGACAGGGAATCGGTAGTCCTTATTAGCCCTGTAATTAATACTTCACTGTCTACTGTGTCAACATCAGAACTCACTACAAGCAAACGTTTTGCCTACATTACAAGTCATTTACTAACTAGAACACAAAGCTTAATTAGAAGGTGATCAACGCACGGTGATATTAAATTACAAGTAGGTAGGTAAGTGATTAATGTGAAACGAGTATATTCGGACTAACTTTTTCATGTGCTTTTAACTCTGCAGCTTATTGTAGTCACCAGTTGGAATGAAAGCCTCGGATATTTGACTAAAAATATAATAATTCATTAAGAACATAATCCTTTTTTTGAAGTCGTTTAGACATAAGTAGGTATTTATTTTTTCACCTCAGCAGCTCGAACAAGCATATTTTGCTGCGTGAAAACAGTGAGCAAAATGCGATTTTGCTCACTCCGTGAGTCAAAGTAGCTTTTTAATTTTGATATCGAGCACTGGTGACACATCATGGTGTGGGGTCTATTACAAATTCAAAAGAAGAGAGGTGCGTAAAGCCTAACGATATATTTTTTAACGTGACGATGTTCTCACTGCTGAGGTGAAAAGTTGTATGTATCACACGAGAGCAAAGATATTTGCATCTCGTGCCTTTGAGTCCCTCACTACGCTCAAGATTCTAATTTTGAATCACTCGCTACGCTCGTGATTCAAATATAGAACCCTTCGCTTGCTCGGGACTCAACATCAACACTCGCAGCAAAAATCTACTTTGCTCTCTTGTTGAACAAATAACTATTTTCACCTCAGCAGCTTGAACAAGCATATTTTGCTGCGTGAAAACAGTGAGCAAAATGCGATTTTGCTAACTCCGTGAGTCAAAGTAGCTTTTAAATTTTGATGTCGAGCACTGACATTTCCTAGTGTGGGGTCTATTACAAATTCAGAATTCTTGAACTTTATGAGCTCTGTCCCTTTCATTTCATTACGAAAAAAGAATACGACAGGAATAGGTCGATTCATAGTTCGATTTCTAAGTAGAACCCCAAAACAGCGCGAACCAAGTAACACGTTCGAAAACACACTTAACATACTTACAAGTTTAAATTACCAAAAAATGGATACCAAGGAATATTATAAATTGAAGAAGAAAAACATGAAACATCTCAGTAGGTCAATCACGTAACGCATTGTACGCGCGTCAGGTAGGTCTAAATGTCACTTTTTAAGTTTTTATATGGAAAATTGACAGTTAAATTGTACCGACGCGCGTTTGGAACGTTACGTGATTACCAATCTGCTAACCTAACCTCTGCCTATGCTACGAGCTTCTAAGTATCCACAAAGTACTTTGTTATATACTGAAAGTAAATGACTTTTATAATGTGTCAGTTGATTTTAGTCTTAGAAAATACAAAATATAAACAAGCAAAATATGGAGTAAGAAATATTCAAATGGTAAGGTTCAGGGTACTAAACTAAACTCATGATAGAAATATATAATTCATTAATTGATTGAGCTAAGTATAAAGGAATGAAAGAGCAGAAAGGAATTACAGAAACCTTTGTCTTTTGATGTTGAATCTGTACATATTTACCACGATCCCCTTAGCCTAGTTGGTAGTGACCCTGCAGGTTTGAATCAAGGTAAGGGCATTTATTTGTGCGATGAACACGAATATTCATTCCTGAGCCATTCGTGATTTCTATGTAGGTAACAAACATATTGATTTGGCGATATTGCACAGTGAAATCCGTATTTTCGTCACAAAAAATAACGGGAGCCGAAAATATTGGTTTTTAGCGTAGAAGAGTTTTTTTCCGCTCTGAGTGATACCTACCTAAAACTAGACCCCAACATAACCTACTAAGTAAATAGCTAAATATTTATTAACATAATATAATATATTAACGTATTTTTTAAATCATCCTTTTGCCATGCAGCTGCTGCCATGCACTTTACCGTGTTGTCATGACCCGTAGGCGTACTGGGAGTGGGCTTACGGACTATCAGTTCATGAATGTGAAACACTATCTAGTAACATTTCACTACCCGAAGCATCTGGAATTTCCTGAAAACAAGGGGCCTCTGCAAACTGCCAGCCTGCCACAATCGATCATTTCAGTTAGATCGCCGATCGGAGCGGCACGTGGAAGGCCCACAACAACTTAAAGGTGCCTTTTTAACCGACTTCAAAAAAGGAGGAGGTTAATATGTTCGACTGTAAGTTTTTTTTTTTATGTATGTTTGCCTATTTCTCCGTCAATTGTAGACCGATTTCCAAAATTCTTTTTTTTATTCGAAAGAATATACTCTCGAGGTGGTCCCATTGTCACCAATTCAGAATCTGATGATGGGATCCCAAAGAAATTGAGGGCAAACCTCAAAATTTATAGGCAATCGTGTAGTGATTTCGGTATTTTCTATTATAACTCGTGTATTTACCCTCGGAAATCGAAATTTTGGGCAAGTGGAACTGATGATAAAAACCATAGATGTCTTATGGAACTCCTCAAAGATGTGATGTATGTTCGCCGATTTCTCCGTCAATTGTGGACCGATTTCCAAAATTCTTTTTTTATTCGACAGAGTATATAGATACTCTTGAGGTAGTCCCATTGTCACCAAGCCAGGATCTGATGATGGGATCCCAGGGAAATTGAGGGCAACCCTCAAACTTTATAGGCACGCTTGTAGTGATTTCGGTATTTTCTATTATAACTCGTGTATGTACCCTCGGAAATCGCAATTTTGGTGAAGTGGAACTGATGATGAAGACCACAGATGACTTATAGAACTCCTCAAAGATGTAAAGTACGTCAAAGATTCTGACATGATTCCGTTGAAGGAGCATCTAATGAAGTGTTAATTCTGAGATACTTGAAGAATCGACGGAACTCCTCAAATATTATCAGCCCATACATAGTGACTTGGGTTTAATAAGCAACGCAATTGCTCTCGTAGAGCAGTACCTATGTGGCTTGGCGAATTACTGAATTGAAGTCGGTTTAAACTTTGTTTTTAAAGTAAATTATTATACGCTTAAGTACATCACTACAATTAACACTTTCAGTCGGAACTCATAATAATATATAGGTGGGCATTCTACCCACAGTCACTTTCCTCTACTTACGGTTTTTCGCATATTATTTTGGATTAAATCTTTGAGTTGTCTTTCCACTTGTGAGGGTTGTCTGATAGAACTATCTAGTTGGTATTTTTTGTCGCGTTTAAAGTAAGCGTCCACAGGATTTTGGTAAGCTTTGTATAGACTTATACAACACCGTCCACTTATTCGCATCGCACGGACCGCACGCATCGGCTTATCGGTAATGCCGACACTGATGCTCCGGGGGGCATCTTTTCCGATGCGTGCCGATGACGTGATCCGGATTGCCGATAAGTGGACGCACCCCGCGCGGATTTTAATTTGCAAAACGTACCTACCTTATAGTTACAAGTAGTCTTTCTTCGGGTCCTCTGTATTTTGTGTTTTGTTTTAATAAATGTTTGGACAATACGCATCAAAACAAAAAACAAATTAAGAAACTAAGTACGTAAATAAATATTTACAAAACCTCAAAACTAAACTTAGAAACTAAAAAAACATCTAAATAAGGCCCCCGCGGCATCGTGCCAAAGATGCATTACCTCTCTGACTCGCAATGCTTAAGGTGGTTCGATTGCCATACAAAGCGTTATTTGACATTCGCAGGCTAACGGCGTGATATTTTAAGAAACTTATGTAACAAACTTTCATCAATTGGCTTCCCATTTGCGCCAAATTCCCCCTTTCCTAGAATAAACTTGTATAAACTAGATTAAATTGAGAAAAATAGTTTTCCCAAAATATCACGTCCCAAACCAATTTCTCAAATTAATCTAGTTTATACAAGTTTATTCTAGGAAAGGGGGAATTTGGCGCAAATGGGAAGCCAATTGATGAAAGTTTGTTACATAAGTTTCTTAAAATACCACGCCGTTAGCCTGCGAATGTCAAATAACGTTTTGTATGGCAATCGAACCACCTTAAGCGTTGAGCGAGGAAGCTGCCAATTCTTTAAAAAGCGTCCTGGCGCCTGGACCCCACGGCCCCAGTGTCTCAACACCGAATGCCACGAAGTGTTACCACTGGCCACAAGAGGGCCGATACACTAGTACTTTGCTATTTTTTAAATAGTTTCAGCCGCCTCTGCTGCCGCACCAGCCCTGGTCGAGGTTCGGTGAAAATGAGACGGTGCCAGAGTGTCAACGCAAGTAGCATCCCAGACCAGCACACGTCCCATCTTCCATGGGACCGGGGTCATCCCGTCCGGCCTCTTGCCATCGTCCCGCGAAACGCCGTTGGGTTCGAGAATTGCCGGCGCGTTGACGGTGGCAAGAGTCCGGCGGATGATATTATTCAAGGCCGCGTGCCTTGAGAGGCGGCCTGCACTTAGCCGGCAAGAAAGGCCGTGGTGGCCTAGCTCGTCCATGGAAGTGCCGCAAATGTTGTTTTAGGATATTCAGAAGAGACGTTAATTTAGCATGAGACATACGAAAATACTGGAAGAATTTAGCGTCGTCCTTCGTTCAAGAAATATATGTATTAATATCATTTTAATCAAAACTGTCTCTAAGTATAAATCATCGGATTCTAAATATGTATCTTAAATTATAGTTTGATCACTTTTTTCTATAGCCTGAATATAAGATCTGTCATCAAAATGAGAATAGATCTATCACCTAATAAATAGATCAGTTCCTTAATTTAATGAAAAAATGGCTACTTAATAGGGGCAGAGTCAAATTGGCGGTCTATGAACATGTTTATCATAATGACTTACTTGACATAATTCGTCAATGCTATAAATTTCAGAAGATATAAGTTAGTTTTACTATAAATAACTTTAGATATAAAAATAAATGATTAAAGGTAAAAAAAAACTACCAAAACCCCACTTACACGCGGTCTTGTCGTCCTCCCCCTAGCTAGAGTGTATATAAAAGCCCGCGGAGCCAGAAGCTCGCGAAGGAGGACACGTGAAACGAAGGGCCGACGAAGCGAGTTTCTGGCGGGAGCCCGGGCGGAGGGCGGCTCGATTCAGTCCAAGAAACGAAGGGCCGACGAAGCGAGTTTCTGGCGGGAGCCCGGGCGGCGGGCGGCTCGATTCAGTCCAAGAAACGAAGGGCCGACGAAGCGAGTTTCTGGCGGGAGCCCGGGCGGAGGGCGGCTCGATTCAGTCCAAGAAACGAAGGGTCGACGAAGCGAGTTTCTGGCGGGAGCCCGGGCAGAGGGCGGCTCGATTCAGTCCAAGAAACGAAGGGCCGACGAAGCGAGTTTCAGGCGGGAGCCCGGGCGGAGGGCGGCTCGATTCAGTCCAAGAAACGAAGGGCCGACGAAGCGAGTTTCTGGCGGGAGCCCGGGCGGAGGGCGGCTCGATTCAGTCCAAGAAACGAAGGGCCGACGAAGCGAGTTTCTGGCGGGAGCCCGGGCGGAGGGTGGCTCGATTCAGTCCAAGAAACGAAGGGCCGACGAAGCGAGTTTCTGGCGGGAGCCCGGGCGGCGGGCGGCTCGATTCAGTCCCAGAAACGAAAGCGAGAAACTTGCAAAACATTTGAGCCAATTAACACTCGTCCTGCCCACGGTGTTTTTTTTATTATTATTGGTAGTCTTAAGTATGCATTCAGCCCATGTAACTGGCTGGACCTACTAAGTGAGTAAAACCACCATTTTTTGCCGGAAAATTGTAAGTGATTCTAGACATGTGGAATACCGTTAGAATAATCATGAACTGGAGATTTTTTTATGATATTGGAAGATTGGAGGATTTTCCTCTTTTTTTTAAGTGTGCCATAATCTTGAGCCTGATGATTTTTATTTTCTGTCCTTCACACTTTGTCGGCTCATAATCATTTTTTTTAATTTCTCTATCTGAGTGTATGTTATTTATCTAAATGAAGATAAAATGTATATAGGATATAAAGATTAATAAGAATGCCTGACTTGGCTCTACGAAATATCTCGCCACTTTTTACTGTGAAAGAGTTTCGAGACTTGGCCTATTTTTGACATGGAATGTTTTTTATGGGATCTCGTTTCTTTTTGTAGACTTGGTATGGGAATGTTATTTTACCAACCATAACGCCATGGGCGTAATATATGGCATTGTAGCTCTCTATGCCTGTGCGTTATGAAGCCCTTTACGAGCAAGTGTGATGAAAACATACAGGTATGGATGGTTCGGTTCACCTTAGATATTTTCTCTTTACTTACAGTCCAATTCTCAGTTTGTCTATGTTTTCGGTGACGAGGGTCTTAGTTTTACTGATAGGGTTTTGGCGAGTTTGTCTTGGTGGTTCCATTACCATAGCTGCCAAAGGCTCGTCAATGCTGGGACTTTCCGCAAGGACTTCTTCTCCTAAAACAATAAATAACATGCATAGCTATAGTCAGACACTATACACGTGCAATCTGTGGAGTGACTACACCAAAAGAGCCTACAGTGCTCTGCGCGTCCAGTACAACAACGCCTTCAGGGGGCTGTTTGGGCTGCCCTGGCGCTGCAGCGCGTCAGGGATGTTCGCCGCGTGGAGCACCGACGGTTTCCAAGCCGTGCTGCGCAAGCGGGTCGCATCCCTGGCCGAGCGCGTGCGGGGCAGCGCCAACGCTCTTCTGAAGGTGATCGCTGGGAGGATGGACAGCCCTATCCTCGCTCACTGGATGTCCGTGCATGTTCGTTCCAACTTTAATTATATTTTCCACTAACATAGTAGTATAAGCCTTACTAACATAATATGGATGTGTAATTGTCCGAATTAAATGCTTTCATTTTCATTTTCATAGCAAATACCACAAGTAGGCAGAGACTGCGAAACCGGTAAAACCCTTACACATTCTCCATTTGTTTATTTTATCTTATGTACCTACTATTTACAGAATATGAACCATTAAAAACTGGTACCTAGTTCGACCCAAACTCTTACTTCTGTTCTTAGAAATTGTATTTAAGTATCTCAACTTATATGCTTCTACCGTTACCGTCATACAAACATTATTTAAATTTTTTCACGCCACTGTTCGGCAATGTGGCAGTACCACACCACTACTACAATGTTTCATTCATTGTAGTAGTGGTTGTTCAGTTTGAACAGCGCTTCGACCAATCACAGGGCGTCAAGCGGGAGAAGCAACGCCGGCGGGCTCCGCTCCTCTCCGCCGCGCGCGCTTGAATTAGGTATGTACTTAATTTTGATTTAACATGATAATTATTTGCAATTTCCTCGCAGTAGACGTGAAAAGCACTGTGTTAAGCCTCGGCCGAAAGTGCAATAGCTGGACTCGTACTTTCAAACTCGAACTGACTCGTCCATCTCTTGCTTACTTTCTAGCCTCTACAACAATGTACTATTGTTGAATGTTTGTTGGTCGCCCGTCGACGCCGTTTGTATTCGGTCGGTCAAGTTAAATGTAAGAACTCGTTTGACTCGGTCGACTAAAAATAATGTAGACGGTGGAAGAATGCAATAAAGTATTATTTAATTTACATTAGTTCAAATTATTTTAGACCATGTAGGTACCTATTTAAATTGTAATTATAATGTGCAGCGCTAATTTATACTAAGTACAAACGAGTATCTGATTAAACAATTATGAATAGTGAATAATACTTAAAGCTGACACCGATAATAGCTACCCCATTTCATCAGATACGATTACGGAATGCATTGCGTCGTCGGTCCATGCTTACACTGTTGATATCTTACTTAATATTTTATTTGCACTGCAGAGACGAAAAACCATGGCACTCAAAACTTTTATTCATAGGTAAGGTAAACGTCCGAGTGCTCGACGCTGTACTAGTATATGGCATGGGCACTCTATGTCAAATCAATGTGGGTTAAATTCGAATCATTCATTGATTCATGAAACCAGGTCAGATGCACACAATAGCAGAGCTATCAGCAGCATTCAACGTTTGTAGGGACATGAGCATGAGTTTTTGAAATTCTAAATCTGGTGGCACTCACTCAAAAATATGAAAATATTTTAACTTTTACAGTAGATAGGTATCTACTGTATTATATTATTGTTCGACTATAAGTATATTGAAACGGTGTACCTACGGTATAGGTTTAATATAGGTATAAGTCTACTTCTAGCTTCTACTTCTATCATCAAAAAGTCGAAATAATGACCTAGTTTCAGATAAGCAACGCCAAAAACTCTATCATCTACTTATGTATACTAATTGCAAAATTTGTGCATATGGGGTCATTCCCATGTTCCAACCTATCCAGCCCAGGTTTCATGTGCAACCACTTACTTCATATTACTTTCATGTTTTGTAAGATTGTTAAATAAAGGCTATTATTTATTATTATTGTTATTAACATACATGCCTGTGCACATGCGTTGTATACTGTAGTAGGTATTAACATACATGTCTGTGCACGTGCGTTGTATACTGTAGTAGGTATTAACATACATGTCTGTGCACGTGCGTTGTATACTGTAGTAGGTATTAACATACATGTCTGTGCACGTGCGTTGTATACTGTAGTAGGTATTAACATACATGTCTGTGCACATGCGTTGTATACTGTAGTAGGTATTAACATACATGTCTGTGCACATGCGTTGTATACTGTAGTAGGTATTAACATACATGTCTGTGCACGTGCGTTGTATACTGTAGTAGGTATTAACATACATGTCTGTGCACATGCGTTGTATACTGTAGTAGGTATTAACATACATGTCTGTGCACATGCGTTGTATACTGTAGTAGGTATTAACATACATGTCTGTGCACATGCGTTGTATACTGTAGTAGGTATTAACATACATGTCTGTGCACATGCGTTGTATACTGTAGTAGGTATTAACATACATGTCTGTGCACATGCGTTGTATACTGTAGTAGGTATTAACATACATGTCTGTGCACATGCGTTGTATACTGTAGTAGGTATTAACATACATGTCTGTGCACATGCGTTGTATACTGTAGTAGGTATTAACATAAATGCCTGTGCACATGCGTTGTATACTGTAGTAGGTATTAACATACATGTCTGTGCACATGCGTTGTATACTGTAGTAGGTATTAACATACATGCCTGTGCACATGCGTTGTATACTGTAGTAGGTATTAACATACATGCCTGTGCACATGCGTTGTATACTGTAGTAGGTATTAACATACATGTCTGTGCACATGCGTTGTATACTGTAGTAGGTATTAACATACATGCCTGTGCACATGCGTTGTATACTGTAGTAGGTATTAACATACATGCCTGTGCACATGCGTTGTATACTGTAGTAGGTATTAACATACATGTCTGTGCACATGCGTTGTATACTGTAGTAGGTATTAACATACATGTCTGTGCACATGCGTTGTATACTGTAGTAGGTATCTACATGACTAGTTACTTACGGGGGTTCTTGGCGTTCAGGTCTGGTTCGAAATAACCCTTATCTAGGGGCGTAAGCGCAAACGATTTTCTATCACCACTGTCCAGTTTTTCGGGGCGTTTGTTCACTACTGCCATTTCATGAATAGACGGAGACAACACCTGATGCGGCCTCTCTCTTCCTTCCGCTGTATTCATATGATCTAGGTTCATTCTACCTAGTCTTGGAGATGTTATCACGAATTTTTCAAACATGCGCTGCAAGTAAGGGTCGCGAGCAATCCAGTGGGCCAAATCCTTGTCGTAAGGTCTCATAATGGGTTCGTTCTCGCCAGACATCTGGTTGATGCGATCGATTTCCTGCAAGGTAACTTCATTTTTCAAACTTCTTAATTCTCATCTATAGGAATCAAATAACCTAACCTTTTTAATTAATTTGTTACCTCTGTCCATCTGATTATTTTCATATTAGTATATTATAATAAATATATAATATAACAACAGTGCAACAGTACCTACCTACGAGTAATAAAGGCCATGCAAGGATAAGCTAAGTGAATCTGCCCCCAGCGAGTTACGGATTGTAATTTTTTTTATTGGTTTGTCTTTCTATTAGTATCGAGTATGCCAAATTTCAGCTCCCCAAACTTTATAATTTTTTTTTAGAAGAAACAAAATCTGATCTTTTTTCAATACTTTTTTTCTAGCACGCCGATTTTGACGTAAGTCACGTATATTGTGCATTTAATGAAGACAATTATATGGTATTAATTTTAGGACATATTGCTCTACAAAAACTTGAAAAAAAAATAGAGTATGTATATTTAATATTTTTTTTAAGTATTATCACGTCAGCGACACCTCCAGATTTTTCACCAAAGTAATTTAATAAGCTATCAAATGAATATAACTACTTTATTTTATCTGTGGTAGAACAATGTGTTTTTTTATTGAATACACCACTATACATTTTTTTGCATACCCGCTAGTTAAAACTAATCGCTTAAAATAAATTAGTTATATTTATTTGATAGCTTATTAAAGAGGCTTACTTTGGTGAAAAATCTGGAGGTGTGTCGCTGACGTGATAATACTTGATATTTTTTTTTTAATTATCTCAATATTTTTTCAAGTTTTTGTATGACAATATGTTCTAAAATTAATATCATATCAGACAATTAGTCTTTATTACATGCACAATATGGGTGCGTAACGATGGCTATAAATATTTTTGATATAATATTACTCGCAATAACGCTCATCTGATATAATTCTCGAGTTGTATAACAACACTTAATATATTTTCATATGGTATAATTATCATTTTATATAACGATCATTTGATATAATAATATTTAGTATAACATACATTAAGTATAATGCATATTTGCTATATTGAACATTGGATATAATGCTCATTCCGTCTAATGTACAGTTGATATAATCAAGCCAGGGTAGCCAGAAAAGGGGGGACGGGGGGGGGCGAAGCCCCCCACAAGGTTGGCTCGGGGGGCGAAGCCCCCCGCAGTAAAAAAAAACCAACACTCGCAATAATTGTACTATTGGTGGGTTAGGTTAGGGTTCACTTGTGTCCCTCAGAGCGGAAATAGGCACCCCGCGAAGCGGGGTGACGTCGACACGCTGGCGGTTGGGTTAGGTTAGGTTAGGTTATCTTGGTTTAAAACCGGCTTCACTAGGTGGTTCGTCATGCTCCGTCTATCTTTTTTTCTTGGTCTGAGGGTTTACGTTAGGTTAGAACGGAAAAGAAGTAGTTTAGCTAAGGTAAATTTGCACATAAAATTTATACCGCTTGATCATTATACAATATGAGAGGTATATCAAATAAGAATTATACTCTATGATGGTTATAAGAAATAAGCGTTATACCGAATGATAGTTATACTAAATAAAAATATATATTTTGATATTATACCAAACGTTTATTATATACAATGAATGATTCTACCCTTTGAAAGTATATCAAAAATAGTTATATCCAATGAAATTATATAATTTGTTTTTATACCGATCATTACACACCCGCACAATATAGGTACGTGACTCACGTCAAAATCGGCCGGCTAGAAAAAAAAATATTGAAGAAAAATCAGATTTCGTTTTTTTTTTTTAAAAACGATAAAGTTTGGGGAGCTGAAATTTGGCATACTCGATACTAATAGAAAGACAAATCAATAAAAAAATTACAATCCAAAACTCGCTGGTAGGCCAAGAAAATTAGAATTCTTCGAAGAATGAATTCCCATAAAGCTGGAAATCGTTTTAATACCTTCATTTGGTCCTAAATGCATGTAATCCGAGTTTGCACCATCCCAGGAGGTGTGCTAAACTTTTGGGAGCCCAATAACCACGAAATTTTTGCTCTTTTTTCAGTTATTTGCATATAGCACAAAAACGGTACGTCGGTTGGAAAATGTATTCGAGACAATATTAAAGAAGGTCAAATTCTGCGTCGAATGAATATCTTATACTTCAAATTTGGCTCATTTTAATTATATGCTAAATAGTATCTACTTGTTCGACGATTGTATTATTTTGACATAACTCACGAAGATTTTTGAAAATGTTTTTATATTTATATGTAGTGGGCATTACTGGCTTGTCACGATATTTTTCTTGTAGGTGTACCTGTGCAAAAAGTGTCAAAAAAGAATAAAACAAAATTAAAAGTAGATTTTTTTAAGGAAGTTTAAGGACATGGTGTTGATTGAACATATGCACTTTATAGCCTATTCTATTTTTATTCATGAGAATTTTGTTTGGTTACTCTATCTTGAACAGTTTATCTATTATGATACTTTAAATGATAACCAGATTTTTATTTATATTATCCTAAATTACTCGAAAACAAAAGAAGATCGTGGACTGTTATTAAGCATGGAGTGTGCTTAGGACCTGCCAGTACAACCACTGAAAGAATCACCAAATCCCTCGTCAGGGGCCACTCTCACTAGCTTAGCCTGCTAGACCCCTTTTCCCAGTTCCTTACCTTATTAGACCTTTGATTTCAACCATACCACTGAGCCAAATTTGAAGTTTTAGATATTCATTCGACGCAGAATTTGACCTTCTTTAATATTGTCTCGAATACATTTTCCAACCGACGTACCGTTTTTGTACTATATGCAAATAACTGAAAAAAGAGCAAACATTTCGTGGTTATTGGGCTCCGAAAAGTTTAGCACACCTCCTGGGATGGTGCAAACTCGGATTACATGCATTTAGGACCAAATGAAGGTATTAAAACGATTTCCAGCTTTATGAGAATTAATTCCTCAAAACGTCTTTTTTGGATCTAATTTTCTTGGCCTATGGGGGCAGATTCACTTAGCTTTTCCTGGCATGGCCTTTGTGTCGACACATATCAAATTGGAAAACTTGGTCGCTGTCAAGCCACAAAAGAGCCGAGATTTCCGATTAGGAATGCGAGTTAGAATTAGGAGAACGAGTTCTAAGCCGAGTGAGAACGGTTTAATAATCGCATAGGTATCTGTACTTCGGACCAGAAGTGCTCGGTCGGAATGACCTAAATTTCAGATGTATATGTATGAGTGTATGCAGCACGATACTTTAGGGTCGCCCCGTACAAACTGAATGACCGAATTGATTGATTGTTTAGTTTAGTTTTTATTCATAAAAATACAATTAATAAATATTTGGGGACAATCATATACACAAAATTGACCTAGTCCCAAACTAAGCAAAGCTTGTACTATGGGTACTGGGTATCGGTATGGGTAGACGACGATATACATGCTTATATAGATAAATAAATAATTAAATACATAAAAATCATCCATGACTCGAGGGAACAAATATTCGTGCTCATCACACAAATAAATGCCTGCTAAGGTCGATGGTGGATAACAGGAATATTTCGAGATTCAAAAATGACTGTAAATCGGAAGGCGGGTACAGGAAAACATTATTGTTCGAACGGCTTAGAATCAGCTTAAAATACAAGATTTTAGAAGTTAACGGCCGTATTTATTAAACGTTTTACGTACAAGCCTATTTTAACTAAAATGGCGTAAAAATTCGTTTGTCCTTCTCTGTCACTTCGACATTTGAGTTCCTAAGAAAGGGACAATGCACATTTTATTTAGCAGAGGCATTTTAAGTTTTATGATTAAGGGGGTTAGATTTTAGACAGTTACAGACAAAATATGAAAACAACTAAGTTCGCGAGGAACTTGAACTGCAGCATCCATCAGCCGACGTCTGGCTTCTGGACCAATACTTTTATCAAGATGTAAAGGAAATAATGACTACATTAAATTAGTTTGTTTAGAATCGAAAGTTGAAGTTCGATTACACCGGTTGTTTTGTTCTGGATTACTCGTAGGTACTTACGTACACAGGCGGGACGCCAGAATTGCATAAAGAAGATATGTACGATGTACCTGTTTTCATTGCTCTTGACTATACATCGTAGTGTACCCAGCACCCAGGTTTTCAGAATTTGATAAAAACGTGGAAATAGAAACAAAAACGATAAGTAATCAGAGATATTGAGTGTAGTCGACTACAGTACGTAAGATGTATAATTTTTTTCGCCCTATTAGTTACAACGCAACAAGGTTAAAGGATACATCTTTTTGAAGTCGACTGTATATGATAAAAGTTGCTTAGAACTGGCGCCTACGCTCGCTGTAGCCGCTTTCCACTATTTAGCGGGAAAATCACGGGATAAGTTACAAGCGTAGCGATACTTGGCAGTGAATGTGTTAAAGTTGCAAACCTGCAATAGAGCCACATCTCAAATGAGTTTTAATTTTGAGTTGTGGCCGTATAGCAGGCACTAGGCGATAATCTTCATTCAAACGCAAACTTAAAGTATTCTGACCTTATTCAGCCAGTCATGGTCTGGTAGAGTGCGCTGCGGCGGCGGCATCCGCGGGCTGTCATCGTACCCCAAGAAGTGGGGCAGTAGGAACCTCGGCAGAAGGTACTCGCGCGCCTCAGGAATGGGCACGCGCTGTCGCAGAGGGCCCAGAGCGGGCTCCAGCGCCAAAACTCGAGCCGGCGTGGGGTCTAAAACAAAACTTTCTCTTAACTTAAGTCTCATTTATTATTATCACCGTTTAGTGGTCGACCGGTTTACCCTAATGAGTATTGACCCTGCCTGCGAAGCTGACGGTCCTGCGTTCAACTTGAAATGCCAAAGGTAAGGGCAAATTAATTTGTGTGATGAACATGAATACCTACCTACTTGTTTTCCAGTCTTGGTAGGGTGAACATTATTGTAAAATTCAAAACTTTCAAAAAATGTATAAGAAAAAACAGTAAAGTTTAATATTTGTACACTACATGGTCGATTATAATTTACTGATGTAGGGCTAGTTCCGATCACGTCTCCAGCATCACCTGTATATATCGTCATCTGTAGGTCGATCACGTAACGCATTGTACGCGCGTCAGTTAGGTCTAAATGTCACTTTTTATATGGAAAATTGACAGTTAAATTGTACCGACGCGCGTTCGGAACGTTACGTGATTACCCCTCTGGAACCCAACGATTCAAGCCTTGTCGTGTTTACTGTGGAGCAGCTACTTCGAATTGTGTAAAATTGGGACAATCTAATGTAAATATTTATTTATGAAAAAGCGCGGCGTTGCTACGCTTCACGTAGGGTTCGTTCATGACATCCTGTCTATATTGTAACAAATAATGATTTTCTTCTATCTGTATTCAGCTCGTATCCACCGACTGTAAACTATAGGCCTCTTCTTAACTGCGCCAATCTCCTCGGTACTGTGCTTATCTCATCCACTGTTTGGAACCTGTTCCGCAGTTATCATCGGTTCATCGGGCTGGTGGTCTGCCCGCTGACTGTTTCGTTGACCTTGGCCACCATTCAGTACCTAACCCAATTTTGTCCATCTCCCATGCATCGTTTCTCCTCGTCAGGAAGGCGAGGAATTACTTTCTTACCACTAGGGAGGAAATATTTGCTTTATTTCATTTGTATTGTCTTCTTGCGAAGGCAGTATTCACCTTAGGATGGTAAGTACCTTCATTGTTCTATTTTGGAATCGTCTACAACACGGAATATCAAACAAGGTTTGAAACTACTTACGTTATAGTTTTCCGAATTATTTACATACTTGTAGGTATGTAAATAATTCGGGTATCGAGTCTCGAAGATATTTCCGAGTATCCCCGAAAATCAGTCTCCGAAACATATTATAAACTAGCTGTTGCCCGCGACTTCGTCCGCGTAGAATTTAATACTTAGAAAATATAATGCAAACAAACTTCTACCATCTTAAGGGATGATTTCCGAGGCAAAAACTATTCTATATCCTTTGGGGTCTCAAATTATCTCTATACCAAATTTCATCTAGGTACATGGATTTTATCCAAACTTTCACCCCCTATTTCATACCCTTAGGGAATGATTTTCGGGATAAAAACTATCTAATGTCATTTTTCGGGACTCAAACGACCTTTATACCAAATTTCATCTAAACGGGATTCATCCAAATTTTCACCCCCCATTTCATCCCCTTAGGGAGTGATTTCCGGAATTACAACTATCCTATGTCCTTTCCCAGGACTCAAGCTATCTCTATACCACATTGTATAAAAATGGGTTCCATCCGAATTTTCACCCCTAATTTCACCCTCTTAGGGGATGATTTCTGGGGTAAAAACTATCCCATGTCCTTTCCCAGGACTTATATCTACACCAAATTTCATCAAAATAGATTACATCCAAATTTCACCCCCCCCCCCCCCCCCCCCCTTTTCACCCCCTTAGGGGATGATTTCCGGGATAAAACCTATTATATGTCCTTTCCCGGGACTCAAACTATTTATATACTTACCAAATTTCATCTAAATCGGTGCAGCGGTTTAAGTAGCTCCATACAAATTTCCACTCCCAATTTCAGCCCCTCAGATATAAAAACTACCCTTTGTCCTTCCCCGGGGCTCATTTCATCTAAATCGGTTCAGCGGTTTAGGCGTGAAGAGGTAACAGACAGACACACTTTCGCATTTATAATATTAGTATGGAAGTATGGATTATTAGTATGGATAGTATGGATTATTTCCGCTTGTCTTCCAAATAGAGGTGTAGCTGTAGACTCACTTCAAAAGAAAGAAGAAACGAAAAACTCATTCAAATATCTCAAAAAATTACGAAGCTACAACCGTTTTAATGTCGCTTGTTAGAGTGAGAAAACGATCAGGGACCGTGACGTCACGATCCTCGAGCGTCATAGTAAAAAAACAATCGTTTCATTATAAAGGTGCGTTTTGCGGAAAAGAGACGCAACAAACCCCCTCTTAAAACTTTATACACTTATAAGTTAGTGATTAACCTATATAGCCTCTTGCGTTGTTTTTTTTTCGAGATAATACAATGATTATTTTGTTTAGTGTCTACATCCTTATTTTCGATAAGATAAGATAAAATAAGATTTCTTTATTGTCAGAACTGTGTACATTCAGTTGTTTTGGGTAAAATAAAGTCCAACAGCTTGCCCATTTCGGACGTACAATATTAAACTTAAAGCTAGTCAAATATACTAAAACAATAACAACAATAGTATTTCCAAATAATTTTATCCATATTCACACATAAAATATTAATTTAGATCTATCCGACATCCGTATTTTCTTTTAAACCACGAACTTCGGAATTCGAAAATATTCGGGTATCTCTATCTCTATCGCACTAACAAATGACAGGAATGCAGAGGGCCTACCGCGAAAGGCATTCGAAGTTTCCCCTCTCTGTCATACTTACAAGTTCGTACATAAGTGCGACAGAGAGGGAAAACTTCGAATGCCGTTCGCAGTAGGCCCTCAGATATACGAACTTCGAGTTTCGGATTTCGTGTTTTGGCTGAATACGCAAAGAGCGCGCGCGCGTGCCATTCAAAAAAACCAAGTTTATATTGTTCGAATTTGTTGTAACATTTGTACAAATTACGCCTTAATTCGACATTTGCGCATATAAGTTCGCATATCAAAATCGATTAATTTTATATTTGCTTTTGGTACCTATGTGTCTCGTCAATGTATATCGTAGACGGGATTAAAATTATTAATAGGCGAAAGAAAGGCAAAGCAATTCCGCCATTTTGTCCGTAGTATTTCTTATTACTGTGATTTTGACGTTTCTTTTAGCTGACAGATGTGGCGGCGATATACTTTAAGAATAATAAATGAAAAATTAAATGAAGTCGTATATTACGGAAAATAAATTAATTGTCGCAGTCGGATAAAAACTATCCTAAGTTGCAGCTGGAATAATAATGCACCTATATAAAATGTTTAATATTTTTCCGTCCATGGGATGCCGAGAACATTCGTACCACAGAAAGCTTAGTTTCAAACTGGCTGATTCTTTTTTTAATTTAGAGATTTATTATAAGTGGAGATACGCGAAATAAAAGGCCGTACTTGTTGCTTTGTAAACTTCCGACATAAACGCAAGGCTTAGACTTTTTTAACCAACTTCAAAAAAAAGGAGGAGGTTCTCAATTCGATTAATTTTTTTTTTTTATGTGTGTTACCTCAGAACTCGTTTATGAACCGATTCGTACCATTCTTTTTTTAATTGAAAG
The DNA here is from genome assembly GCA_963854355.1 of Epinotia brunnichana. Lineage (NCBI taxonomy): Eukaryota > Metazoa > Arthropoda > Insecta > Lepidoptera > Tortricidae > Epinotia > Epinotia brunnichana. Next base: position 24,105,943 of record OY977935.1, read on the forward strand.
TATATGATTCCAGGTTGGTACATCTGCAAATCATACATTTGGTGAACTATAAAAGTAGGTACGTCACCGATTCTGATATTATCATTCCGTTGAAATAGCAAACAAAGAAGTGCCAAAGGTGATTCTGAGATCCTGAGAGAGAGAGAGGTATTGACGGAAGTCCTCAAATATTATCGGCCCACATACAGCGATTTGGTTATTTTCTCTAATAATCAACGTACGTATTTGCTCTCGGAAATCAGTTCATGTGGTAAATTGGAAAAAAAATGTGGAAATGTTCATGTGGCTTGGCGGAGTACTGAATTGAAGTCGGTTAAAACTTTGTTTTTAAAGTAAATTATTGTATCTATGATCAGCATAGGTGAAAACAGTCACCTATTCCATTTGCATATCACTAACTTTATCTATTGATGTACTTAGATAAGGAATAGTTCGCCAAGGACGCCGCCTTGGAAACTCCGAAGCACTCCGCACAAATGTTACGTAGGTATGTTACAGTCGTCGCTCATACTCTGTTTTTATTGGAATTTTCTCATTGAACTCTGCGTAGGAGATAATATTTCTGCAATAAGAACTTAAATAAACTCCTCCTTAGTCAATGTGTTGACAAAAGTTTGAACAGAGACGGCATCGAAGTTTTTTTTGGAGCGTACAATTAAATACAATGCACTTGCTCTGAAATAGCCCCTTTATATGGTTCAACATAAACACGGGAAGTGGTCTATGCCGGCTTGGGGGTACCGGGCGGGGCCAGCCCGTGCGGGAATGAGATTTCATGACAATTAAAATTTCACCTTTTATGTATGTATATTTTTTTATTTCCTTACATGATGCATTGTAAAATGCTGTATGATACTCGTGCGGATAGGTAATTCCCAACTCGTGTCGATCAAAAACACTCCCTAAAGGTCCTACCTTCTTTCCGCACTTGTATCATAATAGTTATTTACGATACAAGTGCAGAAAATAGGTAATTCGCAACTCGTGTCGATTTAAAACACTCCCTTCGGTCGTGTTTTAATTTATCACCAGTCGTTGCGAATTACCTATTCGCACGTGTATCGTACGTTTTACAGTACATATGGCTCTTTAAAGTTTCGACATATGCACGGAAAGTGCTCTTTTCTGCACACGTGCGGAAAAGTAGCACCATGTGTACTGTAATAGTTATTTGTGATACAAGTGCGGAAAGTAGGTAATTCCCAACGAGTGGCGATGACCAAAAACACGACCGTCAGGAAGTGTTTTTGATCGACACGAGTTGGGAATTACCTATCCGCACGTGTATCAAACAACATTTTACAATGCATCATGCGAGGAAAAAAAAGATATGCATAAAAGGTGAAATTTTAATTGTCATTAATACTCATTATCGCACAGTACCTATGCGGGAATATTGGCCTGAAATCCATTCCCGCACGGGCAGGTCCCGCCCGGCGACGCCGTGCTGGCATCGACCACTTCCCGTGTTTATATTGAACCATATAAAGGGGCACATACAGAGCAAGTGCATTGTAATAGTTATTTATGATACAAGTGCGGAAAGTAGGTAATTCCCAAAGAGTGGCGATGACCAAAAACACGACCGTTAGGGAGTGTTTTTGATCGACACGAGCAAGTGCAAGTGCATTGTAAATAACTATTCAGAGATCAGATTCAGAGCAAGTGCATTGTAAACAACTATTATGATACAGGTGCGGAAAGTAGGTAATTTCCACCGAGTGGCGATGACCAAAAACACGATCGACACGAGTAGTGTTTAATGTATCTTATGCTGTGTACTCGGCCTGATTTGAGTGCCTCAGTAAAATATCCTTCTAAGTCGGTACCCGAATAACAATAACCAAGAATTGTGGCAATGACTAAAAAGGGTTCTTAGGTATTTAAAAGGTACCATGGATTTAAAATTAACCTGCAAAAGAGGGAGCTATGCTATGATAATCATGTTATTCCCGCCGACGATGTACGTTACACAAATGTTGCCACTGTGCAAAGTTGGCACACAAATACCATTGACAGTCATTTATACTAAAAAATAGTTTAGTTAATGCATGATTAGTACCTATTTAGAAAACTGTTGCTTGTTTAACTCAGTGTAGCGCAACTAGGAACAAAAAGATGAATGATGTCCAACTGCTCAAATTCAGCATCAAATCTGACAAGTGCAATGTAATTTTTTATTTTTTAAGGTTTAAGTCCCTTTTTAAGTTCCTATAGTTTATACTTTGAATGTAAGTACCTTGTAACATAATTCCAAAATGTAATTTTTAACTGGTTCCCCGCGACACAGGCGAAGCCTAGTGCGGAGACCTCTGGAAATTAATGTAAGAAAATAATATAACTTTTTTTAAGTTCTGACAAGTGACAAGTTTTCTATCTGTGCTTTTGCTATGGCGGACTCATGCTATCTCCTACTTCCGTACTTTCTCTTTCTGTCATTTTGTCATGGTGACTATGGCCGGTTACCATTATAACCAAGCCCCTAAGGTTAAAATAGGTAGCAGATACGTATACCTTTCCCCTACTTTCGTACGACGTACTAACGCGTCAGAAAGAGATGTATATGCATTTGTTATTCCTTAATTTGGAAGGTTGTCACAAGTTTGTTCCTGCGCTGGGGATGTACAGTGTCGACTGTTTATATCGATAAATTAGTCAACCAAATTATAAATTTAGATTTTAATAATTCGCATTCACTGTGTGAAAAAAATATGTTTATGGAGAAGGCAAAAAGAAAAGTAGAGTCTAACTAACCCGGCATTATTAAAAACTAGAAAATCCCGGAATTTTGGAATGTTTGGATTAGTGGATTGAATAGAAATGTCATAACTAATAAAAAGAGAGCAAGCGTCTAGCTAGAGAAAGAGAAGTAAAGGCCGGTGAAGGAGGTGCGGGTGAAGTGTGCCGGATTAATCGACATAGCCGGCTATTGGAGTGACGGACTGATGAGACTCTACTGTAGTAGCAAAAACCAAAGTAGCTTTTGTCAACCTGGATGCGTGGCGTCCTGCAAAACCAAGGTCATTCATATCCCTGTCACAATCTATCTTATAATATCGCACTCATTTGCAGTACGTCATGCAGGACTGCCTGGACGCTACTACTTATGGGAAATGAAAGAATAATTTTATATAAAGACTATTTTTTATTTAGTCAAACTTAATCCGCCTTCAATAAAATAGTTATGGCTAAAACTTCTTATTTTTCTTAAGGCACACGTTTATATTCAATTTTGTGAAAGATCTGTCTGCTTCCAGTAGCTTCCATTTAAATTTACATTTGGTACAAATAATCTGGTGACGTGTTTGAAATAAAAATGACTGCTTTTCCATGTCAGATTCTCCTTCTTACACGTGTGGTATTCATTCCTTTTAACATATTCGTCCTTTGGAAATCTAAAATCAAAAAGTTGAGTTATTATTATTATGTCGATAAGTTATTGTGCCGAGGTCGATAAAAAAAACTACATCACTATGGGAAAAACATAACCTCTTCTACTTATCCGAAAAAGTCTTATTTTCATGCACAATCTGGTTTTAATTGAACAGATAATGATATTTACATAAATTACCAATTACTATTATTAATTTTAGGTGAGCTCCTTCCATTAATAAAATCAAAATCTATAGAAACTTACCAATACAAGCAAACTGCTCCATGGTTTATTTATGTCCCTCTTGTATGGGATTTACAGCCTTCAATGGCACAATACATTTTATCACAGGAAACAATCAAGTCTCGCAAACATGAACAATACATTTTTTCAAACATTCTCGGTGGAATAACACCAAAATAAATTATTTTCACACACAGGAGCCGCGATGTTTTGGAAGTAATATGATACGACCAAGTCAAGTTGTAAGGTAATGACACCTTCTACCAAACAATGATGACATATTGCATTTTGCTGGATTAAATTACATCCAATTACATCCATTTGACATTTGCCCGAGTTGGAAATGTGAAACTGAATAGGGATTGTAGTCTCATTCCCTCTTAGGCCAACTATAGATTTACGCAAGTGAATAAGATAGCTGTTACCAAGCTCTTATTTTAACGTGGTTTCTATGCTTTAGTACAAATTCTTTGCTTGTGGTATCACCAATTGTCTATGATTAAAAAAAAGGCTAAAAGTCAGTTATCGATTTAAGTCATTCATTCAAATGGTTTGCGGTTTATGTTTTATTTTAAATAATATTAACAGTGAGTACCGAGTACACTACCGAGTACACTACCGAGTGAGGTCCGCAAACTATAGTTTACTCGTCCTATACCGCGGCCGTATATATACGGCCAAAATTATTTAAAGGAATTTAAACAATTTTGGGTTGGAATAAAGTTGCATTTGTTTTGTTTTGGCCTTTTTTGAAACAAACGAAATTCAACTCTACTTCTTACGTTAGTTGATTCAAATTTCAATGTCAGTTTGTGTTGTATGGTGGGCGACCCCAGGTTAGCTCGTAAATAATTACGACAGTGTGAGAACCCGACGTAAAACGTTGTATAACGAAAAACTGCAATGTTTACAAGTCGTAAACAAGTCGGTCGGTGCTGCATAAATATTTTGATACTTTATGTACATAAAGTCATTTTTTTATTCCGTAGACTAAAATGACATTTCATGTATTGCTAGTTTTTTACGTCTTATAAATAGTGATGTGTACAACCGGTACTAACCGAATATGAACGATCGGGAGGTACTTATATTTGTTGATGAAGCGTCTGTAACACAGTGAATGGATAATCCGTGACGTGCTAAAAGGGGACTCTATGAGAGGTATTAAAAAGGGTGATATAGTGTAGGTAAAAATGTCACCATGAAAAATATCTAGTTAAATTCAACAAACGTAACAACAAAAGTCAACAAAAACGAGAGAACACGCAGTGTAAACATCCGATCACTATAGGAGTAAAATAACGAATGCCAAAACCAAATACGTAAACCAAAATGGCGTCGCGTCAGGGGACCGATTTTTGACTTTCGAGCGCTCGAAAATTAAATAAAAGTAAATACGATTCTAATGTCAAAATTGCAAGCACTTACTTTCTACCGATATAATTAAATACGAGTGGTCAATACCACTCGCTTTTCAATTTTCTATCGCTAATTTAAAACATCATTTCATAATTTTTGACAGTTTTCGAGTGAAAGAGTCGAGCGCTCGAAAGTCAAAAATAGGTCCCCTGGTCGGCGATACGTCAATGTCATTTTAAATGTTTGAGTACATTAGTAATGAGTAAATTTTATTTATTGTTGATTTCGTATCATTTTGTGTGAGTCAATTTTATTTATTGTTTATTTTGAATCTAAAATTAATTTAAGCTTTTATCGGTTATTCACAAACCGATATCAAATTAAGATCAGCACTGTTTGTATATAGCTGGTTACATTATTGCTACGTTTGACATTTGTGGTTGTCATTTTAGTCTATGGAATAAAAAAAAATACTTTACTAGACATTTGCCTATAACTTTGATTAGGTACGTGAATATATTAATACTTACCTGAATCTCATAAACAGGAATGTGTAAAGAAACGGATAAACTAGAAGTTCTGGAAATTATAAATAAAATCAAAACATTGGAACGTAAGGAGTTACTTACAGAAAACCAATATTTAGAAGAAATCTGTGAAGTGACTGGTCAGTCGTAACTTGATATAAAAATATAAAACGTTAAAAATATGTTGGCCGTACATGTCTAGGCATATATGAGCGACGTGCATGTTGATAGAATCCTGCACTTGGCCCATCGTGCCGGTGCAGCATTACTCTACCTCTATACCTATATTTAACTTATTTTTTTAGGTAGGTACCTACCTTACGTGTGCACAGAAAATCAAAAATATTTTCTAGTATCAAAACTATTATTCCTACTACACAATGTGTGACCAGCCCAAAACTTTTTGAATTTCCCGCCAAAACTTTGGGTAAAATTTGGTTAGCCAGAGACTCTATATCACGCCGACAAAATGGTAGAAGAAAATCATGAAAAAAATAGTTATTTAAGGTTTTTCGCCTACTCTTTTAAAGTGGGGATGTACATTTTTTCCCCGTTAAGTTAAATCTATGGGGTGGCGTGGCTATCGTTGGATAGCGTGTTCAAAAATATTATGGGTTAAATACTACTGGGAATGTGGAAAAATTCGTGGCAGTAGTACACATATCATGAATTTAAAAAGAAAACTATCACGGCTAAGTAAACATTATTTAAAATTCGGCTGACGCAACCGCACCATTTACTTGGCACGTGCTTGTCGATGTCGATAACAAAGACAGACAGGCAACTACGGAACCCTACACTGCGCGTGGCCCGACACACACTTGGCCGGTTTTTAACATACTGATGACGTAGGTATGGGACACTGACGTCAGAAGCTGTCACGGGAATGACATACCTGTACAGTTGTGGATAACGCTAATTTTGAGGCTTAAAGACTCGAATCCTAAAGACTACCGAGGCTTAAAGACTCAAGTGACGAAAATTCAATAGTTTGCATTCATATGCGTAAAATAAACCAACACGGTTCTTAAACAGCATCGAGTCTTTAAGCCTCGTGAGTCTTTAAGGCTCGAGTCTATAAGCCTCGAAATGAGCGTTATCCACAACACTTACCTTGTTTTTTAGGATTCCGTACCTAAAGACTATTACCTACTTATTCTGTGCCTGAAGGGCAAAACGGGACCCTATTACTCCGCTGTCGGTCTGTCCGTCTGTCTGTCTGTCGGTCTGTCCATCTGTCACCAGGCAGACATCAGGTCTCAAGAAACGGGATAGTTAAACATTTGAAATTTTCACCGATGATGTATTTCAACAAATACTAAAAAACAGAATAAAATAAATATTTAAGGGGGCTCCCATACAACAAACATGATTCTTTTGCCGTTTTTATAGATAATGGTACGGAAATCTTCGTGCGCGAGTCCGACTCGCACTTGGCCGGTTTTCTGTCATGATTTCTCTTAACTTGTTAAAATTTTCCAGTTCAAGCCCTTAACTTAAGGCATTGAAGTCCGCCTTTAGTTCTGTAAGATCTTCTTCTGTGCAATAAAAATAAATAAATACCTAAGTACATATTTTTCAGTGTGTTGTTTAGCTGTGTAGATAATTTTGCGGCTGACTGTGCCCAAAGATTTACAGGATGGTTGATAGAAACTATAGTTTATAGTCAAAGTAGTACCTACCGTAAGTTCTTCTAATCTTAATAAGTGCCTAGTTAATTATTTTTTAAATTAGTATCCTGCAAATTAATGCAACAGTTATCTTGAATTAGGTATGTTATTTATTTGTGTGTATAAATAAATATATCTTCATTGACGTTAAAATGACATGGTGTGTAGAGCTAACAATTTTGTTATCTATTAAGTAGGTAGGTACTTTAGTTAATAAATATAAATTGTGTAAATAAATACAACTTGTATTTAAAGTGGATTTGTAAAATGTAATCGTAGAATAAGAGCAACATCTTTTTAACGTTATTAGTTATTACCAAGTGACTGTGTTTGTTTACAATTTTCTTTAAGTGTTACTGCAAAAGCTTATTGCTGCATTAAAAAACTAAAGACTTTTTTAGCATTTACCTTTTCTTCAGTAGGTAGGTAATATCTACACATATCAATCCTAATATTTCTCGACTCTAGCACATCGGCAACGGAAAAAGTGTAACAGGTGTCAGCTGACTGCAATGCAACTACCTACGCCTAACACAGTCGGTCCATTACCGAAAAAGTCTATACCTATAGGTATCAGGTTGTTACGTGTCGAATGAGTAAGCCAAGCACAAAAAGACCAATTAAATTCGCAACGCAACAGAGTTGATACGGGAAACTCGTTATCAGTGACGATAACGGTGTAGGTATTAAAATGTTAAAGGTTAAAGTGTGTTCGCGTGGGTACGGTACCTGGAGGGCGGGCGAGGGCACCCGCTGCCGTAGCCAGGAGCACCAACACCAGCTGCGTTGGCATCCCGGGGCGGCTTGACCACCTTCGGCGAAAACGAACGTGATCTCTGTTTACTGTCTGCGCCGCGCCGCACGCTCGCGCACGCCCGCGCGTCGATCGATACTCCGCCCACATCCAGTCGTCATCACATCACCAAACGAACTACGACCTAAGCGACTATCTTCTGCTTTCGCTGTCACTCACCGTATAGCACAATACAATAGACCTTTCAGCTCCGTACTCGACGCTTGTGCACCCATCTCATATCATAATCTACGACACACAACCGTTAGGCTCGCGTACTTAAAGTTCGTTTTCATTTACATCAATTTCATTAATGGATATATTTAAAACGGATAAATACGGCTACCTACATAAAATTGCGCATCCATTGAAACCGAAGTCTGTTAAGCGTGAGTCGTATATAGTTAAATAGATAAAATAAAATACTGAAACAGATCGTTGATTCTATTATTTAAGTATAACAATTAGGTAGGTACCTACATAAAACAATCCGTTTGTATGCCCGCAGCTTTGTTTACAAACATGCAAAATATTCATTTCAAGTAAATTAGATTTAGTGGAATCGATATTTATTACCAGTACCTTAATTTTACTTTCTAATCTTAGTACGATTCAAATACCTAATATATAACTACGATCTATGCACCCTACTTGCCGGAACCAACCTTTCAGAAACTTGTCGCTTGGTTCAACAGGCCCCGTAGCATGGATGGCCTTATCACGCGCCAAGTGACAGGATAACAGCGTCGTCTCGTTCTATCGAACGGTGTCAGCCAGGGACGGTTGCTCTATCTTGTCACTTATCGCGTGATAGGCCATCCATGCTACGGGGCCAGGACATAGACGCGGTCGTTAAATGGTCCCATGATAATGGTATAGTGTTAAATACAGATAAGACAAAATTCCTCATCATTCAATCACCTTACCTATTTGTCAATAGCTGAAACCTCACCACTTATGTATACCCATAGTTTTACTTGTCTTCATAATAGTTTAAATAATTGCCAATGCAAACATATTGAAAAGGTAGACTGTGTTACATATCTTGGCGTCAAGGTTGATGTTACATTTTCCTGGCTACAACATATTAACTATATTTGTAGTAAATTAAGATTACTCCTAGGAAAATTTTACCACCTTAGCTTTAAAGTACCAAGCAATATACTAAAATGTCTGTACTTACTTTGCTATAGTAGACTCGGTGTTGGGATATGCCCTTGATTGCTATGGACTTACATAGACAAACTTGAAGCATTGCAAATTAGATTCTTAAAATTACTAGTAAATAAAAAAACAAAAAACAGTTGCAAGGGCGATTATTCAAAATTATTTAAAATCTGTAAAATACTTCCGGTTAGCCTAAAACATAAATACCTTTTAGCATTTAACAATCATAGCAATCGAGTACATAGCCCAATACCGATAGAACACAAACATAGCACAAGGTCGGTGTCCGCGGGTAAGTATGAAGTACCTCGGGTTGATAACTATTTTGGAGACCGTACTTTACCCGAAGACATCCGACATGAACCAAATAAACATAAATTTCAAAAGCACTAAAAAAACACCTACTGCATACACTTAAGTAACGTTTGCTTATTTTGCAAGCAAGCGTTATCACTATACCTAGATATTTTTCTAGCACGAACAAATTATTGTAAGTGATTGACAAAATAAAAACATCGACAGTATCGTTATCGATAAGTCCAACATCAACGTCATAGAGGTAGTACAAAGACAAATATATTTAGGGTAATAGGGTGTGTTAGAAAATAGATAATAATAACAAACCTTTTCATGTTTCGGAAAACAATTTGGATACTTTCGTAACTTTCTTTCTTCGTGTCACTGAATTAATTTGCCCATAAGTCACTCCATACCACACACACAGACCGAATTTGTTTTTCAAATCGACGCAGAGTGTCACGACATGTAGTTTTTTCCAAACCCATTTTTGGTCCCAAAACAAATTCAATTTGTACAAGATCGGTGCTCGCGGCGTCTAGGTAGTTAGCCGATATAAGTATGTTGTTGTATGTACGTCTTGTCGTTGAAGTAGCATGTACTTATCGATATTTTTATTGTGGCAAGCACTAAATAAATGTTGTTCCTGCTAGAAAAATATCTAGGTGTAGTTATCACACTCATATTTATAACTAGCTGTTGCCCGCGACTTCGTCCGCGTAGAACTTATACTTAGAAAATATAATGCAAACAAACTTCTACTTACCATCTGAAGGGATGATTTCCGAGGCAAAAACTATTCTATATCCTTCGAAGGGTCTCAAATTATCTCTATACCAAATTTCATCTAGGTACATGGATTTTATCCAAACTTTCACCCCCTATTTCATACCCTTAGGGAATGATTTTCGGGATAAAAACTATCTAATATCATTCTTCGGGACTCAAACGACCTTTATACCAAATTTCATCTAAACGGGATTCATCCAAATTTTTACCCCCATTTTACCCCCTTAGGGAGTGATTTCCGGAATTAAAACTATCCTATGTCCTTTCCCTGGACTTAACCTATATCTACACCAAATCTCATCAAAATAGATTACATCCAAATTTTAACCCCCCCCCCCCCTTTCACCCCCTTAGGGGATGATTTCCGGGATAAAACCTATTATATGTCTTTCCCCGGGACTCAAACTATTTATATACCAAATTTTATCTAAATCGGGGCAGCTGTTTAAGTAGCTCCATACAAATTTCCACCCCCAATTTCAGCCCCTCAGATATAAAAACTACCCTTTGTCCTTCCCCGGAGCTCAAACTATCTATATACCAAATTTTATCTAAATCGGTTCAGCGGTTTAGGCGTGAAGAGGTAACAGACAGACAGACACACTTTCGCATTTATAATATTAATATGGAAGTATGGATTATTAGTATGGATAGTATGGGTTCTTTCCGCTTGTCTTCCAAATAGAGGTGTAGCTGTAGACTCACTTCAAAAGAAAGAAGAAACGAAAAACTCATTCAAATATCTCTAAAAATTACGAAGCTACAACCGTTTTAATGTCGCTTGTTAGAGTGAGAAAACGATCAGGGACCGTGACGTCACGATCCTCGAGCTTCATAGTAAAAAACAATCGTTTCATTATAAAGGTGCGTTTTGCGGAAAAGAGACGCAACAAACCCCCTCTTCAAACTTTATACACTTATAACTTAGTGATTACCTATACGAGTATAGCCTCTTGCGTTGTTTTTTTTTCGAGATAATACAACATTATGATTATTTTGTTTAGTGTCTACATCCCTATTTTCGATAAGATAAAGTAAGATTTCTTTATTGTCAGAACTGTGTACATTTAGTTGTTTTGGGTAAAATAAAGTCCAACAGCTTGCCCATTTCGGACGTACAATATTAAACTTAAAGCTAGTCAAATATACTAAAACAATAACAACAATAGTATTTCCAAATAATTTTAACCATATTCACACATAAACTATTAATTTAGATCTATCCGACATCCGTATTTTCTTTTAAACCACGAACTTCGGAATTCGAAAATATTCGGGTATCTCTATCTCTATCGCACTAACAAATGACAGGAATGCAGATATACGAACTTCGAGTTTCGGTTTTCGCTGTTTGACTGAATACGCAAAGAGCGCGCGCGCGTGCCATTCAAAAAAACCAAGTTTATATTGTTCGAATTTGTTGTTACATTTGTGGAGATTACGCCTTAATTCGACATTTGCGCATATAAGTTCGCATATCAAAATCGATTAATTTTATATTTGCTTTTGATACCTATGTGTCTCGTCAATGTATATCGTAGACGGGATTAAAATTATTAATAGGCGAAAGAAAGGCAAAGAAATTCCGCCATTTTGTCCGTAGTCCTTATTAGTCTGTGATTTTGACGTTTATTTTAGCTGACAGATGTGGCGGGGGTATACTTTAAGAATAATAAATGAAAAATTAAATGAAGTCGTATATTACGGAAAATATCGTCGCAGTCGGAGAAAAAATATCCTAAGTTGCAGCTGGAATAATAATGTACCTATATAAAATGTTTCATATTTTTCCGTCCATGGGATGCTGAGAACATTCGTACCACAGAAAGCTTAGTTTCAAACTGGCTGATTCTTTTTTTAATTTAGAGATTTATTATAAGTGGAGATAAATAGATAGAAGATAATGAAACTCCCATTCAAATATCTCAAAAAATTATGAAGCTTGTTAGAGTGAGAAAACGATGAGGGACTGTGACGTCAATATACTCGAGCGTCATAGTAAAAAACAATCGTTTCATATGAAGGTGCGTTTTGCGGAAAAGGGACAGAACATACCCCCTCTTAAAACTTTGGACTCTTATAACTTAATCATTACCTATATAACCTCTTGCTTTGTTTTTTTCTCCATTTGACTATATTTATTTTAAATTCTTTTTCGAGAAAATACATTATGATTATTTACCATATTTTCGATTCCCGAGCTATAACCACGAACTTCGGAATTCGAAAATATTCGGGTATCTCTATCTCTATCGCACTTACTATACTCGAGTGACAGGGATGCAAATATATGAACATTAAGTATTGGTTTTCGTGGTAGCGCCGCAGGTTTTTTGGCTGAATGCGCCGAGCGCGTGCCATTGTCATTCAAAAAAAACAAATTCGTGTTAATTATATTGTTCAAATTTGTTGATTTCATTTATTGAAATTACGACATAAAACGACATTTGCGCATATAAGTTCTCATATCAGAATCGAATATTTTTTTATGGTTTATATTTTAGCATTTGTCTCGTAAAGGTCTATCGTAGACGGGATTTAAATTATTAATAAGTGAAAGGCAAAGCAATTCCGCCATTTTGACGAAAATTTGACGGTTCTTATAGCTGACAGTTGGAGCAGCGTTTGATTTCAATAAAAATAAATGAAAAATTAAATGAAGTCGTATATTTCGGAAAATTTATTAACTGTCGCAGTCGGATAAAAACTATCCTAAGTTGCAGCTAGAATAATAATGTACCTATATAAAATGTTTCATATTTTTCTGTTCATGGGATGCTGAGAACATTCGAACCGCGCAAAGCTTAGTTTCAAACTGGCTGATTCTTTTTTTAATTTAGAGATTTATTAAGTGGAGATAAGATTAATAAGTTAGCATTTAAGTATAAAATAGGATTAAAAACGATGTTATTATTATGTTATGTATATTAAGCATAAAATAGACTTACCTGCAGGCAAAAAGTTTAAACAGTTTTGCAGGGACATGTTTTAGAATAAGTTTTTTTTATATCTTTGGTAAATAAATAAAAAAAATAAAAATATAGGAGACGAAAATTAAACTGCAAACGTCTGTTTAGGCTCTAATAGTGTTTTAAATTAGGTAGGTATAGCTTAGCCCGGTAAGCTAGCTGGATCGAATCTATTTACCTACCATAGCTTTTTTTTTAATTGGACTTACTATCAGACTTATTATTCGTACTGATTTCAGTACGAATGATAAATCTGCTTATAATAGCACTTAAGACCATAACTGCCCTGCTAGCACACTAGCAAAATGACAACTTTTATGCACATGTTTTATGTCCACAACCGACGTGTAAAATTTTACCGTCATGAGCTCATGAGCTAACATGCTGTACCATCATCTACGTAAACCATTTATATGTCTTGCACATAAAACTATTTGTTTTACGTCCAATGCTAACATGCTCTTGATTTGGGCACATAAAACGCGACGATATGCATCGTTAATGGACGAAATTTTATGTAGGTTGATTTTAAAGTGAGATATTTGTCTATTTAGAAGCCTCGAAATTTTAAAAAAAATCTCATTAATCATATTTTTAAACCACAGCGCCCTTAATAATTTGAGCAGAGCGAGACGGTGAGCGAGAGATTGCAGATTACCAGGGGTGCTATTCAGGGACGTAAATTATATACAATTAAGTATCTACCCTGTCACCTAGACCAACTCTTTTACTTTTACTTCTTATTCTTTGTTATTAAATATTCCCCAATTAAATCTGTGCAATTACGTTGATTTAAAAAATGTGCCTTATTTCGTCGAACTAAAGTTTAATATTTTAATGGTGCAAATTTAAATTGATTTAATTATCTCCACTTATAATAAATCTCTAAATTAAAAAAAGAATCAGCCAGTTTGAAACTAAGCTTTTTGTGGTACGAATGTTCTCAGCATCCCATGGACGGAAAAATATGAAACATTTTATATAGGTACATTATTATTCCAGCTGCAACTTAGGATAGTTTTTATCCGACTGCGACAGTTAATTTATTTTAATATACGACTTCATTTAATTTTTCATTTATTATTCTTAAAGTATACCGCCGCCACATCTGTCAGCTAAAATAAACGTCAAAATCACAGACTAATAATAAATACTACGGACAAAATGGCGGAATTTCTTTGCCTTTCTTTCGCCTATTATTAATTTTAATCCCGTCTACGATATACATTGACAAGACACATAGGTATCAAAAGCAAATATAAAATTAATCGATTTTGATATGCGAACTTATACGCGCAAATGTCGAACAATATAAACTTGGTTTTTTTGAATGGCACGCGCGCGCGCTCTTTGCGTATTCAGCCAAACAGCGAAAACCGAAACTCGAAGTTCGTATATCTGCATTCCTGTCATTTGTTAGTGCGATAGAGATAGAGATACCCGAATATTTTCGAATTCCGAAGTTCGTGGTTTAAAAGAAAATACGGAAGTCGGATATATCTAAATTAATATTTTATGTGTGAATATGGTTTAAATTATTTGGAAATACTATTGTTGTTATTGTTTTAGTATATTTGACTAGATTTAGGTAAGTTTAATATTGTACGTCCGAAATGGGCAAGCTGTTGGACTTTATTTTGCCCAAAACAACTAAATGTACACAGTTCTGACAATAAAGAAATCTTATTTTATCTTATCTTATCGAAAATAGGGATGTAGACACTAAACAAAATAATCATAATGTAGTATTATCTCGAAAAAAACAACGCGAGTGGCTATACTCGTATAGGTAATCACTAAGTTATAAGTGTATAAAGTTTGAAGAGGGGGTTTGTTGCGTCTCTTTTCTGCAAAACGCACCTTTATAATGAAACGATTGTTTTTTACTATGAAGCTCGAGGATCGTGACGTCACGGTCCCTGGTCGTTTTCTCACTCTAACAAGCGACATTAAAACGGTTGTAGCTTCGTAATTTTTTGAGATATTTGAATGAGTTTTTCGTTTCTTCTTTCTTTTGAAGTGAGTCTACAGCTACACCTCTATTTGGAAGACAAGCGGAAAGAACCCATACTATCCATACTAATAATCCATACTTCCATATTTAATATTATAAATGTGAAAGTGTGTCTGTCTGTCTGTTACCTCTTCACGCCTAAACCGCTGAACCGATTTAGATGAAATTTGGTATACAGATAGTTTGAGCTCCGGGGAAGGACAAAGGGTAGTTTTTATATCTGAGGGGCTGAAATTGGGGGTGGAAATTTGTATGGAGCTACTTAAACAGCTGCCCCGATTTAGATGAAATTTGGTATATAAATAGTTTGAGTCCCGAGGAAGGACATATAATAGGTTTTATCCCGGAAATCATCCCCTAAGGGGGTGAAAGGGGGGGGGTGAAAATTTGGATGTAATCTATTTTGATGAAATTTGGTGTAGATATAGGTTAAGTCCTGGGAAAGGACATGGGATAGTTTTTACCCCAGAAATCATCCCCTAAGGGGGTGAAATTAGGGGTGAAAATTCGGATAGAACCCATTTTAATACAATTTGGTAAAGAGATAGCTTGAGTCCTGGGAAAGGACATAGGATAGTTGTAATTCCGGAAATCACTCCCTAAGGGGGTGAAATGGGGTGAAAATTTGGATGAATCCCGTTTAGATGAAATTTGGTATAAAGGTCGTTTGAGTCCCGAAGAATGATATTAGATAGTTTTTATCCCGGAAATCATTCCCTAAGGGTATGAAATAGGGGGTGAAAGTTTGGATAAAATCCATGTACCTAGATGAAATTTGGTATAGAGATAATTTGAGACCCTTCGAAGGATATAGAATAGTTTTTGCCTCGGAAATCATCCCTTAAGATGGTAAGTAGAAGTTTGTTTGCATTATATTTTCTAAGTATAAGTTCTACGCGGACGAAGTCGCGGGCAACAGCTAGTATTATATATGCACGTAAAATAAGAAAGAGTATATTTAATAATTAAAAATTATACCATACGAATAATTTCTGTTTTTAATGCCGATACCGTGAACTTATTGAATGCCCCTCGTATATGGCATGGGCACTCTATCTCTATGTCAAAGTGAAATGGCTTAAATTCGAATGAAGAAAAATCCTCTTTGTTCAAATTGCTTTGACATAAAGTGCCCATGCCATATACTAGTACAGCCGGCTACAGCGTCGAGCACTCCGACGTTTACCTTATGGTTTCAGTTTCAAAACTCCGATCATCTCCTGAAACAATGATGTAAAAATGATTTTAGCTAGAATATGATTACTGATTACCTATAAATAAAGCAATGATTAAGATTATTTTCATCACACTTGCTCATAAATGGTGTTATTCTATGCCTGTATACGGAAGGACAACGGCCTAAATTGTTCCCGCGGGAAATAATGGTCCCAAGTCCCAAGGGAAGTAATGAGCATGTGTGTGATCTGATTGGTTAAGCAAATCTTGACGGCCGGGTACAACAAGAATTCTGGCTATGTGATTGGTAATCGAGCAGGCCATGCCCTGCAAGAACCACATGCTCCATGCTCTGTGATTGGTTGAAATATTGAAACTACGCCCCCCACTCGCACTGATCTGGAAGTGAAGTTGTCAATTTCGTCAACATTTGATTGGTGCGCTTGTATAAAACATAGATTTTTCTGTCTTTTGTAGTTATTTATTTCCTCCCAAATGTGATGAAAAACATTGTGTATAACACGGGCGTAAGAATATTGCAAACTCGAGTCATCAAAAGCCCTCCGCCTCACGGCGTCGGGCTTCTGATAGACTCTCGTTTGGAATATTCCTCATACGGGCCTTGTTAAACAATGTACTATTGCTTATTGTGTTGTAATAAAATATATTACACAAACTTACAAATATTATTGATTTAATTAAAAACTTACATTTTTGGTACTCGCTTCTTCACTTAAAACCACAACGTAAAACTTTTCGCGGGGAGGGAGTAAAGTAAATAAAAACAAAAAACGATTATAACAACTTAAGAGTGCTCTTCAAAAAAGCGCTCGCTCAGAATTCGGTATTTTGACACGCGTAGTGCGTTTGTGTGTGTAAATACTACTACCACCCACACAAACGTACCTAAACCCCACATGCACAGCGAGATCGCACCAGCCGCGGGTGCCGTCCCTTTCTAGCTATATGTAAGTGCGATCGGGATAGAACTAACCGCGGAGCTTGCCGATGCAAATAGCTGTATAGCGCACCGTTGGAATTCACTCCGTGACCGATATTGATACTTGCACTAAAAAGTGGTAAGTATTACTTCGCTAACATGATGTTCTAGAACATCATGTTAGCGAAGTTAGATAACTTGAATAAAGTAAGTATTTGATTTTTGAGCACAAGTTTCCTATTTGTATTAAAATACTATGATATGACAAAGTATATTTAGTTTCGTTTTTTTAGTATAAAATAAACGAACGAGTTTTAAAGTTGTCAGTAATAAGAATAATAATTTGTTTTACGGATATTAATAGTTTGCATATTATCTGAGTCTTATTTATATGTAGTAATGTAATGAAATTATACCAGTAGACCCACTACTAGGAAATTACTGGGTACTTACGTATTCATTTCTTGAAGAAATTTTTTTTGTTATGTACAGTAAAAAAAACGGCCCTTTATAGAAATTGCTATGTCCGTTTCTTACCAAAAGAACTGAAAATTATAAATTATACAAACACGTGATTTTATTCAAAAGCCTAAAACCTCAGATGATAAAAAGGAATAGATATGAAACGGGGGCTTGGCGCGTGTCGGTGCGACATGGCCAAATGGGCATGTCACTGCCCACCGCATGTTAGTCGCAATTTGCCGTGAATCTGAAATGTTTTTCTACGTTTACTCAAAATGCCGAATTGTAGCGTGGTTACATGCAAAAATAGGAATGAAACTAAAACCTACATGAATGGTGGAGTCACGCACCACATGTGAGTATTAGTATTTTCACTTAAGTCAGTAAAAACTAATATTTTAATAAATAAACGCAACGCCGCATCATTTCTCGGGATCGAACTAACATATCGAACGAAAAAGCATATTTTTGTTCTATGCGTTGTACATTGAACGTTCAATACAGTAAACCACGGCACAATGTATTAAACCACTATGGATATGGACGATGCTTGAATTTTTTAGTGGTACGGCCGCTGCTTGGCGTCGCAAACTAGAGCGGTGCCAAAGTGCAGTTACAATTTACGCGTAATCGATAAAATAGAAGGACGATATCATACTAGTTATTTTATTTCGACAACTTTCGCTGTTTTATTTTATTTAATTACTTGTTTTGGTTGGGTGCCTATCTTAAAGGTAACTAATAACATACTAATAAGATTAAAAGGCACAAAATGTTTACGGTACCTACTAATAAGATTTTCACTAAGTTGCAGTATGAACGGTAAATAGACATATTAAAATTGTATATACAAGTATATAATTTAGTACCAAATGGCTTCAGAACAACTTAAAATGTGATATTATTACCAATAATTTATTTTAAATGAGTATTTTTTACTTTCATTTGAAATGTGATAATTGAAGAAGAAATCTCGGTTTCTTATTACAGTTTTTCAAAGAATTCGAGTAGGTACTAAAAAAATGGATAGATGCTACTGGCAGAGGTCCTAACTGGTTTCCTGTACAGAGAAGAGTTAATGTGTAACATTTTCAAGAAAAATGTTTCCAACCACTTAATAAGAGCCGTACACTTTTCGAATATTTGACACCTCGCTTGCTTGAAACCTTGGTGTAAAATGTATGGTAACACATCTTCGCACATCTTTGGTGGATACTCGCCCTTAGCCTTAAATCTCGTAATATGAGTAATGGACATATTATTTCGCGCCAAAATGCGAGTCGGATCGGCCTGGTACCTACAGGTCAAAAATATCGATGTGACCAGAGTTTTAAATGTATGTGAACACGAACTTATAAAAAGCCGTTTATGTTACTCTGTAGGTATTCGTCAATATTTTTTACTTTTGCGATTTATGGTAAGTTAACAACCCGTGTTATTTAAACTTGTAGCTAAAAGTTTAAATACCACCACATAAACTTACCATGTTGTTGAAGTTGTTACCCATCAATATCATAACATAATATTAATTTTAATTTCAATGTCGATAAAACATAATTTTAACGTTTGTCGCCCCCCTAGTGTAGTGCGTTTAAGCCAATCACAGCCCTTGTTTGCATGTTGCCGTAGACTCACTGGCAACGCCCGAGTCTTTGTTTTTACACGGTTCAATGTGTGTGCCTGTGGGCGCTGCGGTGGGAGAAAACTGGGGACATCGGTTTTGGTTGAAATTAAGCAGTACTGCACTTCTCCCTTTTTTTATGTTCTGAGCCTAAAACCAACTCTCATCATCAATCACTTATTAGGATTCCGTACTCAAAGAGTAAAACGGGACCCTATTACTAAGACTCCGCTGTCCGTCTGTCTGTCTGAATGCCTGTCTGTCCTTCTGTCACCAGGCTGTATCTCATGAACCGTGATAGATAGAGATTTTCACAGATGATGTATTTCTGTTGTCGCTATTTATAGCAAAAAATACTAAAAAACAGAATACATCTTTTTATTTTTATTTTAGTTTTTATTTGTTTCTTTTTCTTTTACAATCTTACACAAATCGACCTTGCCCCAAACTAAGCAAAGCTTGTACTATGGGTACTAGACGACGATAAACATACTTATATAGATAAATAAATACTTAAATACATAGAAAACATCCATGACTCAGGAACAAATATTTGTGGTCATCACACAAATAAATGCCCATACCGGGATTCGAACCCGGGACCTCCAGCTTCGTAGGCAGAGTCACTACCAAGTTACTAACTAGGCTACAGGGGGCTCCTATACAACAAACGTGATTTTAGATATATATATTTTGCCGTTTTTAGATATAGATAATGGTACGGAACCCTTCGTGCGCGAGTCAGACTCGCACTTGGCCGGTTTTTTTAACATTTATTTCGAAATAAAGAGTGATACTCGGAAATGTCGAAGGGAAGGTCAATCGTCGAATCCGACTCGGCTGGGCAGCATTCGGGAAGCTACGGCACATCTTTTCGTCCAATATTCCGCAGTGTCTCAAGACGAGAGTCTTTGACCAGTGTGTGTTGCCAGTGATAACATATGGCACGAAAACGTGGTCGCTTACTAAAGGCCTCATAAGAAGGCTCAAAGTCACTCAAAGGGCAATGGAGAGGGCTATGCTGGGAGTTTATCTGCGCGATCGCATCACAAATGAGGCTATCCGCAGCAGAACCAAGGTAACCGATATATCCCTCCGAATTGCTAAACTTAAGTGGCAGTGGGCGGGGCACATTGCACGTAGAACCGATGGCCGTTGGGGCGGAAAGGTTCTGGAGTGGCAACCACGTACCGGAAGGCGCAGCGTGGGTAGCCCCCCCCCGCAAGGTGGACTGATGACCTGGTAAAGGTCGCGGGAATCCGCTGGATGCGGGTGGCGCAGGAACGGCCATTGTGGCACTCTTTGGGGGAGGCCTATGTCCAGCAGTGGACGTCTTTCGGCTGATATGATGATGATGATGATGATGACTCGGAAATGTAATAAAACCACGTAAAAATCTCCCTTTCCAGTGTAAACCCCCGGTGTGTGTTATTATTATATATAAACGAAAATAATAACTAAATGCAAGGTAGGATCGTGCTGTACTTAACAAACGCCATATAAGCTTGTTTTTTTAAAAGTTTTTTATTCATCTTGTTATTCAATAACCCTGCATATTATGTCGCTGGTTCGTGGGTACTTGTACAGACAAATCACACAAACCCAAACAAGATAGGTCTATCTATTTTAGTTTAGGAGTTCCAAGTGTTTACCAAGACAAAACAGATGAGCCCAAACTAGATGGGTTTATGTAGTTTAGTTTAGGAGTTCCATGACCACCTTATAGCTCCATCATCAGACTCTGGAAATCATCCAGCACCAAAGTCTTGCCGTGCCATGACCAAATAAATGAGCCCAAATTCGATGGCTTTATCTTGTTGAGTTTAGGAGTTGCTATGGCCACCTTCCGACTCCATCATCAGACCAGCTCTATGATATTATGTCACCGAAGATACGCAATTGTACCTAATTTGAAGATTTCACCCAAACTCCCATACATACATACATACTAACAAGGTGGATTGATAGTAACAAGTAAATAAATTAAATCTATCAAGTATCACGATCACTCGTACAATAATAATTGACTATAGAACGCGTAGTTTAGACAAAAGGATCCAACCCACAAGACATCACCATTGAAATGTATGACTTTTGTTCTAGGTAGAAGGTTCAATTTTAAATGTTACGTATCCGGTGGGTTTGAGCCTTTTCGCTACACTACGTCATATATGGCAGCTATGCAATTCATAACTTGTCTCGATTAGCCTCACGAATGTATCCCCAGTATAGTTTGACCCCGAGGTTGGTAACAACTATGCCTAGTCGGAGATCAAAATAATATTATTTTATCTGAAGAGTGGCCGGTTAGCTTCGTGAATAGCCACAAATAAACACACTACACGTCTGTCTCGGAGGGCTATTCAGCCGGTACTGAGATATATTCCCGCGCGACGGTAAATTTATACTAGTTTTGAATAATTATTTATAAATATAAATTTTGACAAAAATTATATTTTTTGGACTGGATCTTGTTGGTACAAGCATGAACTTTAATGTTGTGTAAGATTCAATACAAAAATTATTCAACAATAATGAGAAAATCCTTGAGTTTTCAGTACGATTTTGTTGACAAATATGGTGTAATTGAGAACAGTTTACATATATATACGTGCAGAATAAGGAAAATTCGAGGCGGCTAGGCGCAATGGCAACATATTACGCTAGTGAAAATAGAAAAAAACAAGTAGGTTCTCATATAACATCATGGAGTATTAGGGGCTCAAACTTATGACTCTGCGCTCTCTTCAGAAAACTACTGTCGGTAATCGGGTATTTTCGGTTAAAGTATTCAGTTCTTCGTAAATTGGAGGCGGCTAGGACAAATATGAGGAGTTTACCTATGCAAATAAGTAATCAGGATCTAGAAAAAGCTCTCCGTTTCTTAGAATTACAACGTCAAAAATCCGTCATTCTCGCTTATTCCTGACCAAAAAACGAGCGCCCTCTTAATACAGGAACATAACTGTTTAGTAAACTGTGCAGTGCTTATCATTACTCTTTAATTTAAGTAGTAGGTATTATAATGGGCTTCTAACCATAGACTACTATTGTACGAATGAAATGAATGTAGTTGATAATTTGTCTACGTATATTTTACGCTATGGCATAAATATATGCTGCGAGATTACCATGTTAGCTAAGTAACGTAAAAATGGCCACAGTCGTAAAGTTATACGTCTGAACGTAAATATATGTCCGATTAGTGTGCTAGCCAGGCTGAGGCCCTAGCACACTAGGTTTTATGTCGACGAAAATGTACTGAAACGTCACGTAAAACGCGACATAAAACCTAGTGTGCTAGGGCCTCTGCCCGGCTAGCACACTAGCAACATGACGACTTTTATGAGTTTTATGCACATGTTTTGTGTCCACAACCGACGTATAAAATTGTACCGTAATGAGCTAACATGGTATATACCGTCATCTACGCAAAATGTGACCATTTATATGTCTTGCACATAAAACTATTTTTTTACGTCAAATGCTAACATGCTCTTGATTTTGGCACATACAACTTGACGATATGAGCCGTTGACGGACGAAATTTTATGTAGGTCACTCGAGACCCGGGATAAATTTTAACACTGTGAAAACTATATAATTTTCACAGGATTTCTCCGATTTCTGTCACAACACATACGTTTCAGTTTCAAAACTCCTATCGTCTCCTGCCCGGCTAGCACACTAGCAAAATGACGACTTTTATGCACATGTTTTATGTCCACAACCGACGTATAAAATTTTACCGTCATGAGCTAACATGCTACACCATCATTTACGTAAAATGTGACCATTTATATGTCTTGCACATAAAACTATTTGTTTTACGTCAAATGCTAACATGCTCTTGATTTTGGCACATAAAACTTGACGATATGAGCCGTTGACGGACGAAATTTTATGTAGGTCACTCGAGACCCCGGATAAATTTTAACACTATGAAAACAATATAATTTTCGAAGGATTTCTCCGATTTTTGTCACAACACATACGGTTTCAGTTTCAAAACTCCTATCGTCTCCTGAAACAATGATCTAGCATTTTTAATTTTAGCTAGATCATGATTACTAACTATAAATTAGTATAAATAACGCAATGATTATGATTTTTTGCTTGTGTTGTAATAAAGTATATTACACAAATTTACAAATATTATTGATTCAATTATAAACTAACATGTGTTTTGGTACTCGCTAAATTACTTAAAACCACTACGTAAAACTTTTTGTGGGGTGGGAGTAACGTAAATAAAAGCAAAAAACTATTATAACACAACTAAATACAGGAGAACAACTGTTTAGTAAACTGTGCAGTGCTTATCATTACTCTTTAATTAGGTAGTATTATAATAGGCTTCTGAGCATAGACTACTATTGAACGAATGAAATGAATGTAATAATTTTGCCACGTATATTTTACGCTATGGCATAAATATATGCTGCATGATTACCATGTTAGCTAAGTAACGTAAAAATGGGCACAATCGTAAAATTATACGTCCGAACGTAAATATATGTCCGATTAGTGTGCTAGCTGGGCTGCTCGGCTAGCACACTAGCAAAATGACGACTTTTATGCACATGTTTTATGTCCACAACCGACGTATAAAATTTTACCATCATGAGCTAACATGCTATACCATCATTTACGTAAAATGTGACCATTTATATGTCTTGCACATAAAACTATTTGTTTTACGTCAAATGCTAACATGCTCTTGATTTTGCCACATAAAACTTGACGATATGAGGCGTTGACGGACGAAATTTTATGTAGGTCACTCGAGATTCCGGATAAATTTTAACACTATGAACGCAATATAATTTTCGCAGGATTTATCCGATTTCTGTCACAACACATACGGTTTCAGTTTCAAAACTCCTATCGTCTCCTGAAACAATGATCTAGCATTTTTAATTTTGCTAGATCATTATTACTAACTATAAATTAGTATAAATAACGCAATGATTATGATTTTTTGCTTGTGTTGTAATAAAGTATATTACACAAATTTACAAATATTATTGATTCAATTATAAACTAACATGTGTTTTGGTACTCGCTAAATTACTTAAAACCACTACGTAAAACTTTTTGTGGGGTGGGAGTAACGTAAATAAAAACAAAAAACTATTATAACACAACTTAATACAGGAGAACAACTGTTTAGTAAACTGTGCAGCATTACTCTTTAATTAGGTAGTATTATAATACGCTGCTAACCATAGACTACTATTGAACGAATGAAATGAATGTAATAATTTTGCTACGTATATTTTACGCTATAGCATAAATATATGTTGCGTGATTACCATATTAGCTAAGTAACGTAAAAATGGGCACAATCGTAAAGTTATACGTCCGAACGTAAATATATGTCCGATTAGTGTGCTAGCTGGGCTGAAACAATGATCTAGCATTTTTAATTTTAGCTAGAATTGATTACTACCTATAAATACCGCAATGATTATATTTTTTTGCTTGGGTTGTAATAATAGTACATAACTTACCTAGGGCGGTTAAACAAAGAATGTCTCAGATCGCAGGTATTTGACGCCCGATAAATATATTACACAAATTTACAAATATTATTGATTCAATTATAAACTTACATGTGTTTTGGTACTCGCTTCATCACTTAAAACCACTACGTAAAACTTTTTTCATCACACTTGCTCATAAATGGTGTTATTCCTTGCCTGTATACAGAAAGACAATGGCCTAAATTAAACCCGCGGGAAATAATGGCCCATGGGAAGTAATGAGCTTGTGTGTGATCTGATTGGTTAAGTAAATCTTGACGGCCGCTAGCGACAAGAATTCTGCTCTGTGATTGGTTGGAAATATAATCAAGCAGGCTCTGTGATTGGTTGAAATATTGAAGCTCCGCCCTCCACTCGCACTGATCTAGAAGTGAAGTTGTCAATTTCGTCAACATTTGATTGATGCGCTTGTATAAAACATAGGTTTTTCTGTCTTTTGTGGTTATTTATTTCCTCGCAAATGTGATGAAAAACATTGTGTATAACATGGGCGTAAGAATATTGCAAACTCGAGTCATCAAAAGCCCTCCGCCTCACGGCGTCGGGCTCCTGATAGACTCTCGTTTGCAATATTCCTCATACGCCCCTTGTTAAACAATGTACTATTGCGGGGTGGGAGTAAAGTAAATTAAAACAAAAAAACTATTATAACACAACTTAATACACTAGAACAACTGTTTAGTAAACTTTGCAGTGCTTATCATTGCTATTTTATTAGGTAGCTCTATAATGGGCTTCTAACCATAGACTACTATTGAACGAATGAAATGAATGTAATAATTTTGCTACGTATATTTTACGCTATGGCATAAATATATGCTGCGTGATTACCATGTTAGCTATGTAACGTAAAAATGGGCACAATCGTAAAGTTATACGTCCGAACGTAAATATATGTCCGAGAGAGCTGTAGTTTTAATGTAAAACACAAAAAGCAAGGCCAAAAGGCTTTTTCACCTCACTAGCTTGGAAAGCCCTTTTTTATTCTTTAAAAACAGATAGCAAAACTGCATTTTATCCACAAGAGTGCAAAGAATATTTGAAATCCGAACATGTTATTAGTAAGATACTTTTTTAAACACTAGCTGTTGCCCGCGACTTCGTCCGCGTAGAACTTATACTTAGAAAATATAATGCAAACAAACTTCTTCCTTCGAAGGGTCTCAAATTATCTCTATACCAAATTTCATCTAGGTACATGGATTTTATCCAAACTTTCACCCCCTATTTCATACCCTTAGAAAATGATTTTCGGGATAAAAACTATCTAATATCATTCTTCGGGACTCAAACGACCTTTATACCAAATTTCATCTAAACGGGATTCATCCAAATTTTCACCCCCATTTCACCCCCTTAGGGAGTGATTTCCGGAATTACAACTATCCTATGTCCTTTCCCAGGACTCAAGCTATCTCTTTACCAAATTGTATTAAAATGGGTTCTATCCGAATTTTCACCCCTAATTTCACCCCCTTAGGGGATGATTTCTGGGGTAAAAACTATCCCATGTCCTTTCCCAGGACTTAACCTATATCTACACCAAATTTCATCAAAATAGATTACATCCAAATTTTCACCCCCCCCCCCCCCTTCACCCCCTTAGGGGATAATTTCCAGGATAAAACCTATTATATGTCCTTCCTCGGGACTCAAACTATTTATATACCAAATTTCATCTAAATCGGTGCAGCTGTTTAAGTAGCTCCATACAAATTTCCACCCCCAATTTCAGCCCCTCAGATATAAAAACTACCCTTTGTCCTTCCCCGGAGCTCAAACTATCTGTATACCAAATTTCATCTAAATCAGTTCAGCGGTTTAGGCGTGAAGAGGTAACAGACAGACAGACACACTTTCGCATTTATAATATTAATATGGAAGTATGGATTATTAGTATGGATAGTATGGGTTCTTTCCGCTTGTCTTCCAAATAGGGGTGTAGCTGTAGACCTTCAAAAGAAAGAAGAAACGAAAAACTCATTCAAATATCTCAAAAAATTACGAAGCTACAACCGTTTTAATGTCGCTTGTTAGAGTGAGAAAACGATCAGGGACCGTGACGTCACGATCCTCGAGCTTCATAGTAAAAAACAATCGTTTCATTATAAAGGTGCGTTTTGCAGAAAAGAGACGCAACAAACCCCCTCTTCAAACTTTATACACTTATAACTTAGTGATTACCTATACGAGTATAGCCTCTTGCGTTGTTTTTTTTCGAGATAATACAACATTATGATTACTTTGTTTAGTGTCTACATCCCTATTTTCGATAAGATAAGATAAAATAAGATTTCTTTATTGTCAGAACTGTGTACATTTAGTTGTTTTGGGTAAAACAAAGTCCAACACCTTGCCCATTTCGGACGTACAATATTAAACTTACCTAAATCTAGTCAAATATACTAAAACAATAACAACAATAGTATTTCCAAATAATTTTAACCATATTCACACATAAAATATTAATTTAGATCTATCCGACATCCGTATTTTCTTTTAAACTACGAACTTCGGAATTCGAAAATATTCAGGTATCTCTATCTCTATCGCACTAACAAATGACAGGAATGCAGATATACGAACTTCGAGTTTCAGTTTTCGTGGTTTGGCTGAATACGCAAAGAGCGCGCGCGCTTGCCATTCAAAAAAACCAAGTTTATATTGTTCGAATTTGTTGTTACATTTTGTAGAAATTACGCCTTAATTCGACATTTGCGCATATAAGTTCGCATATCAAAATCGATTAATTTTATATTTGCTTTTGGTACCTATGTGACTCGTCAATGTATATCGTAGACGGGATTAAAATTATTAATAGGCGAAAGAAAGGCAAAGCAATTCCGCCATTTTGTCCGTAGTATTTCTTATTAGTCTGTGATTTTGACGTTTCTTTTAGCTGACATATGTGGCGGCGGTATACTTTAAGAATAATAAATGAAAAATTAAATGAAGTCGTATATTACGGAAAATAAATTAATAGTCGCAGTCGGATAAAAACTATCCTAAGTTGCAGCTGGAATAATAATGTACCTATATAAAATGTTTCATATTTTTCCGTCCATGGGATGCTGAGAACATTCGTACCACAGAAAGCTTAGTTTCAAACTGGCTGATTCTTTTTTTAATTTAGAGATTTATTATAAGTGGAGATAATAACATGTAAAGGCCAGTCCAGACAGGACATTTCTAAATATGTTTGTCTATTTTGGTTTTTTTATTCTTATTTTTATCAATATTTTACCGTTTTTTACCTTTTTTTTTAATGTTTCTCTTTTTTCTTTGTCTATATTATAATGTTTTTACATTTTTTTTTGTTTTTATATGTTTTTTTTTCTTTTTAATGGTCTTTTTTTGTTTTTTTTAGGGTTCCGCACCTCAAAAGGAAAAAGCGGAACCCTTATAGGATCACTTTGTTGTCCGTCCGTCCGTCTGTCAAGACCCTTTTTCTCAGGAACGCGTAGAGGTATCAAGCTGAAATTTATATCGAATACTCAAGTCTACTGTTCCTTGAAGCTGTGAAAAAATCAAACTTCTAAGCCAACGCAATCAAAAGATACAGCTGTTTATGCAGCAAATTTCGAAACTCGCTAGGGAATCAAAACCCACAGGGTAGGTACTTCCCGTGAACACAGAATCTTGAAATTTGGTATGAAGCAACGTCTTCTATAAGACATCTGTACTATTACAGATAAAGGAAAAATTGCGAAAACAGTAAAATTTTAGTTAAATCACTGAAAATGCAATGTCCAGTATAAACTGACACGCACTAAGTATGTGAATACATACTTAGAGTGTCAGTTTATAGTGGACATAGTTCTATTGCACGGGGTGGTCCGGAACCCTCGGTGCGCGAGTCTGACTCGCGCTTGACCGTTTTCTTTTACCTTTTTTTCTCTTTTTATGACGTTTTTTTCTCCTTTTTTAATGTTTCTTGAAATTCTTTTTTCTTTTCAGTATTTTTGTCTATATTATGAAGTTTTTAATTGTTTCTGTTTTTATGTATTTTTCTTCTTTAAATGTTTTGGGTTTTTTTAAATGGTTTTGTCCACATTTTATTTTTATTTTTAGTTTTTATAATGTTTTTTCAATGTATTTTTTTTTCTTTTTAAGTGTTTTTGTTTATATTTTAACGTTCTTAATTTTGTTTTTTTCCGTTTTTAGGGTTCCGTACTCAAAGAGTAAAACGGGACCCTATTACTAAGACTCCGCTGTCCGTCCGTCCAGCCGTCTGTCTGTCACCAGGCTGTATCTCACTGATGCCGTGATTGTTCCAGTTGAAATTTTCACAGATGATGTATTTCTGTTTCCGCTATAACAACAAATAAGGTACTTTCGGGTAATAAGGCCTAGCTAAGGGAGAATGTAAATAAAATGTAAAATAGCATATTTAATCAACATATTTATATTTTAATCAGTCTTTAATTTCAATGAGTATACAATCAACGTGAAAAATTGCATTAATTCCCATAAGGATACTTATACAGTGACATACAGTGACAGGTTTTTTAAAACCCTACTCATCATCAACATTTAAGAGCTTGGCTCTTGTCGGTGGAGTATGCGCCAGTTCTCTCGGTCCTCGGCTAATTTCTTTAGGTCCCGGTAAGACAAGACATTTGCGTTTACTTTTAGTTGCTGTACAAAGCTTATCCTTTGTCGACCTCTACCCCTTGATCCTTCGATCTTACCTTCTATAATATTTCTAAAGAAAATGTCGTGTCTCATCAAGTGACCTATCATTTTGCCTCGTCTATTTTCAATTGTGTTCAGCAGGTTTCTTTTTTTTCCCACCATTCTCAACACTTCTTCATTTGTCATTCTGTCCGTCCAGCTTATTTTCTCCATTCTCCTCCAGAGCCACATTTCGAACGTTTTATCATTTTTCTATCTCTTTGAGTTATTGTCCACGTCTCACACCCGTATAATGCAAGACTCCATATGTAGACTTTGATCAGTCGTTTTTTGGTCTTTCTGGAAACGTTTGCCCTGAACAGCTGTTTTTTTTTGCGTTGGACGCAGTTTTGGCCATTGCAATCCTAGATATAATATCGTCTGAACACCTGGAGTCATCAGTAACTAAGCTACCCAAATATCTAAATTTATTTACTTGTTCAATATATATTCCTCTTATTTTAATGTGTTTCTTTATTTTTTTGAATTTTAATGTAATCTAAGTTTTAGTTTTGGCTGTGTTAATTCTGAGTCCAAATTCTGTAAAAACTGAATCCATTCGTTCCATTAATTCTCTTTATTCTTTTGAACTTTGGGCCAATGCCGCTATATCGTCCGCATATCTTATAAGTTGTACTTAGTTTTCACCCCCTAATAATAGGCCTTATTATAATATGGTGGTATAAAAAGGCCTAAGACCTTAACGTACTAAAATAATTAAAACACACTTGTTCTCGAGATCAATAATCACTTAAGTAATTATAACAAATGCGGTTATGTTCTTCTATTGAGATATAATATGGGACATTGTACGGATATTTAGTACAAAATTACATCAAAATATTCCTCTATCTTAACTAATCTTAGAATGTGTGTGTCTTTAAACGGCCTAAAAGAAATCCCAAGCCATATGTAAATTTTGTAGGCCTTATTCGCCACCGACCACGTGTTTAATAAAATGAAATATAAAATATTGGCATCACAATACGTTATTGAAACTTGTATCACATTACAAGCGCTAATTAGGGAGAAAAACTAACTGCAAATTTATATTATTAATGTCATCATCATCCTCCTAGCGTTATTCCCGGTTGTGCCCCTAAAGGAGCCAGGGGTCCGCTTTGACACCTAATCCCAAGATTTGGCATAGGCACTAGTTTTTACGAAAGCGACTGCCATCTGACCTTCCAACCCACAGGGTAAACTAGACCTTATTGGGATTAGACCGGTTTCCTCACGATGTTTTCCTTCACCGAAAAGTTAACGGTAAATATTCCGTACATAAGTTCCGAAAAACTCATTGGTACGAGCCGGGATTCGAACCCACGACCGCCGCTTGACAGCCGCATGCCTGAACCACTAGGCTACCGTAGCTTCAAATTTATATTATTAATGTAAAATTACAATAAATACTCACGTTTATTTCGGCCCGATTTTTGGACCACGTGCCATGTGACCTTCTGCCGAAATATATGAAGCAACACTTTCGGCGAAAAGCGGGGCATCGAGCCCGTTCGAACGTGTAGTTTCTTATTTGTCCACTTGGCGTCAGGTACGGGGGCGTCTCACGAAATATAACAACATAATATATAATTTTATATTAATAACGTTTACAAAAGATAACGAACGTTCGCTATAATAACGGTCAATTGACATAATATTTATTTTTTACAAACGTTTTTAGGGTTCCGTAGCCAAATGGCAAAAAACGGAACCCTTATAGATTCGTCATGTCTGTCTGTCCGTCCGTATGTCACAGCCACTTTTTTCCGAAACTATAAGAGCTATACTGTTGAAACTTGGTAAGTAGATGTATTCTAGGAACCGCATTAAGATTTTCACACAAAAATCGAAAAAAAACATTAAGTTATAGGGGTCCCCATACTCAGAACTGAAACTCAAAAAAAAAATTTTTCATTAAACCCGTACGTGTGGGGTATCTATGGATAGGTCTTCAAAAATGATATTGAAGTTTCTTACATCGAGAGCCACTTCCAAAGTGGTAAAATGTGTGTCCCCCCCCCCCCTGTAACTTCTAAAATAAGAGAATGATAAAACTAAAAAAAATATATGATGTACATTACCATGCAAACTTCCACCGAAAATTGGTTTGAACGAGATCTAGTAAGCAGTTTTTTTTTAATAGGTCATAAATCGTAAACCGCAATTTATTTTACGGAACCCTTCATGTGCGAGTCCGACTCGCACTTGGCCGCTTTTTTTTATATAACACTGAAATTGACTAATTTCAGTTGGCATACCATGCAAAACGTATAACGATCATACATAATATATTTTAGTATAAGGATTATAAGATATAAGAGACGTGAGATATAAATCAGATCCCGCGGAATTAGGTTAGGGCAGCTAGAAAAAGGGGGGACGGGGGACAATCAACGATTGTATTTTTGGTAGGTTAGGTTATGTTTGGTAGGTTAGGTGAAGCGGGATGACGTCGACACGCTGGCAGTTAGGTTAGGTTTAGGTTAGTTTGGGGTGCTAGGTCGGGTAACCTCCTCGAGTGTCTGGACTCTACCGATTCCTCTTGATTCGGTTGATCCGCAGTAATGGGTAGTGTCTTGGCCGGTGCGCTCTGGAGACAACGGCAAGTGATAATTTAGTGAACCCTAAGTTATCGCTTGCTGATGTTACCAATAACCCGACACGGGGGGGTCGGGGGGTTCCGCCCAGGGAATCGCAAGATTCCCCAGGTGCGGCTTGAGGGAGAGGCCATTGCCGTTTGCCTCTATAATAAATAAAGGACCCGGAACCCTGACAAATCCTCTGCTATCAGAGGATTCATGTTAGGCGCGGGGGCTGCAACCGTTAGGCCGGGGCCGAGTTGTAGCTGCGAGGGAGAAAACCTCTATAAAAAGTTACAAGGGGACCTGAGAGGGTGAATCCGAGGTCTATCACCCTCTCCCGGCGCAGAGGTCCTTTGGTCGGGTCGGGAAGCGTGTGGTGTCGCCCTGCACGCTTACGACGGGAGGGGGGGGCTTTTGCCTCAGTAGTGAGGGCAGCTGCGGCTGTTGCTGAGGGGCGTCGTGGTGAAATGTTCGCGATCCCATGACGCCCCTACTACACGGCAGAGAGGGCATACCTTGGTGGTTTTAGACGGTAGTCCGGGGGGTTCCCGGTAGCCCGTCATACCCATCCTAGTTCCTCGGCTAGGTGGGATGCGTAAAGGCATTTCCCCAAGTAAAAAAAAAAAAAAGGTTTAGGTTTATATTTATATCGAGCCCGTTATGTCCCACTGCTGAGCAAAGGCCTCCCCTCTCCCCTTCCATTCATCGCGGTCTTGAGCAATAACTGGCCAGTCTTTTAAAAAGGAGTCCAAGTTATCCCGCCATCGCCGACGAGGTCTACCGCGTCTCCGTTTTGAGTGTTGGGGCTTCCACTCCGTGGTCCCTTTGGCCCACAGCTCATTCGGCATGCGGTAGACGTGACCAGCCCAGTCCCACTTTAACTTGGCTGCCTTCCGAGCTACATCTTCTATTTGGGTTTTGGAGCGCAGCGTGGTGTTCCGGATGTGGTCCATTAGCTTTACACCTAATATGCTGCGCTCCATAGCTCGCTGGCAAACCCCAAGTTTGGACTTCTGCGCTTCCGTCAAAGACCAAGTCTGTGCACCGTAGGTGAGAACTGGAAGTATGCACATGTCCATGAGCCTACGTTTAAGTGACAGAGGTAGGTCGCCCTTCATTAGGTGTTTCATGGACCAATAGCTCCTCCAGGCGTTTTCGGTCCGTCTATCGACCTCTTTCTCTTGTCGCGCCTGGAAAGAGACTAATTGGCCCAAATAAAGATACTCATGGACATATGCTATATGTTCTCCGTTTATCTCTACCCTACGTTCTGTGCTATTGGTCATGACTTTGGTCTTTGACATGTTCATCTTTAGGCCAACCTCGAGGCTTGCGGTGCTGAGATCGTCAAGCATATGACAAAGCTCGGAAGCGGTTGAAGAAAACAAGACGATGTCGTCGGCGAAACGAAGATTGGTCAACCTTCTTTCCCCGACGACTAACCCCTTCTCTTCCCAACGTGGCGTAAGTTTGTGGAACACGTATTCTAAAGTGCTAGTGAATAGCTTCGGCGAGAGCGGATCTCCTTGTTTGACTCCTCTTTGTACTTCGAAAGACTGACCAGAAGATTGAAGTTTTATGGCGGCTGTACTGTTTTTGTAAATAGTTTTTATGAGTTGAATGTAGTTTGGTGCTATTTCATGCTGTTGTAGAGCTGCAAAGATGGACTGGTGCGATATACTGTCGAAAGCTTTCGAGTAATCGACAAAGGCCAGGTAAATGGGGATATTATGTTCCTGACATTTTTCAATCACTTGGTTCAGAGCATGTAAGTGGTCGGTGGTGGACAGGCCAGGGCGGAATCCTGCTTGTTCGGGTGGCTGGTGAAGATCAAGTTGGCCCGAAATGCGACTTTCTATAATTTTAATAAATAGTTTGTACAAATGAGATACAAGGCTGATAGGGCGATAGTTTCCTATATCAGCCTTGTCCCCTTTTTTGTGTAGCAGTATTATGTTTGAATGGCACATTTTATCTGGGAAGGTATAAGTCTCTATGATTTTATTAAATAGTCTGCTTATGTGGGGAATTAGTGAAGGCCCTCCCACTCTTAAAGCTTCAGTTGTAACGTCATCCTCACCAGAACTCTTGTTGTACTTCATTTTTTGAAGTGCTAGGTACACTTCGTGTTCTGTTATTGGTGGGATGGCGCTGAAACTCTCGTCTCCGGTTAGTTGATCATTACTCTGGAGAGGGTTAGAGTAAAGAGCGCGATAATACTCTGTAGCTACGTTCAGTATTTTATTTCTATCTCCCTGTTTGGCTCCATTACTGTCCCTTAAGCTTGTTATCCAGCTTTGCCCTATTGATGCACCTTCTTTGGCGGTCTTAAGGGATTTGTTTTTTGTTAATGCTATTTCGACTAATTTCGTTTTATAATTTCTAATGTCTGCCCGAATGCTCCGTTTTACCTGTATATCTATTGTTCTATATTCTGCACTACCCTTTGCTAAGTTTAATGCGTGTCTGTCTTCTAGGAGTTTTATTGTGTTTTCGCTTAATTTCTTATATTTTCGTTTTATTGATTTTATTTTACTGCTGGCTTTTCTAATACTACTGATAATATGTCCATATTGGTCATCTACATTATATTCATTGTAATGGTCCAACGCATCAAAGTAGTTATTTATTTCTATATTAAATTCATGTTTCTGAACTATAAGTGCCTCTTTGTTATGTTTTTGTATTTTGCTTTTTGAAATGAGTTGTTGGCGATAAATTTGGTTACTGAACACTAGTTTCGCACGGAGTGGTCTGTGATCGGAGCTAAATTTAATACTGTTAATGGTTTCGACGTTTTTGATGATTTGGCAATTGGATGTAATAACATAGTCTATTTCGTTTCTAGTTTGGGAATTTTGGGACATCCAGGTCCATCTCCGGTGGATTTTTTTGAAAAAATAACTGTTTGCAATTTGCATATTTTGTCCAAAAGCAAACTGGATGAGGCGTGATCCCCTTGCGTTCCGGTCTCCATGACCGTAGGGCCCAACAATTTTAGAATCATCCAAGTTTTGCCTTTTCCCTATCTTGGCGTTGAAGTCGCCGAGAATCAGATTGTATGTAGCACGGTGCTCATCGCAAGCTTTATTTAATAGGTCATAGAAATCTTCGACTTCTTCGTCGGGGTGCGTGGAAGTCGGTGCATAGGTTTGTATTAAAGTAAGATTTTGTTTTTCAGATAATCGGAATTTTAAAACTGCTATCCTGTCAGAATATGAGATAAATTCAATTATATTGGTTTTCCATTTCTTTTTAACTAAGAAGCCAACTCCATTGATACCTCCCGAATTCCCACAAAAGAAAAGAATAGTATTTTGTCGTTCGACAGCATCTTCACCCTCTCTACGTACCTCAGAGAGGCCGACTATATCCCAGTTGATATCCTGAAGGGAGTTTTCCAGTTCCAACAATCTTTCTTCGGTTCTTAGTGTCCTGGTATTGTATGTAAGTACGTTTAGTTTATTTTCGGAGTCCTTATTCATATTAGCCGAAGTCGTTTGACGGATAGGAGGTCGTAACGCCCGGAGATTCTTCGCACCCCGAGTTCTAGGTGGTCTCCGCCTACCGTCATTAACGGAGTCACCTGAACCGCCGGGCCCTAAGGGCCATTTTTTTGTTTGTGTATCCATATTTAGGGGGGGGGGGGGGGGGGGTTCGGACAATTAACCTACCGCGCTCGTCCAGTGCGTGTTGGCAGGTGAGCAGTGAACCTTCTTGCTTGGCCCGTGGGCGCCGCCGTTGATGGACTAACCATTCTTCCGCCGCCACCCTTAGTCAATATCCTGCTCTTATATTGACTGTCCGACTAGGCCATATATTCTATGCCCTAGCCGGCTTTTCACACGAAGTGTCGCACACTTCGTGTGAAAAGCCGGCCGAAAAGTTTAACGTCGTGTCGAGGACGTGAACGTGACGTGACGGAAGGTTTAGGTTAGTTTAAAATAATTGCCATGCGTTGCGAAGGTTACAAGGAGACAATTTACTTTTACCAAATGTTCAGAATTAATAAGTAAGGTAAGGTTGATTTTAAATTTGGAAGACCACATAATAGATAATAAATTATTTAATTTTAACCAACATAACATGTATATCTTCAATGTTTACTTTACTTCAAACACAAATTTGAGGCTATCGCTCTAAGAAATTCACATTTAGTATATTTAGCTTTTCAAGTGATTGCTATTAAAATAATTGGTAGGCGTTTATACTATACGAGCATTATGCTTTTTGAAGTTAGATTAATCTCCATCTCCACTTATAATAAATCTCTAAATTAAAAAAAGAATCAGCCAGTTTGAAACTAAGCTTTGCGCGGTTCGAATGTTCTCAGCATCCCATGAACGGAAAAATATGAAACATTTTATATAGGTACATTATTATTCTAGCTGCAACTTAGGATAGTTTTTATCCGACTGCGACAGTTAATTAATTTTCCGAAATATACGACTTCATTTAATTTTTCATTTATTTTTATTGAAATCAAACGCTGCTCCAACTGTCAGCTATAAGAACCGTCAAATTTTCGTCAAAATGGCGGAATTGCTTTGCCTTTCACTTATTAATAATTTAAATCCCGTCTACGATAGACCTTTACGAGACAAATGCTAAAATATAAACCATAAAAAAATATTCGATTCTGATATGAGAACTTATATGCGCAAATGTCGTTTTATGTCGTAATTTCAATAAATGAAATCAACAAATTTGAACAATATAATTAACACGAATTTGTTTTTTTTGAATGACAATGGCACGCGCTCGGCGCATTCAGCCAAAGTACCTGCGGCGCTACCAAGAAAACCGATACTCAATGTTCATATATTTGCATCCCTGTCACTCGAGTATGGTTAGTGCGATAGAGATAGAGATACCCGAATATTTTCGAATTCCGAAGTTCGTGGTTATAGCTCAGGAATCGAAAATATGGTAAATAATCATAATGTATTTTCTCGAAAAAGAATTTAAAATAAATATAGTCAAATGGAGAAAAAAACAAAGCAAGAGGTTATATAGGTAATGATTAAGTTATAAGAGTCCAAAATTTTAAGAGGGAGTATGTTCTGTCCCTTTTCCGCAAAACGCACCTTCATATGAAACGATTGTTTTTTACTATGACGCTCGAGTATATTGACGTCACAGTCCCTCATCGTTTTCTCACTCTAACAAGCGACATTAAAACGGATGTAGCTTCATAATTTTTTGAG
Source organism: Epinotia brunnichana (assembly GCA_963854355.1). Taxonomy (NCBI): domain Eukaryota; kingdom Metazoa; phylum Arthropoda; class Insecta; order Lepidoptera; family Tortricidae; genus Epinotia; species Epinotia brunnichana. The sequence continues at coordinate 24,143,355 of OY977935.1, forward strand.
ATATTTGAATGGGAGTTTCATTATCTTCTATCTATTTATACATAATAAATGCCTATGTCCTGACTGACTTATTCACTCAATCACTCACTCACTCACTCATCAACGCACAGCCGAAACTACTAATCTTAGAGAGTTAATTTTTGCACAGTATGTTGCTTTTATAACGTGGGCTAGGGATAAAAAGGGATTTTTGAAAATTCTACCCCTAAGGGGGTAAAATGGGGGTGCAAAGTTTGTATGGCAGAACCTTTTTTTTTTGAGCTATAGACTTAAACTTTGTAGAAAAATTAGTTATTAGAATACAAATGAAACACTTTTAGCGTTTTGGAAAATTCCACCCCTACGGGGGTAAAATAGGGGTGCAAGGTTTGTATGGGGGAAACATTTTTTTTTTAAATAGAGACTTAAAACTTTGCAGAAAGATCAGTCATTAAAATACAAATAAAGAACTTTCAGGGTTTTAGAAAATTCTACCCCTAAAGGGGTAAAATAGAGTGCAAAGTTGGTATGGGAAAAACTACTTTTTTTTAAATAGAGACTTAAAACTTTTTAGAGAAATTATTCATTAGAATACAAATAAAGTACCTAGATTCAGTGTTTTAAAAAAATCTACCCCTAAGGGGGTAAAATAGGGGTGCAAATTTTGTATGGGGGAAACAATATTTTTTTTAAATAGAGACTTAAAACTTTGTAGAAAGATTAGTCATCAGAATACAAATTAAGTACTTTCAGCGTTTTAGAAAATTCTACCCCTAAAAATAGGGGGCTAAAATAGGGGTGCAAAGTTTGTATGTGGGAAACTATTTTTTTAGCTAGAGTCCTAAAACTTTGTAGAAAGATTATTTAAATACAAAGAAAGTACTTTCAGCGTTTTGGAAAATTTCACCCCTAAGGGGGTAAAATAGGGTGCAAAGTTTGTATGGGAAAAACATATTTTTTTTTAATAGAGACTTAATATTTTGACGAAAAATTACTTATTAGAACATGAAAAATACTACATTCGGCGTTTTACAAAAATCATTCCCTAAGGGGGTTAAAAAAGGGTGCAAGGTTTGTATGGGGAACACTTTTTCTGAGCTAGACACTTAAAACTTTGTAGAAAGATTACTTATAAAAATACAAAAAAAAAAGACTTTCAGCGATTTGAAAAAATCTATCCCTAAGGGGGATAAAAAGGGGTGCAAAGTTTTTATCAGGGAAAGTTTATGTTTTTGAGTTAGAGACTTGAAACTTTGTAGAAAGATTACTTATTAAAATACAAAAAAAGAACACAAATTGTTTTAGAAAATTCCACCCCTAATAGGGTTAAAAAGGAGAGCAAGCTTTGCATGGGCAACACTTTTTTTTGAGTTAGACTTAAAACTTTGCAAAAAGATTACTTATTAGAATACTAAAAAAGAACTTTCAGCGTTTTAGAAAACTCCATCCCTAAGGGGGGGTTCCTTAAGATCCTTAAGAAGGGTAGCCAGTGTTGTGTGGGAAAAACTTTTTTTTTTACTAGACTTAAAACTATTCAAAATGTTACTTATTAAAATTAATAATAAAGTACTTTCAGAGTTTTAGAAAATTCCACCCCTAAGGGGGTTAAGAAAGCTTTGTATGGGCAACACTTTTTTTGAGCTAGAGACTTAAAAGTTTACGAAAAAAGTTCTTTCAGCGATTAGAAAAATTCAACCTCTAAGGGGGTTTAAAAGGGGGTTCAAATTTTAAATGGCGAGCAATAAAATTTTAAAGTGTGAGTAAGAGATTTTTAACTTCGGTCTTATTCTGTACGTTAAAAGACTACAAAACTGATTTCAGAATTTTTCCAAATTCATCCCCTAAGAGTGTTAAAATTGGTTCAAAGTTTGAGTATTTCAAGGCATTTTTAAAGTATGAGATTTTTAACTTTGGTTTTAGACTGTTTGTTCACAAACTAGAAAATGAACATCAACTTTTTTTTTAATTATCCCCTAAAAGAGGGTTCAAATTTTGTATTGAGAGAAATCATTTTCTAAGACGATAAAAAGTTCTACGCGGACGAAGTCGCGGGCAACAGCTAGTCTTATATAAGGTTGGACTGGATTTTGATTACCTACTAAAAAAAGTAATTTATGTTTTGGTGACCCACTTAAACTCGGATTCTGTAGGCTCGGAAAATTGCACGCTTTGTGCCAAGTATTTCTAGGGTTTTATTTAATAGTGGTCTGGAGATAATCTTATCCATTAGATCAGAATATGCAGTCAGGATTCTTAATCAATAAGACATACATAAAAAAATATGACGCGTTAGCTAAGCTAGTCAACAAAAAATTCTGAGAGCTTTATTTTTTTATTGTTTATTGTTCCGATGTTATTGTGACATCCAGTTTTTTGGACGTAACTTTTGTAAAAATGAGTTAAAAATATAATTTCTCTCTTGGGTTGTTAGAAACAAAGAAATTGTACTAAAGCATAGAAACCACGTTAAAATAAGAGCTTGGTAACAGCTATCTTATTCACTTGCGTAAATCTATAGTTGGCCTACGAGGGAATGAGACTACAATCCCTATTCAGTTTCACATTTTCGTAGGTTGTCACTAAAATCCACTCGGGCAAATGTCAAATGGATGTAATTGGATGTAATTTAACCCAGCAAAATTCAATATGTCATCAGTGTTTGGTAGAAGGTGTCATATTACCTTACAACTTGGCTTGGTCGTATCATATTACTTCCAAAACATCGCGGCTCCTGTGTGTGTTTATTTTGGTGTTATTCCACCGAGAATGTTTGAAAAAATGTATTGTTCATGTTTGCGAGACTTGATTGTTTCCTGAGATAATAGTAGTTTATGCTACTGATACATAATGAGAGGCCTTAAAATACGAGTGTGGTTTTATGAAACGAGCGTCAGCGAGTTTCATAATAGGATCACACGAGTGTTTTAAGGCATAATTATGTACAGTTGCATACACTACTTTATCTAACCACATATCATAAGTACTCTAAGATGGGTTTAGAAGCCGTAGGAAAATGACCTGCATTGCTACGAGTGCTACCTTTAAGTTATCTTTGGAAAAAAAAAAAAAGTAAAAAAAAAATAGAAAAAAAAAGTGTTTTTTTTTTCTTTTAAATTGAAAGAAAAGTAAAAAAAGTTAGAAAAAGCAAAAAAAAGTGAAAACAGCAAAAAAAATGTAAAAAAGTGAAATAAAGGTGAAAAGAGTAAAAAAAAAAGAAAAAAAATAATAAAAGTGACAAAAATTAAAAAAAAATTAAAAAAAGTTAGAAAAAGTAAAAAAAAAGTGCAAAAAGTAAAAAACAGCAAAATAAAATAAAAAAAGTGAAAGAAAGTAAAAAAAAAGTTAAAAAAAGGTAAAAAAGGAATAAAAGTGACAAAGTAAAAAAAAGTGCAAAAAATTAAAAATATAATAAAAAAAGTGCAAAAGAGTTCGAAAAAAGTTAAAGCGGAAAAAAAAAGTTCGAAAAGTAAAACAAAAAGTGAAAAAGGTAAAAAAAAGTGGAAAAAGGTAAAAAAAAGTTAAAAAAGTAAAAAAAGAAAAAGAAAAAAAAAATAAAAAAGTAAAATGAAAAAACATAATAAATTGACGTTTCGTATCGATAACTGTTTTAATATCTATAGATACTAGACTAGAGACCCACTTGAGTTTTGACAGCTGTTCCAAATTTAAAATCAACGATACCGATAATCTGTACTGTAATAACATTACAGTACAGATTTTACCTACTACCACAGACAAGAAAGTTGTCATAGTAAAATTGGTTGTAATAATGCTGGTCATTACCGACGGTTTCTGAACGCATTTTAGAGCACTAATGATATGTGCGTAGATTATATACATTATGATACAAGTGAGGTATGTTGTTCATTACATCAGAGGCGGAATAGTCACGCGAACCGCAGGTGAGCGTGATAATAGAGCCGAGGATGTAATTATCAAAGCTCACGCGTGACTAAATACAAAATTATTCTTTCATTTCCCATAAGTAGTAGCGTCCAGGTGCATGACGTACTGCAAATGAGTGCGATATTATAGGATAGATTGTGACAGGGATATGAATGACCTTGGTTTTGCAGGACGCCACGCATCCAGGTTGACAAAAGCTACTTTGCTTTTTGCTACTACAGTAGATTCTCATCAGTCCGTCACTCCAATAGCCGGCTATGTCGATTAATCCGGCACATTCCACCCGCACCTCCTTCACCGGCCTTTACTTCTCTTTCTCTAGCTAGACGCTTGCTCTCTTTTTATTAGTTATGACATTTCTATTCAATCCACTAATCCAAACATTCCAAAATTCCGGGATTTTCTAGTTTTTAATAATGCCGGGTTAGTAAGACTCTACTTTTCTTTTTACCTTCTCCATAAACATGTTTTTTTCACACATTGAATGTGAATTATTAAAATCTAAATTTATAATTTGGTTGAGTAATTTATCGATATAAACAGTCGACACTGTACATCCCCAGTGCAGGAACAAACTTGTGACAATCCTACAAATTAAGGAATAACAAATGCATATACATCTCTTTCTGACGCGTTAGTACGTCCTACGAAAGTAGGGGACAGGTATACGTCTCTGCTGCCTATTTTAACCTTAGAGGCTTGGTTAGAAACGTTAAAAAGGAACAGTTACATGTAAATTTCATATATAAAAGTGCATAAAGTTTTCGATATTAGTATGTTACTAATATCGAAAACAGAGCTTTTTTGGACCATGTTTGAATAAATCATAGAAAAATAAATGTACACTTTTTTCCAAAAAACTCTCTTGCAAAAGTAGATAAAGTATTGAAGAACCGATTAACGTTTGTGGCATAAATATATCTATTGTAATGACGGAGGAATATCAACTCAAAACTAGTCAAAAAGCGCGTGGAGCCCCTTAAGCCTGCATCACACTGGTGCGGCCTGCGGTGGCGGACCATAGTAAATTTAAAAGCTAATGACAAGTTTCCTATTGTCCGCCGCGGCCAGGCCGCGCCAGTCTGTGAGAGGCCTTAAGTATGAATGAGTTGTCATGTCAAAATTAAATGACAATGTCACTGTCATCCAAAACCTAGTTCGAAGTCCCGTCTCTTAGAACGTAGTGGTTATATTCTCTTTGCTACGAGTGAGAAACCAAAAAAAGGCCCAAAATTTCGAGGATTTGTGGCTGCCAAAAGTTGTCCCAAGATATCTTGTGTAGCCATGTTTGATATTTGCTCAGTTGTATATTTAAAAAAAAATCTTCCACACCACCTTTTGCAACAAAGATATACTCTACTGGCCTATAATTGCTATCGTCTTCGGCGCTACCACAAACTTCGAATCTCGAACTTCGTATATCTCCGTCTCTGTCGCTCAAGTACCATAAACAATAAGTGCGATAGAGACGGAGATATATGAAGTTCGAGATTCGAAGTTCGTGGTTATAGCTGAGCACTTACGGTTTATGGTATTCGAGCGACAGAGACGGAGATATGCGAAGTCCGTGGTAGCGCCGCTGTTTGTTTAAGTGTAAACTTTTAAGTGATCTTAGGAAAATGAATACACTTACACGCGAAAAAAAAGTATTTACGAGAGAAGTTTGAATGCGGCCATATTCGCTTTCTTACTGTTAACTGGCCACACTGAATGAAATTTTCGTTGGAGATTTGCAGAGGGCCAACGGCATTCGAAATTTTCTCTCTCTGTCGCACTTAGGTATGAACTCTCAAGTCTGATAGAGAGGGAAAACTTCGAATGCCTTTCGCGGTAGGCCCTCATATTGTTGTACGACACACCCAATTGACTGTTGGAAGCGAATGATTACTGTCACATTTTAATTATAGCTGCGTTTAGAAAGTTGGTGTGACAAATTGCAAGGTGTATAGACCGCTTAATGGCTTTAACAATGCGAAATAAAGCCGTTTCCGCTGCGCCAACGTATTTTAAACATGCTATCTTTCAGTTTTGGCAAACAAATATTGTTAGACGTAAATATAAAAAAAAAGCCCAACCGAAGTGGCTTTAGGCGACGTCAGACGAGGATGCACGGTGTCCCACAAAACGGTATCCGTAGTAACTTAGTAGCGCTCAAGCCGTCTGAATAAAGCCGCGTCCGCTGCGCCCTGTTTTCGTGGTTTTTAAACGTCAAAAATGTTTTGCCAATCAAAACAATACCCTATTTGTTTGTCGAAACTGACGGAAAACATGTTCGATGTTAGCAAATACCGAAAACACGGCGCAGCGGACCCGGCTTAACCCTTTCTGCCCGGCTAGCACACTAGAAAAAGACGACTTTTATGCACATGTTTTATGTCCACAACCGACGTATACAATTTTACCGTAATGAGCTAACATGGTATACCGTCATCTACGTAAAATGTGACCATTTATATGTCTTGCACATAAAACTATTTTTTTACGTCTAATGCTAACATGCTCTTGATTTTGCACATAAAACTTGACGATATGAACCGTTGACGGACGAAATTTTATGTAGGTCACTCGAGACCCCGGATAAATTTTAACACTATGAAAACAATATAATTTTCGCAGGATTTCTCCGATTTCAGTCACAACACATACGGTTTCAGTTTCAAAACTCCTATCATCTTCTGAAACAATGATCTAGCATTTTGAATTTTAGCTAGATCATGGTTACTACCTATAAATAACGCAATGATTAAGATTTTTTGCTTGTGTTGTAATAAAATATATTACACAAACTTACAAATATGATTGATTCAATTATAAACTTACATGTGTTTTGGTACTCGCTTCATCACTTAAAACCACTACGTCAAACTTTTTGCGGGGTGGGAGTAAAGTAAATAAAAACAAAAAACTATTATAACACAACTTAATACAGGAGAACAACTGTTTAGTAAACTGTGCAGTGCCTATCATTACTCTTTAATTAGGTAGTATTATAATGGGCTTCTAACCATAGACTACTATTGAACGAATGAAATGAATGTAATAATTTTGCTACGTATATTTTACGCTATGGCATAAATATATGCTGCGAGGTTACCATGTTAGCTAAGTAACGTAAAAATGGGCACAATCATAAAGTTATACGTCCGAACGTAAATATATGTCCGATTAGTGTGCTAGCTGGGCAGACCGGAAAAACAAGACCCAGCTAACGTAAAATGAAGTATATTGACGTATGTTTTTGGATTGACAATTAAATATAATCAACCCGCACAATAGGGAACATTACGCAAAACTCTTCGTAGGTGGCGACACTAGCAGCGTTGACATTGTATCTCGTTCCCACTTGCGGTATTATCTATGCAAGCATCCTTGTCACTCATTTGACAATCAATTGTGCATGTGTGTGTGAATCCCTATATTCCTATACTGGTTTACTATTAGTTGTAGTGCTGCCTCTGGCGGCAGAACATTGCAGTAATGTATTGCAGCATTGTATGTAATGTGTATTGGCCGGGTCTGAAAGGGGTATTTTGTTGAAGTCAAATTTTAAGCCCACACAAATGGGCCATCATAGCCGCAGGACAGGATGCAGTTATGCGGTGGAATGCGATGAAAGTAGGCCTTTCTCCCTTTAACGCATAGTTGCTGTTTCTTTCCAACTATAGCTGCATCTCTGTCGGTTGTTGTGACAAATTGCAAGGTGTGTATCGGCCTTGAGGCATGTTTTAGCTTAGTCTATGGTTTCCAATAGACATAAAAAAGAGAATGACAGCATGCGATGTTGCATGCGTGACATGCGTGAGAGTACTAGCTAGACGAACACGACGTGAACTATCGTATGACAGTTTTATCATTTGAAAAAAAATGTATTAATATATTTATAGCAGATAAAATATTTTTACATTACTAGTATAACTCAGACAATAGTACAACGGAAGCAACGCTAAAATTAAGTGATAAATATTATATTTTTCGACTTAAAACGGTGACAGTCACGTTTGTTTATTGGTTAACATCCGCCATTTTGTACTGTCGTTTGTTTAGTGACTGGGTCCTTTCTTAGTGATGCTTTTTAGTTCTTCCGAAAATATATGTTGTGATTTTTCAAGTGTAATACAATGTTTTTGCTAGAAACGTTGCCGTTAAAGGTATTATATTAAATTGTGTGACTTGTCAATCTGACGTCGGTAAATCATCTACCTATGTGCCGGATGTGTCCTACAATCGGTTAGGGCGATTTTACGTGCCACCTTGAGTGGTGTACGTGTCCCGACACCTATGCTGCCAAGATTATGAGTGGCAACGGGAATCAGGTGCCGTTAGCGCCGAATCAACGTGGCCCCGGACCGTATCCTTTTTTAATTTAATGTGTTATTGTAGTTTTATCATTATATTTACGTAATATATGCCACTTCAGCATCTGGCAGAGCCGCATTCGCGAATCTCTGTTTACTGTAAATCAACTTAACGTAAACTTGTTTATGGAATATACTTCACAAATAAGAGTTTTAAAACAACTTGTGCCTTGGTCTGTTAGTAGCGTTTTTCCGTTAAAGAGGAGTATGTTGACCATTAATGTTTTTATACTGAATGATAATGGCAACATGTCCAAACACTACAAGTAAGATTTTTGCTAAGACAGTTTTCAATTCAATGTGTAGTATTAAGCAGGTACACATTTAGAAATAGGTATTGTGATTCAGTATTATTAACTTAATGTCATTAAAAATTGCTAAACGGATAAAATAATGCAATTATTAGTTAGTGAGAAATAATGACAGTACTTGCTTTACTGGACGATGCGAGTGCCATTTCCTGGGTTGTGCGAATGACCCCGTGATTGTTTTGTAGGTTTTAATTTAAGGTTTACTTTATTTATGGCTGTGTGTCGTATTGTGTTAAATTTGATAAAGAAGAGATACATGGTAAGTACAACAGAATTTACAAATATATCATATTAAAGTAGACAATATACAAATATTGATAACCAGGGAGCGAAACTATGGTGCCAGTGACATCATTGATGCAAAGTCACATATAGGATGTTTTTTTAAAACAACATTGCAACACCTCAATGATTCTAGTGTAATGTAATAATGGTAATATAAATATTATTGTTTATTTATAAAAATATTTGGTATTTATACAAAAAATAATGTACATAATAAAAAATTATGTTTTTTTTTTATTGGGTAATGTAATTCTAACAAAAAATATGCATAGGCTCCATAGAGACTTTGCTCAAGCAAAACATTAATACTTCAGTTATATTTACAATTAAAAAACAATTGAACAGAAATTTGTTATTGTTTCCAACAATCTTGTTTTTAACATGACAAAGACAGTTATGTTTATATACATGGCCAGTACGTATAGAAACTCTCAACTCAAGCTTCAATATCAGTAAACTAAAGAGGCCAATACGTTATTAGGTATCTATAATCTAGATAAAAACACGCTGTATGTAGCTTGACATCATACGTCTGTCATTGGCACCACAGTTTCGCTCCCTGTTGATTACTATGGAAACATTGACAGCACAATTAAATGGCCAATTCTCATGAGTGGTTAGTGCAGCTCGATGTGGGTGGCGCAGGACCGGCCGTTGTGGCACTCTTTGGGGGAGGTCGTTGTGGTTCTACGTCCGTAGGAATAACCCTAGAAACCCTACATGTGACCTCCGGGTGGTGCTAAAAGAACAACAAACTCTGCAGCTGCACTGTTACTTCCGAACCTCGCAGCGCACACTGGAACTCTATCAGCGACATCAATACGAATACATATATGTACAGTGTGTAACCGCTATACGATAAATAAATGGAGGAGGCCTATGTCCAGCAGACACACACATATAAATCCATACATAATTGTTTCACAGGTATTTAAATTTTCAGTGGTGCGCAGTTGATGTCATCTATACAGATTTTTCTTTATTACAATGGTATAATGGAATGACTCATCATACAATCATATCTTTTTTTGTAAAAATCAGTTCAGGCTGTGCCTGCTCGAAACACACGTGTCAACTGTAACAATCTTGGTGATTGGTTTATTACCTAATTGGATTAGTAGAACTTCAGAAATCTGCTCCAATGTCTTCTTCATACCATCTCATCTTCTAATTCTATATTTTTTGATATTGTGTTGGCTTGGGTATGGGGCATCAGCATAATAGATCTCATCACAGAACAAATCAAAGTTACATTGTGAATTCAGTTATAAGAAGTCCTTTGCAAGTTGCCATGGTTGGTCAGTGTGCCATTTGGCTTTATCTACAACCAAGAATTATGAGACCTATAGGCCTAGCATTGGGTTGGGTAAACGGGTTGGAATGGGTTGATGATAATGTTTTAAAAAAACCTGTATAACCCACTCACAAAGGTTGAAAAATGTTTTAAAATTTGTCCTACATACACAAAGTTATAGTTACTCAATTTATGCTTATTAGTCTTATCCATTCATATAATACATGAAACATGATACATATTATGTATCAAGTTTTTTGCCAAGTGCCATGTTTACCCTTTGCTTATTCGTGCAGTTTATTGGCCTAGTCCCACCCCACTACCGTGCTTGTGACAACAGCAGTAACTTTAATCAACAATAATATCAATTTTTTTTTCGTTTAACTAGAATCAGGTACACATTTGAACTCTATTTTTAATGGATTTACTGCTGTTATCGTAAACATGGCAGCCCAGTAGTCCCCATCCCACAGTTGAGTAAAATATATCATATTCATTGGCAATATACCTTATTGTGGAAATTGATGTTTAAACCTTGGTTCCTATCACTTTAAGGCTTAAATAATACGAAACATGTGATGTTGCATAAATTGACAATAGATTGTAATAAAACCCACAATCAAGTGCTCAACTGAGCAGAGTGTTGTTGTTGATTGGCTGCTGCTTGCATTACAAACTACACTAGTGTTTTGGAGTGACCCCAAGCCTTACAGGGACAAACAATTCACGTGCACTGCCATATGATGCTTGATGAAAGCTACTTGTTACTATTATCCATGTAATTGTTTACTTCTAGGCAAACTTTGGGACTAAATGTGTTTATTGTTTATCCCTCTTATTTGCAAAGTATACTGTTGAAAAACAACAACATTCTTATTATTGACTAATACCTACTTAGTTAATCACTAAGAATGATACACATTTAAAAGCTTTTCATTTAACTTGCTGTTCGAATATAATTAGTTAATTTCTAAACTTAACAATTCAAACTTGAGTAACTTCCTGTAGTCCTGTATTTCAGTGAAAAAATTGCACATTTATGTAATTCATTATGGCACCATCAAGCGAGTCTGACAATGAAGATTGACAAGAGTCCACAGGAAGTGTAGTTTATACAAAAAAAGATCTGTCATGTTACGTTTTAAAATTATCTGGATAGACAGAAAAAGTACAGTCAGTGCTATAAAAAGTGGGACCTTAAGAGATATTATTGACCAACATATTATTTTTCTGAAACTAGTGCTCGGTGGTGTAGTGGTTATCACGTTGGACCGGCCATCCAGAGGTGTCAGTTCAAGTCTGACCTGAGGTAAAGTCACAATTAGCTTTTCATTATGCTTGATTGCTGTATCAGATTGTAGTATAAGATAATTTTTTGGTTATTGGAAATTATAATTTGTAAGGTTTGTTATTGCGTTTTCATTTTCTTGATATTCTAATCAATATGGAATCCCACTTAAAAAATATATATAATTTATATACTTAGGCATCAAAATATCCTCCATAAATCACATGATGGTCGTTTTTTTACACATATTAAACAGGAACTCTACACAGCTTACCACACGATTAAAAATTTAAATTAAGTGCTTACAAACATACATAATTAATATTTTAACCTTTTGAACGCCATTCTTCACGCACTAAAGTGTCACTGACACGCCAACCTTTTTTCCATTAGAGAGTAACTATGAACCTTATAAGAAAGACAGAAGGTTGTTTTGACTTCGGACTTTATAGTCATAACACTAAAGACATTCTTGGCGCTGCGGGCACGACAATACACGATGCCTTTAGGCGTTTTTGGCGTTCAAAGGGTTAAATAAACTCAATCTTATTCCTCTTTTTAATTAATATTTTTAAAAGCCATGGTATTCATAGAGAATAACCTTTATAAACCATTATTGAGTTATTGTTTTTAACCCTTTGACCATTATTTTTTTAAAGCAATGAATCGAGAACTTTAACGATACGCACAGCATGAATGATTTTTTTTATGATTTTTGAGAAAGAGAAATGTATATATTATTGCAGGGTTTCCGAATTATGAGACGGCAATATGTTTGCCGCTATCAGCCAAGGGCATTAAGTGACAAGACCGTCATGTCAGTTTGCCGGGGGAACTACGGGTGGCACGACGTATCTAAAATAAATAAATTAAAAACCAATAGATGATAAGAAATAATTACCTAACCTGCGAGTTAAGCAACAACAATATATTATATTATAAGATTGCACGCACGAACAATCAACACTTTTTTTGCGAGATTTTTTTACTTCCGTTGTCATTTCTAACTAACACGGCTAATTCAGCAATAAAGGTAAAAGGCAAATTTGAAGTATTGAATTAAGCTATTGCTCCATATATAAATCAATAACAATTGTAGCCTAACCCACCCTTTCCTTTAATAAACACCAGACACTTAACGGATAGTGGCAAATATATTGCCGTCTTAATTTTTTAAAATTATCAAATAACAGATTTTTTTTCTTTAAACTTTATATCGCCAATCTTGTCTCTGAAAGTAGAGAATTGTGACTATCGGATAAATCCAGCAAACAAAATTTTATTTACAAACATTTTTGTTCAATTGTAAGGAACAGTTAAAAATCTAAGTTCAGGCCTAAGAATCATCATTTAACATGGGTTGGAATAACGTTTATCTGCTATTCTTTTTTTCGTAAATTGGTACGAGTATGTTCTCTTATGCGAACCAAAAGTTATATTAACTAACAACACGTTTCATTGAGAAAAAAATAAAATATCTGAGTCATATGACGGCAAATATCTTGCCGTTACCCACTAAAGGGTTAAATAATTCGCTAACGTAACGAATATTCTGTGAACATATCCACCGTTTATGTATATTTATTATTGTATACCAACTCCAGCAACGGCTATGGTCGGCAAGACGAGGGATCGGGATCGCAGAAGATCGGTCTTAAGTAAAAAAAAATTCAAGACGCGTGTATCTCCAATATAAAAATACCAAATCTTTTTTTACGATAATTTATTCTATGATTTTGTTGCATTATCATTGAATGTTATAGAACGCAGTTGGCAATAAGCACTTGTACCAATAATGAATTTTTAACAATAACTTTAATTTTAACAATAACTTAGGGTTTTTTTTTCTATAGAGATAATCTCAAGCAATCCTGTTTTTGCTTCTGAAAAACAACAAAATAATTAGTCAATGTACATATAACCGATAGTTCATTATTTACGTTACTTCATTCAGTATTGCCTTATAAAAATCGAATTATTTTTCATTGCTTCTGACAAACTACTCATACCAGGACAAATTTCATTATTTTTTCGGTCATTTTCTGGGTAAAATGCCTGACATACGGACAACAGATAGACAGATGGACATGACGGTATAAAAAGTTTCCCTTTTTGCCAATTTTGTCACCGAACCCTAAAAGTAGTATATTACATGATAGATTTCAAAGTTAAGGTAAATTAAAGGAAACCCGTCAAGTGCATGTATCACAGGCAGTTTAGGTTTCCGATAAAGACTGTCACAATAGGCACACTTGTTTTTTCACTTGTTCTAAATTGTATAGAATGGTCGAGTATCCGTGTAAGTCTTAGAGCATACAGACTGGAATTGACTTAAGTGTGGTATTTGCGTACAAAAATGTCTGCCGGATTTAGCGGGGGGGTGAAGAAATAACACATGCAAAAGACTACTCAAAAATGCAAAAACGATCTGTTTATTTACACACGCACATTTTGAAAAAAAAAACACATTCTCATATTGATGCACACAAACATATCAGTGATATGATATCACAAAACCAAAACTTCGTCGAAACATGGTTTAAGAATACGTAAATGCCTGTGTGATCGGCTTAACCAGTAGAGCGAGGTTTGGGTCGTTAACTAAGGTCGATAATAGAGGTGTAGACACTAAATAAAATAATCAATAATGTTGCATTTTCTCGAAAAAGTATTAAAAATGTAGTCAAATGGAGAAAAGACAACGCAAGAAGTTAAATAATCACAAAGTTATAACTGCAGAGCCCGGATTTTTCACGGCAAAACAAAACACTATCAGAATCTAGCCAGTGGTTGAAACATTATTTTATCAATATTGATAATTGTGTAGTAGAAGAAAAAACGTCACCAAATAAAATAAATATTTCATAAAAAAATTACGTGAAGTTTGTATAAAATTATACAGGGTGTTACAAAAATACTCGTAAAGCGGAAAGGGGGTTAAATGGTCCCTTATAAAGAGTCAATTTACAAAATTTGAAAACCGTAGTATCGCAGTATGACTTAGACGCAGTATCAATAAAAAAAAATAATAAAACATTTTTTGTAACACGTTGTATAATAGAAAACAGATGCAATTCTTCTTCGTAATCCACGTCAGAACAAACAGCACTGCAGCATATGGCATTTTATTTGTGTAATAGTGATCGGAGTAAATAATTATTAGGAGTAAACAGTTTCGTTTATCACTATTAAGTCATTTATGTATACTAAATGTACGTTCAACTTAACTTGACGTCAAGGGAGCAAATTTATAAAATTAATTTTCAGTTTGGGTAATATTTTCAGATATTTCTTTTAAATTTTCATAATCAGGATTTCGTTCGAGCACAGCTTCAAATTTGCATAACACTAGTAAAAGTTTACTGCAATTTACGTAGCAACGAACAGTATCCAGAATGAGGAGGGATTCCGCAATGGACAAAGTCGAACATTGCAATTGTTCTACTGACGAGGCTATTACTTCTAGTTTTTTATAAAAAAATATAAAAAGGTCGTTTTGCACACTGTAAATTGTCAATCATGTAAAAATATATCGGCATGTTATTTTTATACCTATATACCTAATAACTAATAATACTCGATATCGATAAAATAATGTTTCTATCACTGGCTAGATTACGATAGTGTTTTGTTTTGCCGTGAAAAATCCGGGCTGTGGTTATAAGTATCCAAAGTTTTAAGAGGGGGTATGTTCTGTCCCTTTTCCGCAAAACGCACCTTCATATATGAAACGATCGTCATTTACTATGACGCTAGATGATCGTGATGTCACGATCCCCTAGCGTTTTCTCTCTCTAGCAAGCAACATAAAAACGGTTGTAGCTTCGTAATTTTTTGAGATATTTGAATGGGATTTTCGTTTTTGAGTCTACACCCCTATTCTATCGATATATGCACAAACATGTACAATTTTGGTATAAATTATTATGAGCATCTTAATAGGATAAATAATTGTTGAGCTATAAAATACAATAACGCAAAAATATGACGTTTTTGATTTATCTTTATTAACAATTTTTCATTTCAATTAACTAAATACATATGAAGTAGCGAGAAGTATTATATTACAGTAGAACCCGCTTGATACGTCGCTTTTTCGAATAAATTGTGTTCACTTGGCAATTTTGCAGGTTCTTAGTGAATCATACTTACTATAGATAATTAATGAATTCATCGATACTACCCTCATCTCTACTTTGAGTCTCGAGACACTGATCTGTCATTTGAGATAATTCTTGCAAATATTATTATTAACTCTAAATTAATTGCAATTAGGTTCATTCTTACAAAGCATGAAAACAGAGTCTCGTGGGAAGTGCAGAGTTTTCCGTAATTTTGATTAATCAATGCTAATAATATTATAGACCCTTTTTCAAATACCATTAAGTTATTTCTTACAAAGCATGAAATAAAAGTCTCGTGGGGAGTGCCATGACGTATCAGGACGTATCCAAGAAATAATTATAAATCGATCACATAATCATTTAATTTGACGTGTGATGAAAATATTTTCATAAATTTAATATCGTCCCAAAAATACTAAAATTACTTGCAAATGGAATGTAATACTTACCATCTTTTTCTAAGCTTGAAGTGGTTGAACGTTTATTACATGTGTTTACAGCACATGCGGGAATTTTTATGATCAGTGTTCTCTTGCGAGGCGATTTTGTGAATGACCATGAATCGATTGCGAAATTGTCTCTCTATGATTTTTTGCACATTGTGCAAGGTTTTCAACAGAGGGGTAAGTTACTGAAAAGCTACTCTGTTATTGTATGCTCTAAGGTGTAAGTGGACACCACCACCAAGTCCATTTGATAAGTTCGTCGGCTATTCTAAATTGTATAGAGTGGTCGAGTATCCGTGTAAGTGGACACCACCACTAAGTCCATTTGATAAGTTCTTCGGCTATTATAAACTAGTTTCCACCCGCGACTTCGTCTGCGTAAACCCGGGATGAAAACTATCCTATAGTTTAAGCGTGATTGAGTAACAAACATGTGTGAAATTACCTTTTTAATTATTTCCAAAAACTATTCAACCTATCAAGTTCAAAATAATTTTCCTAGAAAGCTTTTATAAAGTTCTACTTTTGAGATTTTTTTCATATTTTTAAAACTTATGGTTCAAAAGTTAGAGGGGGGACACACATTTTTTTTTACTTCTGGAGTGATTATCTCCGAAAATATTAACATTATCAAAAAATGATTTAAGCAAACCCTTATTCATTCTTAAATACCTATCCAACAATATATCACACGTTAGGGTTGAAATTAAAAAAAAAAACACTCCCCACGTTACGTATAGGGGGAGGGTGTAACCTAATAAAAATGTAAATAGCACTTTTTATTTTACCACTTTGTCGGCGTGATTGATATACATATTAGTACCAAATTTCAGCTTTCTAGTGCTAACGGTTACTGAGATTATCCGCGGACGGACAGACAGACAAAGCGTAACTATAATGTCTATAAGGGTTCCTAGTCGACTACGGAACCCTAAAAAACTGTTTCATAATGTGCATCTCTAGCCCTTTAATATGATACCCTATATGAGCTAATAACTAAAGAATTTTTGCCTTCCCTCGTATACGTAATTTTTCATATAAAAACATATATTTATTTATCTATGTTTAAAAAAATCCTTTACCGTACGTGGGTTAATTTTGATCACAACTATTACAAATTTCAAATTGATAGGAAAAGCAGTTACTGAGATATTTAACGTTGTGATAGACGGACATATACGACTGTTAAGGGTTCCTTTTTTTACCTTTTTGGTACGGAACCCTAATAAACATGATGATGAGATGAACTGATAACTTCCTTTATTTTATTGAAATCGGTTAAAAATTTGCCACTTTAAAGCTCAGCGTTTGAAATACCCCTGAAATCGAGAGAATTTTTCGCATCGTAAGTTGTCGGTTGTAGGTGGTTTTTACTTTTTAAACGACTTAACTATACACGGCATCAAGAAAACGGCGCATCTTAAAAAAAAACAGGTGATCTTAAACCGTATATTATAATGAGGCAAGGTCCGCGAGGTGTGGCTATAGGACCTCATTTGAAAGAAGATATCGTTAAATTGACAACCAACCCTATAAACAAAGACAATTTTGGGGAAAAAGGAAACAACGTTTATCCAAGTTAAAATTACAAAAATGAACACCAGAACAATAACAAAAATAATGCCTAAAACTAAACTTAAAACCTAGTGTTGCCTCCTGTAGCCCTCCGAACATCTGCCATGCGATCAGTCATGGACCTAATGAGCGTCACGAATAGTCACGATGCGTTGTTGAGGGATGTTGTTCTACCCCTCGATGATGGCATCCTGAAGCTCATCGAGAGTGACAGATGGGATTCAGGTCAGGGCTCCTTGCTGGCCACTCCATAACGGTGATCCCAGCAGCGTGCAGGTAGTCCCGAACAATCAACGCTGTGTGGGAGCGGGCGTTATCTATACATGTAAAACTCTTGCGTTACTGGTCGATTGACAGACAGCGCATAGCCTAAACCGCTAAAGATATAAGCATTAAATTTGGAACATATAGGTATTCTTTAAAGTACGTGGACGTGTACTAAGAAAGGACTTTTCGAAATTCAACCCATAAGGGGGTGAAATAGGGGTTGAACCGTTGTATGGAAATCGTTCAGTTGGAAATCAAAATCAATTATTTATTCTGCAAATAGGCCACAAGGGCACTTTTACATGTCAACTGGTATTCTACAATATAATATTAATAATCTTACACAATAATCATTTTAAAATTGCAGATTTTAACCAATTCCAGTTTGAAAATAACTTTTTAAGTAGAAACATCAATGTATGTTAGACATGTCCTTAAACAGTATTCTAAATGCTCAGCCGGTATTGTTGGCTTAACTTGATTTATTATTTACCAGTATAAGCTTGGATTGCGCATGATCTTTCTTTACGAATCTCGGAGATGATTATTCTGGGGATGAGCTCACGGGCGAGTAAGAACGTCTTATGAATGTTTAGGTCAATGATGTCATATAAAAAAACCGGCCAAGTGCGAGTCGGACTCGCGCACGAAGGGTTCCGTAACATTATGTATAAAAAGCGGCCAAGTGCGAGTCGGACTCGCACATGAAGGGTTCCGTTAAATAAATTGCAGTTTACGATTTATGACGTATTAAAAAAAAACTACTTACCAGATCTCGTTCAAACCAATTTTCGGTGGAAGTTTGCATGGTAATGTACATCATATCGTCGGGTGACAAGCAAAAGTCACTACCAAAACTGTCACTGCTCTTCAAAACCTTGTATCTCGGTACGTAGTCGATATCGAGATACGACCTTTGATTTAAGTAGGTATTTGTTACTCAGTGAGTTTTGCTTGTCACCCAACGATATATTTTTTTGAGTTTTATCATTCTCTTATTTTAGAAGTTACAGGGGGGGGACACACACATTTTACCACTTTGGAAGTGTCTCTCGCGCAAACTATTCAGTTTAGAAAAAAATGATCTTAGAAACCTTAATATCATTTTTGAAGACCTATCCAATGATACCCCACACGTATGGGTTTGATGAAAAAAAAATTTTTGAGTTTCAGTTTTGTGTATGGGGACCCCTAAAACTTAATGTTTTTTTTCGATTTTTGTGTAAAAATCTTAATGCGGTTCACAAAATACATCTACATACCAAGTTTCAACAGTATAGCTCTTATGGTTTCGGAAAAAAATGGCTGTGACTTACGGACGGACAGAAAGACGGACATGACGAATCTATAAGGGTTCCGTTTTTTGCCATTTGGCTACGGAACCCTAAAAACGGCAAAAAATCACGTTTGTTGTATGGGAGCCCCTTAAATAATTATTTTATTCGGTTTTTTAGTATTTGTTGTTATAGCGGCAATTGAAATACATCGTCTGTGAACATTTCAACTGTCTAACTATCACGGTTCATGAAATACAGCCTGGTGACAGACGGACAGACAGACAGACGGACAGCGGAGTCTTAGTAATAGGGTCCCGTTTTACCCTTTGGGTACGGAACCCTACAAACCAACCATTAGTAGTATCATTATCTGGTATCAGTGAGATACAGCCTGGTGACAGACAGACGGACGGACAGACGGACAGCGGAGTATGATATACAGGGTGTTTTGTAGCTGGGTGCAAACCTTTAAGGGGGAGATACACTAGACCATGTAGAACATATTCATCCAAAAATGATTATTTTTTAGCGATTTTTTGATTTTTAAGGGAACTTTTATGATTTTAGTATGAAAAACCCAAAATTGGTCAAATAAATGCTAAAAACTTCCAATCCAAATTGAAATGTCCGTTTTTTTTTTATTATTTTAGTATTCTAATGTGTCTTTGATCGTACCAAAGTAGTTTGAAGCACCATTGAATCCAAAAAAATTATGTGCAATCATTTAAACTTTACAAAAATAAAAAATAAAAATAAAATCTTACCTACTTTTGATGTCATTTAAAAAAAAAAAAAAAAATTTGGATGAATATGTTCTACATGGTCTAGTGTATCTCCCTCTTAAAGGTTTGCACCCAGCTACAAAACACCATGTATATATGATTTTTGATTCCCATACTAACTGTATGGAAAAAGTTTTCTTTGATTTCTGGGCGTTCTAGTAGTCAAACCTTAGTCGGTCCCAAAGAGTATTTTGATCCTTAATAGGAATGGGATCGAATGGCATTAAAAAAAAATCGTCAAAATTGATGATTTTCTCGCTGACTGTACTTTTTTTCAAAAATCTGTGAATGTAGATTGTCATCACTTAAAAAGTTAGGAATGAAATCCGAATGCCATTTTTGCGTGGCGGCAAGGGCAAGTAGCTGCCCTTACTGCCCCGTTTTAACTTTCCAGCCTGTATATAAGTTTGTTCCGTTGAGGAACGCCTTCAATTGGATTAGATGCGAGTTAAACGGGTAGGTAGCTGGGCAATCTATGATTGTGTTTTCTTCTCATAGAGCTGTATCGACACGCTCTAACATTTTCCTATGAAAACACCAGTCGACGACTAGCAACCCCCGCGCACTCAGAAACAAAAAGTCGAACTCCCCATGTCATTTTCATTAGCTACCTATGCCTGTTTTTTTCTCTTTGATCTGTACGATATACTAGTCAACGTTGTATCAGACTACGGCGTTATCACGATCGTCCGCATCCCACCCAGGAATTAAGCGAGCAGTGAATACTGCAGCACGCTTTTCGCTAAATAGGCTAACAGCCGCTTGGTGCGGGGCTGACTCGGCATACAGCGTCGGGTGACGCCCCAAATTTGTAGAGGTGAACTAAAAGATGTCTTTGTCCTTTTCTGGCATAACATCCCCTTTCCGTGCTTGGCAAGATAAAATGTTCAACGGTGTGATATCTCATAGTTGTTTTCCTCACAAATAATTCGTGTTGTTCATAAAAATAATAGTTTTTTTTTTATAATATTTAATTAGAAGTATAGTGGAGTAGTATCGATTGTTCGCGTAAAAGTGAAAGTGTCGCGGCGGTATTAAATTAAGCGCTAGCGTAGAGCCATGTAACGCGCGTTTCCTTATCGATTTTCTGAATGCTGCAATAAACTAGTATTTAAACCGCGAATGCCGTGTGTTAACATTTTAGCAACATGCGTAACTTCCAAATATTTTATGACCGAACCTCCTGAAGTAGAATAAGTCTACTATAACGGTGCTGATCACATAGTTCGTTAAACCAGATTGTATTTTATAAGGATCTTTAATATAAGCGACCGTCAAATAGACAACCCAAAAAGTTACTATATTTTATGTAATATATTACAATGACATGAAACACTAGGAACTATCGCCTTATGCCAATAATCGTATCTCCATTGTTTTGGGAATGGTTCAATATTTGGCTCGTTCAATTTTTAAAAGATTTGTATCATGAAATTAAAATGGTGGCACTAAGAGGAACCAACAGTTGTTTGAATTGTTTGCCGCATGCATGTGGTAATCATGGCGGCCAGTCACAGCAGAGTGCGATTGATGTGGCACAGAGTATACAAACATCGCTAAACATGCCCCAGGCGGGCGTCTCGCAGCACATGAGTGCGACTCAAATCAATTTGCCGCTGAACAATGTTTCGCTGCAGTTTATACCGCACCAGGCGAACCCGTCGTCTCTCAAGCATGAACAATCTTCTTCTCGCTACTCCAACACCAACTGTATGCTGCCTTCGCACCATTATAGATTGCTAACTCAAGCTAGTAAGTTAATGTTACATGTGATCAAACCCTGGTTTATTCTGTTATTTCAGTTTGATTGTTTTTGGTTTTTTATGCAGTACTAATTACTCAAAACGTTCAACACCTAGTTGGTCGCTCCTACCACTGGCTAAATTGCAAACGAGGAAGATGTGCTTCTTTAAACTGGGAATGTTGTGATTGCTTTCATTTCCGGCAAGTGGTCAGTTGGTGATTAACTGTGAATTTTATTAAAAATAAATTTCCTTAGCGCATGTATTCAGTTATCCACGGGCGCCTACACCACACAGTGAGTTTCAACTTTTATGAAATATTTGTGTTTTAGTGATGTTATTGTATTATTGAGCATGATGGTTGTTGTGCAGGAACGGAATGCTACCATCCCTCGGGCGGCACCGGGGCGGGATTCATGCAGAGTTCGGGCGGCGGCGCGCAGCCGGCGCCGCAGCCAGGCCTCCGGGCGCAACCGACGCCACAGCAGTCGGCGCCGCCGACACCACCTCAGGACATGACTAAGAACTCTATGGTAAGCACAACCTATTGAAGGTTCTGTCAACATTTGTGAGTTAGCTACGCGCAGCAAAGGCAGTGCGAATGGTAATCATGCCCGCGCGTAGGTAACTGTGCACTATTTTAATCTGCTCAGTGACGCGTTACTTACTGATAACGCACTGTATGACGTCTCCGCGCTATGTGACGTCTATATGAGCTGCTACTGCCGCGCGCTGCCACGCGTTGCCACGCGTTAGCAGAGGCATTTTAAGTCTGACGGACGGAGCCTTTAACCATTTATTTATTTATTAGGCTCGCACAACAAATTACATCATTAATTTCAGTATCATAAGCAGCTTACGGCCGTATTCATAAACGTTCTACAAGCGTATTTTAACTCAAATGGCGTTAAAATTCGTTTGTCCTTATCTGTCAGTTTGACATTTGTCTTCGTAAGAAAGGGACAAAGCACATTTTATTTAGCAGAGGCATTTTAAGTTTTATGAATAAGGGGGTTAGTGTCTAGATCTGAACTATAATTCTAAAAAGTTTGTGCACAGAAAGATTCATAACTTGAAGACAAACTATTCACTAGATAGAATTACATATCAGTATTGCCAAACTTACAAGGATTGGCAATGTGCATTATTATGTGCATTATTATTTTAATAGTAGTTTATGCTACTGATACATAATGAGAGGGCTTAAAATAAGAGTGTGGTTTTATGAAACGAGCGTCAGCGAGTTTCATAATAGGATCACACACTTATCTAAACACTAGTTGCATACACTACTTTATCTAAACACATATCATAAGTACTCTAAGATGGATTCAGAAGCCGTAGGAAAATGACCTGCATTGCTACTAGTGCTACCTGTAAAATATCTTTGTTGCAATCTTGGCTGCATTTACGATATCCGGCGGAGTGTTCATATCGTTCTCGGAGCCACTATTACACATATGTTCAACTAAAATATAAATTACAAACAAATTTTCACGATTCTACTTTCGTAACAGCAGAAAACGTACAAACAAATTACAACAGTACCTAATGGCGGCTATTCGATCCTCCGTCAAGACGAATGTTTCTTTCATAGAGTTAGATAGAATTTTGATCATAGAGTAAACGAATGAAGTCCCTATTCGCATGCCACTCGAGATCAAATGTCGTGAGGTTTATATAAATAATAAAAATATATAAATAATAATAATAATACTTTATTGTTCAAAAACATAAGTTTGTTACAACTGAAGCCTTGGAAGACTGCGTTAGTTTACACTGTGTTGCAGCCCCCAGTGGTTGCCCGTAAACATGAACAGAACGTTGTTAAGAACAACAGACTTAAGTACCTACTTATAAAATATCTTAAAAAGGTAAAAAAAAGTGAAAAAAACAGTGAAAAAAAAAGTAAAAAAAAAAGTGAAAAAAATTAAAAATAATATAATTAAAAAAAAACATAATGACTTGACGTTTCGTATCGATACCTACCTGTTTTAATATCTATAGATACTAGAATGGAGACCCACTTGAGTTTCGACAGCTGTTCCGAATTCCAACTCATAACGATACAAAAATCTGTATTTTACCTACTACCACAGACAAGAAAGTTGTCATAGTAAAATTGGTTGTAATAATGCTGCTCATTCTCGACGGTTTCTGAACGCATTTTAGAGCACTAATGATATGTGCGTAGATATTAGTAGTTTATGTGACTGTACATAATGAAGGGCATTAAATACGAGTGTGGGTTCGTTTCATAATAACATCACACGAGTATCTTAATGCCTAATTATGTATAGTTACATACACTACTTTATCTATCCACATATCATAAGCCTCCATGATGCATTCAGGAGCCGCATATTATGACCGGCATCGCGGCGTTGTTTTCTGGCAGCTGTCATAGATCTTTTTTAATACAGTTGCTCAAAAAGTGGTACTTTTTGTGGCTGCGTAGCGTGCGAGAAGCTCAATTTCTCGCACTAGTGCTTTTTACTTTTTAGTTCCAAACTATACTTTCGAAACGCAGTAATTTTATATTAGATTTTTTACTTGGAAATTATGAAATTAAAAACGCTTACGAATACTAGGAGTATTTATTTTTGATCGCGTTAGTATGAAAGTCATTTTTGAAGCTGAAAATGTACGCATCTGTAGGTAGACCGCTTAACTCATTCCTCGCTTGCGCAGCGCGCGGGTGCAGGGGTATGACGATAACGGGGTGCGGGCGCCGGGGTTTGCCTTCCGCACGTCGCCCGCAGCCCGTTATAGTCATACCCCTGCACCCGCGCGCCGCGCAGGCGAGGACCGAGTTAAACGGTCCACCTATAGGTACCAGGAGCGCATACGCAAGCAGAAGTTTCGATGCAGCCACTAACAGTTGAGATCGAGGTACAATAATATAAATTTATTTAAAGAATTCATTAATATATAAATGACGAATATTAATTTATTATTTTTTCGCAATTGTATTAAAAAACGTCGTTTACAACACGTGTGAAATGTCTTTTACCACTCGTACCGAGTCTTGCCACTCGCTTTCAGCTCGTGGCAAGATACCTCGGTACTAGTGGTAAAAAGACATTCTTTTCACACTAGTTGTAAAATGTACTATTTTAATTCAGAGACAAACTAGAGTCGGATCCAACTGTCATATCGTTCGATATCTTACTTACGTGCGACATTAGTCAAATTTGTATGCAAATTGACAATTCATTTCGAACTAAACGTCATCTCGACTGATATTAGAATAGAGGTCAAATCAAATTTCTTTGTTTTTGAGACGTTCGAAATTCGAATGAAATAATATTATCGAAATCGATGTTATTATTTAGCAATAATAACATTTACACAGATAAGAAATTTGTTCTAAGAAAACAGTCTATTTTTATGGTGGTCATAATGTGCGGTTCTTGAACGCATCATGGAGGGTTTATGATATTTGGATAGATAAATGTAATAAATTAACCATTTGTATGCCTTTTCGATCCGGTGTGATCGGTCTGTATAGGATATATACGCTACGCAAACTTTACTAGAAACCCCAAGGCTTGCTTTTTGGTTTATTTCGGTCACTGACTGACCGCCTCATTATCCAAATATAACTTTTATAACGTAATTACGAATACTATATTTTTAAAACAGTTGCTCAAAAAGTAGTACTTTTTGTAGCTGCAAATCGTGCGCAAAGTTGTATTTTGCGCACTAGTGCTTTTTACTTTTCCACGTGTATCGAACGACGTTTTTTAATACAGTTGCGAAAAAATAAGAAAAACAACAAGTAAGGAATTTGAAACTTATATTATTAATTCTGTAACATCAACATCATTTAAATACAGTTGAAAAATAAAGAAGTTGTTATTTTTTATTTTTTTAATACAGTTCTTACTTGTTGTTTTTCTTATTTTTTCGCAACTGTATTAAAAAACGTCGTTCGATACACGTGCGGAAATGTCATTCTTTACTCGTCCCGAGTTTTACCACTCGCCTGCGGCTCGTGGCAAGATATCTCTGCACTCGTGAAGTAATGACATGACATACTTTCCGCACTAGCATCGAAATGTACTATATTATATCATAGTGAAATTGAATTGGTTAACTGGTGATGGTATATGTACTTTTCAGAGTGGCCATAGCTTCGTGGCACCGCAGAGCCAAACGCAGCAGGCACGGCCGCAGTACCACAACTACCAGTTCCGGCCGGCTCAGCACGGAACGAGACCGAATGCTCACCCTAGGTATATCCACATTTACCTACTTTCATGCGGACATATTTTAATTTTATGATCTTCTTCTTTTAAAAAATGGCTTCCATCTACGTTAAGATGATTTCGCCAATGTCAAGTTTGGTTATAAATATAAAGCGAGGTTGTTCGGTAGTTTGGTTAGTCGTCAATAATGCAATCAGCAGCAGAAATTTTAATGTTATTCATATGAAAGTAGTACATTGTGATACAAGTGAGCTATGTTGATCATTACATCAGAGGCGGAATTATCACGCGAACCGCAGGTGAGTGTGATAAGAGAGCCGAGGATGTAATTATCAAAGCTCACGCGTTTCATACGACGTTTTTCAACACATTTGCGAGTAAAAAATCCCTTTCATAAAATTAAAATGTTACATACAGGCTCCTAAGCTATTTCCTTTAGTTATTGATGGCAACAGGTTTTTACTCACATAATTGTACATCTCCAAGAATTTCCAGTGGCGTTAATTCTATTTATCACTTTTCAATTCACCACGAGTCAACATTTTTAATAATAACCAAACACGCATCAACAATGTTTGGGCAAATATTCAGCGTTTTTAATGCGTTTTTCTTTCGTCATTGTCGTCTCCAGGAAATACTATTAAAAGAGACGAATATCAGAGCCCACTTTTGATGAAGACGTAAGCCAATACCGGTGCTGAGTCTTTTTTGATTTAAGTTTCCGCGGTAAGTTTTACCTCTGCTGAAATAATCTTGAGCCGACAATGACTTTAGAACCGAGCGGTTCAAACGCTCGGAGATTGGCCCGGTTTACAAATATTTGTGAAATTACCTATAATGTGGTGTGCAACAATTTTTTTTCATGAAGTTCGCGCAGTGCGCACGCAGGTGTTAAAGCGAGGCTTAGATGAAAGCTCTAAACAGCCAAAACAAAATAAAATAAATATTTTCGTATTCAATATAAATTAATGTAAAACGTTATCAAAAGTTTTACTAAATTAAACGTTAAATAAAAAAAAAAAAAACTATCACGGTATCAGTGAGATACAGCCTGGTGACAGACAGACGGACGGACGGACAGCGGAGTCTTAGTAATAGGGTCCCGTTTTACTCTTTGAGTATGGAACCCTAAAAACCTGTATAACCCGGTCAATTTAAGAATGCGGCTTGTCCATACATACTGCAAGGTGCCAACGTGTCTTAATCGAGGTATAACCATAAAACACGAGTGCCGTAATGATATAAAACACGCGTGTTTAATACCCAGGATTATGAGCCTAAAATCGGCACAATAAGAGGAACGTTACGAGCGAATGTGTTGAAATAGTACATTACTTACCTAGGGCGGTTAAACTAAGAATGTCTCAGATCGCAGGTATTTGACGCCCGAGCCGAAGGCAAGGGCGATAAATATGCGCTCTGATGCTTTCTTTATTACCGCCCGTGGTGAGTACAAAATGTTACGTCTCTATCTGGCCAGGAAGTGGGGTTTTCCTACTTTATGGCCAGGTATGACGTAAACGTACTTACTAAATTGCTTCTTTCTAACTTCTACTTATACGGATGTTATAGGTCATATCAGATCTATTATAGAATAATTACAATAAAACTGATTAGAATCATTATACAGTCATGGACAGATAATTAAGAACATGATTCTTTTCCCCATACAGTTGCATACAAATATGACTTTTCTAATTTAATCATGATTTAAAATATGTTTGGCTAATTTTATTTCTGAGTATATGGAGGTATCTGTGTATAATAGTACATTGTTTAACAAGGGGCGTATGAGTAATATTGCAAACAAGAGTCTATCAGGAGCCCGACGCCGTAAGGCGGAGGTCTTTTGATGACTCGAGTTTGCAATATTCTTACGCCCGTGTTATACACAATGTTTTTCATCACATTTGCGAGGAAATCAATAACCACAAGAGACAGAAAAACCTATGTTTTATACAAGCGCATCAATCAAATGTTGACGAAATTGACAACTTCACTTCTAGATCAGTGCGAGTGGAGGGCGGAGCTTCAATATTTCAACCAATCACAGAGCATGGAGCATTTGGTTCTTGCA
The DNA here is from genome assembly GCA_963854355.1 of Epinotia brunnichana. NCBI lineage: Eukaryota > Metazoa > Arthropoda > Insecta > Lepidoptera > Tortricidae > Epinotia > Epinotia brunnichana. The sequence continues at coordinate 24,171,274 of OY977935.1, forward strand.
GGGCTCTTGCTGCTCTATTTTATTTTCCAACCAATCACTGCAGAATTCTTGCCGTCCAGATTTGCTTAACCAATCACATCACACACAAGCTCATTACTCCCATGGAACCATTATTTCCCGCGGGAACAATTTAGGCCATTGTCCTTCTGTATACAGGCAAGGAATAACACCATTTATGAGCAAGTGTGATGAAAATAATATTTAATTTAGTTTATACAAAAGTTCAGTAAACGTTGTGCTTAAAAAAATACGGATGGTCAAATGGACAGTTATTACGAGTTCATACTGTAATTAGGAACAATGTATGAACTTATAAAAAGTGTTGATTTGATCGCCTGTATTTTTTTAAGTTTAAATTTTACAGAAACTCTTTTGCACTATATATTAAATACTGTTTAAACACGGTTACATCCGTATAATCAGAAACAAATTTAATCAAACACATAATAAATTATCATCAAAGAGCGTAGCCGTGTTTTCATGGAGAAGCGGCCCTTCTACCAAATGTTTACTGTATTTTTTTTATTAAGAGCCCTCATGGCAAGTATTGTTTCCTGTAACTGGTACTGGCAGATTGCATTTTTAAGAAAATTACGTAAGCAATAATTACAGCTTGACATTGACGTACGTAATAAATACCCTTAAGAATGCAATCTGCCAAAGAATAAAGAAGAACGATAAAGAGGTTGCAATTTGCAATGTGCATAATCTCTTCTGCTACTAAATTATCTGGTATGGGTATACCTTATCCTTTAATTTTCTAGTATGAAGTACCAACTGGATTATTTTGAAAAAATATATATTGCAGATCTTTATATAAGCAATTACCTAACGAAGAACTGTTGGTGTCGCTCTTCTAAAAAGCAAGAAAAAAAAGTACTGAAGTTTTATTTCCTACATTTATCCAAGATTTTTTTGGAATAATAAAATTTTATTTAAATTATACGTGAGTCTCTATATAAAGATTACTGTACCAAAAGTTTACGTAAATCGCATTAGCCTGTGTGGGTTTTTTTTTGTTTTAGTAAAAAGTTTAATAAAATCATATCTCAGAAAATAACAAATATAGGAAGCTGAAACTTACAGGAAACAATACTTGCCATAAGGGCTCCTAATAAAAAAAAATACAGTAAACATTTGGTGGAAGGGCCGCTTTTCCATGAAAACACGGCTACGCTCTTTGAAAAGTCATATTTGTATGCAACTGTATGGGGAAAAAAATCATGTTCTTAATTATCTGGCCATGACTGTATATCTGCACTCATTATAATTTACGCGTCAAAATCAGTACGAGCCCTGTTTATAAAAAAGGCCGACTACAATTTTCGTAAAGGGAAAGCCTTTCATATTTGTGCGAGACGCACCTATGACTGGCTCTGGGCTGAGTAGAATTTGAAGGGAAATCCTGCACCTTCGGCGTTGGTCGTTACGGCTTAGCAGGAACTTGGTCGGGTCGGGGTTCTGAATTGAAAGGCTTGTTTACTTTTTCAAGTAATGTCACTTCGCTGCTACTGTAGGTACTGAATTTCATGGGGTCTGGCCGCCCAATTTATACTATTAAGTTACCTCGGCCGGACGCCCCTTCGCCCCGTATATTTGGCGGGAAAGCGATTTGCGCGGGAAATTTTGGCGCGAAATGACATGTTCATTTATTACAGTTCAATCTTACTCTAATACATTATTTACAGTGCTTATACCTATTTCTATGCTATTTATAATACATTATTACACGAGATCCCGCTCGTTCGGCGTCAAAATGCATCTGAAACGCGGGGATTCCGTGTCGGCCCGTATATACGTACCTCGTTCCCCACCTGAGGTATAAATACCGGGTTTCCCCCCTCGCTCGCCCATCAGTCGTTGCCTGACTGGCGCGCGAGTAGGATCTCTAGGTTTCCTTTAGTCTGTCTATATTTCTTAGTGGAAACTTAGTGTTATCCACTCGTTATTTAGGAAACCAGCGGTATATTACCCTTTTTTACTATGTAGGAATGAAATGTGAGGCCTATTATTCTTTATTTCAGGTGCCGATGACATAAGGCAATAGTAGCGCAATGCCTATGTTATAAGAAGGTTTATAAGCTAGATTATTACAGGTTAGGTCGCGACTGACAATTTTATGTTTATAGCGGGTTTATTCTATGCCGTCCTGCACATCTCTCCCGCCGACCATCGTTCGGGTGAACGTTGGATCTTCTTTTGCGTGCAGGTTCTCAGGCTCCGTCGGCAGGATCACCAGCTTCTTGGTCGGTCTTCTGAAGACTCCGCCCTTGGTGGTCACGTCCACTGCTCGTGTCACGCCGTCGGGGTCCGGGTATATAGCTGTAACCCGGCCTCGTGGCCATGTGTTGCGAGGCAGATTCCCGTCGGCCACTAGCACGATGTCGCCGACGTTGATAGGCCGCCCATGACCGTAGGGCTCCCGCCGGTACTGGAGTGAGGGCAGGTACTCCCGGAGCCAGCGGGCCCAGAAGTGCTCGGCCAGGCGTTGGCTCGTCCGCCAAGTCGCGCGGCCGATGAGTGCGGTGTCGTCGAATGTCCCGGGGTTGGGGGCCCGGGCTGAGCCACCGAGGAGGAAGTGGTTCGGCGTGATGGCTTCTGGCTCGTCAGGATCAACCGCCACGTGAGTGAGGGGGCGGCTGTTCACTGTATATTCGGCCTCGGCGAGCAGAGTAGTCAAGGTCTCCTCGCTGGGGCGGCGCTCGTTGAGCACGGCGTGTAGGGCTCTCTTGACGGCTCGTACCATCCTCTCCCATGCCCCGCCCATAAATGGGGCTCCCGCCGGTATGAAGCGCCAGCTGATACCGCGTTGCGCGGCGTCGGTTTCGAGGGCGTCGCCGTAGGCCACGCGGAGCTCTTTGTCGGCAGCGTGGAAGTTACTTCCGTTGTCGGTCCAGATCTCGGTCGGGCAGCCGCGGCGCGCGATCATGCGTCGGAGCGCCATGACCGCGGAGTCCCCGCCGAGACTTGGTATTACTTCCAGATGTACTGCGCGCACGGTGAGGCACGTGAAGAGTGCCACGTACCTCTTCTGAGTCCCTCTACCGACGGTTACTGTTATCGGGCCAAACAGATCGAGGCCCGTGTAGGTAAACGCTCGCTGGTGGTGGGCGAGCCGGCACCGCGGGTGGTCGCCGGTGGGCGGCACTGACGGCATTGCTTTCTTTATCCGGCACGGCAGGCATCGATGCACTATCATTTTCGTCACGGGTCGCAGGCGTAGAATACTATAATATTGTTTACACTCGTTTATAGTAGCCTCGGCGCCGTTGTGTTGCATTTGCCTGTGTATAAAGTCTATATATAGCTTCACTGCCGGATGATTTCCATCGAGCACGGGTGGCCGTTTTTGTAGTTCGGTGATGTCCACTGCTGCGTTGATACGCGTCTTGATAACAATAACGTCGTTCACTAGTTCGACCGCCATGTGTCGTAGGCGGCTATGTGAGCCCGGGGGCTTATTATTTCTGAGGTCACTGAAGTCGTCATAGAATGACTCCAGCTGACTGGCGCGTATCACTAAGCGTTCCGCTTCACGTAGGTATGTGGCATCGAGTATTTTATACTTTCTATTATTTTGTAGCCCTTTAGACGGCGGCTGCGGCGGGGCGGGCTTGCTTCGTTTATTCCAGTCTGGATCGGCCTGTTTGTTCCGCGTAGTGCGCTTGTAATGTGCGCGCGCCTTGCGGGTTCGGCATAGGTCGATGAACTGTAATACTCTGCCTATAGTTCGCAGCAAGCGTTCCCACCTCGAGAATCGGGCCGGGTCTGGTAGCCAGGCGAGCGGGCCGGGTTTTCCCTTTACGACTGATATTGTGTGCACCTTTTCTTCACTTATTTCGGACTCGTGCGGTTGTGATGGCTCTGTGGGCCACGTCTCCGGGTCATCACGCAGGAATGCTGGGCCCTGGAACCACCGATGATCAGTGTTGAACTCGAGCGGGACTGTGCGCGTGGCTTCGTCAGCGACGTTGAGCTTGGTAGGTACCCAGCGCCATTCTTTGACAGCCGTGTACTCCTCTATGGCGGCAATGCGGTGCGCGACAAAGGGCCGGTACGTGCGCGCCCCGGTCCTCAGCCACGCGAGTACTGTGCGGCTGTCGGTCCAGAATGTCTTCGTGTCTGGTTTGAAGTCGTGCTCTTCTATTACTGCGGCCGCCATTCGACTCCCCATCGCCGCGGCCTGCACCTCTAGGCGTGGGACTGATATCACCTTCAGGGGCGCGACCTTAGCCTTCGCAGCTATCAAGGACACGTGCACTCGCCCGTCGCCCGTAGTTATGCGCCAGTATAGCGCGCTTGTATATGCAGATTCGCTAGCATCGACGAAGATGTGCATCTCACGCTTGGTCGCGTCACCGTAGTAGGGGTAGGCGCGCGGAATCGCGAGGTCTCGCAATGCCCTTAGGTGCAGCGTCCACTCCGTCCATTGGCGCGCTAAGTCTGCATCCAGCTTGTCATCCCAGCCAGTTCCGCGCCGCCACACCTCTTGTAGGATTTTCTTTGCTATGATGGTTACTGGCGCCGCTAGCCCGAGAGGGTCGAAGATCGACATTGTTATTTTCAATATTTGCCTTTTGGTAGGCTCGATGTCGTCCAGGGCTCCGGGAGGTAGGCGGCTGAGGTCCAAGTTGAAGGCGAGTTCGTCGCTCGCGGGTTTCCATATTTGTCCCAGGATTCGTTCATTTTTCATTTCGCTCTTATTCAGTTCGACGGGCGCGGACGTGGCGTCCTCCGAAGTGAGGGCTCGGAGGACCCGCGTGGAGTTAGAGGTCCATTGGCGTAGTTCGTAATGGGCCTCTCTATGTATATCGCGTACATCACTTGACACTCGAATCGCGTCTTCTTCTGTTTTGAAGCTGTGTAGGTAGTCATCGACATAGTGATGTCTTATTATTGCTTTGACGGCCTCTGGATGCGTTTCTTCGTGTTTCTGGGCGTTGACGTTCTTCACATATATTGCTATTGACGGTGAACAAGTAGCGCCAAAAATGAGTGAAGTCATGCGATATTCTTGCGGCGCGTCGTCGCCCCGCCGGTCGCCCCGCCATAGATAGCGCAGGGCGTCTCTGTCTTCAGACTTGACTTTCACTTGCATGAACATTTCTTTAATATCCGCCCCCACGGCGACTGGGTGTTGCCGGAAGCGCATAAGGACGCCTGGCAGCGACTGTAGGAGGGCCGGGCCCGTCAGTAGGCGGTCATTGAGCGACACGCCCCTTGTAGGCGCGGCGGCGTCGTGGACGATTCGGACTTTCCCGGGCTTGCTAGGATTCAGCACCGGGAAATGGGGGAGGTACCACACTCTCGATGACTTGGTGGGCGGCGCAGGCTCGGCGTAGCCCTTCGAGACAAGGGCGTCCATTTCTTCACTATATTTGCCTTTAAGCTCTTTATTTTTGTCGAGTTTCTTTTCTATGTTATGAAGTCTTCTCAGTGTATTTTCGTAGTTGTCAGGCAAGCTGCTGTCGGGTTGTTTCCATAATAGCGGTGCTTCATAATGGCCGTCGGCTGTAGTCTTTATTGACTGGGCTAACATGATACGCGCCCGCTCTTCCGGGCTTGACTGGGGTAACTTCGGCTCGATAAGTAGGTTTTCGAGCGCGAAATATTCACTGAGTTGTAAATTCAAATCTTCATTTTTCTCGGCTTCTTCAATAGTGGTCAAGCGATGCGTCGCATGTACTTGTTTGCCTGTGATGCGTGTGTGTGCACCGTGTAGCACCCAGCCTAGCGGCGTTAGGGATGCCGCTGGCTGATGCCGCTGGCCGCGGCGTGTTTCATTACTGACGAGTAAATGCCAGTTATCTTGTCCGATTAACACTCTAGGTCTCGCTGACTCGTACCGCAGGCTATCTTCTATGTCGCATAAGTGTGCACACTCGCGGAGATCCTCCTTCTTAACGGACTGTGGTGATAGGCTCAGATCGTCTATGGTATGCGCACCGACCCTATAAGGTTGGTCGGTGCCGCGGATGCTGAGCGTAACACGGCGTGATCTCGATGCGTCGATTTTTTCTTTCGTTATAGCTTCTATTTGTAGCGGCACTGTCGGGCCGTCCAGGCCTAAGTCGTTCGCGAGCTCTTCTTGTACAAGTGTTATCGTGGAGCCGTCGTCGAGGAGGGCGTAGGTCTCGACGGCTCCCGCCGGTCCAGAGACTGTGACCGGGATAATTTTCAGATAAGCTCTCGCTTCTCGGGAGGCGCGTGTCGATGTGACGGCCTCGCTTCTTTCTTCAATTCTTTGATAATGTAGCAAGTTGTGGTGGAAGTATTCGCAGCCGTCTCGCTCGCACTTCGTGCGCTTGCATGAGTGCATCCTGTTCTTGTAGCGCAGGCATCGGAAACATAGCCGTTGATCTTTGGCTAGTTTCCACCGGTCTTCAACGGCTTTTTCGATAAACTTAGTGCATTTATCTATTGGGTGACCGGTGTTGTTGCAGGCGGCGCACTTAGGTGAAGGCTTGTCTGTGGTCGCGAAGGCTCGGTGTGTCCTCTTTGCAGGATGAGGATTTGCACCGTCGACGTTCTCGGGCTGCGCGTAGAGCGCGCAGTAGTCCGCCTCGCGTTGCAGGAAGGCTGATATCTTTATTAGCTCAGGCTCGTCGTTTTTCTGCGTATTCGCGTAGTCGAACCATCTGTAGCGTAGGGCGGGCGTAAATTTCTCCATCATTGCCCTTGTCGTCTCCGGGCTGTGTAGATAGTGAGCGCGGTCAAGAGCCTTGAGTGTGGCTATGACGTTGGCTACACGGCTGGCGAAGACGCAGATGTCGAGCGGCCCGTCGTTAAGGCGCGGTAGGGCGCGTAAACGCTCGAGCTCGGCGAGGGCAATGGCGTCTGGGCGGCCGAAGCGGGCTTCTAGGCTTCTCATTACTTCGTCTGCGCGAGCGTTGTAAATGAGGAGGCTCTCGACGGCTTCTTTGGCCCTCCCTTTGAGGCATCTTCTTAATCTTGCTATATTATCCACTTCATTATAATTTGCGGTGGTTCCGTTGTAGGCGGCTTTGAATGATAGCCATTCTTGATGCGAGCCGCTGAATGGCGGCAACTCGGCGTGATAGCGTGATGACTCTCTCGGGCCGGCACGCGCGGCGATGGCGATGGCAGAGGCGAGCTCACTCAGGTTCACACTTTGTTGATTCTTCATTACTATGGCGCTATCTTCTTGCGCATTCGCTTGTGAATACATTAACGGCGGCGGATATGCGTCTGTTTCGCGTGGGCGCGGCGGCGTTGGCGCGAAAACGGGAGCGTGGGTTCCCCCGGCGGGGGGAGGGGCGGGGACGGCGGGGCGCACGGCAGCGGCGCCCTGTCCCGCGCCCTCGGCGGGGCTCCTCTCCCGAGCCTGCTCGGCGTACTGTGGGGTTGCAGGCTCGGGTTCTTCGATGTAAGGTGCATTGGAGATGGCGAGGACATGTCTCTGGCTGGTCTCGAGCCATTCGTCTATACGGCGTTCTTGTTGGACTGTAGATATTGTGCCGGTGTCATCGTCGCTGTCTTCGGCTTCTATGGCGGCTATGCGCGCTTGCGCGAGCTCCAATTTGATTCGGAGGGCTTCTTCTCGCGCTTGTGCGAGACGGCGGACGCGATGACTCGACGTTGTTTTCACCGATTTTGACGGCGGCCGTGCGGCAGGATGCTGGCTTGACTGTGGGGTTTCCTGCCGCAGTGTTGCTGCAGGGTGTAGGCTCTCCTGCAGCAGCGGGACTATGGGTGGCAGCGTTGACTGTGGGGTTTCATGAGGCAGTGTTTGTGACTGCGCGGCATCATGATGCTGCCCTATGGGTGACCTCGGCTGTGGGTCTGGACGAGGCGCCGGCGTCGCAGGAGTGCTCGTTCGTGAGGTCTCCTGCGAGGGCCTCGAACCTTCTTGAGTAGTAGCAGTTCCCGACGTGGATGTGGTTGCTTGTTCCAGCATGGCCTCTCTTATGTTCGCTGCGATAAGTTGACCGAACGTGCGTTTTCCTGCTTTCGATCTTGTAAGGGGCATCCTCTATGTAGAATCCGGTTTTCGATGGACCAGCATGTGCGAGACGCACCTATGACTGGCTCTGGGCTGAGTAGAATTTGAAGGGAAATCCTGCACCTTCGGCGTTGGTCGTTACGGCTTAGCAGGAACTTGGTCGGGTCGGGGTTCTGAATTGAAAGGCTTGTTTACTTTTTCAAGTAATGTCACTTCGCTGCTACTGTAGGTACTGAATTTCATGGGGTCTGGCCGCCCAATTTATACTATTAAGTTACCTCGGCCGGACGCCCCTTCGCCCCGTATATTTGGCGGGAAAGCGATTTGCGCGGGAAATTTTGGCGCGAAATGACATGTTCATTTATTACAGTTCAATCTTACTCTAATACATTATTTACAGTGCTTATACCTATTTCTATGCTATTTATAATACATTATTACACGAGATCCCGCTCGTTCGGCGTCAAAATGCATCTGAAACGCGGGGATTCCGTGTCGGCCCGTATATACGTACCTCGTTCCCCACCTGAGGTATAAATACCGGGTTTCCCCCCTCGCTCGCCCATCAGTCGTTGCCTGACTGGCGCGCGAGTAGGATCTCTAGGTTTCCTTTAGTCTGTCTATATTTCTTAGTGGAAACTTAGTGTTATCCACTCGTTATTTAGGAAACCAGCGGTATATTACCCTTTTTTACTATGTAGGAATGAAATGTGAGGCCTATTATTCTTTATTTCAGGTGCCGATGACATAAGGCAATAGTAGCGCAATGCCTATGTTATAAGAAGGTTTATAAGCTAGATTATTACAGGTTAGGTCGCGACTGACAATTTTATGTTTATAGCGGGTTTATTCTATGCCGTCCTGCACAATATTCATAATGCACGTCTTAATATCTCTTGTTATGGGCCTCATAACATTGAACTTGCTGTCTTATATTTCAGTACATTTCAGATTAGGTATCTTAATACGACATTACGACATTAGTTTGACTCGACTTTTCAAATTCATAGCCAGCCTTTTTTTACGAAACCTGGGTAAGCTAGCCATGTAACTGCGTACAGTCGCCATCACATACATCGGAGCAAACAAGCAACTCACAAACATCTGAACACAACTCTATTTTCAAGACATTAGGGTGCATGTTCAGATATTTTGAAAACCCTGTAGTGTGCAGATGTATGTGACGTACTGTACAAAAATTCGTCAGTGCTTTGTTTTTATGTCACTCCTGCTGGTCGATCACGTAAGGCATTGTACGCACGTTAGGTAGATCTAAATGTCAAACTTTATATGGACAAATGACAATTGGATTGTCCTAACGCGCGTTCGGAACGTTACGTGATTACCCCACTGGCCACAAATAGGCAATTTCCTGGCCAGGAGAAGATGTAAAATTTTGTGCGCACCACTGGCAGTTTTATTAGAAAGCCTCAGGTCGCCTATTTATTGCCTGTGCTCGGGTGCCAAATACTTGCGATCAGAGACATTCTTTGTTTTACCGCCCTAGTTAAGTTATCTACAATTTTTGGAGGAAAACGTTTATTGATTAGAAATATTAGAATATATATGTTACCGTCAGACTATCAACACCGTCAGCTAATCTTACTCGCGATATTAACCCTTTAACCGCTTAGAATTTTTCATCGGGCATGCTCGTGTCGCCACCGATACGAAGTTACACACACCACCCAGAGTAGGGCTTGCATATGCGATAGACCGATGAATGTCCTGTAAAAAGCAAATAAAAACGTTGTCTTACATATTAGACTGCGGCGAAATGAGCTGGATATTTTATGTCTTATAAATCAGACTATGGCGGTTTAAGGGTTAAAAACTGTCGAAGAATTGTGAACTGTCAAAACCGTTCACAATTTAACGCATTATTTTTCGTTCGTTTATAAACTATCAATGACGGATTTTGGAACACACTCTGTGCGCTGATTGGTTGAACGAATTATTCCTCTTGCTTCAGCTTCCACTTATGTCAGAACATGATTGTTTTTTTCATCCAGTCATTTTATTCCATTTATTTCGTCATTCGCTGCGCGGGGCTCCTATTTCTTGGCGTTTTGCCCTTCGGGCAACTGAAGCTACCTAACTAACCTAACCTACCTAGTCTTTGTGTATGCGGTCCGTAGCAAGCCGATTTGATCTCAGTTGACAATTTGACGATTCGACATTGATAGTTTATAAACTAACGAAAAATAATGCGTTAAATTGTGAACGCTTTTGACAGTTCATAATTTTTCGTCAGTTTATAATATCGCGAGTTAGATTATAAACTGACGGTGTTCGCAATCTAACGGTGACATATATATTATTAGTATTTATACATTTTACTAGGATTCAATGTTTGACTAATGGTGCATAGGGCTTGTCCATATATTACGTCATCGTTTTTTGGAGATTTTTGACCTTAGACCCTTTTTCTAGTTGTTATTCTGTTCCGATAATCCAGGACACCATAGTACTAACTACTATTGTGTCCTGTATTATCGGAACAGAATAACAACTAGAAAAAGGGTCTCTTTTTCTAGTTGTTATTCTGTTCCGATAATCCAGGACACAATAGTACTAACTACTATTGTGTCCTGTATTATCGGAACAGAATAACAACTAGAAAAAGGGTCTCTTTTTCTAGTTGTTATTCTGTTCCGATAATCCAGGACACAATAGTGGTTTCTAAGAAAAAATACTATATATTGGACTCCTAGCATGCTTAAGAGATGCCCACCTTGGAAGGGGTTTACCAATATGACAAAACATGTCAGTTTTAGGCCAATTCTATCATTTCAAAAGAATACAAAAAAAACGCACATAAATAATTACATAAATATCTGTACACGCCTTTATGACATTGACAATAGAGTCCTGTACAGATATATATGTCCTTATTTATGTACGTATTCGTTGACCCTCGACTGTACATGGTATACTATGCCCTTGCTGACTCATTGCTGAGCTACGTTTTAAGTTAAGTTGTTATGGACTCACTTTTAAAACTTATTTAGACCAAATTAAACAACTGCAGATAAGGCTGATAAAATACATAGTTAATAAAAATAAAAACATACGAGATAAATGTAGAATTCATTATGAATAGTACATTACTGCAAAGGCCGTGAAGTAAGGGATTGATGGACGAGTTTGGGCTAGACGGCCGAGTCGTAGACGAGACAACGAGTCCAGCAATCCCTGTTCCGGCCGAGGCTTGTATAGTGCTTTTCTCAAACGATGTGAGGAAATAATAAATATTTATTTGTTATACAAGGGTGCAGTTATAATTTAACCGCGAGTGTGGAATTGAAACACGAGCTAGCGAATGTGAGTGGTTTAAAAATAGAATCCTTTTCACCTCACTAAAGTGAAAAAGATTCTAGATAAAAAAATCTAAAAAAGAAAAAAAAACATTTAAAAAGAATAATATTAAAAAAACATTACAAAAGAGTAAAACAAAAAGGAAAAAATATTTAAAAAAAAACAACTAAAAAAACAAAAAAAACAACCAAAAAACAAAAAAAATACAAAAAACAAAAAAAAAGGAAAAAACAAAAATAGACAAAAAAAAAAGAAAAACAAACAAAAAGCATTAAAAAACAAAAAAAAAACAAAAACAGAAAAAAAACAAAAAAAAACAAAATAAAAGAAAATCATTAAAAAAAAAACAAGAAAAAGGAAAAAAAAACAAAAAAAAACATTAAAAAAAAAGAAAAAAGAAAAAAACAAAAAAACGAAAAAAAATAAAAACAAACAAAAACATTAAAAAAAAAATAAAAAAGGAAAAAATAAAAACATTAAAAAAAGTAAAACAAAAAGGAAAACTTGAAAAAATTTAAAAAAACGACAAAAAAAAACAAAAAATATTAAAAAAAGGAAAACTAGATAAAAAATAACATAAAAGACCCTACAAAAATTTTAACATTAAAAAATAGACAAACATCAAGAAAAGAAAAGATTTTTTTTAATCAATAAAAACGATAAACAACACTAAAAAATAAACGAAAAATAACAAAAAAAATGTAAAAAAACTAACAATTTTTTTTTACAAAAAACTAAAACATTTAAAAAAAAGTATTGGTGGTTGGCAGTATGTATTTTTTCCTTTGTCTGTTTAATATCAGTAAGCAAATTTAAAAAGTTAGAGTAGCGGCCAATAATGTTTTTAGTTAGGGTTTTCATACATTACTTCTTGGCCTAGGCCAAGAAGTAATGTAGGCAGCCATAAACAAGGAACTTCATGTCTTCATTTCGTGACATTAACGCATACATTTCCGAGCATGTTTGAGAAATAGTACATTATTGCAGAGGCCGGGAAATTGCAATTCGCGGATAAGTTGATTTTGTCGGATGAAGCACGAATTGCCGTTCCCGCCGAGGCATGTATAGCGCTTTTCTCCAAAAATGCGATGAAATCAAATAATATTTTCAATAATCTTAAAACAGCGAGTATGTCAATAACCTATCAAGTTCCCACCCAACTATTTTTTTTTAAAGTATGTACTGTCAAGGTCACCAATATGTATATACCCAAAGTTGCAAAAACATGTATACAACAACCTTACTTCCGTAGTAATAAGGTTTGTATACATATTTCTGTAACTTTGTGGTGTATACATATTGGTGACCTTGACTGTACACGGCATGACTCGTAGTGCCAGTTTCAATTTACATACTTAAAATTATTAAAAACATTAGAATCGATCACAGTTTTAAATGTTTACTTATTAAAGATAAAACGGGATTGAAATTTAATCGTATTTAAAGTTTATTATGAATTTTATATCGATAAATATTTTCAATTCTTCGTTTCAAACTATTTGAGACTTTTTTAAAAACATCACTTCGATCACTTACAAAACTAAGAGTTTTGTCTAGGACTTCAAAAAAACAGAAAACGCGGGAAAACTTTAGGCACACTATAACCAGGCGCAATTTGTCACACCAACTTGCAATCGTTTGAAAGAGACAGCCATACATTTCTTTCATTCTAACAATAACAAGTTGTTGTGATAAATTGCTAGGCCTTGAAACGTACAAGCATTTGGCTGTTTGCAGTAATTAGCTCTAGTCAAAACATATGGTTAAAAGGTAAAAAACTATACTTTAAAGGAATTTCATACATTTTCCTGGCCGCTGAAGCTGTACAATTTAATGACTTTTAACTTTTAAAGGGTATAGCCGTGTTTGTATGGCGAAACTGCCTTTGACGAGGAAATGGTTTTCCTTTTGCTCGGATAATTATCTTTATATACGTTGTTATTTCACCAAATATCAGCCCCAAAATGTAAAAACTTATCCCAAAAATAACCCTTGGATTGATAATGAACTTAAAGACTTAAAATTGTTGGTTTTCGATTATATAAAGTTGTCCAACAAATACCCGGGTAATAAAGGTTGAACACGCCAAAACGAGGGCATATTAAACAGTCAATAAAAACATAATCAAGTACAAAATATATATATATTACATTGGCTTACACTACTATCGTACATTTATAAACATACCGATGTGTTTTAATTATGCTTTGAATACGCCATTGCCCCCACTTTGCGTCGGATGCGGCTCATCAAGGTTTGCACGGCATTGTCAGGGTACTTTTTACCAGCCCAAGTCCATGTTTTGTGCAAATCAGCCACGGAATTGATTTGCCCGCCCTTATTTTTTAATATCCCTTTCATTATGGACCAATATTCCTCGATAGGCCTGAGTTCAGGGTAATTAGGAGGATTGCAGTTTTTAGGTACCACAGCAACACCATTCTGTTTGTACCAGTCTGACACAGCTTTGGCATAGTGGCAGCTTGCAAGATCAGGCCAAAACAATGGTTGCGAATTATGATTTCTTAGAAAGGGTAATAGTCGCTTCTCCAAACATTATTTTTTGTAAATTTCACTGTTTACAGTGCCTGTAGTGATAAATGATAGACTTTTTTTACCGCAGCTTGCCAAAGCAAGTACTTTATCGGAAACTTGGACCTCTTTTTTAACTTACAGTCCTCAGGAGCATTTTTGCGACTCGTACCTCTTTTTTTAACTTACAGTCCTCAGGAGCATTTTTGCGACTCGTACTAGTATAAAACTTCTGGCCTGGTATCTGTTTAAAGTCAGCTTTTATGTACGTTTCGTCTTCCAACACGATGCATTTAAATTTTGTTAAGAAATTGTTGTATAACTTTCTTGCCCTTCGTTTGGCCGTCAAATTCTGCTGAGCATTGCGGTCAGGTGCAGCTTGAGCCTTGTACGACCTTAACCCAGCTCTTGTCTTTACTTTTTGTACATAAGATTGTGACATTTGTACCTTTTTAGCGACATCGCGAGACGAGATCTTCGGATTTGTGTTAAAAAGCTGTAAAAGTCTGGCTTCTTTTTTTTTGTGTCTTATGCCTTGCTTTCCGCCAGTAGCTTCCGTTCTACAGTCAACCGTTCCCGGAACTTTTTTAAAACAGAACAAACAGTGGATTGTGGATATTTCAATAACTTTGCTAGTGCTCTGTAGCTTAGAAGGGGATTTTCTGTGTGCTTGAGCAAAATCATTTCACGCTGCTGAAGTTCAGGGCTCTCCATCGTGAAAACGAATGTATGAAGTGATATGCTGATATAATATTTTTGGTTCATCATACTATGGAGTTTATAAATTTATTACTAAATAGTTTGTAAAGTCGTAAATTAAAAAAATATAAGTACATATGTATGCCCACGTTTTGGCGTGTTCAACCTTTACTTCCTTACACGACGCTTCAATTAAGATATTGAAATCTTACAATAACAAATTGAAAAGTAAACGCACTATTTATTTTAATTCATTAATCAGTAACAACACCAATAAAAGTAGAGCAATGTGGAAGGCCATAAACCTCGAGCTAGGCCGCGCCCGCGCGTCGACTACACCGAGCTGCTCGCGGACAACGCCGGCCGCCCGTTCGCAACAAAACAACTCGCGGTGGACGCGCTTAAGGCGCTATAGGTTCAGCGAAGTGAAGCGAACATAGTTTTTGAAATAATATAATGCGTCTGTTTATAATAATATGGTTTCAAAAAAATACGAATAGTAATCTTGAGGCTTTTCTGCAGGGAAATCAGTGATTCGAAACACGATTAAGCAATTTTCGCTCGATAGAAAAAAATCACGAACATAGGTTTAAAACATATTAATATTCACTTAAAACATTCGTAGCAAATTATGCACAATAGCTAAACATATTAACATTGGTTCTAAAAATCGGCAATATCATGTTTGAGGGAACTTAGTGATTACTTTTTTATTTATTTAAACGCACAAGAAATTAAAATTAAAAAACATGATATCCGCGCTTCCAAACACGCACTTCCATCTCGCTCACGCTTATGCTCAGCGAGAGGGAGAGAAGACCATGATACTATAGCGCCTTAACCAAGAATTTGTAACGGCCGCCGCCGCATGTGGCGCGCCTGAACCGACCACAGCTGCTGTATCGCTTCCTTATCGGGCGGGTACGCCGCCAGCGATTGCTCTATAAGACTCAAGCCTTTTACACCAGATGAAGTCTCAAACGTATTTAAAACTTCTATCGCGAACAAAAATAGTACAGACGTTTACGGCCTCTCCGCAAGTATTTTGAAGCGAGCCAGTCCCGCATCAGCTATGTCCTTTGTGAACTGTTCAATAGCTGCATGCGTTCAGGAGTGTACCCCGAGAGCCTGAAGAAAGTAAAAATATGTCCACTTTATAAAGGAAAGGGTAAAAAATCGGTAATAAAATCCTACCGCCCCATATCCCTGGTCCCAGGTGTAAAATACTCAGTAACACCAGGTACCTGTACCTAAGCACTCCTTGCACGTCCGCTCGGCACGGCGGTTGACAGCTGACTACCCTCACTCCTGCAGCCACTGCAGGTGCAGGATACTACAGTAGACGGCAAACTTCGTGCGCAAATGACCTTGCCTGCGCAAAGGCGAATTGTACGTGCAAGCTGCCCCCCCACTTCCCCTCATTTGCGCACGAAGTTTGCCGTCTACTGTACATCCCTTCCTTATTAACGAAAATAAAAGAGTCTGGCTAAAGCGTTAATAGTTTGTGATACGTTTCACTCTCGACATTAATAATGACGAATGCCTTTGTGTGCGAGTTATTCAATTGAAACTTCGATAAGTACAAGCTAGTTATCCCCAAATAGTTTGTGATACGTTTTACTCTCGACACCAATAATGACGAATGCCCTGTGTGCGAGTTATTCAATTTAAACGTCGACACACGCCAGCCATCCCCTCTCATTAACTCTTTTTTTTCAATTCAGCTGATTAATTTTGCTTTTGAACATATTAACACAAATTAATCTATTACAAATAACCTCCAGGAGGTTGTATATCAAATAGGTATGCATTTGATTGTTCTACCATTCAACTGTACATATTATACCAGTAAAATGTTACACATCCAAAATTCTGCAACAATTATAGTCTACCTACCCATGATTTATAGAAGTGGACTGCTAGTCTTGCAACGCAGGTGGTAACGGACGTAAGAAATATTTACTTGACACTCTAAATTAGACCGTAAATTTATACCTTTTGCATATAAAATTTGCTACCCTTTACAACTTATTGCCACAGTACATTTTAGCAAATCAAAAGCGTATTGCAATTGTGTGTTCGTGTTTTATTGAAGTGCGGTTGTATGCGTGCGGCGACACTGGTTCTCTAGGAAAGTCGGTTGAATGCCACTTCCAATGGATTCTTTATTCCGTGGTCTTTGCATTTTTATTTCAAAAGATATTTTTGTGATTTTTTTATTTTTATTTCATTTTTTTCAGTGTTTTTAAATAATATGTTACTGATAGCACTCCAGAAGAGTAAAAATATACAACTAAACTTATTTTGACGAAAAAAAAAATCTAAAAAAAGTAATTTTTTTTTCAAGTTTAACCATGTGGAAATAATTGTTCACAAGCTTAATAATCTACCGTTTAATTTTTTGCTCGTATTACAGGCCACACCCTGTATACTCCACAGCGTTGATAGTTTTAATTTCTTCGATAAATCACTGAAATAAGTTAGCATCACAATTTCCGAGAAAGATTTAACTCTCTTTGCGGACTGCCATTTTATAAAATCGGTATATATGATTTCATAGATTCTGTTCTGATCAAATCAGGCATTAAGTAAGTCGGTTTCAAAATTACTGGATGAACTCATTTTAATCGCGAAAATGTATTTTAATTAAATTCGTCTTACAATAGAAAAGTTCGCACTAGTTTGGCTTCCCCGCCCTTTAACTTTTTTCAAGCACCATAATGCACGTAAACTTTTTTTACGCGCGTTTGTTTTTGTTTCAATGTGTATGGCAACGTGAACAGCACCTCTGGTGGTAACTATTAGGAACTAGGCCATACAAATTAGTACGTACTAAAACGTATATTTATCGATACAAATTATACTTGAGCTACAGATAATTGTATCATGAAACCCTGTGAACGTGGGAATTTGCCGCTGGTCATCCACTAAAGCAGGTGTCGGCAACCTTTTAGCAACCAAGGGCCACATAGGAGCTAACAATAATTACGCGGGCCGTACTTCTTTATTATTTGTGACTTTATCAGGCAATTATGAATTCAACGACCTCTACATACAAAACAAACAGAGAAGCTCGAGGGCCGCAAGCAAGGGTCTCGGGCCACCTGTTGCCGACTCCTGCACTAAAAGGCACAAGTTGAAACCCGGCCGAAGACAGCAGCAGCAGTCGACGTGTCGCAGCGACACTACCGGTTTCTATGTATTTCTATGAGGCGACGCCTGACGACGTGTCGCTAGCTACAAGAGTTCTTTAATAGAAATAGATAGAACCCCCTTGCCTTAAATGCCTTGTGGCATTAAGCCCGCCCATTGTACTTTTTTTTAATTTGTGCAATAAAGTTTAAATAATACTACATTATTGCTGTGGCCGGGAAGGCAGCAATTGAAGGCTGAGTATTTTGTTTAACACTCTCAGCGCCATAGAACAAACTAAATTTCTGCAGCAGCAGGCTACGTGGGTCGCCGGCCGCCCACAAGAATTCCAGAGCAGCAAGCCGCTGACGAATTTTTGGATCTTTACTGGCGGGCCACGTGGGTGGCCGGCGGGACACGGACAAACTTTACCATCGGTCAAAGTGTCATTTCGAGTGGCTTTTGCAGCAGGCCACGTGGGCTGCCGGCGTACCACAAGTAGCCATCCATATTCGTGATCAATTTTTCTGATCTTGGTAAATCAAAGTGTATACCCGCAGGCCACCAAAATAAATGATCTTTTTCGGACGTCTAGTATCACGCGTGAACGCGTTAGTTATTGCAATACACCGCTATAATACGAAATTATTTTGGTTGCTAAATGAAGAAAAGAGTAATAAGTAACTGTTTTTCTATTGAAGAATATGATAAGCAGTATATTGTTTTTTTACTATAGCTACGTTTCTATGACAAATTATAGACGATTGTTTCAATCTGAGAAAAAAACAATAGTTGTAAATTAAAAATGTATCGCATCGATCACGATTCAAATCGGCGAACTTCAGTCATAAACGGCCTGTTGTCGCCCTTAGCGAACTGAGCTATAAGTACAATAGATAAAAAAACAGTTCCTTCTTACAGCGTCTTAGGCTGCGGTGTGGCCGCCAGCGGGCAGCGGCGCGGCGAGCGGGGGTGCCCATACATTGAAGTCGCTCGACTGTATGAAAGCCCGCTCACTCACCACCCCGCTGCCCGCTGGAATCCAGACCATGGCCTTAGGGTGGCGTGTAGCGACGTGTACATTTAACTTAAAAGCAATGATCGCTAAATAAAATTATAAAGAAAATTTTAATAATTATTTACTTTTATTGTAATTGTACAATTTTAAAAGTACCTAGAAAATAATATAGGTGTTAATTTATTTATAGTTTATACTCGTATATGCGTTTGTGCGTAGCTTAAAGTGCAAACACTCGGTTGTGTAGGAATCTTAATAAAATAAAAAATATACGAATGTAGGCAAGACCACCTGTTGCTACCTGTTATACCTGCTTATGTCTTATATTGTTCTGCATTTGTTAATTTTGGTGCAATATAGAATAGTATCTATTTATCTACTCTCAAAATGTTCTATAAAAATTTCATCTAGGAGGTAATAAGGGAACTCCTCAAAATTGATTGGCACACATACGGCGATTTTGGTAATTTCTCGAGTTAACCATGCATTTGCTCTCAGAACCACCAATTTGATAATGTTGAACTGATGATGATGACCACAGATGACATATGGAACTCCTCAGTAATGTATTAGGTGTTTCACAGATTCCGATGAGATTTCGTAAACGTGGTAACTAATGCACGTACTTATATAAAAATACATTTTCAAGTGGAACTGATGATGAGGAACTTAAAGTAAGTATGTAATCCCTGAGAAAAACGGGACTCCTCAAATATTATCGGCCCACCAAATAAAGCGGCTTGGCGATTTGCTGTAGTAATCACTGCATTTGCTATCGAATATCAGTTCACGTCGGTGAATGTGAAAATGTCATGAGTGTGGCATGGCGAAGTACAAAATTGGAGTCGGGTTATTTTTGTTATAAAAGACCCGCCCCGGCTTCGCACGTATAATCGTTTTATTTAATTTGGAAGTTATACGTTTCGTTACTATTAGAAATACTGCATTAAAAAATAATGATGTTTGTAACTGTAATGCAATGCAAGTGACTTTAGGACACATTATTATGCATTCATAGGGGTTAACCATAAACAACATGTAAATAAAATCACTGGATAGGTAAGGTTTTGATTTTAGCTTAGATTTTGCCACTTTTTGAACTTAAAAAATGTCTTAAAGTCTAACTGCATATAAAAAAACTAACCAGTATTTTTTAATAAAATAACTCTTACAATGTTTTGTAGCTTTCTACGCTATACATTTTTTATCTCTAAGTTAAAATACTCAACATGGTTTATTAACTAGAGTGAAATCAATTCGTCCAGTCCTCCAAATTTAGCAAAATGAGAAAGTCATAAGTCACTATTTCTATGCTATGATCCTACTCACTATGTCACTAGTTATAATCTTATTAATTTACGAACATATGTAGGACCACGTTATCCACTTTTTGCTGTTCGGAACTACCTTACAGCCCTGGGCTCCTGGCATTATTTAATGTCATTGGCATTATTTAGTGGCATTATTTAATGTCAGAGCATATGCTGAGTGGTGTCCACTTGCGGCCACTATAGCAGCACCACCAGTCTTCTTGTACACATGATCTTAGTTTTAGCTTTTAATTATTATGTATCTTTTTATATAAGTACTGTGTTTTCTCTTAAATTGGGATTTGGTGTTTTTTGGCTGTCAATCAATTCATTTCTTTCTTTCAAAAAACAGCGTGTCTTTTTGATGCATCCAAACACTCGGAACTACAAAATGAGTATTATTTATTCTATGGAAAGTCAAATTCACTAGAACCAACATCATCATCCTCCTAGCGTTATTATTCCCGGTTGTGTGCCCCTAAAGGAGCCCGGGGTCCGCTTTGACACCTAATCCCAAGATTTGGCATAGGCACTAGTTTTACGAAAGCGACTGCCATCTGACCTTCCGACCCAGAGGGAAAACTAGACCTTATTGGGATTAGACCGGTTTCCTCACGATGTTTTCCTTCACCGAAAAGCTAACGGTAATTCCGTACATAAGTTCCGAAAAACTCATTGGTACGAGCCGGGATTCGAACCCACGACCGCCGCTTGACAGCCGCATGCCATTCACTAGAACCAACATAAATAACATAAAATTATACAACTAAATAGTAATTTTGATCTTTAAAAATAAGCTGTATTCATGCATTTATCGCAATTTAAAATGTTGTCTGCGTATTTTTACTTGTACGTTATTTTGTACGTTACCACAATTCCACCGGTAAATAATAATAAGTTCTTACGTACTATTTTGTATTGACACTGGCAACAGTTGTGTGTGGAGTCGATTGAAGGTGCGGTGTTGTGTGTGGTCCGATTTTTTAAGTGAATATGGACGATTTGTAAGGTAAATAACAGTTTTGATTACACCTATTCCATATAAAAATATCCATAAGTGCATAACGCATGCGCAACGTGTGTATTTGTTTCTAATTTAACTCAAATTATCAATTTATGGTCAATTTTAACCTAAAAATCTCGCTTCTACGATACTTCTACGTCACTTCTATGTTACCGGTAACGTTGATTGTATTTGAAATTCAATACAAATCCTGCAATTTAGTGTACTTCTACGTTACCGTAACATAGAAGTATGTATGTTACTTATGCTTAGTGGTAACATCCACGGCTTTACTCTGATACCACACACACCCCTTTATTGCACACAGTTTGCATTATTATGTTATGAAGTGTTAATAATTCTTCTTGGTACGTAATGTGTGGTCCTGCAGCACAGTGATATGGATTTTTAATAGTTAGACAAAAATTATAAAGAAAAGAAGTGATATAACGAGTCTCAGAGTAGTGTATCTGGCTGTCTAGTCACCGACAATACTGATACTGCTAGAATAATTTTGCGCTAGTACACCATGTAGTTTTATCCTCTTAGCGGGTTTACTACGAATTGTTACGGAAAACAGTTTTGTGGGATCATTGCGTACCACGTGGCCTGCTAGTAAAGTTAGCACCGTGTCCCGCCGGCCGCCCACGTGGCCAGCTATAAAAATTACTAGGAATCGAGCGTGGCGCGCATTTAAGGCTACGTGAGCTCCAAAAACGGATTTTTAAAAAATCGTAGCTCTTGTTTGGATTAGGGGGCGTCCACAAATTATGTAACGCAAATTGGAGGGAGGGGGAGGGGGTCCGGCCAAGCGTTACGGTCCTGTTACGTTGGGGGAGGGGGGGTCAAGGTTTGCGTTACGTCACGCACGAATTTTTATAATAGTATACTTAAAAAAAGTTTAGTTTTTCACATCCCTAGTTTGCGGTATTTGTCTAAGAAAATATTGGCAACACCGAGCGCGCGACGCGACAATGACAGACAGATACAAAAGTCTTCCCTCCAAACAAAAACAAAATACAAGTGCAAAGTGCCGTACTGCAAGTGACGCAGTTGTTTGTGATTTGTGCCGTGTGTTACGCTAAATTATAAGTAAATTAATATATTTGAAGGTGATGACATCGAAAATAGGTGAAATTTATCAAAAGGCCTTTAAGGCATACAAAGAATGTCACTCCAGTATTTCAACAGCCACTGCACAGCAAAATTTCAATGTAATTTGTTACACACTTGTTACACTAATGGTTCATAAAAAAAAAATGCAGATTTATGATTAAAAAGTATCTAAAATACCACTTATCTTTCTTTTCTGAATATTACCCTGAAGACTTGTTACGTAACGGAATTGAGGGGGGGGGGGGGGTCCCAGCTAAGCGTGACGGTGCTGTTACATGAGTGGAGGGGGGGTTAAAAATTTAAGAATTTTGCGTTACGTAATTTGTGGAC
The DNA here is from genome assembly GCA_963854355.1 of Epinotia brunnichana. Taxonomy (NCBI): domain Eukaryota; kingdom Metazoa; phylum Arthropoda; class Insecta; order Lepidoptera; family Tortricidae; genus Epinotia; species Epinotia brunnichana. The sequence goes on from OY977935.1 coordinate 24,193,695, forward strand.
GCCCCCTTATAATACGGCTGCCTTAATTTTAATTAGCAATCTTGAGGCTTTTCTCGAGGGAAATCAGCTATTCGAGTCCTGAGTTTTTGACTTTCGCTCGATAGAAAAAAATCACGAACATAGGTCTAAAATACACTTAAAAAAATTGTAACAAATTATGCACAACAGCTAAACACAAAACAATCGATTCTAAAAATTGGCAAGGTCATGTTTGAGGGAAATCAGCTATTACTTTTTTATTTATTAAAACGCGCAAAGAAATAAAATTAAAAACATGATATCCGCGCTTCCAAACACGCACTTCCATCTCGCTCACGCTTATGCTCAGTGAGAGGGAGAGAAGACCACGAACCTACGTCCCCTTAAGACTTTTTGGTGTCCCGCCGGCAGCCCACGCGGCCTGCTGGTAAAATCACTGAAATCATGCATGGCGTACTGCAAAAGAAATAACGTGGTCCGCCGGCCGCCCACTTGGCCTGCTGGTAAACACTTCAAAATTCACAGCGGCCTGCCTCATTAGAATTTTTGTGGGCGGCCGGCGGCCCACGTGGCGCTGAGAGTGTTAAACGAACGAGCTTGCGAGTCCGTTTAATTATAGTACGAAGCCTGCAATTGCCATTCCGGCTGAGGCTAATATAGTGCTTTTCTCAAAAATGGAGGAAAAAAAAAGACCAAATTGAAATCAAGCTTTATTATTAAATACAAATTGAGGATACCGCAAATTACATAAAATTAAACATCATAATATATTTTTTTAAACAGAATCGCAAGTGTATTTTTCCACCGAAAAACGCAAACTATTTGAGACTCATACAAAAATGTCGCTTTTGCAACAGAAAAATACGAGTTGATTTGGCTGAATACGACCTGTGCCGTCTTTTATATGCCAGTTTCTACTTTTTATTTTAAAATGTTTGGTACTCTACAAATAAAGGAATTTATACGTAACATTCCAGGCGGACTGCAATGTTTTTAATTTTTTAATTTTGATCTGGCCTTAAACTATACACTTTACCTTCCAATATGTAACGAGTTATTACTTTGCGGGCCATTTTTTGAGAAAAGAAATAAACCAGTTGGTAGTGTCGCTTTGACACGTCGTCTGCTGCTGCTGCCTGCGGTCGGGTTACAACTTGTACAGTCGCCATCACATACATCGGAGCAAACAAGCACGTCACAAACATCGGAACACACCTCTATGTTCAAGACATTAGGGTGCATGTGCCGATATTTTTGAATACCTATAGTGTACCTATGTATGTGATGGCGACTGTACGTTAATGGATGGGCTGTGCAGCTGACGTTCACGGGGCTACATGATACAACTCTCTGAAGCATCTTACAAGTTAGCCTGGGAGGAACTTTGCCATGAAAATCTGTTGCTGGCTTGCGGGCTATAAGATTTTTTTGGACAAAAATATGATCATAATAACTATAACATCATGAGAATAACAGAGTTTCAAGTACTCGAGGTCGCGCGACAAAACAGTTGTTTAGTGACGCGTTGGAGCGAAATATATATTTTTCTAAAGGCTTCTTTTATTTGCGACCTTGAGGGTTTATAGTAATAAAATAATAGGTACTGAGGGCCTACCGCGAAAGGCATTCGAAGTTTCCCCTCTCTGTCATACTTACGAGTTCGTACGTAAGTGCGACAGAGAGGGAAAACTTCGAATGCGGTTCGCGGTAGGCCCTCTGATTTTGAACCTCTTGGGGCTACCAATTGTTTCCAATTACTTAGCCTGATAATTTTTAAACGTCGGAATTTAAAAAGAAATTGCCGTTACCCTTATCATGGATCTAGTATCATTCGTAGTGATTGATTAATAGCGTGTTCCTCAATCGCGCTGTTATTGTGTAAATGCGTTGCTATGCCAGCCTTAGAAAGCGTTTCGCATAAATAGGTATAATATTCAAGCCACAATATCTTTCATTAGATGCGCTTAATAAAAACGAAAACCCATTGTGTGAATCGATTATTTATCATCGCGCAACCGACAATATGTGTGAGTAGATAACCTTCTTTACCTGACACTTATTTTTTTAATCTGTAGGTTACCGATGAACACTTTTATTGATGTATAGGGTAGCATACAAAATTATAAATATATGTGAGGGTATGCCGGTTATTACTCGGTAGCTGAAGTGATTTAGTTATAAAGTAAACACGTAACGTTAATAATGTCGAACAATGAAAAACCTAGGCCTTACAAGCTCATACTTCTCATGTAAGTCATAATCGCCTTTTACGATATTCGTGTGGCTAATTGAAGATAGTTCTGATAAAAACGAAACCAATTTCTTTACTTGCTTTAACATCCAGCGTGCTGTGTAAATATAATACTTACCTCTATTCATCTCATGTCATTTAACTTCACGAAAAGTATTACAAGTATTATCGTCATGTCGAATAGTTTTCGGATGTTAAGATATTAATTACATTGTATTCCGTATTGACGAAATCATTTTGTAAGGAAGTGAGTACAGTTTTTTACTAAGGAATTAAAAACTTGAGGACCAGACACAAATGTCATTTAATCTTTGTTATTCCACTTTTTACACTAAGTATAATCTGATTTATATGGCGTTCGTGCGTTGTGCTATTTCGATGTTTCGGATCGTCATTTAGAATTGTAATTGCTAAGTAGAAAAGCCATAAAACGAGGTGGGTGTAATAGCGGTATTGGTTGGGTTTGGGTCTCGTATTGATTGAACACACGTTGTGTTTTCATCAGGCCGCAGCAGCCGTTCCTCCCGAGCCAAGCGGCCGCCGCCGCGGCCGCCTCCGGCCCCGTGATGTACCACCCCACGCTGGTGTTCCCGCACATGAGCCTGCCCCCACAGTCCTACCAGCAGCCGCGCTCGCAAGGGTAAATATACCTACCTACATGCACATCTACTCAACACGTCTGTATGCATTTTTGTTTACTAACCTTTATAATTATAATCTAATAGAACAATCAATTTGAACGATCATCTATATTCAATCATTGTAGCAAGTAAATGCGAAGTAGACCCCAAGTTATTCTTTACAATTCTGACTTTAATCTACAACTAAGGTTAACTCTTGCAGTGTACCCTATCCTCATTTATCGAAGTGTATTTCTTTTGAAAATGCCATTGGTGTTCAGTAAAAAGATTGAATCAAAGTATCATATTGTAAGAAATGTTTGTTTGTTCTTGCGGCTGTTCATCTCAGGAGGTACTTACTTTACTTACTTAATATGAATAATTATACCTACTTTATTATAATAACATTGAGGGGCCCAGAAAACGTTTCGAACCGATTTGTAGGTACTGGATTGCATTTTATCGCTGTGGATAAAACATACCTAGTTGGTCCATAAGTTCTGTCACAAATGTTTTGCCGCATAGTAAATAATACCAAGAGTGTTTTTATTTAATGCTATCTATGGTTTGATAGCTCATTAAATACTGATAAATTAGAACGATTTATTTATTTATTTATTCCATATTGTTAGTGTTAGTACATATTTACTCTATCTAAAAGTTGTGTTATTTTATGTTTTATACAATAATTTCTTTCTTATTTGTTTTTTTTTTAATTTATATGGACCCCGTTTGGGTAAAAGCCTCCTCCATGTCATGCCATTTATCTCGGTCTTTATTTTTTTTTTATTTATTTATTTATTAATTACAAGACAACTATGAGGACCACTGGTGTTATTTATTCTTAGTCTAGGTTAGTACTTAATGGTAAAAAGGAATTTGGTACGTTCAGTAAGTATTTTTGTCAAGGGACAATCAAACTTACCAGCTATCATTTTCAGGATACTGTTGCTGCTCCCGCGCACTCTATTCAGGAGAGAAGCAGACTTTTTGCGCCAAACGGCGTCAAAACCGTCTGTACGCGCCTCGGCAAACATAAAAGACGCACTGCAGAAGCGCGGCAGCCGCAACAGCGCCCTGAAGGCATTATTAAATTGGATGCGCAGAGCATTGTATGCCTTTTGGGTATACTTGAACCACAGACTTGCCGAGTACAGTGATGTGCAATACGCTTTGAACAGCGTTATTTTCACGGTATCTGTACATCGAGCAAATCTGCGGGCCAACATGTTCGCCCGGACTGACAACGCCCTGCGCTCCCTCTCCATATCTAAATCGTCCTTAAGGTCATCAGTTACCAAATGCCCAAGATACTTAAAGAAGAAGACACGTTTAAGAGTGATATTATTAAGTATTAAAGGTGGAACAAAACTTGGGCACTTGGTTCCCGCCTTAAAGACCATATATTCTGTTTTAGACACATTGTAAGTCAAACCATGAGATGATGCATATGACTCACAGATTGCAACTAGTTTTCTAAGTGCGCCGATTGAAGGAGCCAGGAGAGCCATGTCGTCCGCGTAACTGATGTTATTGACACACACATCGTCAATAAAGCAGCCGACATGCGTGCTCCTGAGTTCCTCAATCAGCGCATTAACGTATAAGTTGAAAAGCAACGGTGAGCTCAATCCTCCCTGCCTCACTCCGCATTCCAACCTCCAGGGATCCGAAACCTCATCTGCCCATTTTACAAGATTCTCCTGATTCAAGTACCAAGACCTGAGAAGGGAAGTTAGTTCAGACGGAAGCCCTGTCTCCCGTAACTTCCGCCAGAGAATGTCATAAGAGACCATGTCAAAGGCCTTTGAGAGGTCCATAAAACAGGCGTAAACCGGAGTCTGCCTATCGGTATAATACTTGACAGTGTGCTTTAAACTAAGTATGGCAGTCTCTGTTGATCTTTAGCCAACTGCATCCAGCTAGGTCCGGCAACCTCAGTTATGTCATCGGTCCAACGTCTTCGTGGTCTGCCTTTCCTTCTTTTGCCTTTCGGCCTTGACCATTTTGTTGCTTCCAGGGCCCATCTTTTCTCCTTATATCTGGTGAATATGGCCTGCCCATTTCCATTTAAGACACAGTGCTTGCTGAAGACCATCTGTTATTTTTGTACGTTTTCTTATATCTTCATTTCTGGTTTTGTGTATTCTCCTTAACTTTAATAAACTTCTCTCCATAGATCGTTGACATGTTGAAATTGTACGAGTATGTTTAATTTTGTTTGTGTATATCCAGGATTGGCTCCCATATGTCAGGCTAGGTAGATTACATGTATCCATTACGGTTTTTTTTTATTTTAAATGGTAGGCTCCTTTTTTTTCTTTATGTGCCCAGAATTTCTTCCAGCCGCAATTGATTCTTCTAGCTACTTCTTTTTCATTGCAATTTGCGTTGAAAGACATTTGTTTTCCAAGGTAAATATATTCATTTACATATTCTATCTGTCTTCCCGATACGCATATCTGTTTTCTTTCGTGATTTGTCATGACTTTAGTTTTGTTTGAGTTCATGTGAAGCCCTACTGATTTACTTTCGCTGTCTAGAGTTTGTAGCATTTGTTCTAGCTCAGTAGCTGACTCCGCGAGGATGACAATGTCGTCAGCAAACCTGAGGTGACTTAGGTGTTGGTTTTGAACGTTGAGTCCTTTCTTTTTCCAGTTGATTTTTTTAAATATTTGTTCCGGCACCGATATAAACAGTTTGGGTGACAGGGGGTCACCTTGTCTAACGCCACATCCTATAATTATTTCCTTCCCTCTGATTTCAAGTCTTACTCTGCTTGTACTTTGCGAGTAGATGTTTTTAATAATATTCATGTATGTGGTGTTGGGCAGAAGAGGCATCTAGTAGGGACGCATGGAGATCATGGGGAGAGACCTTTGCCCAGCAGTGAGACACACAATAGGGTCATAAAAAAAATGTGGTGTTTATTCTACATGCGGCAAGTGCTTTCCATATTGAACTGTGGGTTGTTCAATTAGAACGATTATTGGATTTAAACGCTTAAAGCCATATTACACAAATGCTAGTTTCTTCAGAGATTTTGCACTTTTTTAGCCAATCAAAAACACGGACGTGATTCACTTTATCTTTTTTCCATGATTCTTAAAATCTTTCAAACTTACGTGAGATTTTAGTCAGAACCCTCCCTCCTCCATTTTGAAGCATAAAATAACTAAGTCTGGGTAAAACTAATTTTCATATTCACATTTTACGTAGTGTACTTGTTGCCCACAAATCTTACAATATCAAAAAGACGCGTTTTTCTGAAAACATAAAAAGTACTTTTCTCAAACATGCAATGAAATATTGACGTTACGTTCCTTATAATAGGCAGCGAAGTATCACGTTTCAGGTGAGGAGAGACGAGAGACACATAATGACATTTCATGCAAAATTGGAGGCCTGCAAGATGGTCTTTTTTTAATTCCCATTCCACATTTATTAGTGACACAGCATCACGGCTTTCAGCCATTAAAAAAACTAGAAGCAACATTTGCTTTTTGGTTCGTTGTGACATTCTGCCACTACGATTATTAAAAAAAAACAACAAACGATGTTTGCTATATTTTGCAGTTTTATTTATGTAGATTCGACATTATTAACAAATTGCAGTTTTTTTTAATTTGCCAATTTAACTAGACAAATACACATTAAAATTATTTCATCTAAATTTTTTGGGGGAAAAATTGTCTACTCAAACCGCATAGGTATGTTCTTAATCATATTGGAGGCAAACTTGATTGTTTTTCATTCTGTAATTCTATTTTATTGGATTTATTGTGCGTTGTTGATTTTGTTATTTAATATGAGTTTCAACGAAAACACCGACGAAGAAATTGTACCTACCATATATATGTAGGTATAGACGGAGAGCTGAGGGACCAAAACTGCAACAATTTTATAAAGGCTGATATTTTAATATTAGGTCATAAATAGCTTGAATATCAATAGTCTGCCGTCAGTCAGCTAGTTTTTGGGACAACTGGCGTGGGGGTGGTTCCGAACTTGTTAAAAAAACACCTACCTCGCAACTGTTCTATAAAATCTGAAAATTTGTCTGTGGATAGTAAGATAACAAACAAACTATGCGGACATAGTCAGTCTGCAGAATATTGGAACAGTACGCGTCCAAGCCATCAAAAAATTTGGTTGGTGAAAGTGTTCTATAAAATCTAAAAAAAATCGTGCAAGTAGTTCATAGTACCTAAAACCAGACTAACATAGTCAGCTCATTTTTTTTAGATTTTATAAAACACTTTTTTCTACTCGTCGACTTTAATCTTTGAATTAAGATTTCGTACACAAAACTAAGATCACATACTTTTTAATCCTGGAGCTCTACCAGCTGGTCACGGAGCTCGTATGGTTTCATAAGATAACCGCCAGCAGTCATCTTATGAATCCAGGAGCTGTATAAGATAACTGTGAAGACATCAACGCGCAAAATTACTAAGCTGCTGCGCTTCATTTCAGCAGGACGATTTTCAATAGATACCAAGTTTGTTTAATAAATTATTATTTCCGTTGACTCGTAGAAAAAGTATTGTATACAATAGTTATATAATTAGCTTTTTAAGTCTCGTACCTTAATTAGAATTGAAAGCTAACAGAAAATCAAATGCTAGTTGCTAAGCGTGGTCTAAAATCGAGGTTTCAGAATAAATAAATAAAAACCTTGTTGGTCATCTGGAACACTGTTTTTTTATTAAATTTGTTGTAAGTGGTATTTCTGTTAGATGCGGTGTGTTTTGGGTTCACGATTGTCTCAAGTTACAAGGTTTTTTTTGTCATATTGCGATAATTGTTCAAAATGTATTGTATTGCAATTTGATTCGTATAAAATAAGCTTTTTAATCATGTATAATACAAATAAGTAAAAGTTTATTGCTGAGTTTTATCTATCTAAAACCTTGTGACAGAACTTAAGGACCGACTAGGTAATTTACTCAGACTAAAAAATTCTAACATAAATTAACGAAGAGTCACCCGCAATAATATATGATTTAACAAGGCGCTCAAAAATATCTGACTGGACTGGAGTTATAGCGCGTGTGAAAGATTTTTACGTCCTTTGTCAAGTCAGATATTGATGCAGGTGACGACAGTCCAATCCTGAATAGGGCATCGTCATTGCAAAAATGTAGTAACTGTATTTTTAATTACTCGAGGTCCTTCTACAGCCCTTACCTCACTTAAAATTATGAATACTTGTTCGATATTTATTATGTTGACACCAATCACGTGGGCATTGTATTTCTGTACAAACATACATGGTTTTACGTCGTAGCTGCAAGGGAGTAACTCCGTGGATATAATTACTTAATTAGTCGAGAACTAATTCATTATTATTTTCCTCAACTGTTTAACGGATTTATATATTTCACGTTAGTTAAATCTAACGCGACGATTTTATTGGACGCCCGTAATTTGCGTACTATCAAATAGGTTATTGAACTGTTTTATTTTTAACAGGTTCTACCAGTACGTCGCCCCTTACATAAGTTACACGAATCCCCCAAATCATACGCCGCCTTGTGAGTATATTACTTTATATTTTTTTGTCTTATTGTAATGTAATGTTTCCAACGCGCTTCTTATACTCGTATTATACTCGAAAACCTAATTCAAGACCAAAAAAACTACGACAGACGTTACTGTCATAAGTGCCAACGTCACTTATGTCATTGTCAACCGAACATTTCAGATGTAGCCAACCTTTATGCATTTATAATCAAATCATTGTGAATATTTGTGGGTATGGCCAACATTTTTAATAACAAAAAAGTAACATTTAACAATCGGGATTATGCATTTTTAAAAAGTAAATGTCTTTTCCACCTTAAAATATCGTTCAAAAACATTAAAATATCCATTGACATAAACATAATAATACAAAAAATCTTTTTCTGCATACATTTTAGTAGTAGCCATAGCTGGCGACTGGCCTTTTATTTTGTCGCATAGCTAATGCATGTACCTATTATTTAAATTGCATCTAACATTGTTCACAACTATTGTTAATAAATCTTACAAAATGTTATGAAAAGGTACCTGAAGTACCTATTACAAGTGCAATAACAGTTTTGCTACCAAAAATCTTCTATGGTTAAATATTTAACAGGGCATAGGTACCTGAAGTATTACAAGTGCAATAACAGTTTTACTACCAAAAATCTTCTATGGTTAAATATTTAACAGGGCATAGGTACCTGAAGTATTACAAGTGCAATAACAGTTTTACTACCAAAAATCTTCTATGGTTAAATATTTAACAGGGCATAGGTACCTGAAGTATTACAAGTGCAATAACAGTTTTGCTACCAAAAATCTTCTATGGTTAAATATTTAACAGGGCATAGGTACCTGAAGTATTACAAGTGCAATAACAGTTTTACTACCAAAAATCTTCTATGGTTAAATATTTAACAGGGCATAGGTACCTGAAGTATTACAAGTGCAATAACAGTTTTACTACCAAAAATCTTCTATGGTTAAATATTTAACAGGGCATAGGTACCTGAAGTATTACAAGTGCAATAACAGTTTTACTACCAAAAATCTTCTATGGTTAAATATTTAACAGGGCATAGGTACCTGAAGTATTACAAGTGCAATAACAGTTTTACTACCAAAAATCTTCTATGGTTAAATATTTAAGAGGGCATAGGTACCTGAAGTATTACAAGTGCAATAACAGTTTTACTACCAAAAATCTTCTATGGTTAAATATTTAACAGGGCATAGGTACCTGAAGTATTACAAGTGCAATAACAGTTTTACTACCAAAAATCTTCTATGGTTAAATATTTAACAGGGCATAGGTACCTGAAGTATTACAAGTGCAATAACAGTTTTACTACCAAAAATCTTCTATGGTTAAATATTTAACAGGGCATAGGTACCTGAAGTATTACAAGTGCAATAACAGTTTTACTACCAAAAATCTTCTATGGTTATAGTATTTTATGCAACTGTTGTATAAGAAGGGTCTTAAAGGCGAGTGGCGTGGGTTGCGATGCGAGCCTTGGCGAGCATCGCAATTAAAGACGCCACGAGCGTTTTTAGACCAGTTAACCCCGTTGCATACAATACTTTTTCTACGACAATTTTTTAATAAATTGCAGACTACATAATAGTTAAACTTTTCAGGCACCAAGTTTTCTATTCGTACTTTTGCTACTCACGCAATTTCTTCAAGAGTGCAGTTATTAATTTCTTCGACCATTTTATAAGAAACGTACACTTTTGTCTTCACAAACACGAATAAAATCTTAATAGTTTAGGACTAATAGTTTATTATCTTTCGTCTTTTCACTTTGAACTGTATTTTGGAGGGAAATCGGAAATGTGACAGCTCTTGCTTATGGTTTGTTTTTTTTTAACTTGTTTGCACTTGCCATCTGAACCAAACCGAATCCGGACCCGGACCGAATTCGAACTGCTTATTTTTATTAATAATACCAAGAATTTATAAAACATGTAATTTAACAGACAATAGATGATGATTTATTATTATTGTAGTAAATAATTATAATATACAAATGTTAGATCGTAAATAAATACTTTTATTTCGAAATATTTGTTTATGAAGTTGGCACCACTGCAATATAGCGGCCGATTAAAAAAAAAGTTAAACAGTGCTGATATGAAAAATGTATGAACCAAAAAAGTACGCTGAACAGTGCGTTTTATTTAATATTTTTTCTATTCCTGTACCGTTATCTGTCATTTATATAGGCTGTAGCTCAAATACAATGACACCACTAATAAGTCGTCGCAAAACTCTATGCTCTATGGCCCAAAAACGCACTGTTAAGCGTACTTTTTTGGTTCATACATGCACTGTTTAACTTTTTTTTTATCGGCCGCTAATGCCCGCTATATTGCAGTGGTGCCAACTTCATAAACAAATATTTCGAAATAAAAGTATTTATTTACGATTTAACATTTGTATATTATAAATTATTTACTACAATAATAATAAATCATCATCTATTGTGTGTTAAATTACATGTTTTATAAATTCTTGGTATTATTAATAAAAATAGGCAGTTCGAATTCGGTTTGGGTCCGGATTCGGTTTGGTTCAGATGGCAAGTGCAAACAAGTTAAAAAAACCATAAGCAAGAGCTGTCACATTTCCGATTTCCCACCAAAATACAGTTCAAGATGAAAAGACGAAAGATGATAAACTGTTAGTCCTAAACTATTAAGATTTTATTCGTGTTTGTGAAGACAAAAGTCTGCGTTCCTTTTAACATGGTCGAAGAAATTAATAACTGCACTCCTGAAGAAATTGCGTGAGTAGCAAAAGTACGAATAGAAAACTTGGTGCCTGAAAAGTTTAACTATTCTGTAGTCTGCTATTTATATAAAATTTGTCGTAGAAAAAGTATTGTATGCAACGGTGAATAAGGTCTAAAAACGCTCGTGGCGTCTTTAATTGCGATGCTCGCCAAGGCTCGCATCGCAACCCACGCCACTTGCCTTTTAAGACCCTTCTTATACAACAGTTGCATAAAATACTATAACAGGGCATCAAGCTTTAGTGCAAGTAAGTGGAATTAACTTGTTTATTTCAATCGTAGGTTTAAAACTGCCAATAAATAAATTTTCTTAGTGCGGTCTTTTAAAAAGTGAAAATATACCACCGTAATCCTATTTTATTTGAGTGGCAACCCATGTTGTTCTTAAATTAGGGTTTCGAGTTAAATAGTGTGCAGGCAATCCCAAACTTTTAGGGGTTTGTTGTTGTCTCGTCTATGCCCGCGGTTTAAAAGGAATCGCAGGAGAAAATAATCCTAAATCCATACATAAGGCCATTAAGAGCAATGCCTAGCTGAGCAACTTTTCAAATCTCAAATTTTTGACGCAATGTTTCTGTTGCGCTGTTGTGGGCGGCGGGGGCTGTCTGTTTGGGGGGGGGGGGGGGGAGAGAGTGAATTAAATTGAATACTCTGTCCCTCCCTACACATCCCAATAGGTTTCAGAACTACAATATTTTTTAACATTTTCTATACATTGCGATCTAGGTTGCGTGTAGTATGTTATCATCATCATCCTGGCCGATTTCGACCACGGTGACTGGAAATATGGCTAATTGGAGGTGACTGTCGTATCCTATCTTTGCAGAGAATGTGCGACCATATTCCTTACAGGTCATGGATAATTTTTCATATCGTATTTCGTATCGACAAAATATGTCAACGACTGTTGCCCATCACTATTCCTTCTGTGTACGTATTTAGACATTGCCTCCGCCTCCAATTCGTGCGATAAGGACAACTGCAGCTCGGACTAAAATTCCCAGGCAAAAAACAAAAAAATCGAGGTTTCGCTCTCGACTGTTTCCTCCTCCAAAACGCAACCAATCATTATAAAATTTTGGAAACTACAAGAGGAAGAAATAATCTATGCCGCTATGTTTTGATTGTTTGGATATTTGTTGTAATATCTGTATAAGTACTGCGCCTTTTTTGCAACGAATTCAATAAACCCGTTTTTGTGATTTTCGAGGCGCTGTAAGATTCTTTTCTCAAAAATGGCCCGCAAAGTGAACATAACTCGCTACATATTGGAAGGTAAAGTGTATAGTTTAAGGCCAGATCAAAATTAAAAAATAAAAAACATTGCAGGCCGCCTGGAATGTTACATATAAATTCCTTTATTTGTCGAGTACCAAACTTTTTAAAAAGTAGAAACTGGCATATAAAGGACGGCACAGGTCGTATTCAGCCAAATCAAGTCGTATTTTTCTGTTGCAAACGCGACCTTTTTGTATGTGTCATAAAAAGATTGCGTTTTTCGGTGGAAAAATACACTTGCGATTCTGTTTAAAAAAATATGACGTTTAATTTTATGTAATTTGCTATCCTATCCTCAACTTGTATTTAATAATAACGTTTGATTTCAATTTAGTCTTTTTTTATTCCCCATTTTTGAGAAAAGCACTATACTCGTATTAGCCTCAGCCGGAATGGCAATTGCAGGCTTCGTATTATAATTAAACGGACTCGCAAGCTTGTCCGTTTAAACAAAATACTCAGCCTGCAATTGCCTCCTTCCCGGCCACGGCAATAATGTACTATTAAAATAAAAATATCCTAAAAAGTAAAACGTAGCGGCATAGATATTGATCTTAGTTGAAAAAATCATTGCTCTAGGTTCAAAAACCAGGGAGGAAACAGTCGAGAGCGTTTGTATGGGAAAATCGCAGATAGGCATTCCTCTTAAGGCTTATTTCGTGAGGTATATATTGTAATCGATTAATTATTATTAGTAATTTGGGAGACCTATTACATAAAAAATACCCATTTTAACTCATTATCATATTAATACGTATATATAGACTAACCTCACTGATGTATTGTGTCTATATTTTCAGATTACTACCAATCAAATAGCCAACAATTACCAACGCCGAATTTGCAGTCAAATCCACCCGGTGGTAGAAACAACCCGACGACATTGATGGGGCCGCAGGGCACGCAGCCGACTCCGTCGGCGCCCGCGGTGTCGCTGTCCCACTCCCAAACCCCAGCTCACATGCACCAAACTATATCTGGTGAGTGTACTAATACGGTCCTGATCATCCACCCGGTGGTAGAAACAACCCGACGACATTGATGGGGCCGCAGGGCACGCAGCCGACTCCGTCGGCGCCCGCGGTGTCGCTGTCCCACTCCCAAACCCCAGCTCACATGCACCAAACTATATCTGGTGAGTGTACTAATACGGTCCTGATCATCCACCCGGTGGTAGAAACAACCCGACGACATTGATGGGGCCGCAGGGCACGCAGCCGACTCCGTCGGCGCCCGCGGTGTCGCTGTCCCACTCCCAAACCCCAGCTCACATGCACCAAACTATATCTGGTGAGTGTACTAATACGGTCCTGATCATCCACCCGGTGGTAGAAACAACCCGACGACATTGATGGGGCCGCAGGGCACGCAGCCGACTCCGTCGGCGCCCGCGGTGTCGCTGTCCCACTCCCAAACCCCAGCTCACATGCACCAAACCATATCTGGTGAGTGTACTAATACGGTCCTGATCATCCACTCGGTGGTAGAAACAACCCGACGACATTGATGGGGCCGCAGGGCACGCAGCCGACTCCGTCGGCGCCCGCGGTGTAGCTGTCCCACTCCCAAACCCCAGCTCACATGCACCAAACCATATCTGGTGAGTGTACTAATACGGTCCTGATCATCCACCCGGTCGTAGAAACAACCCGACGACATTGATGGGGCCGCAGGGCACGCAGCCGACTCCGTCGGCGCCCGCGGTGTCGCTGTCCCACTCCCAAACCCCAGCTCACATGCACCAAACCATATCTGGTGAGTGTACTAATACGGTCCTGATCATCCACCCGGTGGTAGAAACAACCCGACGACATTGATGGGGCCGCAGGGCACGCAGCCGACTCCGTCGGCGCCCGCGGTGTCGCTGTCCCACTCCCAAACCCCAGCTCACATGCACCAAACCATATCTGGTGAGTGTACTAATACGGTCCTGATCATCCACCCGGTGGTAGAAACAACCCGACGACATTTATGGGGCCGCAGGGCACGCAGCCGGCTCCGTCGGCGCCCGCGGTGTCGCTGTCCCACTCCCAAACCCCAGCTCACATGCACCAAACCATATCTGGTGAGTGTACTAATACGGTCCTGATCATCCACCCGGTGGTAGAAACAACCCGACGACATTGATGGAGCCGCAGGGCACGCAGCCGACTCCGTCGGCGCCCGCGGTGTCGCTGTCCCACTCCCAAACCCCAGCTCACATGCACCAAACCATATCTGGTGAGTGTACTAATACGGTCCTGATCATCTACCCGGTGGTAGAAACAACCCGACGACATTGATGGGGCCGCAGGGCACGCAGCCGACTCCGTCGGCGCCCGCGGTGTCGCTGTCCCACTCCCAAACCCCAGCTCACATGCACCAAACCATATCTGGTGAGTGTACTAATACGGTCCTGATCATCCACCCGGTGGTAGAAACAATCCGACGACATTGATGGGGCCGCAGGGCACGCAGCCGACTCCGTCGGCGCCTGCGGTGTCGGTGTCCCACTCCCAAACCCCAGCTCACATGCACCAAACTATATCTGGTGAGTGTACTAATACGGTCCTGATCATCCACCCGGTGGTAGAAACAACCCAACGACATTGATGGGGCCGCAGGGCACGCAGCCGACTCCGTCGGCGCCCGCGGTGTCGCTGTCCCACTCCCAAACCCCAGCTCACATGCACCAAACCATATCTGGTGAGTGTACTATTACGGTCCTGATCATCCACCCGGTGGTAGAAACAACCCGACGACATTGATGGGGCCGCAGGGCACGCAGCCGACTCCGTCGGCGCCCGCGGTGTCGCTGTCCCACTCCCAAACCCCAGCTCACATGCACCAAACCATATCTGGTGAGTGTACTAATACGGTCCTGATCATCCACCCGGTGGTAGAAACAACCCGACGACATTGATGGGGCCGCAGGGCACACAGCCGACTCCGTCGGCGCCTGCGGTGTCGGTGTCCCACTCCCAAACCCCAGCTCACATGCACCAAACTATATCTGGTGAGTGTACTAATACGGTCCTGATCATCCACCCGGTGGTAGAAACAACCCGACGACATTGATGGGGCCGCAGGGCACGCAGCCGACTCCGTCGGCGCCCGCGGTGTAGCTGTCCCACTCCCAAACCCCAGCTCACATGCACCAAACCATATCTGGTGAGTGTACTAATACGGTCCTGATCATCCACCCGGTCGTAGAAACAACCCGACGACATTGATGGGGCCGCAGGGCACGCAGCCGACTCCGTCGGCGCCCGCGGTGTCGCTGTCCCACTCCCAAACCCCAGCTCACATGCACCAAACTATATCTGGTGAGTGTACTAATACGGTCCTGATCATCCACCCGGTGGTAGAAACAACCCAACGACATTGATGGGGCCGCAGGGCACGCAGCCGACTCCGTCGGCGCCCGCGGTGTCGCTGTCCCACTCCCAAACCCCAGCTCACATGCACCAAACCATATCTGGTGAGTGTACTAATACGGTCCTGATCATCCACCCGGTGGTAGAAACAACCCGACGACATTGATGGGGCCGCAGGGCACGCAGCCGACTCCGTCGGCGCCTGCGGTGTCGGTGTCCCACTCCAAAACCCCAGCTCACATGCACCAAACTATATCTGGTGAGTGTACTAATACGGTCCTGATCATCCACCCGGTGGTAGAAACAACCCAACGACATTGATGGGGCCGCAGGGCACGCAGCAGACTCCGTCGGCGCCCGCGGTGTCGCTGTCCCACTCCCAAACCCCAGCTCACATGCACCAAACCATATCTGGTGAGTGTACTAATACGGTCCTGATCATCCACCCGGTGGTAGAAACAACCCGACGACATTGATGGGGCCGCAGGGCACGCCGCCGACTCCGTGCGTGGACTATTTTTGCTACAGTAAGGCGGACATTTCCGAGCATATTGGAGAAAAAAAATTAAAGTCCTTATTGTGATGTTTTGACTAAGACAAAATGCAAACAACCACATGTGTGTGTGAAAGCAAATGTGATGAAATAATATTGTACATAATACGGCTTTATTACACCCCCTTCCATTTCCGAGTTGTAATTGTTTTGCGACGATTAGCCCGATGTGGTAGGTAGTAATAATCAGGATTATAACTACCTACTACTCACTGAATAATTTCACTTATTTCAAGTTTGTTGTGTTTTTGCAGGTATACGTCCGACGCAAACAAAACGTAGTCATAGGCTCGCGATTATTGATCCTGTTACTAGTGAGTAATGTTTTCATTTCATGTTTTATTTTATTTCGTTCACTTTCATATTTAATACTAAAATTTCACTTAACGTAAACTTCACTTACAGGGCAAGATATATTGACCGATTTGTATCCAAGTAATGATAGTCAATATTTAAGTGGTGATTCCAGCGAGCGGCAAACGCCCCAGCCAGTAAGTAATTCATTGTCCTTCAATATATTTTTGTAATTAACAACATATTACTAAAAAGATGCCGTTATGTTATCAGGAAGCGACACAGAGCATCGCTGAACAGTTCTCGAGAATGGTTAATGAGGTGGCTAATCAGCCAACGACGTGCGAAAGTTCGATGAAGCCAAGTTATAAGAATGTAGATATGCCTATATCTTCCGCAAGCCCTATGCAACCGCAACTGAATGCAATAAACTCTTCTTTAAATAATAATATAGTAAAGTCTGAGATATTAACTATTAACGAAAATAAAATATTAGGACCAGATGTTGCTGCAGTACCTAACGAAACTCCAATAGTATCAGCAATATCAGACAGTCCTGTTATAGTGCCTAAACTGCCGAATGTTAAGCAGCTGCAAAAGAGTAGTGATCAGAATATTCAGCCTTTAGTAATAGACAGCAATAAGATTATATCACCAAATAAACAACCACACAAACACAAAAATAAACCAGTCGTGCCTCAAGACGAAGAAATAAATAAGTCCACAGAGAATATAAGTACTGTAGGCTCTATGGCACCGGGTGCCGCGTCGGCGGCGGCTACACCCGGCGCCCTCCCTCCAGCAAACTTTCCCTCGCCCGCCCTCGCGGCCAAGTCCGTGACCGCGCCCCCGCCCGCGCCCGTGGCCGCGCCCGCGCCCGTGCCCGTGACCGCGCCCGTGACCGCTCCAGAGCCCGCGCCCGCGCCCGCGCCTGCGCCCGCGCCCGCGCCCGCGCCCTCGCCCTCGCCCTCCCCCGCCCCCGCCACGCCACCAGCGCAAGCCGTCGCGCCCACTGCTATGCTAACTCCACAGCCTCAAAGAATAAGAGAACCTAGGGAGCGAGTCAGATCCGAAGAAAAAGACAGAGATAAAAACAAGGATAGAGACGTCCAAGATGCAGAATCTTCGCTTACTAACAAGCAGCATAATGGACCTACAAATCTAGGTAAGTGCTTAAGTCTATAGTGTAAATATTAAAACCCTTTAAAGAATAATATAGCAGGCACTAAAGCCTTCTCCACACAGTTACGGGGTGTGATGAGAGCAAGCCCAAATGTATGGTATGCCGTCACGCCATGCGGACGACGAATCTGCGCGGAACAGTTCACGTTGTGGTTCTGGGAACCTAATATTACTAGTTAAGTAAGTGACACACATGTTGTAATAAATATAATTTTAATTGCCTGGTGGAACGCGGTGTACAAGGGTGATAACGCCATTAGGAAGGAAACCCATGCTGGTCCTATTCCTATACTTATGTAGAAATAAAAACAAGTTTATTATTTTAACATTACAGCAAAAAACACGGATACACTGGTTAGGATGGTTAAGTGATCAATGTAACACTCGAAACACTGTTTATGGGAAAAGAAATAACGTCTCACATAGGTCTTGTCATCTTTGATGCCATAAAATCACTATGTATAACTAAGTTATACAAATAATGTCGATCGAACTATCGAGGGCAGCCTGGATAACATTATTATGAGAAGGACAATTTTTAACCTCTTCGACGCCAACGACGCATATCCGCACAGCAAGTTCAACGCTAACGACTGATATATTCGGCAAGGAGCCCGGCGCGATAACAACCTTCTTGCATTGTTATAAGGTTTAACTCCGCACTAAATGTCTTGTTGACTAGGCGTGTGGTTGACAACTTTTCTCTTTGACAGAGTGTTGAAAAGGTTAAATGAATAAATACCTGTTTCATTTGCTCCTTGGGTTTCCTAGCGAGCAGTGTGTATATTCTCTTTTTTTTCTGCTGTTAGGTTCGGGCTTCATATCCTGAAATGTTATGCTTTCTTAGCACCCTGGGGCCGTGCCACAAAGTCACGAAGCTCGTATCACTCGAATTAACAAGTGCAATAGGGATAGAAATATAAGCTCATCCATTTTAGATTTACGTAGTACGGTCCCTATATCGGCTGTATACGAAGTAAAAGTGCAAGGACACCGTCACATACAAAGCGGCTAATAAAACCTCTACTAGTAAGTTGTAGACCAAAGGTAAACTACCACCTTACATTCCATATAACATTAGAATGTTAACAGACAAAGTCATCAACGTTTCTTCGTTTATATAGGATATCAAAGGGAAATATTGTACTACTTTTATTTATTTCGATCATTAAGAGGGTACATTAGCTGAGCCTTTTTTCAGATTCGAGAATTCCCAATAAATATTTCTGTCGCGCTGACGGAGGTGGGGCCGTGCGCGAGCTTGTGTGCACGCACACACAGACACGCACCATTTAACTTTAGATTACAAAGTCCTAAAATTCATCCGCAATGTTGTATTTCCACTGTGTACTATTGACTATTAAATTATGTCTTTCAAGACACATTGTTAAACTTACCAGCCACAAATAAGTCGATAAACTTCGAGTAGTAGTTCGTCACGTCGTGGCGTGGTCAGTAATCGTTAGCTTACCGAGTCAGAGGTCTCGGGTTCGAATCCCAGAGAGTTAAAGTTTTTTTATATACCTTTGTTATTATTACAAGTTAAATAATCGTCCGTCCGCATTTCAATTACTAACTGCAATATTTATTTTGAAAATAAATAATTTACTTTCAAAACAAAGTTTTAACCGACTTCAATTCAGTACTCCGCCAAGCCACATTAACATTTCCACATTTTTTTTCCAATTTACCACATGCACTGATTTTCGAGAACAAAAGCGTTGATTTTTAGACCAATAAACCAAATCGCTGTATGTGGGCCGATAATATTTGAGGACTTCCGTCGATTCCTCAAGGATCTCAGAATTACCTTTGGCACTTCATTGTTTGCTATTTCAACGGAATAATATCAGAATCTGTGACGTACTTATATAGTTTGAAGTACATCAATGAGAAGTTCCACAAGCCATCTGTGGTCTTCATCATCACTTCCACTTCACCGAATTTATGATTTCCGAGTTATAATAGAAAATACCGAAATTACTACACGCGTGCCTAATATATTTGAGGAGTTCCCTCAATTCCTCATGGTTCCCATCATCCAACTGGGGTTTTGGAAACAATGGGACCAATCTGGAAGCATATACTTTCAGTTAAAAAAAGAATTGTACGAATTGGTTCATAAATGACTGAGTTCTGAGGTAACAAACATTAAAAATAAAAATTAAAAAACATCTAAATTGAGAACCTCCTCCTTTTTTTGAAGTCGGTTAAGTTGGAATAATAAGAGGAATTCAATATTATCTCAAGGTCGTAAATATTTAATTAGAATGCCGTTATTTCCTGATGCATATATTTTTGGATTCAGGTAGTAAGTCTCCAAATTTGTGTAACCTACTCAAACATGTTTTCATTATAAAAATACTGATAGCATTTTTGCTTGCGGGTTAAAAAAAAATCCTAACTTCCGGTCCATAGAATTATTGATTTCCATAGTAAAAGTTGTTTAAAATAACATATAAAAGCCGTATACAAATAATTATCGTGATATTGAATTATTTCCAAAAAAAAGAAAGGGGTGTTATGTTATCCTTTAAAAATAGACATTTATATGCAAAAAACTAACTAAATAACTTACAATAATTGCCCCTTCATATACGTAATTTTTTCATAGGATATATGTTTAAATTCTTCATTTTCCGTTCATGGGTTAAGATGGTATTCCACTCTTCCAAGATCTTTGTCCAATGTGCATTGCGTCTCACTCACACTTCAAGCAAAATGTGTGTACATTTGATCAAAGATCTTGGACAGAAATTTGACGAGTGGAATACTACCCTTAGCTTTGAAGACAACTGGGGGCCGATTTTTGACTTTCGACCGCTCGAAAATTAAATAAAAGTAAATACAATTTTAGTGTCAAAGTTGCAGGCACTAACTTTCTACCGATATAATTAAATACGAGTGGTCAATACCACTCGCTTTTCAATTTTCTATCGCTATTTCAATAGAGCATTTCGTAATTTTAGTCCGTTTTCGAGTGAAAGATTCGAGCGCTCGAAAGTCAAAAATCGGTCCCCAGTTCTAGTTTCTGCACGGCTATCACAAGACGGCGCGCTAGCTCTTGGTTTTTCTCGCACTATACGTGTCTTACTAAGTTTTCTAATTAGAGAGAGACGGATAGTGCGAGAAAAATCGAGTGAGCTCGCGCGCCGTCTTGTGATGGGCTCTACAAACCATACAATTATCACTTCTGATTTGTCGCATCCAATTTCTGACAAATTGTGGCAATTTAAGGATACCATTTCGTAAAAATAATATTGCCATAACAAAGCACTGTGTCATGATTGTGTTATTACTTATTTTTCCTAAGGTATCGCTATTCGCAGTAAGATGCTAACGTGATGATAAAAAAAATATAAAGCTATCAAAGCGTGCCTATAAACGACTGTAAAATGTGTTTCTATAGCACTCTTACACCTTTAAAATACAAACTTTATAATAAATGCGTGTAAAATTTGTGGAAAGACTAATTACAATATATTAAATAATATTTTAAATAGTTTACTTCAAAATTATCTGACAGAAAACTTGGCTGATCATAAATTCTTTCCATGGCCAAATTGTGTTGGTTGTCCACTTGCATACAATTTGTCAGTACAACTCGTTTGACAGTTGCATCAGCAGCGAAACATGCCTCCAGACGATAGCAATTAGTCAAGATTCTGATAAATTGGGACTGACAAATCATTACATGTATAGACCTCATGATAGCCGTGCAGGTATAGAAAAACCTTTTTCATTGGCCACGCAACATTCAAAGCAGCGGCGCTACCACGAACATCGAAGTTCGTATACATGCATCCCTGTCACTCGAGTATTGACAGTGCGATTGAGATACCCGAGCTTCGAATTTCGTGGCGTGGTAAGTGACATTGTATATTGTGAGATAAATAAATCATATCATATCATATATCTGAATACGTACAAAATGTTTACCCTTCACTATTTTGAAATTGATTTTGAATTGACAACATTTCATAATTCTAATAGGGTATGTAATGATTTGTCAGCCCCAATTTATCAGAATTGACTAATTGGTATCGTCTGGAGGCATGTTGGGCTGCTAATGCAACTGTCAAAAGTGTCAAACGAGTTGTACTGACAAATTGTATGCATGTGGACAACCAACATAATTTGACCATGGAAAGATTTTATGATCAGCCAAGTTTTCTGGCAGATAATTTTGAAGTAAACTATTTAAAATATTATTGAATTTATTGTAGTTAGTCTTTCTACAAATTTTACACGCATTTATTATAAAGTTTGTATTTTAAAGGTGTTATAGTGCTATAAAAACACAATTTACAGTCGATTTGAGCCACGCTTTAATAGCTTTATATTTTTTTTATCATCACGTTAGCATCTTACTGCGAAAAGCGATACCTTAGGAAAAATAAGTAATAACACAATCATGACACAGTGCTTTGTTATGGCAATATTATTTTTACGAAATGGTATCCCTAAATTGCCACAATTTGACAGAAATTGGATACGACAAATCAGAAGTGATAATTGTATGGTTTGTAGAACCCATCAGTCCACGATTTGACTAGCTCCTTATATTCTACTCGAAAAGAGGAACACGCTGGTAGTTTTATATTTCCGGTATTATTTATATTCAATTTTTAACGAATTTTTAAAAATGCACTCAACAAATCCATTTCTACTGCAGAATGGACACCTTGCTTTAGTCTTGTTTACATATACCAAATTAAAAACAAACATTGTCAAGATGGCGTCAATGTAACCCACCCGAAAATTACATTTAAACTTTTTAAACGTTTACGTCGAAACAGGACTAAAGCAAGGTGCCTACTGCCTATTCTGCAGTAGAATTAGATTTACTTTGAATGCATTTTTATAAAATCCTAAAAAAATTGAAGATAAATAATACTGGAAATATAAAACTACCAGCGTGTTCCTCTTTTCGAGTAGAATACAATGAGCTAATCGAACTAAGGGCTAAAATTTATGAATTGTTGTCAATTATAAGTACACTAAAACACGCATACGCAATTTTTTGCTCTAGTTTTGAGGTATGTTTTACTTACCTAGTGATATATGAAATCATCCCGAACCCTGCTTCTGAATGCTTCACATTTAAGCGCTGCCGCTTATTACATTATCCTAAATTAGGCAATAACGAGAGAGTGCAATACGTTAAATACGTATGGAGATATCTTCATCTCATTCCAACGTATTGCCTAATTTAGGATATATGCAATACGCGCTTTAATGCTAAATTAAGTGTCAATATGTTAAAATAACGGAACAAACATTCCGCGACACAGGCGAAGCCTAGTGCGGAGACCTCTGGAAATTAATGTAAGAAAATATGCCAAATAAAACTTTTATTACTTTTTTTTTTAAAACAAAACCTCAATTTTTGAGGTTATTTTATTTAAAAACCATTTTATTACATCACGAGGAACGTTTAGTAATAAGGTATTTCAGAAAAAACTAGCGCTTTTATTTTATAATATTCGTCGTTTGTTATGGCAATATTATTTTAACGAAATGGTATCCCTAATTGCCACAATTTGTCAGAAATTGGATGCGACAAATCAGAAGTGATAATTGTATGGTTTGTAGAGACCTTCACTGAACAGCGCTAATGGGGTTTACAGATTATATGATTTCACCACAATTTGTCAGTAGCGCAACATGCCTTTAGACGAAAGCAATTAGTCAGCTTCTGACAAATTGGGGCTAACAAATCATGACATGTATAGACCCGATGATATTTCAACCATGTTGCCATGTTAAAGAAAGTAATCGATTGCCGTTTCGTACTTGCGCACAACACTAGCTGATCTTGGTCGACTGTCCGCATGGAATATTCCAATATGGCGGCTTTTACTTCACAATCACTTGGAGCATGGCTACGTTAACATTATAAGAACTTTATTAATCTTGAGTTTTACACAAGTTATATTAAATCAGCATTTTATAGACTAAAAAAAAATTAAGTCGTAATCATAAGTAATGTGGTTGAAGTGAAATAAGTGTTAAAAGTCAGACATTTTTTAGATCCTTGAGTGACCTTTTGGATAGACTTTCTTTTTACCATATTGCTACGTGTGAAGACGTAGACATCAGTGCCGTTCAAAGGATTTTGGTGGATTTCAGAACTGTGATATAATTTAGCTAACAGTGCCACATTTAAGTCAGATCTCCAGGTACTGAGTGTAGAACTAACTCCCACGTGGAAATACCTCACGTCTCTATTTATAGATTCGAACTTGGTTCATAAAAAGTGGTAGGCCTGGCTAAAAGTCAAACGTTCAAACGAGTTGTTATAGTAATTCTTAGACCAAAAGTCGATTACGAGGAGAATTATCGTATGCGGCTGTATTACTGCATTATCCTTTTTATTGAACGTTGTGCTGGTAGTGTTACCTCATCAGCATATTTGAACCGTATGAATACCCTATACCATGATAATTATGTCCATTAGTACAATGAGCCTATTTATTCTTATGTTTTAAAATACATGTAGTTATTTAATTGTAGAATAATTGCCATAGTTTCAAAAGAATAGATTGCATTTAAGTGATCATGTAAGTAATTTTGCAAATAAATCTGCAGTATCCATACTTACAACTTTCACTTGTGATCAGTTAATCCATGAAATTCCTTAGACTAATTGATTATTAATTAGCATAATGATGGATTTAGTTTAATATCTGAATGTACATGTTTATTTTTTCGTGAGCTGTAGTTATTGTGTCTTGTCCATTTTTAGGGTTCCATATTATTTCAGTTATTATGTGAGTCGCTTAACTTCAAACTCTGGTAAATTAAATTCTGTCATTTTGTTAGATTTTGGTATGAAATAAAAGGGTAAAAGACTAGTTTTGTTACAATTTAATCGGTCAAGTATAATTTTGTATGGTATTTTGAGAAAAATACAGTTAAAATCATAATATTTTACCAAAATCTTATTATTAATCCATGACAGTTTTTTTTTATGAAGGTAGGTCCAACCAAGCCAATTAGCAAAAGAAGTTTGTTCAACATGGCTGTAAATCTAGATAAATCCAGGTCTGTTAAATCTAAATTATACAAATCCACACTGAGTTTTTCAAAAATAGATAAAATGCAATCAATTGTATCAAATGTACGTAAATCCAATAAAATTATACAAATCCACACTGAGTTTTTTCAAAAATAAATAAAATACAATCAATTGTATCAAATGTACGTAAATCCAATAAAATATTAATTTTTTGTTAAGAATGGATGGTTTTAATGCTGAATTTGCCAAACAGGATGGCTTTATTTAATGCTTTAGCCATAATAAAAAAATACTGCCTTTCAACTCACCGAATTAACATTAATATCACTTTTTTTAAACTATCTTGTGAGTGGTTAGAGTTGATTCATCTGAGCTTGAAGTTAAGCGACATGTGTAACCCTGTATAATATCTGTTTATTAACGGTATTGTGTCGCAAATTTGTGTTCAAAAGTTATGAAGATTATTAAATATAATTTATTTTTTTGCAGTGATTAGTAGTTCAGTTGATGGAGAAACTATCAACCTTCCCACTAGTCAAATAAATATAACACGTGATTCGGCTAAGGCGCAAGGTTTAAGTGTGCAATCTATAGCAGAAGTTGATGCCCTACCTCAAGTGAAAAATATTGAGGTATTGAGTAAGATTGAAGAGGTAGCAGCCCCATTTGAGCAGATTCCCACTGCCACACAATTATTATCAGCAAGCATTGAAAAGCTTGCGAAGGAGTCTTCAACGATTCCAGAAACTAACGAAAGCATAGAAGCTTCCAGTGCAATACAAGCACAAGCTAAATTAAATCAGAGCCTAGCCAGCTGCCTTCGCTCCACTCAAGCTGACTCTAAGATGAAAGACATCAATCTTAACAACAAGACCATAGGTTAGTTATATCAGTTTGTTAAAGGTGTGTAGTAGTTTACAGAGGTGTGGCATCAAACGTATGTAGACAAGCAACCAGTGGCGGAGAGCCCATACAAGCCGATTCCCACCAGCTTTTAGGCAAGCCTACGAGTATAGTTATATACTCTAAACTTTTTCATAACTTTTTTGTTCTGGGTTGCTTATCTAAAATTTTCACACACCCCCACTGAAGCAACAGATCATTTCACTTGTACTTGAGATTATTTGAGTTGGCCGAATTGTTTCAAAAATAAGCAAATTTACCATGAACCATCCAATTTGAATGGCTGTTTGATAAAAAGTCTGCCCCATTCGATAATCTCAACCATATTTTTTAAACAATCCTAATGTGGTGCTCATCGCTATAGGCAAGTCAGAGATAATTGTATTCTCAAGATGCCAAACCACCAGTAGCTATTTGCCAGGACACTTTTTTACAGTTTTTGTTTTGTTTTTGTAGATCCAGATACTGCCAATGGTAATACTGCTGAGTTAAGTAAAACTGAGACTGTTGCAGAAGATATTAACAAAAATGAGAAACTAGTAAAGAATTCCAAAAATTTGAGTAAGAAGTCTTCAAACAAGATGGCAAGTAATGAGAAAGAGACAGAATCATATGAAAATGGTAAAGATGAGACTGATAAAGTTAGTGTTGTAGAAGAGGATAAAGATTTGCCTATAAATGAAGAGGTCCCTGAAAAATCTGCAGCTGCTGCTGCTGAAAAGCCTGAGGGTTCTCCAGTATTTGTTCCTAAATACAAATATGGTGATGGTAAGTATATTTCTCAAAATCGTATTTAAATGACTGTTTTTCCATATAAATATATCTAATCTTTCCTTGCTTTTAGATCAATGGTCTCCATTGAACAAATCAGGGAAGAAGTGCTATGATATAATGTTGCTGAAACAAATCAAAGATGACCCAATGTCCAAGGACAAGCCAAATGCACCCAAGCTTGAGTCGTGCAATGTCATTAGGGTATGTAGTCCTGATATTTTTAAATTATTGTTATTTGTGTATGGTAGAGGAAACTAAAACATAAATTTATATGAAATGAGCAAAAAAGGTGTGTTTTAATTTACTTGACTATACAGTTACTATGCTGGTATTAATCGGGTGCATAACCCAATACCGATAGAACACAAACATGGTAAAAGGTCGGAGTCGGTGGTTAAGTCTAAAGTACCCCTGGTTAATAACTACTTTCGAGACCATACTTTAGCCTAACAACTTCCGTACTTGTTGAATACTTAGCCCAAAGACATCAATATGAACCAAATAAACATAAGTATAAGATAGCACTAAAAAACACCTACTGCAAACAATTAAGTGACATTTGCTTATTTTGCAAGCGAGCGTTAGCACACTCACACACTAAAATGTATAAAATACTAAGTATCTATATGTACCTATTATGTATAATAGAGACTCTTACCTGCAGGCAAACTGTTTAAACGGTTTTGCAGAGGATTAGAATACGTTTTTTATATCTTTGATTAATAAATTAATTAATAAAATACTATAATAAGATTTGATGATTTGGCAGACGGCGCCTATGCAAGAGCCAATGCCTTTTGCTAACATTTCAAGGCCTATGAACGACTCACTCTTCCCACCATTCTTGAAAAATGCTGGTATGGGTTCAAGGAATAACTCTCTCAGAGATGCCAAAAAAGATGGAAGGAACCTGTCTGCAAGTGGTATGCATTTGTTTCATTAAATGATCTCCCATATTATGTTAACCCTCAAACAAATGAATTGTTTTGTTTGTTTAGATTAGACCATTTGAATCAGATTTTATAATTAAAGTGGTTTTATTGATTGTATATATACTAAATAAGCTGAAATATTCAGGTAAGAGCAGTGGTAAACTCCCACTAACATCAAGCGGTAGCAGCTCCCACAAGCAAGTCATCTCCATCTCATTACGAGAAGATGTCAGGCTTTCTGAGACTGAAAATGCTTGGAAACCTACCAGATTCAAGAAGGAGAGCCTCCCTGAGGGTGGTGATGCTCAGACTCAGGTAAGAAGAATCTTATTATAAAACCATACAAAATATTATTGTTTTCTCCTTCATATCTAAAATCCTTGTGATTTCATGT
Source organism: Epinotia brunnichana (assembly GCA_963854355.1). Classification (NCBI taxonomy): domain Eukaryota; kingdom Metazoa; phylum Arthropoda; class Insecta; order Lepidoptera; family Tortricidae; genus Epinotia; species Epinotia brunnichana. Next base: position 24,221,541 of record OY977935.1, read on the forward strand.
TGCTAATGAAGTAGATTTAGTTTAGGTCAAGATGGGAAACGTGAAATCCTTGTGTGTTTAAATAACAATCTTCAATATACATCACTTTACAGGAATTATACAAGAAGTTCAGAGGTATTTTGAACAAACTCACACCACAGAAGTTCGACACATTGATAGAGAAGGTGAAACACCTGGAAATCAACAATCAGAAGCGCCTTGAAGGTGTTATTGACTTGGTGTTTGAGAAGGCAATCGATGAACCTAACTTTTCGGAAGCTTATGCAGCTATGTGTAACAAGCTCTCCACACTGAAGGTATGCTGTTTCTATGACTGTAACTACATGTACTTAATATTTCATTAAGTACATTTTTTTTTATACTTGACAAATTCGTTAAAATATATGTGCAGTTGCCATTTAATTGTGTAGGTTAATCTTAGTATCATTGTGATACAGTGTGAAATGAAATAAAATCATTGGACTATGCACAAAGCTCTGCTCTCATTGAATAATAGTTGAATTAAAATAATTTAGTCCATCAGCAGATTGAGTCAACTTTCGAATAATGAACCACTAAAATAATGGTTATCATGTTGTTATAAATGCTCAAGAATCATTTGTTATCACCTACAGGTCCCTGCTGATAATGCGTCCTCGCCCGATCAGTGCGTCAATTTCAGAGCACTTATCATTAGTAAATGCCAAAATCAATTTGTTACTGAAAAGGTAGATGAACAAGTAATAAAACTAGAAGCGGAATTAGCCGAGTCCACTGATTCTGTGAGTATGAGTTCACTATTTTTACCAGTTATATCAAAGCCATAAGTAATAAAGTACCTTATTATTGATTTAAATTATTCCTGTTCTAGACTAAGAAGAAAGAACTCCAATTGATGCTGGCAGAAGAGAATAGAAAGATTAGAATGAGATCAGTTGGGAACGTCAGATTCATTGGTAGGTGTACTTGTTCAAATTGTATTAATATATTCCACATAGATAACCTTGATACTAATAAGAAAATGACCCCGGCGCTTACGTGATCTGTCAACATGTTTTCATTATAATCTTGGAGTGTATTCTGAATTTGATTGTATTAATGCAATGCATAGACTCATTTACCTTAAAAATATATTGAACGTTTTATCTTGCATCTGTCCATTTCATGTTAATCATGCTGCTAACAGAAGGATTGTGAACCTCACTCTCTCACTCGCACTGCGTACATGCGATCAGCAATCATCATACCCTAGTATCATGCAGTTTTATTACTAGGACATTAAAGCAGGATGAGACAAAGAACATCTTCAACTCGCCATTATAAATCGCCATTTTTCAAAATGTATGGCCGTATAAAAAAGCCTATTTTAACTAAAATTCCTTTGTCTTTCACTTTGACATTTGTGTGTGTAAGAAAGGGACAAAGCACATTTTATTTATCAGAGGCTCTAGTATAAGTTTTATCGACACAATACTTTTTCGAACGCGTTTGCGTTTAGTTTAAATTTATATGGCAATGCGAACAGCGCCTCTGGTGGTAACTATTAGGAACTACGCGTTGCCATACAAATTGAAACTAAACGCAAACGCGTTCGAAAACGTATATGTATCGATAAAACTTATACTAGAGCTACAGAGGCATTTTAAGTTTTATGAATAAGGGGGTAAACCTTTAGTCACCATTGTTAAATCCGTAATAATTTTATAAAGTCGAAAGTAATTATGTTCGTATGTATGTCTGTCTGTTCGCTGTATGTTCATGCTTATCTCGCTGAACACATGTTCTACTAAATTTGGTAGGGAGATAGTTCTGGAAAAGGAAATGGGATATATCTTTACACTAGGACTTATGTTTATTTCTTAGCTTTTCAATCGACCGCTGAATCGATTTAGAAAAATATTTGATATGGAGGTATGTTAAAATCCTAGAAGAGGGCATATTTATCTCGACCGCTAAATACATTTCTGGTGAATTTTTGAGTTCAAGACTGTAATATACGGTGAATAGTCATTGATAAGACTATTGACAAGTTTGTGAAACAGGGGCCTGAATACTATCCCTTTAGTAAGTGGAAGTTTGTAAGAGATTCCGATACCGAGTGTTAGGCATCGAGTCGTGCGCTAAAGCTAGTATGTTATAACGCGTCGTGTTCAGTATAAATACGCCTTTTATGATGACATAAGGTGATGACTTATTTTACTTACTTGTGGTAAAAAGGATTTATTTTATTGCAAAAGCGAATGTTCATTTCCATTTTGTGCAGACACAATGCTATCTTCCAATCTTGCTAAGCATATCTACATTTATTGACATAATAATGTGCAAACTTCAACTCGACTTAAATGATTCTTTAAATTTCTATACCTGTAATGGGATTAAGTTTTCCCGTAATGTTATTATTGGTCCGTGCACGAGCTTTTGTTTGTGTTTCATTTTAATCAAATGTCACAGTATTGGATATGCCAATCACATGAGACAGTATCTTTGCCACAAAGACCAAGGCACAACTGCACACTAGCCGAGCAGACAGAACTCGGTCTGGTTGCCTTGTATTAATGGTACACTCGAGTTTATACTTATACGTACTTTCCCAAAGATTCAAAATCATCTATAACCTTATGTCCATAACTATTAACTTGTGTCCATATATTTTTGATCAGTTTGTCCGTGCACATATTTGCGAATTCGGCTGTAAATTCAACGTCAATGACAATTTTACACTTTTTTACACCTGACATCTGCATTGGCGTCGACTATAGTAGGATTAATTGATGTGGTGTATTTTTGACATAAATATGACAAAACAACAATGTTTCAAAAAGTTAAAGACGGTAACAATAAGATGATTGTGATTGTTCCAGGTGAACTGTACAAGTTGAAAATGCTGACCTCCAAGATCATGGTTTATTGTATGAACTATCTGATCGACAAACTGGAAGAAGAGAAGCTGGAGTGTCTGTGCAAGCTCCTCACCACTATTGGCGAACAGGTCGAGAGTGAGGTGAAGGACAACATAGAAAGCGTTTTCAAGAAAATGCAAGATATTGTGGACCGCAAGTCTAATAAAATTAGTAGTCGTGTTAGGTGCGTAATTTGCAATATACTCAAGTATAAAACATACTACCAAATCCGTCGGGTTCCTTGATCTTTATCTTTTTTTGTTATTGTCACAGGTTTATGATCCAAGACGTCATCGCACTAAGGAGACGAAGATGGGTGACTAAGAGTGTTGTTGACTCGCAACCGAAGATGATGGATCAGATTAAGAATGAAGCTGAGCAACAGCAGCGTCATATTGAAGTATGGTGAAATGAATATCCCGTGTTTAGCCTGAATACATTATTTGAAGATATTGATTAGCAATGTTATTTTTCAGTTGATGAATGCCAATCCTATGGGCGGTGGCTTCCGCCGGGACGACGGCGGCCGAGGCAAGCGCGGCGACGGGCGCCGACAAAACAACAACTCCTTCATGGACAACAGCAATAACTGGAAGACGCCAAGGCAGAACTATATGGTTGATACTTCCAAGTTTAAGGCTGTCTCTCAAAATCAAAAGGTTATTTATTTATTCTAAACACTAAACAGCTGTCTTACTGTGCATGATAGTGGTATACCATTACTAACAAAATTTGCTTGGTTACAGATCAACAGTATAAAATTGGCTCCACAAACAGGTTTAGGGTGGAACCATGGTTCGGGCACAAAAACCACGGCACAAGCTAGTGCTGGTAGCAATTCTATGATTAGCTTATCAAAGAATATGTATAGTGTCCTAGAGAATGTTCAGACTGATCCAACTTCAATTAGGGGTAAGTGATAATAATGTATTTTGCATTCATTTTACTATGTCATTGTCATATTAAGTAATATATATTGGAGTTAGGTACTTTAAATCCTTATCATTTGTTATATTATCTCATGATCATTTCGACTTTTCTATGACAACGCAATGGTATTAACATGCGAATGTTTTGTTCTAGGTAATAAAGACATGAGTCCTAGCTATCATTCGAAAGGTGCCTCTATCGAAAGATCGACATTTAACTCCAGGGGTGACATTAGTAAGCATTTTTAAATCTCTTTAATGCGTTGTGCGTAGATGTATCCTATTTCTGCTTCGGGAAATCACGACAACCAATTGTGGCTCACCTCTTAAGTTTTTCGTCTATTACAGTCGGATTCTTTTGGCAATGTTATTGTCTGAATGCATTCACAAAAGTGAATAACGACAATGTAAACTAACGCGACTTTAATAATAGTGAAAGTAGAACAAAATCTAACTAGGTATCGCCAACTAGCAAATGTTCACCAAATTGTATAGCATAGAATGAGGCAAAATTCATATTTTCCGCTCAATTGAACCACGAGATCTTTCAAAATACCCATTACCTGGCCAAGCAACTTAGTATTTTCCTAATGGTCTAATTGATACAATGGAAGTTTATGTGGTTGGATAAGCACAAAACTAGATTTTATGGTATTTTTACAATACGCAATAATATAAATAGTTCAAAAAACACGATATTTCATATTTTTCTTCTTCGAGCCCTTTCTTAAGGGGCTCCACGCGCTTTTTGACTAGTTTTGATGAGTTTTGAGTTGATATTCCTCCGTCATTACAATAGATATATTTATGCCAGAAACGTTAATCGGTTCTTCAATACTTAATCTTCTTTTGCAAGAGAGTTTTTTGGAAAAAAATGTATATTTCTTTTTCTATGATTTATTCAAACATGGTCCAAAAAAGCTCTTGTTTTCGATATTAGTATGTTGTTTATGCACTTTTATATATTTACATGTAACTGTTTCTTTTTGAAGTTTCTAACAACCCAAGAGAGTTTTTTTTATTTTTAACTCATTTTTATAAAAGTTAAGTCCAAAAAACTGCTAAAGTTTAGTGCCATATGTGACAGTCCATGGCTATAGGGCCCTTATGGCAGGTATTGAGTTAAGCACAGATCCTAAATCTACGTTAAATAAGCTATCTATCGTTAAATCGTTAAATACAAAAATAAATAAATAAAAAAAATCATGACACACGTCCCATACTTTTTTTTGAAAAAAACATCAAATTTACACATGCTAAAATTGCACTTTTGAGAAATCGTCAAAAGAAGTTTGTAACTAATTTTAAGTATGTTCCCATTGGAAGTTACATAGATTATGATTGATTTTGTATCTCAAGGTGTTTTTCTTTGGAACTCTAGTCATGTTTTTTTTAATGTGACTTCCAGATCCTGAAAAAACAGCCTTTGGAAAGAGCATTGCTCAAATGAAAAAAATTAATAAAAATATTTTTTTCAGCTTTTTCTTTAATTCAATTCATTTATTACTCAGATAACGAGATCCATTATTTGTTAGTAGTATCCTTAGAACGACTATGTTAGTACCTAATATATAAAAAATAAATAAAATCATTAATGTGTTAGTTCAAGTAACTTAAAAACTTATGTTAGTAGGTATAAAATTTACATAACATGGAGTTGGTCCCAGTGCTGCATTATAGGACAGTCCAGCCTATTTGCTATTATTGCTAGGCGGCTGTTGGGGCTGTCCCTTACACGGCGCTTCATGCCGGCGACCCGTTTTCGCAAGATTGCGTGGAAACCGTCTACACGTGTCACGGCAAACATTCCCGAAGCGCTACAGTGTCTAGGAAGACCCAACAGCAACCTAAGCGTATTATTATACTGAACGCGCAAGACGTTGATTGCCCGTTGAGTGTAGCTGACCCACAGGCCGCACGTGTAAAAGGATTGGCAGTAAGCCTTGAAAAGGGTTAACTTAACTTCCTGCGTACATCGTGCAAACCTGCGAGCCAACATATTCCCCCGCACAGCCAACGCCCTGCGCTCCCTCTCAATGTCAGGATCATCTAAGAGGTACTCCGTGACCCAGTGACCCAGGTATTTAAATTTCGTGGTTCTGTTGAGGGCTACTCCATACAGCGTGACTTCAGGTACCCTCTCAACCCTGTGTTCACGCGGCTGGAAAACAAGTAACTCAGTCTTAACCACATTGTACCTAAGTCCATGTGCCACGGCGTACTCCTCACACTTGCTCAGCAGTTTTCTGATCGCACACACAGAAGGCCCCAGCAGCACCATGTCATCGGCATAACTTATATTGTTGACCATATCCCCCGCAATGGCACAACCAACCCTAGTACTGCTGAGGTCCTCTATGAGAGAATTAATGTACAGGTTGAAGAGACACGGTGACGTTAACCCCCCTGTCTTACCCCGCACTTCAACCTGTACTCATCAGAAAACGCATTGCCCCACTTGACGACGTTCGACTGGTGTACCAATAATCAAGAACACTGATAATCTCCTCCGGGACCTCCGTTTCTGTACGCAGCTTGTGCCAGAGTAGGTCATAAGATACCATATCAAAAGCTTTCGATAGGTCTAGAAAACACGCGTAAACCGGAGTTTTCCTATCAGTGTAGTATCGGACAGTATGCTTGAGACAAAGAATTGCTGTATCAGTTGATAGCCCAGTTTGGAAACCAAACTGGGCATCATGCAACTTAAGATGTTTAGACAGTTGTCGATGAAGCAAACTGTCCAACACTTTGGCTGTCGTTGTTACTAATGTTATGGGTCTATAATTGGCCTTATCCGACGGATCCCCCGTTTTGCTCTTAACTATTGGCACAACCACCGTTCTCATACACTCACCAGGCAGATAAGAGTGACGAACACACATAGTGTATAACATTGCTAGAACACGCGATAAGTGGCATCCAGCGTGTTTGAAGTGTTCGATGCTAATTCCATCGTGACCAGGTGATTTCCCTCTGGTCATGCCACGAATGACCGAAGCGACCTCTGCGGCATCAAATTTAATGGGTGACCTGGACCCACACGGAACCGCCATAGGTGCCTGGTGCGCCTTATTTACATCCTTGTCAAGAGGTTTCACCAAAAAGCTATCCCTAAACGCATTGGCTATGTCAACGGGCTCACTAGAACCATTGACACTGAGAGGGGTACACGGTTTCGGACTAAGTTTGTTGGTCTGCTTCCAGAAACTGCAAAAGTCTTTTTTGGTATGGTGCGTGGCTAAAACATCCATCCTTATCTGATCCGCATTGTCCTGGCACCACTTAAGTCGCGACTTAAAAATACGCTTTGACTCCGCCATGCGCTCATAGAAGTGCCCGCTAGATGGTTTTCTATATGTCAACCATATCTGAAAATATGTTGTAATCTGAACCATTGTATATAGTAGAACACTGATTGAACTTGCATTTTAGGATATAAATAAAATCACATAGTTAACGAAATATCTTTATTTTAATTAAAATGTGATAATTATTATCAGTTACATCTTCCCTAGAACAATAACAAATTTGGTATAGTAAGTTCTAAATTATATTTGATCAATCTACAGGAGTATCACAAAAGTCTTATTATTATTCTACAAGTCACACTTTTTTATTTATACACGATTAAAGTTACGTAAAAATCACAATTTGACTCCCATACATTTGGGAAAAGCGCCCTTATGACCAATCACAGACAAAACATATTGATAATTACAATATGGCACAATATTAACATAATTTATTTGCTAATCTTGTATCAAGACAGCAATCCGAAGAAAAAATGTTATTATAAATTTTCTTAAAATATTGACCAGTAATGACTTAATGAGTAATTCTCATTTAAAGTTAACGTTAAATAATTCACATAGTACCTACCTAGTGATCCCGAAAGAGAACACAATATGTGTACTGTTAACATTCCGTTACCACTAAGGAACCATTCATAAATCACGTAAGGACATTTTAGGTGATTTTTGATCCCCTTTGATAGGTGATTTGAGGGGGTGTCAAAAATCACGGCCAGACCCCTTATTTCACATGCCAATTATTGCTGGATTATGATTTTACGATAGTTGGAATATGAAAAAAAATACTTGTAAACAATTCTATCCGTGTTGAGCTTTGTCATTTTTGTATGCGGTATCCCATAAGGGCCCTTTTCTACTAAACTTTGAACTAAATTTTATTAAAGAAAGAGTTAACGTACACAACTGACACCAAGGTACAAATATACCTATATTTGTATATTTTACTATTTTGCACAAAACAAAAAAAATATAATTTTGAAGGATTTTACAAAAACGCCAATATCTCCGTAACTAGAAACTGCCATAAGGGCCCTTTTCTTATGGACGGTCACATATATCTCAAAAACTATACTATTTCGGTTATGCTCGTTGTTGTTAATACGGTAAGCCAAAAAAAACACGAAAAAACGGACGGTAACAGATCGAAGGTCATTGGGAGCTGTGAGCCCTTTAATTTTGAAATAGTTGACGGTCCTAGGTAGTTGAGGTATTGCCGATACGATAGAAGTGTAAATGGAATGTGTGTGTAACTGTTGTTGGTGTACAGGCGGTCCCGGCAGCGGCAGCAAGTCGGGCTCGATGGGCGTGGCGCGCTCGAACTCGGGCACTCGCAGCACGAGCGCGGCGCCGGAGACGCCAGGCAAGGCGGCCGCGGCCGCAGCCGCGCCGGCCGACGCGGCCGCGCCGTCCGCCGCCGTGCCTCAGGACCCGCTCCCCGAACCCAAGAAGAAGACGGTCAAGTCCATCATCGACCAGTGCCTCATCAACTCTGACGTTGTCGAGCTGGCCGCCGACGTCAAAAGTCTTATCGAGCCCCAGTACCATGCGGCTCTTGTCACTGAAATTGTTATGGTCGCAGTAGAAAAGTAAGTTGAATATTCCAATCTCGTCAAAACCAAAGTTGCAAAAATATGTACACAACAAACAACCTTACTTCCGTATACATATTTCTGTAAGTTTGTGGTGTATACATATTGGTGACCTTGACTGTACTTATATCAAATGTAGAGCATCTATTTATTGTTTTATTATCTTATATTTCAGGTCACCTAAGGAAATTGATACAATCTCCAAGTCAATGCTACATTTAGTATCAACCAATGTCATTTCTAGTGATAACTACTTAGTGGGATTAAAAGAATTCTGCGAATTTGCCCCTGACCTGTATATTGATATTCCCATGTTATATGATTATTTAGGGTTGTTCATGGCTCCACTAATCGAAAAGAAAGTAAGTAATCATGATTTATTCCAAATATTTACCGTTACACATACAATGCACAAGAAACCAGAAACTAAAAACTACATACGGATTTTCTTATTTCCACATAAAATGAAGCAAAGGTGAAAAGTGGTTTTTGCTAGCTAGATTTGAGTTATTTAAAAAAAGCTTGCTCAAAGTGTTGATCTGAATGGACTTGGTTTTAGTTTTTTCTAAAACCTAATTATATTAATTTTAGTAATGGTCTAATGTTTTTTTTTCAGCACGTTACTTTGGTTGACATCTTTAGGCTTTGTAATACAATTATTTCATCAAATCACGGGCATTTGCAGCTCAAATCAATAATAAAGAATATGAAAGAAAGCATGGGACCTTCCTTTGTGAAAAGCAAATGGCAGGAGTCTGGGCTGAAATTCAGTGAATGGATGGCTGAAGACCAGGTAACTACCTCACAACCTTTCGTAACCTCTAGCCGCCCAAATTCCTATTAAAAAGGCTACCTCCTCTTCAATAGAATGTATACGATTTGATTTGGCCATCATTCATTGGCTTATTTGGCTAACCAATCGTTTTGTTTTAAAAGCAACCAATATTGCACCGCAAAGTCAATGCAATGTCATTATCTTATCATTACAGGTGATTCGCTTCTGACTATCTTTAAAATCGTGTGTAATGTTCTGATGTATTGTATGGTTTCAGGTTGCAAAATGGCTAGAAGATAACAAATTCGAATTCTTAGAAGGAGCTAAGGTGTGTGAAGAAACGAAAAAAATATTAACTCCCGCCGATACTCAGAGCAAATTGCTACAGTTGATGACTTCCGATGAGAATCGGGACTGCATACGAGGATGGGTGCAGGTAAATCACAAATATAAGCAATATTTTAGCCGACTGCGGTAAAAGGAGGGTTATGTGCATCATCAATTATGTCTATTGTCTGTTCGAACACTTAACGCCTAACATGCAAGAGGGGTTTTTGTTAAGTTTTGTACCCATAACTCTTTACAATATTAGATAACTCTTTAATCAAAGAAACAGGAAACCATCAACATGAGATAAAGTATAGATAAATGTCATATCAGAACTTGTGTTTGAAATGTTTCAACAATTTACAATATGTATTAGGACAACCTCGGAAAAGCTGGTAACGAGGAGTGGTTCATGCGTTCGCTGATCCAAGCAATCTGCGAGCACGCGCTGTTCGGCGGCGAGGGCCGCGACGCGCCGCGGTTCAACCAGGACCGGATGAACAAATACTGCTCACTCATCAACGAGTTTGGCGAGCTGCGGGACGCGAGGGAAGCTAGCTGTTTATTAGGCATTCAGCAGCTCATGCATAATCTTGAACATCCTCAAGGTTTGTACTCTGAAAACTACAGTGCTGGACAAAAATAATCATACACTTGCATAAAAAGTGTAGTTTCTTAAACAACTTTTTTTGTTAACTTCACCACGTGATGTTTGTATAGAAAACTTTTAGGACGTTTAATGAGCTCTATTATTATTAATAAATATTACCGTGCTTATCAAACTTTATTTTCTAGTGCTTGATTACTTTTACTGCGTCATTTTACTCTGGACAAAATAGATAATAAGTACGGAAAATTTACTAGAAATACAATTGTACAACATAATTGCCTGGCTAGAAAAATTAAAAAAAAATAAGTCATTGTGTCAGTCATGACCATTTTAAGTAACTTTCAAGTATTATTTCAATGTTGAAGATGTAGTAGTATGAGGAAGAGTATGTAGAAAAACAAATTTCCATAGATGTTCGTAATCTGGTTATACGTGACAGGAAAAAGCAAATTTCGTTTCGGAAAAATGGCGAAAAATATTCCTTCTCGGTTGGAGCACATTTGGAAGAAACATGAAAAACAAGGAACTGTGGCGAACTCGCCTGGAGCCGGTCGCAAGTGATCAACTACTCTGCGAGATGATGCTAGAATCGTTCGATGTGCGAAGCTAAATCCAAAAATATCATCGAGAGCTATTACGGAAACGATGGATAAGGGGTCAGTTTCCGAACTGTACGTCGCAGGCTCAGAGAAACTGTTTTGCTAAATAGATGCTATTAAGCGCCCAAACAAAACAAAGCGTCTTGCGTTTGCGAAGAAACATATTGGAAAGCCCTTGGAGTACTGGAAGTCAGTATTATGGACTGATGAGAGTAAGTTCGAGCTGTTTGGACAAAAAAGCCGGTTCAGAGTGTGGCGTAAGCTGGAGTTGGCAGCTTAGCTCGAATTAGTGGAATAATTACTGATGTAGATTATATTAACATTTTACAAGAACATTTAGAGTTTTCTTTGCTTAAATGTGGCTTGGAGGGCAGGTATTTATTTCAGCAAGATAATGACCCGAAGCACACAGCTAACATATCCGCTGCATTCTTCAAGGCAAATAGAATCACACAACTTGAATGGCAGCCACAATCGCCCGACCTCAACCCAATTGAGAATCGCGGGGCTCCGTCCACAATGCTCACTGACAAAATAGATGGAATAAAATGTCTGGATGAAAAAAAAACAATCATGTTCTGACTTTAAGTGTGCTTAAGTGGAAGCTGCACGGCTATCACAAGACGGCCGGTCTTATTTGGATAGCAAAATTAATAAAACAAATGTAACTAACATGGATTCCTACTTCAGTGCACTGGAAGAAGCTTGGGACAATATCGACCCTGAATACCTAAAAATCATTGGTGGAAAGCGTGCCTAGAAGATTAGCAGCGGTGTTGAAAGCAAAAGGAGGCCACACAAAATATTAGATTAAGTTTAATTGAGATTGTGTTTACTGTATGATTTAATTTGTCCAGGGCAAAATGAAGTGCTATCGATAAATACATATTTAAATAAATAAATTTGTTTAATCTTGAAATTTTATTATCTATATATAATAAGCCATGGAATGTGCTACAAGTTTTCCTAAGATATAATATATGTAATCGAATTCATAAAGTAGTTCATAAAGAAACTCATTTCCGTGTAAGTGTATGATTATTTTTGTCCAGCACTGTATCTGAAGCAAAGCCAACCGGAGAGACGTAGTCTACGTGCTGTATTATTATACTCTTCAAAAAGGCCTAATAATTCTACTATGAATTTCTTATAAATAATTCATTTTCTAAAGTTGTTTTTTTCGACATCAATTGCTTGTCGTCTTATCAACACAGAAATCAAATAAAAAAAAGGTTAATTCAGCTATTAAAGACTGTATCGAAAAGTATAAGGACAAATGAAATATGTAATGACATTTTATAGTATTTTATGCAACTGTTGTATAAGAAGGGTCTTAAAAGGCGAGTGGCGTGGGTTGCGATGCGAGCCTTGGCGAGCATCGCAACAAAAGACGCCACGAGCGTTTTTAGACCAGTTATACACCGTTGCATACAATACTTTTTCTACGACAAATTTTAAATAAATAACAGACTACAGAATAGTTAAACTTTTCAGGCAGCAAGTTTTCTATTCGTACTTTTGCTACTCACGCAATTTCTTCAGGAGTGCAGTTATTGATTACTTCGACCATTTTAAAAGGAACGTACACTTTTGTCTTCACAAACACGAATAAAATCTTAATAGTTTAGGACTAATAGTTTATCATCTTTTGTCTTTTCATTTTGAACTGTATTTTGGTGGGAAATCGGAAATGTGACAGCTCTTGCTTATGGTTTGTTTTGTTTTTAATTTGTTTGCACTTGCCAATTCGAACTGTTTATTTTTATAAATAATACCAAAAATTTATAGAACATGTAATTTAACACACAATAGATGATGATTAATTATTATTGTAGTAAATAATGTATAATATACAAATGTTAAATCGTAAATAAATACTTTTATTTCGAAATATTTGTTTATGAAGTTGGCACCACTGCAATATAGCGGCCGATTTAAAAAAAGTTAAACAGTGCTTTTATGAAAAATGTATGAACCAAAAAAGTACGCTAAACAGTGCGTTTTTGGGCCATAGAGGATAGAGTTTTTCGACGACTTATTAGTGGTGTCATTGTATTTGAGCTACAGCCTACTTAAATGACAGATAACGGTACAGGAGTAGAAAAAATATTTTACGTCATACCTGGCCATAAAGTAGGAATTACCGCACGCTATGCGTGCGGAAAACTCCACTTCCTGGCCAGATAGAGACGTAAATTTTTGTACTCACCACGGGCGGTAATAAAGAAAGCCTCAGAGCGCATATTTATCGCCCTTGCCTTCGGCTCGGGCGTCAAATACCTGAGACATTCTTTGTTTAACCGCCCTATGTAAGTAATGTACTATTTCAACACATTTGCTCGTAACGTGCCACTTTTAGGCTCATAATCCTGGGTATTAAACACGCGTGTTTTATAAATTTACGGCACTCGTGTAGTTATGTTTATATCCCGATTAAGACACGGTGGCACCTTGCACCAAGGTGTATCTATGGACTCGGCGCATTCTTAAATTGACCGGGTTACGAGGGTGGATCAAAAAGTACCTGTGTTAGAAATGAAGACGCATATATTTTTAAAAAGTTTTATTTTATTTTTCAACATAATCTCCTTCTAGGTCCTTACACTTTTCCCAGCGTTTCGGCCACTTCTTTAACCCCTCCAAAAAGTAGGATTTGTCAAACCCTTCAAAATACGCTTCTGTCTCAGCTATAACCTCCTCGTTTGACCTGAATTTGTTTCCCCCGAGCCATGTTTTCATATTGGGGAACAGAAAAAAGTCGCAGGGATCCGGTGAGTAAGGTGGGTGTGGCAGCAATTCGTAACGTAGTTGAGTTAATTTGGCAGTAACAATTTTGGATGAATGTGCTGGTGCGTTGTCATGATGGAACAACACTTTCTTCTTTGCCAAATGGGGCCGTGTCTCCTTTTTTTTTCATCAAACCGGTCCAATAACTCACTATAGTACGGCCCTGTGATAGTTTTCCCTTTTTGTAAGAAATCTATAAGGATTATTCCCTTACTATCCCAAAAAATTGTGGCCATGACTTTTCCGGCTGCTGGGACCGTTTTTGCCTTCTTTGGGGGCAGATTCGTTAGAAAAAATCTATTGTTTAGACTGCCGCTTGGTCTCAGGTGTATAGTAATGGATCCAGGTTTCATCATCAGTAACGACACGACGGAAAAACTCCTGCGGATTTCGCTCAAACAAGCCCAAAGACTCCTTTGACATTGACAGCCGTAACCGCTTATTTTCATCCGTGAGCAATCGCGGCACCCATCGGGCGAACACTTTTTTCATATTTAATTTATCGTGTATTATATTAATTGCTGTTCCGTACGATATCCCTAGTTCCCTACAGCCTCTGCTAATTCACGCACTTTGGTACGTGGACGGTGACCATTATGTTTTTTACCTTTTGCACGACTTCTTCATTAACCACGTCCGCCGGGCGCCCTGGGCGTACCTCGTCGAAAACAGATGTACAACCTCGTTTAAATTGATTAAACTTTAAGTTCAATACCATAGCATCTATGAAATATAATAAAACAAGAATGGCGGCCGGTTAAAGTTGTCCTTATACTTTTCGATACAGTCTTTATAGAGTAAGTTGCAACTTTTCTCTGATCCCTTTGTTAACCCTTTTCCAGGCTGGCAATTGAAAGATTACAGTCAAATGTCAGTAATTTTTATTGACATTAAGATACATGTTTGACAGTCTGTATGTGGTCGATATAACGCCTCTGCCTGGAAAAGGGTTAAAAAATATGCTGTAATATACTTTTTATAATATGAAATTTTTGTTTGTTTCAGGCATAACACTAGAAATTTTCCAATATTTACATGAACAATATATAATTTCTGTAGAAAGTTTTATTGCATGGGAGGAATCACAAAAGGAACTCGAAGGCAAAGGTACAATTCAAATCTCATTTATTTTATCAAGTATTTAAACATATAATGTCTCAGATCGCAGGTAATAAGTATGAGGCTTTTCCTAGATTAATTACTACCTTATGACCAGATATGACGTAAAATAAGTTACATCACATCACAAGAATGCGGCATGATCTTATCAAACATGAATGTATTTTGTCACGTGGTACCACAAATTCGGTCGGACACAGAAACCTGCCAACACTGGATTTGGCCGACCACTGTTTTTTTAATGTCCTCAAAGGCCATCCTACCACACAAGTTTCATTCTATTTTTCGATGAATTGTTGTACTACTTTTTTGCCATTTGCGCAAAATTTGCCAAGTTAGGCCTGCATCACACTGGCGCGGCCTGCGGTGGCGGACCATAGTAAATTTGACAGCTAATGACTAGTTTTCTATTGTCCGCCGCGGCCAGGCCGCGCCAGTGTGTGACACGCTTTAAGCCGCGGCCGACCAAGAGCAGTTGAAGTGACTAAACGTCAGCTACCCCTACAGAGTAGGCATTTTCTATTTTTTTATCACGTAGGGTTTCTTGTAGTCGGCCACCGGACTATTAGTTTGACGTGCGCCATAGACGAGAGGTTAAAAGACAAAATACATTCATGTTGACGAACGCTTCAGCCTAGTTGGTATAGACCAATGCCTACGAAGCAAGAGGTCCTGGGTTCGAATCCCGGTAAGGGCATTTATTTGTGTGATGAGCACGAGTATTTGTTCCTGAGTCATGGATGTTTTCTATGTATTTAAGTATTTATTTATCTATATAAGTATCTATATCGTCGTCTAGTACCCATATTACAAGCTTTGCTTAGTTTGGGACTAGGTTGATTTGTGTAAGATTGTCCGCAAATATTTATTTATTTATGTTTGATAACTGATAAGATAATGCCGCATTACTGTGATTGTGAGTCGGCCACCGGACTATAACATTTACGGATATCTGTGGAGCTGCTACATTATGGCAGATTTCAATTTTACGCAAATCTGTGGTAGTGTCAGAATGTGGCAACTAGAGTTTGGCAAATGAAAGAAGAGAATGAGTTTTAGATAAAACTTTTTATATGGCAACAGTAATATCGTTGTCAAATGTGTCAAACGCCTTAAATTAGTATAGTTCTAATCCTGATACTAAGAAAGTAACTCTTCGATAATAAATTGGACCCTTTTTGCTTTTTAAGAGAATTTTACTCAAAAGAGGAATTGATGTGTATAGTTGATAAGCATAAACCAGACCCTACATATGTGCATAGTTTTTTTAACCCATACGAGGGGTGATCCAAAAGTTTTGATAATCGGCATAAAAAACACAGGGTATCCCTATAATATGATTTTTAATTATTAAATACACTCTTTCTTAGTTTACTTACCAATATAAAATATGAATAATATTTAAATTTTGCTCTATATAAAAAAAGCTTTGGATAGACGAAATGAGGCTTACTTTTTACATCGACGCAATTGCACAGATTTTATTGAGGAGTTTTCAATATCTAAGAATAAGACTTAATAGTAAAATAATTTGTCTAGATTACACGGTAGGTAACTCATCATCAATGGCCTTTAAGTCTATTACAGACTATACAAGCAGTGTTAAGAAAGGAGACAACGTTTTCCATGGCTGTATAAGCCAATGCGAGAGCGGCATACACGACCGCAGGCTTGGCAGGTGTAATTTGCCCGCGGCGAACAGGTGCCACGTTGATGCCGCTTGGCTCGATTTACTGCCCCTCTTAAAGAAGCGGACGGTATTATCATAACCGATAGCTGCCGCTAACTCGGACGATGGGTGGAACATTACACCGCACTCTATTCGAACCCGATTGCTATTGACTCGGAGGCCTTAGAGCATACGCCTAAATTAGCAACTTGGATCGAGCTAGAATCTCCACCCTCTATAGAGGAATTTCACAAGGCTGTAAAACAGCTTAAACGCGGTAGGTAACTAGTTTTATAGAATACACAAGCCTGAAAAGCAGCCCTGGTAAACGGCAAGCTTAGCCAAGAAAAAAAACTCATAGGATTGGTATTTTTTTTCTTTGGTTTTTTCTTAGACGACCTCGCTTACTTGCTATAGAATTATGATGAATCACTGTCCCTTCGTATTTATATTCATATATTTGTCACCTAAATTCACCCTATTTAAAGAAATTAATAAATATATATTGATGGCCAGAAAAACCTACCTTGAATTATGTTAGGTGAGCCTTGCCTTAAAAAAATGATGACACTAGTATAATTTATTAATTTCGTCGCATTAAAATAGATAATCTTCAAATACGAAAATATTTTTATATGAATTACCAAACCAGAATTTTGCCAACGCCGGCCCTAACATTTACCAAAATATCCTCTCATTATACTGACGTCAGAATATATTCTATACTGTCATATTTATTTAGCTATTAGAGAAAAACAAATGTTTGAAATCTTTTTTTTTAGTATTTAGTGTATTATTTAATACCGGCACAGTTAGGAATGACACTCGCAAGTTATCATCACGAGACCAAATCATGCCGATTATCAAAACTTTTGGATCACCCCTCGTAAATCGGTCAAGTTCACGTGTGTCATGCGGACGAAGTTGCAATGCATAGCTAGTTTATTTATAATATTAGTTTGGATTGTACTATGTTTATTTGGATTAATAAAATCATTTTAAATATATTACTCAATTTAAATAGTAAGTCTCAAGACTGGTTTTCGCGTTACACGTAAGGGATACCACACTCCAAATTTTTGAATTTGCCGCGATTTCTCATCCTAATCTTTCATTTGCCAGACTACGCGCGCTCTCAAAACTCCGTTTAGAAAGAATATTTCATTGCATGTTTGAGAAAACTACTATTTCTCAAATATGCAATGAAATATTCTCTTTACGTTCCTTATAATAGACTCGGAAGTTTCCTTTTTGGGCGCAGCATCTCGAGGCGGCCTGAAATGGGATTTCATACAACTTTTCAGGCATAGGCCTGCAAAGTAACTTTTTAATTTTCATTCTACTTTTGTGGCACAGCATCACGGCATTCAGCCATGAAAATTCGTTTGATTTGAGGATTTTTATTTATTTATTTCATTGCATGTTTGAGAAAAGCACTATACATGCGTCGGCGTGAAAACGGATTTCCGGCCAAGTAGGTATAGACGGCCGAGCGTAGCGAGGTGTTTTCCCGGCCTCTGATGTAATGTACTATTACGTCATCATTCTATCCTATTATAACCTATAGAATTATCAGAAGAAGAGGCAAAGTCAAAACCAAGTTGACGTTTTAATTGACACCCAGTTGTCACGCTCACGCCAGTCGTTTCAGTGGAGCTGTAGCTGTCACAATGTGGTTCCACAGATACGGCATATAAATTGATGACCGGCTGACTGCCACAGTTTGGGGTAGCAGATGCCAATATGTGGCCTCCCCACAGTTGAGAGGTTAAGGTGGTTCGATTGCCATACAAAACGGTTTTTGACATTCGTAGGCTAACAGCGTGATATTTTAAGAAACGTATGTAACAAACTTTCATACATTGGCTTCCCATTTGCGCCAAATTCCTTCTTTCCTAAAATAAACTTGTATAAACTAGATTAATTTGAAAAATTGGTTTGGGACGTGATATTTTGGGAAAACTATTTTTCTCAAATTAATCTAGTTTATACAAGTTTATTCTAGGAAAGGGGAAATTTGGCGCAAATGGGAAGCCAATTGATGAAAGTTTGTTACATAAGTTTCTTAAAATATCACGCCGTTAGCCTGCGAATGTCAAATAACGCTTTGTATGGCAATCGAACCACCTTAATTAGGTATTTGACAAAAGTCAAATCAGCTTCTTTTTATGAAACGCTAAAAACGCTCCGTTAGTATGGAATTTGTAGGGATTACTATGTGGTGACGTCACAATCCAACAATGTCCCTATTATTATTAGTTTATTAATTAATTAAAAAATCTTAAAATAGCAAACATAAATGAAAGCTTGATACTTTTCGAGTATTTTCGTAATGTTTATCTTGTTACTATTTATTTTCACTATTGTCAAATACCCAATTGGAAAATAAGTAGGTATGTAGTACAGTAGACGGCAAACTTCGTGCGCAAATGTCCTTGCCTGCGCTGCGCTAAGGCGAATTGTACGTGCAAGCTGCCCCCCCACTTCCCCTCATTTGCGCACGAAGTTTGCCGTCTACTGTAATAGTGTGTTGGACTCTGTTGGTGTTGCGGGGTTGGTGCACGCTTGTTACCAACCGGGTGCGTTGCTTTTATGTTGCAGCGGTGATGATGAAGGCGCTGACATCGTTCTTCACGAACATCAAGGAGGCGGACAACGAGGACTCGTGCAGCGAGGACTGACGTGGGCTCCCCCCCGCCGCCGCCGCCGCCGCCGCCGCCGGCGCCGCTCGCGACCGACGAATCCGCTTACAATGTCTTCTATATTTTTATATACTAGAATCAACCTACACTGAATTCATAGAATAATAGATTATATTATTATGTAATGCTTACTAACAAGGCTAGAAAAGTTGTATGATATTTTTTAAAGCGATAGTTATTTATAATGTTTAATAATGATTACATGTACTTTTAAACTATAATTGAGAATAATGATGCTTGGGATGGATTAATTTTAAATTATTAGCAAGAACGTATACATTGAATATTACTATCGGACTTGCTTTGTTATCTGGTAAAGTTTCGCGTGACGGAATATTGATTGCACAGTTGTCATAAAGTAGTAGGTGTGCGGAATAACGTTGAGCCGCATACGCATAGTATGAGAAACGGGATTGCGAAAGTTACAGTTAGACATGTTATCTATACTTTGTCGTAGTCTGAAATCGCTATACTATTGGAAATCGATGATTATATTGGTACCTTATCCCCAAGTCCCTTGTAATTTATGTTTTATATAAACACTTGAAACGTAAGAATCAATCCCTGAAGCAATACAACATGTATTTTTTTCTATAAAATCTAGTATTAGTATATATAGAAAAGCTAAAGTAAATATTTTATATGGAACATATGTTACGGGGAGATAGTTAATAGAATATGTGCTACAAATAATAAATATCAACATAAAAGGCCACAAGGCTGTTAAATTACAAATCCAGCAATAATCATTCATAATATGGAAATAATAGAGAAACCTACAATAAAATTATGTTAAATGATGGTTGTCTCCAAATGTCAGTATCGGACTATTTTGAGGTCAACATGTTGAATGGTTTTGTAATATTTAATATGTATATCACTTTGTTTTTATTGACTAATTAATATAAAAATGTAATTTCTAAAATGTAAAGAACATTGACAAGTTTATTTAGGCTGTTGGTTGACCTTATGAATGATTTTCGTTAACAATTTACAACTATTTCTTTTAAGAAATCCGATTCTTCAAGATTGCAATTAGTACATGCCTTTATAAATAGTAACTTTTTATTTTATTAGATATTTTATTGTTTAGTTATAATTATATTATAGTGGCTCAGTTAGCCGTGGTTCTGTAAAATCCATCGTGCATCAGGCGACTGGTGCCGGCTGCCGCCCGCTCCTCATGCCCATCGCCCCTTGTCTTTCACTTCCCTATTGACTCCGCTACTGAGTTTTATTTTTATTACTATAGCTACTCTTGTCAGTTAATATGTATGTTATGTAAATAAACTTTTTATGAAAATCGGTATTTTATTGCTTTCAAACTCTATCGCACGGTGGCTATTACTGAGAATAACCCTCTCTCCTTCGGCAGTCGGGTAAAAAGTACATACACCGTCCGTGTGACATTGACGGACAATTTTGTATGGGGACAGGGAACGTGTTAAATTCGAACCAAGAGGATTTTTCTTCAATCGAATTTAAGCCATGTCACTGACATAAGAGAACCTACAGCTAGGGTTTGCAAGATCCGCCAATATTTCGGATATTTAAATTCAACATATCCGGATAATACGGATCCACAAGGGTTTTTCGGTATAAAGTAGGAATTGTAAAGACATTCCCGTTTTATTACAAATTACTGTAGTTTAAAAACATTTATATAAATGTTTTTCGTAATTCTTAGGTGTCAGAAACATGATTTTCAAAAATGTATTTCTCGAAAACTACGCATATTAGAAACGCGGGAGTTTTAGTCTCACATTTGTAATGATCTAAACTACAGTAATTTTAATGATCTAAATTACAGGGATGTCACTTTTTCGGCTTCTATAAAACACTGTGCAGCGTCGAGCACTCTGACGTTTACCTTGCTTAACCCTTTCAGCTGTTTTTCGTAATTCTTAGGTGTCAGAAACATGATTTTCAAAAATGTATTTCTCGAAAACTACGCATATTAGAAACGCGGGAGTTTTAGTCTCACATTTGTAATGATCTAAACTACAGTAATTTTAATGATCTAAATTACAGGGATGTCACTTTTTCGGCTTCTATAAAACACTGTGCAGCGTCGAGCACTCTGACGTTTACCTTGCTTAACCCTTTCAGCCTTTCGCTGTCCGCGCTTTGCGCACCGCTAAGGCGCAGAACTAACAAAAAGCTCGGTAAACCCGATGCGCCGAGCCGGCGTCATGCCGGCCGACGGGTGCGAATCGTTAAATGGATGGGTTGATGCGTTTTTTCCACAAACCAAAAAAATTAAATATGTACATCATTATTTTTTTAATTTTAATGATATGGTCCTCCAACATGGAGTTTACTAGTATTTATTATTAAATACATTATAGTGGGTTATCAGATATGTTTAGAAAAAAAAAACCAGTTGATTATTATGTTTTATTACAAAATAAACACATATGATAAAACTAAATCAACAAATATGTAAAATCAAAATAGGAACAAATTAAAATATCACAAAAGTACTTATCCTAAAAATACAATAAAACAGACTGAACTCTATAAATTATTATTAAAAATAGTTTCATGGTATTCGTCAAAACATCTTCCCATGCAAAGTCCTGGTCTTTTAGGACATTTCCCACAAATTGTTCGAACTGTTGTCCTTTTATTTTTCTTGTGGCAGACCACACAACGTTTGCGGGCCGTTTTATGAGTTTCGTTAGGTACTATTTTAATAATTGAATGTATAGGTGCTATATATAGTGGGGTAGTGGGGGGCTCGCGCTGTGTTAATAGATGTCGAATTATAACTGTCCTATAATCTGCTAAAGGCAAAGGCTTTTCACCGTACCTATTGTAAAGGTTGTGACTATTAACGAGCATTATTTGAAGAAAGTGAATTCCTAGTTTTTTATACCACCGGATGGTTTTATGCTCACAGTTATAATACGACATCATTTGGTCATGACGATCTATCCCCCCCATGTATTTATTATATTTTAATACTGCTGCCGGTTTCGTCGTAACTTGGTTACGCCGTGTTGTGTGGTTTTGCCATTCGCCGGAGTGCTCCGATGAAATAATCAAAATTTCGCGGCGATTCTTCCATTTTGTAATGGAGATTCCATTAATGTTATTCTTGGTAATTTTTTCATTTTTTTTAAGCTTCTTACTTTTTATTGAAGTTGGGATCCCTTTTCTATTTACCCTCAGAGTACCAGTTGAATGAGTGTTCCTACGAATTAAATACTCAGAAAGGCCAATTGAATTATAATAGTTATCCATATACACAGAATGCCCAACACCTAATCTCTGTTCCAGTAACTTTTTAACAACCTTGTTAACATGGTCTTTGCCTCCCAATTCTTTATCATTTTTACCACCGTAAATTAAAACTTTTTGAACGAGTCCAAATTGGTCAGTTAGTAAATACAGCTTAACACCATACTTGCTTTTTTTGCCTTTAAGATATTGACGAATATGGACGGCTATCACAAGACTCGAGCTCTCTCGCACTATCCGTCTCTCTCTTATTAGACCACTTAGAAAGAGACGGATAGCGCGAGAGAGCTCGAGAATATCTCGCGGCCGTCTTGTGATAGCCGTGCTGCATCACACTGGCGCGGCCTGCGGTGGCGGACCATAGTAAGTTTGGTTTGACAACTAATGAAAGTTTTCTATTGACCGCTTCACGAGTCTGTGGAGAGCCGTTAGTGGGTATCATTTTTTATACCATTTTTCTCCATCAATAAATAGTAAGGCCCTGTGCACATCATCGGCTCGGCATGCCAAAAGACGCCTTGGCAGTCTTCGGCAGCGTAGGCTACCGAAAACTGTCAAGGCGGGGTGCATGGCCTCATAGGGGCCAGGCTCTTCTCTGACCTGACCCACGGCACAACTACCCTGCTCAACTGGTTGAGCCGTCGGGAATTTAAATTCCCCATACCACACGTATGTTATCATTAGGTGTCAAAGCGGACCACGGGCTCGTTTAGGGGCACAACCGCGAATTAACGCTAGAAGCACGTAAGTTACTTACCAATGACTCAACGCAATAATTCTTTAGACCCACGTCACAACACAAGTACACTGCGCAAGTGGATGAGCAGAGAGGCTACCGCGAAACGAACTTTGTTCGTGTATCTCCCTCTCTGTCGCTCAAACTAGCAAGTGCGAAAAAGACGGAGAACGAAGTTCGTTTTCGTTTCGCGGTAGGCCCTCAGTTGGGAATTTAAATTCCCCTTTATATTAGCACACCTAAGTTATTAAGAGGACAGAATGTGCAGATATTTGAACTTTTTCAATAAATAAGTTTTTGTAGTTTTTACCACTACAAGTTTACGAGAAATGCGACTGCCCGGCTAGAGCACTAATCGGACATATATTTACGTTCGGAGTTATATTATAACTACGATTGTGCCCATTTTTACGTTACTTAGCTAACATATTATGGTAATCTCGCAGCATATATTTATGCCAAATTATTACATTCATTTCATTCGTTCAATAGTAGTCTATGGTTAGAAGCCCATTATAATATTACTAACAGACGCTCGAATATGGTGCGTCGAACCGACGGACCGGTGCGGTGCGCTCGACACGCCACACCACCGCACCGTACAAAGACGGTCCAGTGCTTTTCGTGCTACCGTACAGTGATCACGTCGACATTCCTCCGACTTTATCCAATAAAATATGCAGCTCTAAGATTAAAATTTGGTAAAAACATTGCCTTTGGTAAAAAATAAAACTTACGACAAAAGCACATTTATTAGTGCCATTCGAGTTTTTAATCAGCTTCCTAATTAAATAAAAATGTAGGGTGACGTAAAATTTAAATGTAATTTAAAAACATGGTTAAATAAGAAAGGTTTCTATTCATTAAAATATTTTTTTGAATTTTCGTCTTAAAGAAAATGATTTTATTATATACCTATTCGTTTTGTTTTCCTTAGTTTTAAGTAAATATTGTACACCCGAAATGGGTAACCGTTAACACTTGTATTAAATACCATCTAAGTATGTAACACGGTAAAACAATAAAGTTTTTTCTATTTCTATTTCTAAAATTATTTCCAACGCTTGACTGGGACCATCTTTGTTGCAGTAAAGGTCGTGAGTTGAGTCCCACAAACAAGGAAAATCTTTGTAAAGTTCTAATACTTCCACAATTAATCTTTTTTCTATAATATTCACGGCTTCTTGGCCTGGTGACATTGTAACATGTGTCTCGCTCGGTGGTAGAACCGCGACTAAACCTCTGAACGGTGCGGTGGCCCGTACACATGAGCGAACTTGGTGCGGACCGCACCAAATCCTGTGCGGTAGCCCGTACACAAAAGCGAACTTGGTGCGGACCGCACCAAATCCTGTGGGAGAACCATCGAACCGAGCGCACCGTCAATAATAATAATAATGTGCGGCGGACCGCTGAACACACCATCGAATATGGTCCGGAGCAGACCAAGTTCGCGGTGCGGAGCGCACCATATTCGAGCGTCTGTTAGTACTATTATACTATTAAAATTAAAGAGTAATGATAAGCACTGCACAGTTTACTAAACAGTTGTGCTCCTGTATTAAGTTGTATTATAATAGTTTTTTGTTTTTATTACTTACTCCGCCCGCGAAAAGTTTTACGTTGTGGTTTTAAGTGATGAAGCGAATACCAAAACACATATAAGTTTTTAATTGAATCAATAATATTTGTAAGTTTGTGTACTTAATATATTTTATTACAACACAATAAGCAAATAATCTTAATCATTGCTTTATTTATAGGTAATGGGAGCCAATAATGTACAGCCAAATAATGTACAGCCCGATAATACGCGTCCAATTTTAGCGGACGCGTATTATCATGCCGTACATTATCAGCCCGGACAAAGGTGGCTTCAAATTATTGCCCCGTACCGAATTTGCTCAGGGTGATCACCCTTTTTTTTGGTTTGGTTATATTATTATTGGGCTGTACATTATTGGGCCGTGCATTATCAATAATGCACAGCCCAATAATACGAAACCACAAAAAATGGACGCGTATTATCGGGCCGTACATTATCAGCTCAAACAAAGGTGGCTTCCAATTATTGCCCCGGACCAAGTTTGCTGCCTGTCAAAAGTGAACTCTGCCTTAGGTCGGTTAGGTTAGGGTTCTCTTGCGTCCCTCAGACCGGAAATAGCCACCCCGCGAAGCGGGGTGGCGTCGACCCACTGGAGAATTTTTAATGGACGCTAATTATTGGGCTGTACATTATCAGGTCGTACAAGATTGGCTTCCAATTATTGCCCCGTACCGAATTTTCTCAGGGTGATAATGCACGGCCCAATAATGTACGGCCTGATAATACGCGTACCTGGGCTGTACATTATCATGGCTGTACATTATCATGGCCGTACATTAACCAGCACCAAATCAGTAACTTTGAGTAGATAAATACATGGAGAGGCCCTATTCTACTATAGATACATTTATGTTATGCAAATATACATGAAATCTACATAGAAGGTCAAAAACACAACTTATCTCTTTCTTTCCAACTTTCGATAGCGTATGGTGAAAGAGATAGCATGATATTACGTTGCTCTTACTTCCGATACTAGCAACAGACATTACAGCCGCGTGCCATGCGCCATTTTATGCGCCAAATGTCTTTGTAGTACATGCGCTGTCAAGTGGTAAACAACTCAGAGTTAAAATCGTAATTTTCCGTATTAAAATAGTTTTTTTGGACTTGGTTTTGTGTAGTGAACACATATAGATGTGAACGCAAAATGCCTGCGTGCTCAATAAAGCAATGTGGTGCACGGAAATCAAGTAATCAACCGAATTTGACCATTCATAGGTTAGTAGCCGTTTTTCTTTGTTAACTGCCAGTATATCGCACTATCCGCCAAATGATAGTCAGTTTTGAAATGGATTTATCGTTCCCAACAAGAAAATACTCGTTTTGCTATATTTACAGCAGTATTATTAGCATTTAAATCATACATCTTATTTTGACTAGTGCTGCGCTCTGATATCGACAACTTGCTATTAAATTAAAGACTATGTGAGTAATTTTATGATGTTATTTCAGATCAATCCGTTGACAGGAAGAGGGTGAAATTTCAATTACTAAATTTGACCCAAGAAACAAGAATAAATAATAAAAACAAACGTGGTGAGCTAAATAAAAGCTTGTAAAAATACCATTGTTTTATTCACTTCTGCACCATTCATATAGTAATCATAGTATACACAGTGGGCTGGGCCTGAATAACCCGACAGTTTTTAATTGTATTTCTGACCATATTGGAAGGGTCCACGAAAAGAACATGTCTACTCAATTTTTTTTTTCAAAATGAGTTTCTAATGTCAAAATGCTGAGCTCGTTATGAAAACTTGACATTAAAACCTGAATTTGAAAAAAAGTGACTACACCTGTTCTTACCGTGTCATTCACACTATATGCAGCTGCGACCTTATCGGTTGTACCAATAAAATGCAATGTTGGTAAAACACTTCACAAATAATATAGTTACGGTAATAGAGTAGTGTACTTGGATATTATTATTCGTCTCGGTCAGTTTCAATTACAGAGAAAACTCAAATATTGATGTCGATATTTTTCAAAGTCCAAGTTGATATCGATAATTGTCTCTAATCGATGACAACCCTACAGCCACGAATTGACAGGCCGCCATATTATGCGCCAGCCCAGCTAGCACACTAATCGGACATATATTTACGTTCTGACGTATAACTTTACGATTGTGCCCATTTTTACGTTACTTAGCTAACATGGTAATCACGCAGCATATATTTATGCCATAGCGTAAAATATACGTAGCAAAATTATTACATTCATTTCATTCGTTCAATAGTAGTCTATGGTTAGAAGCCTATTATAATACTACCTAATTAAAGAGTAATGATAAGCACTGCACAGTTTACTAAACAGTTGTTCTCCTGTATTAAGTTGTGTTATAATAGTTTTTTGTTTTTATTTACGTTACTCCCACCCCACTAAAAGTTTTACGTAGTGGTTTTAAGTAATTTAGCGAGTACCAAAACACATGTTAGTTTATAATTGAATCAATAATATTTGTAAATTTGTGTAATATACTTTATTACAACACAAGCAAAAAATCATAATCATTGCGTTATTTATACAAATTTATAGTTAGTAATCATGATCTAGCTAAAATTAAAAATGCTAGATCATTGTTTCAGCCCAGCTAGCACACTAATCGGACATATATTTACGTTCGGACGTATAACTTTACGATCGTGACCATTTTTACGTTACTTAGCTAACATGGTAATCACGCAACATATATTTATGCCATAGCGTAAAATATACGTAGCAAAATTATTACATTCATTTCATTCGTTCAATAGTAGTCTATGGTTAGAAGCCTATTATAATACTACCTAATTAAAGAGTAATGATAAGCACTGCACAGTTTACTAAACAGTTGTTCTCCTGTATTAAGTTGTGTTATAATAGTTTTTTGTTTTTATTTACGTTACTCCCACCCCACAAAAAGTTTTACGTAGTGGTTGTAAGTAATTTAGCGAGTACCAAAACACATGTTAGTTTATAATTGAATCAATAATATTTGTAAATTTGTGTAATATACTTTATTACAACACAAGCAAAAAATCATAATCATTGCGTTATTTATACTAATTTATAGTTAGTAATCATGATCTAGCTAAAATTAAAAATGCTAAATCATTGTTTGAGGAGACGATAGGAGTTTTGAGACTGAAACCGTATGTGTTGTGACAGAAATCGGAGAAATCCTGCGAAAATTATATTGTTTTCATAGTGTTAAAATTTATCCGGGGTCTCGAGTGACCTACATAAAATTTCGTCCGTCAACGGCTCATATCGTCAAGTTTTATGTGCCAAAATCAAGAGCATGTTAGCATTTGACGTAAAGCAAATAGTTTTATGTGCAAGACATATAAATGGTCACATTTTACGTAAATGATGGTATAGCATGTTAGCTCATGACGCTAAAATTTTATACGTCGGTTGTGGACATAAAACATGTGCATAAAAGTCGTCATTTTGCTAGTGTGCTAGCCGGGCTGGAGACGATAGGAGTTTTGAAACTGAAACCGTATGTGTCGTGACAGAAATCGGTGAAATCCTGCGAAAATTATATTGTTTTCATAGTGTTAAAATTTATCCGGGGTCTCGAGTGACCTACATACAATTTCGTCCGTCAACGGCTCATATCGTCAAGTTTTATGTGCCAAAATCAAGAGCATGTTAGCATTTGACGTAAAACAAATAGTTTTATGTGCAAGACATATAAATGGTCACATTTTACGTAAATGATGGTATAGCATGTTAGCTCATGACGGTAAAATTTTATACGTCGGTTGTGGACATAAAACATGTGCATAAAAGTCGTCATTTTGCTAGTGTGCTAGCCCGGCTGGATTAGGTATACACGCTCATTTCGTAGGTATTTCGTGTCCATATAGTCAGTCCGCCGAAACTCTCTTATAATGAAAATATGTATGGCGACCTAGAAGCACTATTGCCAACCTAACAAAACACACAGTAGTGTGTGGTATTTAAAAGTAAAACCAATTCATGTCATTCATACTGTCAATCATTTATGTGTCGTATATTTTCGCTAAATAAAGCCTTTAATCTATTCGGGCTTATTCCTTACAATTTATTTAGCGACTATAAAATCGGAAAGCAAATAATGAGTAAAAATGGCTAAATATCTCAAACCAGAAAGACTCGAAGTGGATCCGTTATCTGGACATAACTCAACCGCTCAATGGCTACACTGGAAAAAAACGTTTGAGAATTTTCTGGAAGAATCTTTCCACGACGCACAGGATAACGCCGGTATCAAATCATCGGAGGTACAATTAAAACTACTGATAAATCATGTTTCTCCGAGTATTTACGAACACATCTCACACGTTGAAACCTACGAA
Organism: Epinotia brunnichana; assembly: GCA_963854355.1. NCBI lineage: Eukaryota > Metazoa > Arthropoda > Insecta > Lepidoptera > Tortricidae > Epinotia > Epinotia brunnichana. Next base: position 24,250,756 of record OY977935.1, read on the forward strand.
CAAGCTATTAACGTTTTAAACGGTATTTTCATGAAACCTAAGAGTGTGATATTTGCGCGATATAAGCTTGCAACCAGACAACAACAACCCGGAGAATCGATTGACCAATACATACAAGCACTAAGGCTTCTATCTAAAGAGTGTACATTTCAAGCTGTTACAGCGGAACAGAACGAAAAGGATTTTATCAGAGACTCATTTATTGCTGGCCTTGTCTCTCCATCTATAAGGCAAAGGTTACTAGAAAATATGAACGTAACTTTAGATGAAGCTCACAATCAAGCGCGTGCTCTAGAGTCTGCCCAAAGTCAGGCTGAAAGCTTTAATTCTCCCCAATCCTTTGCTGCCTCCAGTAATCAAGTCATTCGCAAAACTGTTAATCCTGCAACTAACTCTCAAGAAACGTGCTTTTATTGCGGAAACTCACGCCACCCTCGACGATTGTGTCCAGCAGCACAGTCAACGTGCCTCAAGTGTGGCAAACAAGGACACTTCGCAAAAGTATGTAGAAACGTTAGGTTCAATACTGCTGCAACTTCTCAGGAAGAGACCTCATGCTTCGTACTAGCGGCAACCGGAATAAAAAGATGCACCTTACTTATAGAAATTAATGGAGTACCTGTAAAAGCCCTTATTGACACTGGCAGCACGGCCAGCTTCCTTGATGAAGACGTTATCGCTCAGTACGGGTTACAGGCTTTGCCGTGCCGTATGCAGGACGTATCGATGGCATCATCTACGCTAAAGTCCCAGGTCACTCAAGTGTGTCCAGCTACGGTCAAGCTGAATGGACAGGAAATCCCAAAGGTTATATTTAGAGCCATGAAAAACCTCTGCTGTGAGGCCATCATAGGCCACGATGTCCTAGAGCGACATTCAAGTCTAGAAGTCGGATTTGGCGGACACTTGCCACCGTTAAAGCTGTGTACGTTAAACCAAGCAAATATAGACCCAGTAGATCTATTCCCGAATATAGCTCTAGAATGCAAACCCGTAGCAATAAAATCCCGTCGATTCTCACCGGATGATCAAAAATTCATTCAAGATGAAATTAAAAAGTTACTTGCTGACGGTATAATCGAAGAAAGTTCCTCCCCTTGGCGGGCACAAGTCCTCATAACATCAGGTACGCACCACAAGAAACGCATGTGTGTTGACTATTCACAAACCATCAACAGATACACATACTTAGATGCATACCCACTCCCTAACATAGAGGAGGTGATCGGCAAGGTATCAAACTACAGAGTGTTCAGTAAAATCGACTTGAAATCGGCGTACCATCAAATTCCGATCATCCCTGACAACAAACCGCTCACAGCCTTCGAAGCGGCAGGTAATCTGTATCAATTCTGCCGAATCCCTTTTGGGGTAACAAACGGAGTCGCATGTTTCCAAAGGGCCATAGACTCGATTATCCGTAGTTCCGGAATCGAGGGCGTATTTCCGTATCTCGACGACATCACCATCTGTGGAATCGATCAAAAGGATCACGATGCCAAGCTACAAGAGTTTGTAAAGGTAGCAGAAAGATATAAGTTAACAATCAATATGGACAAAAGCGAATTTTCACTAAGAGACTTAAGCATCCTCGGCTACAACATTTGTGATGGAAAAGTCAAGCCTGACCCAGACCGCCTGCGCCCACTACGCGAACTGCCAATACCTCCAAACTCCGCTTCTCTCAAACGAGCTATTGGCCTATTCTCGCATTACTCAAAATGGGTACCTGACTTTTCATCTAAACTCCATTTACTAACAAAAGTGGAATGTTTTCCCATGAATACCGAACAAGTGAAATCTTTTGAAGAACTCAAGAATATTATTATAAAATCATCACTCGCAGCTATCGATCCCAACGGGATATTCACAGTAGAGACTGACGCATCAGATCACTCAATAGCTGCTTCACTCACCCAGAATGGTCGACCTGTAGCTTTTTTCTCTAAGTCACTCAATGATAGTGAAAAGAAATACCCCATTGTAGAGAAAGAAGCATGCGCCATAATTGAAAGTTTAAAGAAGTGGCGTCACTACTTAATCGGTCGGCGCTTTAACCTAATCACTGATCAAAAATCAGTTGCATTCATGTTGCAGGGACACGCAAGTAAGATAAAGAATGATAAAATTCAAAGATGGCATATTGAACTGTCGAGTTATCGATATGACATTAAATATCGCCCTGGTAAACAAAACGTTGTCGCGGATACGCTTACAAGACAAATATGCGCCGCGAGTATTGACGACAAGCTCAGAGACTTACACCAATCGCTTTGCCATCCCGGCGTTACTCGTCTAGTACATTGGATACGATCAAAGAACTTGCCATTCTCTATCGACGATGTGAGGCGTGTGGTAACATCGTGCCCCATATGTGCAGAGATTAAGCCGAGATTTACAAATAAAACGGGAACGCTTATCAAAGCAACGACGCCATTAGAGAGAATCGCCCTGGACTTTAAAGGACCTCTGCCATCATCCACGAACAATAAATATATCCTCACCATTGTGGACGAGTACTCCAGATTTCCATTCGCTTTTGCCTGCGCAGATACTAGCACAAAAACAGTCATAAAACATCTCACGGAACTTTTCTCAATATTTGGATTCCCATCAATGGTGCATACAGACCAAGGTGCTGGGTTCATGTCAAAAGAACTTAAAGATTTCTTGCACTCCAAGCACATCACTACCAGTCGATCATCTCCGTACAACCCCCAAGGGAACGGCCAAGTCGAAAGACTCAATGGCACGCTATGGCAAACCATTCGCCTAGCCCTGAAAAGTAAGAATATGCCTCTAACAATGTGGGAAGAGGTAATGACTCAAGCGCTACACAGCATAAGATCACTGCTCTGTACGGCAACAAACACCACACCTCACGAACGAATGTTCAACCACCCACGACGATCGTCTTGGGGACAATCCATGCCATCTTGGCTGCAACAATCCTCGAAAGCTCTCCTAAAGAAATTCAACCGTTTAAGCAAATATGACCCATTGGTTGAAGAAGTTGACATATTGGAATCAAACCCATTTTATAGCTCAGTACGTCTATCAAACGGGAGAGAACTAACCGTATCAAATCGACACCTAGCTCCGAGCGGAAACCCTGAAGAACCAGGAGCTACTAATAACGATGACGGGCATATCAATCCCTTCGTCACACCCAATCCGGGACAACTGCAACATTCGCAGGAACTGGGACAAGAGCAGCGTGAGGAATCCGTCCCTGAACAACTAGAACAGCCGGATCCTGCAGAGGCTGTGGGGACTCCGCACAACTCCCGAGTAATACGACGATCGGAGCGCATCCGTAGGCCTCCTACCTACCTCCAGGACTTCCAGACGTAGGGAAGAATGTGGTATTTAAAAGTAAAACCAATTCATGTCATTCATACTGTCAATCATTTATGTGTCGTATATTTTCGCTAAATAAAGCCTTTAATCTATTCGGGCTTATTCCTTACATAGTGGCAACAACCAAGATGTCAAGATGAAATTTGAATTCAAATGTTTGAAGGGTGCCGGTTAATGTACGGCCCAATAATTGGCATCCTCTATATCTATGTCTCTTTTTAACTTATACAAAAAGAGAGAGATAACGATAGATGGACGTGTATTATCGGGCCGTACATTAACCGGCACCGTTTGAAGTTTGATTGAAAAGTCAGAAAAAATACGGATTTCTCTTGCGATTTCGATCTGTTTATCAGCTTTTTCGTTTTAATTAGTGTATTTGATCTCTTCGTGAACCTATTCGTAAACGTGTTGAGTTAAAATATTCCAGAGACAGAGTCTCATTATGGGTAGAAAGAGTGGGATAAAATTTGTGGTGTAAGGGAAAGACACAAACCAGGATTATTTGGCGATTTTCCGATCGATGAGCAGCGGTAAGTATAGCTACTTAATATACATACCTAATATTAACTGGTCAGGTTCTCCGTGGAAACATTTCAATGCGACACATTTTACCGAGTTACATGTTGTTTGCTCTGGCTTTGATTTTTAAGTAGTATAGCGTAAACATCGCCAGGGATAATATGCATGTCAATGGCCTCACAACAAAGGATGCCGAAGACCGTGTGAAGTGGAGAAACAATTTCACCAATACTGTGACATAGGCTATTTTTTCTATACTACGACAATCAATCATATGGTCTGCCTGATGGTATGCAGACACCGTAGCCAATATACACACATGGTTTCAAAAGAATCACTAGCGCGTTGCCGACCCTTTATTGATTTGAGGATTCGTTGTGTTGATAGCTAGAGACGGACGCAGGTTCCTCACTCTGAACACAACACATCCTCCGAAGCTTTGCCGACCTTACTTACCACCAGGAACACAACACCACATACCTTGAGAGCAAATAATGGTGGCGCATTATTATGGCTGCGGTCTTCTGAAGGTACTTACACTGTGGGGATGCTGCAAATATGAGCAAAGTGACATTCTGCCGTGGTGCCCTATCTCACCTTAATACATATCTCGCGGATTATTTTTAATGCAGGTGGAATCACCGGGACAGCTAGTTTCGTCGGACTGTCAATTTCAATACTATCTATTTCGAGTTTCTGATAGTTATTTTACTTATTTCCATGTAATAAATAAAAAATCGTCACTTATTGACCTAACAAATTGGGATTTGTTTACAGGTGCAGAACTTGGGTACTTACAAATAGTTGGAAAGGAAGATCTTGTATATACCCATAGAAAAGCTTCATGAAGTACAATTTATTTGTGGAGAAAATTTCAAAGCAGGAGACTTCAGCAAAAAAGGCAATCGTCTGAGGAAAGGAGCATATCCCATATTGCATATATCTGCACTACTATTGACTGGACGTCAATTATAAAAACTTCCCTCTACATGTGGCATGTAAATCAGGTATGCATAATTAAGTTGATCAAGCATGAGCGCCGGCAGCAAGGTGCAAACGGGAGCACTTGCAACCCCCTGTCAGGAAAAGAAATGCAAGCAATTTTTTTTTTATAAGTCTCTTTTGTAATTCTTTTGAAGTTTGTGAGCAGGTTCAATAATTTTATAGCTTTTAGGTCAATACAGATTTTGAAAATTTGGTAAACTATAATACTGTAATGACAGACTTGCGAGTTCTACAGCTCACTGAGCCACAAGCGAGCAAGCGAAGTGAACGAAGTATTTCTTTCCAGCAGTTTTCCTCTACTCTACAGGACGCATTCTTGAACCGATTTCCGTGAAATTTTGTGAGCAGTTTCGATGACTATATAGATCTTTTTTATGAGAGGAGGTGCCCAGCAGTGGGACGTTTATATGCTGATTTATTTATTATATTGTCGATTCAGTTTTTGGAAATTTGAAAAAAAAACAGGCTCGCGATGTCTACAGCTCACAGAGCCACTAGTTATTGAATGAGCGAGCGAAGCGAACGAAGTTCTCCGTTTCAGCTTGGGCAAAAGTGCTTTCGTATGTCTTGCCGGCTGTTCTACTCTACAGGTAGAAAAAATAAAAAAAAATACGTTTGACATAGCTTTCAGAGCCATTAGTTATAATTTTAAACAATCTTGTACTTGATACATTTCAGCTTTGGCACCCGTCTGTCAGTATGGATCAAGCGGCCTCTTCAGCCGCAGTTCCTTCCAGCAACAAAACACCACTTGCTATAGTTGCACATTTGTTAAATTATGTGAGTCTTTCAATGACTAAGGTTGCTATTGGAGTCGAAAGTTTGTATGGGCATCCTGATTTTTAGGGTTCCGTACCTCAAAAGGAAAAAAACGGAACCCAAATAAGATCACTTTGTTGTCCGTCTGTCTGTCTGTCAAGCAAGACCCTATAAAACAGGGTTAAAAGTTTGTATGTAAGATTATAAGTTTGTATGTTTTGGGTAATATCCGGAACCGCTTATCCGACTTCAAAAATTCTAGCTGGTATAAATAAGCTACGGTAGCCTCACTAGGCCACCACCACCACCCACCAACCACTAGAACCACTGTTCAGGCATCCGGATGTCAAGCGGCGGTCTTGGGTTCGAATCCCGGCTAATACCAATGACTTTTTCGAACTTATGTACGGAATATTTAGGTACTGTTAACTTTTCGGTCTTGTTTCGGTCAAGGTGGACTGATGACCTGGTAAACGTCGCAGAAGTCCGCTGGATGTGGGTGGTGCAGGACCGCTCATTGTGGCACTCGTTGGGGGAGGCCTATGTCCAGCAGCAGTGGACGTAGAGCACGAGTGTTTCGGCTGATATGATGATGATGAGATGATGAACGTTTTGGTAAAGGAAAACATCGTGAGGAAACCGGTCTAATCCTAATAAGGTCTAGTTTTCCCACTGGGTTGGAAGGTCAGGTGGCAGTCACTTTCGTAAAACTAGTGCTTTGGCCAAATCTTGGAATTAGGTCTAAACCCGGACCCCGGGCTCATTTAGGGCACAGCCGGGAATAACACTAGCGGGATTGACTATTTACTCTTAATAATATTTTGAGTAAGGATACCTACAAGGAAACCAGTTAAAAAAGGCTTTGAAAGTTTGTATGACGCACAAGTCTTAAAGAAGTGAGTAGGTACCTATCTTGAAACGTCGTACATACTCATACTTTATGTTAAGATGCAAGAAAACTTATTTCTGATTATTTTGGTGTAGGGCTGGTGATAGGTTCTAGGAGAAAAATTCGACGGAACTCCTCAAATGTGATAGGCACGCATATGGCGATTTTGATATTTTCTTTAGTTAATCATAATTAAGCATTTTCTCTCGAAGCTACGCTGCCGTAAATCACAGATTCCGATGAAATTTCGTTGACGTAGCAGACTAATGCTCATCAAAATACACATTTTGAAGTGGGACTAATGATGGTTATTTTATTTATCGTATGGCGGTTACACACTAATGATGGTGTAGAGATTAAATGTAAATATGACAATTATTTGATACATTTCAGGTCCCGCGGCCACCCCCATGGAGGTAAAGGTGCCTGCAGCCCCTGTTGCTTCCAGCAGCAAGACAACACATGCTACAGCCACTACACAAAATATAATGGGTGAATTTTATTTTGTAATGCTGCTTCTTTAATAAATAAAAATAATAAACAATTGAATATGCCAGCGAAGCGAAGTTCTCCGTTTCAGCTTGATGGGCAAAATGCTTCTGTATGTTTGTCCGGCGGATGGATGTCCGGCTGTTCCCCTCTACAGGTCGCTTATTGCTCAACCGATTCTCGTGACATTTTGTAGCGGTTTCAGTCCAAGTCTTCTAATAAAATAACAGCTACGAAACCCTTCATAGGCATGGCCGAATATGCTTCTGATCCTGACGAATTTAGCATTAAGCTACTAAGTAGGTATAAATCTAACTCTTATCTTTTAACGGCCTCCGTAGCCCAGTGGGTAGTGACTCTGCCTACGAAGCTGGAGGTCCCGGGTTCGAATCCCGGTCAGGGCATTAATTTGTGTGTTTATCACGAATATTTGTTCCTGAGTTATGGATGTTATATATGTATATATAAGTATCTATATGTATTTATCTATTATTTCACAACACAAGCCTTATTGAGCTTACCGTGGTGGGCCTAGGTTGATTTGTGTAAGATTGTCCCGTAATATTTATTTATTTATTTATTATATATATCATCGCCTAGTACCCACAACACAAGCCTTATTGAACTTACCGTGGGCCTAGGTTGATTTGTGTAAGATTGTCCCGTAATATTTAATATTTTTAATCTACAAATCTTATGTGAATCTTGGCCACAAAAAGACATTCATGTTATTTTGTAGTAGGTGGATGTAAATTTTTAGGGTTCAGTTGTTAACAAGGAACTCTTAGACTTTCGCCATGTGCGACTGTACGTCCGCGGCTTAGCTCAAAGACTCTTAGGTACTACCTACATAAAATGCTGGTATTTGTAATGGGTATAGTAAGAATGTATGTACCTATATCTAAGGAGTTATGGTTTTATTGCTTTTGGTGCTTAAAACACCGTTCCGCGTGTACAAAACTCAACTCAGTGTTATCAGGAATAGGAAGTACTTAGGTAGGTACTTTGAAATTGAGTCAGCGATTTATATACGAAGAAGTGACAGGTACATAGCCACAAGCCAGAGTTACTTCCCTATTTGTAATACGCATGGACTTATGTATTTAGTCAGTATAATTATGCCTTTAACAAATAGTTGCGTCCTGTATATTTATATCATCGTATGGCATACATTATTTGTATGTGTAAATTGTGTGTCATGAATAAATAATTGAATTTGAATTTGTATTTTTGTATTTATTTGGCCTTTTGAGTTTGTCACTCTTTAGTCTTTAGTACCACCCAGGGGACACGTGCAGGGTTGTGGTAGGTAGCTCCTGCGGACGCAAGTGACAGTTGTCCCCCCTTTGTCAAGTGAGTGGGCAACTCGACTGTAAGACGTTATTAAGCCGCCCGAAGGCCTCTAACTCGGCTTAACGACTACTGTCATAGACATCAGCCATAAACTAACACCACCATTAGATTGAATGTTAATATTTGATACATTTCAGGTCCCGCGGCTACCCCCATGGAGGAAGCGGTGCCTGCAGCATCTGTTCCAGCAGCAAGACACCACTTGCTGTAGCCAATAGTTGAACGAAGAAAAACGTAACACCGCGCACCGCAATGGGTTCTAACTTCTAGGAACTACTGGAAATATATCCAGAGGGTCACTCAGCCATATTATTTATTTTCGCGAGTACGTACTTGCACACACATAACCTTGTAGCCAGGATTATTGACCAGCAACTTGCTCTGCTATACGGTCTTATGGTCCGCGAAGTGCCATACTATAAGTACACATTCTGCAGCGCTATTTCTCGAAAATGATCGTTCCACGCTCTATATGGATCGATCTGTAATCACGGATATGACTATTGTAGCCAATAAGATTGATATCGTGCTGACCTCGCTAGATGGCTGGGTCAAGGATCAGATACAGAAGGCATACTCCAAGGCACTGCGAGAATAGTCAGGAGGTTCGTCTCTCAGTCGGGCGACTGACCTGACCACCGGTAGCGGTAGCTTATGCCCCATAGTGGCACCCTTGTTTAGGTTTTTTTATAATAATTATCTTTTATGCGTCGTATTTTAGTTTTATTTAAATATTAACACGAGACAATTATTTTGCTAAAAGAAGCACAATAAATAAAGAACATAGTTTAAGTTGTTATACATTTTGTGTATTTCTGTATTTTCAGGCCTTCGCTAATTTCTTTAGGGAGATTATAATATACTATTGTTATTTATTATGGTCAATTTGAGGGATCTTTCGTTACTAAGGTATTGCTTTTTTAATTTGTTTCATGGTACTCGTGTTAATGATCTTTGGATCGAATAAAACTAGTAAATATACAATTATAATACAGGGATGATAAAGTTAAAATGCTAAATTTCTTAAAGTAAGCTCTGCAACTATCTTATGTTTATGTTTACGTGAATCTGTAGGTACCTATATATTCTTGTCTTATGTTTTTTTTGTTACTTTTAGAAGTTATTACGAATAACTATGTTCATTTGAAATAAAAGAGCTAATATCTGATCAATATTTCATTCGTATAGATAGATTTACTTAGCGAAAACTGAGAAATAATCACGTGCCGTTTTTATAAGGTTTCTTATGCTATCAGTCAATAAAATGTTCTGCACATTCTGTCGCGTTCTCAGTTCTCGTTAAATTATTCTTGGAACCTAAACATTTAATTGTATTTAGTTAGAAATTAATAAATGTAGAACGAGCGACCCCTATGGGGTCATGTTATCGATATCGATGAAATATTTTCTGACGTATGAACATCACTATTATCGAATTTTCACATCACTGACTTTGACCGGATGTCGTAATGTCAACATTCATTTTTCTTTACGTTGGTAGGAGACTTCAGAGAATCCCATAAAATAAAATAAATGTATGAAGTTCCGTCTCTTATAACGTAGTGTTTATATTCTCTTTGCATATAGTTTAATTAGTCTGAGATCAGTAATCATGTTCTAGCTAAAATTCAAAATGCTACATCATTGTTTCAGGAGATGATCGGAGTTTTGAAACTGAAACCATAAGGTAAACGTCCGAGTGCTCGACGCTGTAGCCGGTTGTACTAGTATATGGCATGGGCACTTTATGTCAAAGCAATTCGAACAAAGAGGATTTTTCTTCATTCGAATATACTAGTAAATACAGCGTCGAGCACTCGGACGTTTACCTTATGTGTTGTGACAGAAATCGGAGAAATCCTGCGAAAATGATACTGTTTTCATAGTGTTAAAATTTATCCGGGGTCTCGAGTGACCTACATAAAATTTCGTCCATCAACGATGCATATCGTCGCGTTTTATGTGCCCAAATCAAGCACATGTTAGCATTTGACGTAAAACAAATAGTTTTATGTGCAAGACATATAAATGGTCACATTTTACGTAGATGATGGTATAGCATGTTAGCTCATGACGGTAAAATTTTATACGTCCGTTGTGGACATAAAACATATTGTGCATAAAAGTCGTCATTTTGCTAGTGTTCTAGCCGGGCATCACAGATATTTATGTCCTTATTTATGTACGTATAATAAAATATTATTACCCCTGCCTGTATTTGAAAAATGTATTTCATTACTTTTTATTTAGCTCTTGTAAACTTGTAATTCAAATTTAATTCCAAATAACTTCAATATATTTTTATATTCTGCGTTAATATTTTCTACTGAAAACTTCCAGTAGTCGCGCTTGGCCTCTTCATCTTGAATTTGGATTTTTAAATGTTTCAATTCTGAAAAGAAAAAAACAGTGCATATTTAAGTGTTGGTATAACTAGATAACTTCTAGTAACCCACATCGCCCACATACCGTCCCCGACATGGAAGAAAGGCGATAATTCGGGAGTGGGGACGAGTTAATGTACTACTTGCAGGAGGTATGTAGGGCCTCTTATAGGGTCCGACTGGATCGCTAACATCACCACCATTGCATGCCTTACCAGCTGTCAGGGAAAAACCGCACTGCTGTTTTGGGATTTGGCGGGAATATAAGACGACCAAATAGGGTAATTCCGGAGTAGATAGGTAGGTACATATAGTCATAAGGAGGAGATGGCCCATCGCAATATTTCATGGACCCAGTGACTAGATGTCGCGAGTTTTTGTTTAGTTCGCTTCCCGCCGTGCGTTCCAGCACGGGTGCAATTAACAAACACTTAGGCGAAAAAATTAAAGCAACATTTTTAGTTAAATCTTATTTGATTGTTTGACGACCGCTTTAGCCTAGTTGGTAGTGACCCTGCCTACGAAGCAAGAGGTCCTGGGTTCGAATCCCGGTAAGGGCATTTATTTGTGTGATGAGCACGAATATTTGTTCCTGAGTCATGGATGTTCTCTATGTATTTAAGTATTTATTTCTCTATATAAGTATCTGTATCGTCGTCTAGTACCCATAGTACAAGCTTTGCTTAGTTTGGGACTAGGTTGATTTGTGTAAGATTGTCCGCAAAATATTTATTTATTTATTAGACTAAATAGTACCAATAATTTTGGAGGGTACATGTTTTACCTACGTTTTATCTGGTTATGGTTTTAGTTTCATAAAATAATGGTGTTTTTTGTATTTGTTGCGTATATGGGCGTCTTATTCTTCTAAGGTCAAATTTAGGTACATCATTCGTCTTGACCTGTTTTTAGTTTAGGTGCATGTGGTCATCTCTGCCGGAAGTAGAGGAGAGATGGCCACTTTCTAGTTTAACTCAGTATGCCATATGATGCTAAATGTGTTACAGAGAAGAATATAAAAAAAACCGGCCAAGTGCGAGTCGGACTCGCGCACGAAGGTTTTCGTACCATCTATAAAACCGGAAAAAAATCACGTTTGTTGTATGGGACCCCCTGTAACCTAGTTGGTAGTGACCCTGCCTTGCCTGCCCTGCTTATTTGTGTGATGAGCACAAATATTTGTTCCTGAGTCATGGAGGTATTTAAGTATTTATTTATCTATATAAGTATGTTTATCATCGTCTAGTACCCATAGTACAAGCTTTGCTTAGTTTGGGACTAGGTCGATTTGTGTAAAATTGTAAAAAAAAAGATATTTTTTTTGCATTTATTCTGTTTTTTAGTAATTTGTTGTTATAGCGGCAACAGAAATACATCATCTGTGAACATTTCAACTGTCTGACTATCACGGTTCATGAGATACAGCCTGGTGACAGACAGACAGACAGACAATTCCCGCAAATTTGCGCGAAATTCCCTATTTCCTAGAATAAAATTTGTATAAACTTGAATAATTTGAGAATAACCATTTTCCCAAAGTTTCACGTGACATACTAATTTCTCAAATTATTCTAGTTTATACAAGTTTATTCTAGAAAAGGTGAAATTTTATGAAAGTTTACCTACATAAGTTTCTTAAAATATCACGCCCTTAGCCTGCGAATGTCAAAACCCACCTTAAGAATAAAAATAAGACGAAAATAGTATTTTATGCAACTGTTGTATAAGAAGGGTCTTTAAAAGCGAGTGGCTATTAAAGACGCCACGCACGAGCGTTTTTAGACCTGTTATACACCGTTGCATACAATACTTTTTCTACGACAAATTTTAAATAAATAGCAGACTACAGAATAGTAAAACTTTCAGGCAGCAAGTTTTCTATTCGTACCTACTTTTGCTACTCACGCAATTTCTTCAGGAGTGCAGTTATTAATTTCTTCGACCATTTTAAAAGGAACGTACACTTTTGTCTTCACAAACACGAATAAAATCTTAATAGTTTAGGATTAGTTTATCATCTTTAGTCTTTTCATTTTGAACTGTATTTTGGTGGGAAATCGGAAATGTGACAGCTCTTGCTTATGGTTTGTTTTGTTTTTAATTTGTTTGCACTTGCCATCCGAATCAAACCAAATCCGGACCCGGACCGAATTCGAACTGTTTATTTTTATAAATAATACCAAGAATTTATAAAACATGTAACTTAACACACAATAGATGATGATTTATTATTATTGTAGTAAATAATTTATATTATACAAATGTTAAATCGTAAATAAATACTTTTATTTCGAAATATTTGTTTATGAAGTTGGCACCACTGCAATAAAGCGGCCGATTTAAAAAAAAGTTAAACAGTGCTTTTATGAAAAATTTATGAAACAAAAAAGTACGCTGAACAGTGCGTTTTTGGGCCATAGAGCATAGAGTTTTGCGACGACTTATTAGTAGTGTCATTGTATTTGAGCTACAGCCTATATAAATGACAGATAACGGTACATGAGTAGAAAAACATATTACTAACAGAGAGAGTTAGGTAAGTCATGGCCCTCGTTCCTGTAAAATATGCTCATCACATCACACCCAGAGTGAACCTGGACACCATGGGAGGGTGGTAGCTAATCGTGGTTTTTACTGTTTTATTCGAGGTGATCTCAATATAAATCATATATAGTTATTTGTTTAATAGATTTATTTCGTACCTACGTGTAAGCTTTTATTTTGACAGTGTTCAAAAAAATCTATGACCAACTACCCCGGACTTACTCTAATCGAGGTCTTAGCGATACACATACGAACACGCTTACTTTACGCGCTCTACTGGAGACCGGACTCCCTTACTTTAGAAGAAACCATATTTACGATTGCCCGCTTCTAATAACTGTTAGACTGGGAGGCCCCGGCTGCCTCAGATTTCATGCTGATGTGGTCGGGAAAGAAGGGAAACAGGATGCATGGGGCCTTACTCGTTTCGTACAAAGGTATATACAGTCAGCAGCAGAAGTTGCTAAGCGGTCCTACTGCTCAAAATTATCTACACACGGACTCTCATGTCAAGGGAATAAGGATCTGTGTACTTTAGGTACTACATGAATCTAAAGTGTGGGCAAGATAATGTAGGTACTAACTGTCGCACACTCCGCACGAAACGATCTGCAGCATCCGCTTCAGGTCTACTTCGTCCTCCACGCGGCCAATGTAGAAGAACCTGGTCAGGCGCGGCATCAGCTCGAACACGCGCCGCAAAGGAAATACCGCGAAACGCCATTGGTGGATGCTCAGGGTCCCTGAAGACAAGTGTATTTAAGGACGAATACGGATGTGTTAAGAGTCTCGAGCACGCTCGACTCAAGCCGAGCCACCTTACTCACCTCACTTTAGTTTGGCTCTCATTTTAAAACGGCGGGCTGTAGCCAGAGTTGAATTTAAGATAGGGCAGCCGTACCTAATTACAGGTAGGGCTTAAGTCAAAACTTAACTTGATCTAATCTTGGTGAGGCAGTTTCTTAAGGTAGGGCATTGCCCCATAATGCCCCCCCCCCCCCATATTTAGCTCGGAAACTAGTTTCTGTTGCTGTAAATTATAATAGAAACAAAATAGAGATAGAACAAGTTATTCATAGTAAACTTCCAGGGTTTTTGAACGGATAACTTTGTTATAAGTTACAACAGGCCATGCAGTTACTTAAGCCATTTAAATAAGAGTTTGTAAAATGTTTAGGAAAGTACGGCTTCAAATAAAACAAATAATTGCGTGTCATATGAGAAGTTTGAGAACATAGTTCATAAGGCCTGAATCACACTGGCGCGGCCTGCGGTGGCGGTCAATAGTAAATAATGACAACTTTACTATTGACCGCCGCGGCCAGGCCGCGCCAGTCTGTGAAATGCTTTAGGCCTCTATATTTAATAATATAAATAAAGCAAAGCTTTCACGGACCAGTTTTCAAATTAAACAGTTTTTATAACATGTTTTATTTTCTTTCGGTATGACCATTTTTTCGCTATTCTGGGTAGGTACATTCTCACATAAGAAAAATCTCGTTAATACTATATATATTAAGTTTTCGCCCCTTTACTTTTATATATATATTTATTTCAAGAAAATTCACAGAGTCTTTTTTACAGGTACCTACTAGGTGTGTGCAGTGTACTGTGCGGTGTCCTTTATAAACTTCATAGTGCCCAACCACATCTGAATATCTAGGCACTCAGCCTTGGCAATAGAGAAGTGTATTGCCATATTTGATGAATGATGGCTCTTAAAAAAAACCGGCCAAGTTCGTGTCAGGTCACGCTTTGTGTAGGATTCCGTAGTTGCCCGTCTGGCACATTATGCGGACTTAGAACTGTTCATTGTAAGAAACTGACTGACGGACCTGCAGAGTTCACTGTCTAAAATCGGTTGGCAGCCGCTTGGTTTCTTATATCGACTCACAATACTTAGCCAGTTCGCGTAGCGGTGCGCGAGGTGGCGCAAGATACAGCAGCTCACGTCTGAGAGTCCTGCTTCTGGGTTGGCGTCAGGGGGCGGAAGCTTGACTTTCGAAGCGCTCGAAAATGATATAAATGTAAATACGATCGTAGTGTCAAGATTGCAGGCACTTTCTTCCGATTTAATTAAGTAACTGCCGATTTGATTTTAAATAGGAGTGGTTAATACCACTCGTTTTTCAATTTTATTTCGCTATTTTAAAATAGCATTTCATTATTTTTGACAGTTTTCGAGTGAAAGAGTCAATCGCTTGAAATTCAAAAATTAGTCTTATGGTCCTACCTCCTACCCGAGCTGGACGTGCGCCACGCGCAGCGGGATTCTGGGCGTATTAAGGAATCGGCGGATGTTGTCGTAGTCTCGGACGCGGTCTGTAACCAACCCAATCAATACCTAGCGAGCTCGCGTAGCGGTGCGCGAGGTGGCGCACGATACAGCTGGCGTCCGAGTCCTGCCTCTGGGTCGGCGGCAGGCCCACCCCGAGCTGGACGTGCACCTCACGCAGCAGGATGCTGGGCGTGAGGGACCGGCGGATGTTGTCGTAGTCTTGGACGCGGTCTGTAACCAACCCAATCAATACCTAGCGAGCTCGCGTAGCGGTGCGCGAGGTGGCGCACGATACAGCTGGCGTCCGAGTCCTGCCTCTGGGTCGGCGGCAGGTCCACCCCGAGCTGGACGTGCACCTCACGCAGCAGGATGCTGGGCGTGAGGGACCGGCGGATGTTGTCGTAGTCTTGGACGCGGTCTGTAACCAACCCAATCAATACCTAGCGAGCTCGCGTAGCGGTGCGCGAGGTGGCGCACGATACAGCTGGCGTCCGAGTCCTGCCTCTGGGTCGGCGGCAGGTCCACCCCGAGCTGGACGTGCACCTCACGCAGCAGGATGCTGGGCGTGAGGGACCGGCGGATGTTGTCGTAGTCTTGGACGCGGTCTGTAACCAACCCAATCAATACCTAGCGAGCTCGCGTAGCGATGCGCGAGGTGGCGCACGATACAGCTGACGTTGGAGTCCTGCCTCTGGGTCGGCGGCAGGTCCACCCCGAGCTGGACGTGCGCCTCGCGCAGCAGGATGCTGGGCGTGAGGAACTGGCGGATGTTGTCGTAGTCTCGGACGCGGTCTGTAACCAACTCAATCAATACCTAGCGAGCTCGCGTAGCGGTGCGTGAGGTGGCGCACGATACAGCTGACGTCGGAGTCCTGCCTCTGGGTCGGCGGCAGGTCCACCCCGAGCTGGACGTGCGCCTCACGCAGCAGGATGCTGGGCGTGAGGGACCGGCGGATGTTGTCGTAGTCTTGGACGCGGTCTGTAACCAACCCAATCAATACCTAGCGAGCTCGCGTAGCGGTGCGCGAGGTGGCGCACGATACAGCTGGCGTCCGAGTCCTGCCTCTGGGTCGGCGGCAGGTCCACCCCGAGCTGGACGTGCACCTCACGCAGCAGGATGCTGGGCGTGAGGGACCGGCGGATGTTGTCGTAGTCTTGGACGCGGTCTGTAACCAACCCAATCAATACCTAGCGAACTCGCGTAGCGATGCGCGAGGTGGCGCACGATACAGCTGACGTTGGAGTCCTGCCTCTGGGTCGGCGGCAGGTCCACCCCGAGCTGGACGTGCGCCTCGCGCAGCAGGATGCTGGGCGTGAGGAACTGGCGGATGTTGTCGTAGTCTCGGACGCGGTCTGTAACCAACTCAATCAATACCTAGCGAGCTCGCGTAGCGGTGCGTGAGGTGGCGCACGATACAGCTGACGTCGGAGTCCTGCCTCTGGGTCGGCGGCAGGCCCACCCCGAGCTGGACGTGCGCCTCACGCAGCAGGATGCTGGGCGTGAAGGACCGGCGGATGTTGTCGTAGTCTCGGACGCGGTCTGTAACCAACCCAATCAATACCTAGCGAGCTCGCGTAGCGGTGCGCGAGGTGGCGCACGATACAGCTGACGTCGGAGTCCTGCCTCTGGGTCGGCGTAAGGTCCACCCCGAGCTGAACGTGCGCCTCGCGCAGCGGGATGCTGGGCGTGAGGAACCGGCGGATGTTGTCGTAGTCTCGGACGCGGACTGTAACCAAAACCAACACATTCAATAGTTTGATCCTTAGTTACTTACATCTAAATTAATGACAATTATAGAGTTGGTAGCTACCAAAGATGTTGGCGTTTAAGGGAACACCCAAAAACGCATAAGCGTAATTTTCCTGAAATTGCAAAAAAAATCTTAACATGTTCAGTTTTACGACTACCTATACGCCGTAGATGCTTTAATAGGATAGGAAATAGGGCAGGTTACATTTGTATTTTATCCTCAAAATACGTTCCGCGGTGTTCATTGTTTTTAGTAATAAATGACCATAATATGAATTCTGTGGTATGGTATGGTATACCCGGTATGTATAAGATTTTAAAACACTTTGCGCGCCAAGGATGGCAAATCACGGTGACGACAGCCCAATCACAAACGGGACGCAATTGAATAACGAAGACTTACAGAAGGCCATGAGCAGGTAGAGATCTGGACATGTACTGGCGACACGCCTCCAGGCCAGGTCCGGTATGACGTACCCGCCGACGCCGAGAGACTGGTCTGCGCGCCCGGGAACCTGGTCTTCCCGGCACATCAACTGAAACCACTGCCCGTGATTAAACAATCCACTGTTGTTCTGTTTAGAGGTACAAAAAACATTACATTTTGCCTAAGAAGCAAGATAAAATGTAAAAGGAGACGGTGTGCTGTGAGTTGTTAAGTCCTAATAAGTTTGTTTCTTCGCAAGTTCAATAAAAGCTTGTAAAAATACGGCTGGTGACTCTTCAGACATGAATTATGCTTACACAGATTACGTGACAGAGAAACATTACGCTGAGCCGTTAAAAGACAGGACCGTTTTCTCATTGGCCACTAGCAGACGGGCCCTTGCTATAGGTAGGTACCTACTTACCTATATAGGTATAGTTATTCAACAATTATCACGGTCGTCAATAGTTTAAAGACGGGCCCAGTGCAGGGACTTGTTTTGCAATATAAGTATCGTCGCGCGTCTTCTTCGACCCCTCGACTGGGTATCATCATCATCATCATCATCATATCAGCCGAAAGACGTCATTTACTGCACATAGGCTTCCCCCAAAGACTGCCAAAATGGCCGGTCCTACGCCACCCGCATCCAGCGGACTCCCGCGACCTTTACCAGGTCATCTACCCACGCCGCGACTTCCGGTACGTGGTCGCCACCCGAGAACCTTTCCGCCCCAACGGCCATCGGTTCTACGTGCAATGTGCCCCGCCTACTGCCACTTCAGTTTAGCAATTCGGAGGGCTATATCGGTTACCTTGGTTCTGCTGCGGATAGCCTCATTTCTGATGCGATCGTGCAGAGAAACTCCTAGCATAGCCCTCTCCATTGCCCTTTGAGTGACTTTGAGCCTTCTTATGAGGCCCATAGTAAGCGACCACGTTTACGTGCCATATGTCATCACTGGCATCACACACTGGTCAAAGACTTTAGTCTTGAGACACTGCGGAATATTGGACGAAAATATGTGCCGTAGCTTCCCGGGTGCTGCCCAGCCGAGTCGGGTTCGACTGGGTATAATAACCCCAAAGCGCGAAATGTACTTAAGTACCTGTAACCGCATATGAGGTCGCTTGAGCACGGTGATGAGGGAGATGAGGGCGCCGCCCGTCGCGTCGGCAAGGTGCGCATACTCCAGCGCGAGCACCCGCAGGTTCCTTAGCTCGCCCAGGCTTCGTAGGAAGCAACGACGCGTCTCCGGACGCGGTATGTACTGCCCGCTGCCTGTGTGACACTCGTCACATTTTAATTTTTGTACCACGACATTTATTTTATACTACGACGGTGACGAACAAGTATACGGACTGCCTGATGGTAAGCAGCAGGGAGCGAAACTATGGTGCCGGTGACGTCATTATGACGCAACACCGCATATATGATGTTTTATTAAAACAACATTGCAACACCTCAATGATTCTTAATAATGGTAATATACATATTATTGTTTATTTATAAACATGTTTGGTATTTATTTATTTTATACAAAAAATTATGTAAATATTAAAAAACGATACGAATAAAACTTTTATTGGTAATGTAATTCTAACAAAAAAAAATCGTCAAGTAACTGAAACAACACAAATGTTTCGTTGGATGACGAAGTAGGTATGCAGAACACTTAAGGCCTCTCACAGACTGGCGCGGGCCTGGCCGCGGCGGACAATAGAAAACTTGTCATTAGCTGTCAAATTTACTATGGTCCGCCACCGCAGGCCGCGCCAGTGTGATACAGCCTACGGGTGTGAAACAGAGTTGCCAGTACGGCAGCACCGCTGCAGTACGGGTGTCAACTATAGTTGATCGAAGTAATGGTCATGTTCAATGTGCCATATCTGACAGGGTTGCTAAACATGTCCAGCCCACGAACCAGTGATGTACGAGTAGTTGACGAGGATGGGGTTCTCGGTGGGCAGCACGAAGCGCCACAGGAACAGGTACTTGAGCGAGTGCGTGGCGAAGCAGGCCAGCTGCTGCAACAAACGCGCACCCTCCAGCCGCGAGCAGCACAGGTTCTCCAGCGATACCAGCTGCAACCCGTCCTGGAAACTGGCCGGAAGCTTAGTTTTCATATATCAGTCTCACTCTATCGTATAACTAGGTACTCAGAGCAGTTGCTTTGCATGGTCGGCTGAATGAAGATTTACGCACACATCAACCGAGAGTTAGAGGCCTCCTAACTTCTGACAGTAGGTACACGGTGCCCATGTACCACCGTACCTAACTGTCTCAGGATCATTGTCATCTAGTAAAACGGCTATAATTTAGTACAGACCTATGGCACGCTTGTTTTTAGGTTTGTTTGTCCGCTCTCAGTAGTTACATTCGGCGCGCGTAGAGCCAGACCAGCGAGTCGTGTTACATAAAATGGGACAAATTAGAAAAAAACACTCATGCTGGTAACTCGAAATTAATAGCAGCGTAATAGTTATTGATAACTAAGACCTTATTTCATGGTTAAAATTGTTGCCATTATAAAAGATTTTGAAGAAAATGCTTGACACGAGTCGTTGGCCTGACTACGTACTTTATTACGATAGGGTACGGTCAGCATTAAAAGTCCTACACGACGACCTGACGACCTAAATTATCGACATTAATGCATCGCTACAAGCATCGAGCGATTAGATTATCGATTCTCATTCCGATTTCTATCCACTATAAGGTCTTTAAGTAGTTATTAGGTAGAACGACACCAACAGGCGCCATTAAATATATCTGTACTCTTCAGGGTGATCAAAAATATCTAAAAACCGGCCAAGTACGTGTCGGACCACGCACAACGAAGGGTTCCGTGGTCACAAAGGTCGTATCGTCACAAAAATTTTATGGCACGCACCTACGTCCTTTTCCATAGGGAAGGCAGTTTTTCAGAAATATCTCGAAAACTTTTGAACCGATCTTGTTCAAAAAATTTTCGGTGAAAGAATTTAATCACTAGGTACCTATGTCCATCACTTTTTTTTTCTTTTCTATCACACCGTTTATGTTACGTTCGGGGCGCTTATCTCCGACTATATACTCTTAATCAAAAAAATTGCTGAGAAACTTTATACTAGGGTACCCCTTAACCTTATACTTTTACTTTGGAAGGCCTAACGATTGAGGCCACGTCGACATACAATGATATTTTTTTTTTTTTTTACTTTAGGTACGGAGAGCACCCCTAAAAATAATTTTGTGCTCATTTCATTATAGAACTATGTAGCGGCTAACACAGAATACACCTATCCTCCTAATTCTATTCTAATACACCTTATAGTTTTCGAGTAAAATGCCTGTGACATGCGGACAGACTGACATGACGAAACTATAAGGGTTCCGTTTTTGCCATTGTGGCTCCGGAACCCTAAAAATGCACTCGAAAACGTTGACGGTAGCGAGGACTTCAGATATTTGTGAGCACCTTAGTCGCTCCGACGTATCTGATACCACTGATCACACAAACATTACAAAAATGCACTATATTTTATATCTACCTTCCTAGATTTCCAAGAATAAAAAAGTTGAAGGGATACACTCGTACTGATGGGGAGTAATAAAATTGGTTTTCACTTCTCATGCTCGCAACGTTCGCCTTTGTGCTGGATGTATGCTGCACAAAATGCCACTTTTATGCTCTAATGCACAAAGTAAAATTGTTGTAAAGACTAAGATAATCGGGCCTAACAGCCACACACACAATAAAACTTCGTAGAATAAACGTGAACATTTAATTTGATTTGCTTTAATAAATTTCACATCCGTGTTTTCCATTACTAAATTAATAAAACCAGATAAAATAGGAGTCAATTAAATTACTTGGCAGTATGAAGTACCTGAGTCTAATATCACGTGTCGAAAATTAAACATAAAAACTTTAAAAAGTTAAGTGACCGGAATGAGCTATTATTTTATTTTATTTTGCAATTATTTGTTATTTTCTCGCAATCGAAGTGAAAAGCAGTGTCTAGGTATAACTCGGGCATAAATTAGCCATTTAACCCCTCGACTTAACTAATTAAACGTCTCAGGTTAAATGACTCGTTTTATGCGCTTGTTGTACAATCTGGAATAGTAGATACCTTAAAATGTTGTTAAGTAAGCGGAAAAACGATTTCCTTTTGAAATAGTCGAGGCAGTTAACATTCACCAAGTGATCGGAGATAATAAGACGATCCAATTGTGCCTCCTCTGCTTGCATTTTCTAAAAGAAAACTTTTAATATTATCTATATACTACTTAGTTACATCAAAAGTTCTTATGATAATAGGAACGTAATACTTATAAAGGGTTACAATTTGTAAGTTTGTATGACAGGGTAAACCATGCTATGCGAACTTAGAACTTAATGCAAATCCAGTTTCTTATTGAAAATAGTGCCACCTTCTTGATAGATGAAGCTCTAGCGATTGCTAGGCTAGGCTGTCAAGGTATTTCAAAATTCGCCGTATTGTCATTCATAAGACATCAGTAGCCTAGGGGTACAGACGGCGGTATTTGGAGTCGATGAGCCGGGGTTCAAACGGGTTTTGTACATTCAAAGAAAAGTTTTAAGTATCGCAGAAGAGATGGCGCCCCTGTATACGCAAGCATTAAATGCCTTCTCAATAGGGAACATTACTGCGATGTTCTGCCGCCACTAATAGTAAACCAGTATAGGAATATAGGGATTCACACACACATGCACAATTGATTGTCAAATGAGTGACAAGGATGCTTGCATAGACCATAATCCCAACTGCTAGTGTCGCCACCTACGAAGACTTTTGCGTAATGTTCCCTATTTGGTCGAGTTGCCTGTCTATCTCAGTATGTATATTGTAGTCTTTGGGGTAAACTTCCAATCTTCATATCCGATAAAAAAATATACTAGTCATTTACCTTTCTCCGCTTGCATTCTTTGTTAAACGGATCTGCTAGTCTATATTACTTACATTGCTACTATAAGTTTGTAAGTAACCCCCGAGACTATTCAACCGTTTATTTAGTCAATATCTATACATATAATAAAGCTGAAGAGGATCGAAAGTCTGTACATGGAAGATATTCGAAAAAAAATTGGCTAGGGATACTTAGAATCGATAACAGAACACGTTCCAACAGTTTTTAGAATTTTTGTCTGTTTGTCTGTTTATCTGTTTATCTGTTTATCTGTTTATCTGTTTGCCTGTTTATGTGACCGCGCATCACGTGAAAACGGCTGAACCGATTAAAATGAAATTTGGTATAGAGATAGTTTGAGTCTTGGGGAAGGACTAAGGGTAGTTTTTATCCTGGAAATCAACCCCTAAGGGGATGAAATGGGCGGTGGAAATTTGTATGGAGCTACTTAAACCGCTGCACAGATTTGGATGAAATTTCGTATATAATTAGTTTAAGTCCCGGAGAAGGTTAAAGGATAGGTTTTATCCCGAAAATCTTCCCTTTAGGGGGTAAAATGGGGGGGTGAAAACTTGTATGTAACCCATTTTGATGAAATTTGGTTTAGAGGTAGTTTAAGTTATGGGGAAGGACATTGGATAGTTTTTATTCCGGAAATCTTTCCCTGAGGGGGTGAAATGGGGGGTGAAATTTTGGATGGACTCCGTTTAGATCAAATTTGGTATAGATATAGTTTGAGTCCCGGAAAATGACAACGGATACTTTGAATCCTGAAAATCATCCCCTAAGGGGATGAAATAGGGATGTAAATGTGGATAAATCCCATTTAGTAAAAATTTGGTAAAGAGATAAAAGGAGTCCCAGGGAAGGACAATGCATAGTTTTTATCCTAAATCATCTCCTGAGGGGGTGAAATGAGGGGTGAAAATTTGGATAGAACCGATTTAGATGAAATTTGGTATGGAGATAGTTCAGAGTCCTGGGGAAGAACATAAAATAATTTTTAGTCCAGAAATCATCTCCTGAGGGGGTGAAATGGGGTATGAAAATTTTGATGGAACCCATTTACGGTATAGCGAGTTGGAGTCTTAGGGAAAGACATAGGATAGTTTACTCCTGAAAATCATCCCATAAGGGGGTGTAATTGGGGGCGAAAATTTGGTTGTGACCCATTTTGATGAAATTTGGTATAAAGATAGTTTGAGTCCCGGAGTATGACAACGGATTGTTTTAATCCCGAAAGTCATCCCCTCAGGGATAAAATAGGGGGTGAAAATTTGGATAAAACCCATTTAGATTAAATTTGGTAAATAGATAGAAGGAGTCCTAGGGAAGGACAATGCATAGTTTTTATCCCGAAAAATCATTTCCTGAGGTGGTGAAATGAGGGTTGAAGATTTGGATAGAACCCATTTAGATGAAATTTGTATAGAGAGAGGTAGAGTCCTAGGAAAGAACATAGAATATTTTTTATTCCGGAACACATAAAAGGAGGAAATCATCCCCTAAGGGGGTGAGAAATGGTGGATGAACATTTGGATTGAACCCACTTACGGTATAACGATAGTTAAGGAAGGACATAGGATAGTTTTTATCCCGAAAATCATCCCCTAAGGGGGTGTAATTGGGGGTGGAAATTTGTTTGTGACACACTTTGATAAAATTTGGTTGAAAGATAGTTTGAGTCCTGGAAAAGGACATATAATAGTTTCTATTCCAGAAATCATCCCCTAAGGGGGTGAAATGGGGGTGAAAATTTGGATGTAGCCCATTTAGATGAAATTCGGTATAGAGATAGTTTGAGTCCTGGAGAATGACAACGGATAGTTTTTATCCCGAAAATCATCCTCTAAGGAGGTGAAATAGGGGGTGAAAATTTGGATTGAACCCATTTACGGTAAAGCGGTAATGGGGAGTCCTGGGGAATATGAACATTACATAAGTAAATATATGTATGTGACGTTCCAAAGGTAAAGGTACCTTATGGCGGCCTTAGTTTTGAAGATGTTTTCTAAAACGGGGTAAAAAAGACGTTTTGTTATGGCAATTTTGAAAACTATTAGATGTAACATTTTGTTGAAGTATTTTTATTTTTAATATAAAATGTTTAAATTACAAGTCAGTTAATTTAATCCTACGGTTTAGTAGAACAGGTACTTACGGCCGTGTGATATGAAAATATGCAAAATAATACTGAAAAAAGCCTACATGCATCTATACCCTTTCCTTCATACAATCCATACTAATATTACAAATGCGAAAGTAACTCTGTCTGTCTGTTACCTTTTCATGCTTAAACCGCTGAACCGATTGAGATGAAATTTGGTATAGAAATACTTTGAATTCCGGGGCCTTCCCAAAGAGTCCTTACTAAATATAGTTTTTATCTGGAAATTCATCACCTAAGGGGGTGAAAAGGGGGGAGAAAGTTACGATATAAACGAGTTCCGCGCGGACGAAGTCGCGGGCAAAAGCTAGTTTAGAATATACCCTCAGAACCAAGCAGGGATCGGAACCGGTTAGTTGCTAAAACCTCGGTTTACCACAAATCTCGAACTATTTTATACTTCAGATGTAGGGCTCAGTTGTGTTTTGAAGTAATTAACGAGTGCGTATTATTAGATTGCCCAATTAGAAATGAAATTATTATCAAAAGAACGAAAAATAACCGTTTTCGTTCCCATACAAACAATACCGGTTTCCGATCCCTGGACCAAGTGCCCCGTTAAAGTACCTACAGTATTTTTTTGAAATGCGGGTAGAGTCGATGGCACAGCTACGAGTAGGTATAGGCTTGCACGGTGCGGGGCGGGTGACAGATTAAGTAGTTCAGATGTGAGAGCTCATATATACCCAATAGGTACCTATATATAATTTTTTTAAGCTAGACGACTCTTACTATCGTTAAGTTGCAATCCCTATTTATCTGTGAGCTGTGATGGTTTTCCAAGCGAAGCTATATAGCGTTATGAGCTCTCATAGATCACATCTTGACACCCCGCCCCGCACAGCGCACCTACGTTAAAAGGTATAACGAGAGAGAAAAAGGAATTAATAACAAGAATAATAACCATCATTGTCAATCCCAAGGCTCTAGCGAATTCTTTGAGATAAAGCCGGCTGGGGATCTTCAACGCCGTGTTGTAGCTCCAGAAGCGTGTGCCGAGCGGTGAGTGCAGGCCCAGGGTGGGGTACTGGCACGTGAAGAGCACCGACTCGCAGTGCAGCATCAGCTCGGAGTAGCGCTGCACGTCGTGGATACTCCAGTAGCGTGTGTTTGTGCTCCTGCACTTTACCACTCCGTTTAGAGCAAACAAACCGTCAATGTCAACTGATATTATACAGGGTGACTGGTAATTCGACCTATTCCTTGAAAGGGGTTATACTAGAGCTAATTTGCAACACTTTATGTCCAGTCAACCAGGGGTCAAAACACGATTTTTTTAATTTTTCGAGTTTTTAGTTTGTTTGAAAATAAATCGCCTTGCAGCCTTAAAGTGCTGATTGTGACAAAAACGTTTTTTTACCATCCAAATGGAAGTACTTTTGTCACAATCACCAGCTTAAGGCTGCAAGGAGAATTTTTTTCATACAAACTAAAAACTCGAATATCTCGGAAACCAGCGAGTATCGACCCCTGGTTGACTGGACATAAATTGTTGCAAATTAGCTCTAGTATAACCCCTTTCAAGGAATAGGTCGAATTAACAGTCACCCTGTATAGGTATGTGCCGCCCAGCTATAGCACGATAGGTTTTATGGTCACGTTTTACGGCCCAACGCGTCACTTAAATCATGACCATAAAACCTATCATGATCGCTGCGCTGCCCAGGAGTCACGGCAATGACGATCCCTATAGCGACTTTCATCCGATGTCATATAGTTCGTCAACCAAAGCTCGTGATAAAGTTTAGCTTTTAATTTTAGTTTTAATAGCGAATCACTATTGCCATGACTTCTGCCACGTAGCCCAGCTGCTGTGAAAAAACTACTAGCACTTGAATACTGGTGTTATCTCTATTATATTATATTATATCTTAGGGAAACTCCGAGTAGCTTCTCTGGTTATTATTCAAAGTTTTAAACTTCAAACAGCAATAGGTAGGGTATGCCAGGTACGGATAATTCCTGTCACACAAATATTTCTCGTGAATCCCGCTGTGGTGGACAATCGCGAACAACTTGTGTCCAGGATTGAGAGCACTCTATCCAGGGAGAGTTAATTTGGAACGATTCAACCCCGCGAAGACGTAAGTATGCGATTTTCAACTTGCCTGTGGACGCTTGAAACTTTCAAGCGTCCACAGGCTACGGCGACCGCTTACCATAACCTTGTTTGCTACAGACATGGTATAAACAATAAAAAAAAATAACTACGAGTGGTAGAGGTGAGCGCCGACAATATGGGTGTGGTCATGTTAAAATGGATAGCGTAGGTAGTTTTGTAATATAATAAAGTATTAAATTAAAATATATAATCAGAATTACAAAAAGATATGAACCTTGAAAGTTTAGAAAAAATATGTTTTTTTTATTGTCCAAGACTAAATTTAAAGCTACTTTACTTACTAGGAATACCCTTATTAATTTGGCCCTGGACTATTTTTCGCAATGACCAGTAAAGGTAAATTCAACTTGTAGGGCGTCCCAATTAATGCCAATTTACGGACTAGACAAGCTGGGACCTATTCTAAAGTGCAATATATAAGTGTAAAGTGTAGTATATACAAAATAAAGACGTCCCCGATTAGACAAAGACGCAAGATATCAAGATGGCTCGCCACATCCAGGCTGAATTCCGCCGGGCGGACGTGCTGGATTCCGCCGTCGAATTAGGGGAATTCAATTCGGTCTGTCTGTGGCAGCGCCATATATTTTATATGAAGCAGCTGCGGATGCAATCAGGCGGCGGAGTTTAGCCTGTATGTATGTACCTATTGTATGAATAGGTAAAAGTACACACTGTAGCACATCATCGTCAGGCAGCAGGCCGTCAGCGCTGGGCACGTATTGCAGCCACACGTGGTGATCGCGAGTCCAATCGCCCAGCGCCAGCGGGCCCGGGGACTGCTTGTACGCACGCGGCAGCAACTGCCAGCGGACTGCCTCCAGGTGGCCCGTGATCTTCGCACATTTGCAAGCCTCTAAATACAAGTTGGTAAGTACCCAGAGATTTGCGATAATCGGGTTAGTTAATGGTCAAATTGATTACCTTCCTCCACCATTTCTTTTCTATATAAACTCAAAATTATTAATGTAGAAAATAATATCAAAATCAAAATAGATGTAGGTAAGTTTAAAGTTTCGTCAAAAATATGTGTCAATTTGATGACATTGGACGTCATACGTCATTGTCATGCCAATAATATAACTGTTTTTGTTTTTAGTTTTAGTTTCTAGTTAGTAGGTACTTGATTTTGTTTAGTAATTTAGGTTAAGTTGAATCGCTGTAACGTTTTGGTTTTAATACTGTCATGTTGCACATTTTTATGGTTCAATAAATAAATAAATAAATAACTAAAAGTGAAAAGTTGAAAAATCCCCGACATTTTCATTTCAAAGTTCAATATCTCTAAAACGGTTGAACCGATTTTGTTGAAACGTAGCTATATAAGAACCACCTCGATCACGTCAGCTTACGGATAAAAAAAAACCGCATTCAAATAGGTCCATTCGTTTAGGAGCTACGTTGCCACAGACACACACACACACACACACACACACACACACACACACACACACACACAGACAGACAGACAGACACACAGACAAGCCAAACTTATAACACCCCTCTTTTTCCGTCGGGGGTTAAAAATCAAAGCCGGCGGACAATAGAAAACTTGTCATTAGCTGTCAAATTTACTATGGGTCCGCCATCGCAGGTCGCGCCAGTGTGATGCAGGCTTAAGTTTTCTATTGTCCGCCGCGGCCAAGCCGCGCCAGTCTGTGAGAGGCCTAAAGGGGTAATCACTAATCAGTGAATTCAATCACGTAACGTTCCGAACGCGCGTTACATCAATCCAACTGTCATTTTTCCATATAAAATTTGACATTTAGATATAGGTACCTAACATGCGTGCGTTACGTGATCGACCAGTAAATCACGGTGTTATCCTGTACCTTCCTGACCTTCCTAATGATCGGAAAATAACAGAACGTTAACTAGGTACGTAGTTTTATGAACGTTTATAAATAAGGGCACTTATTCTTAAATCTATAATTCCTTCACTAACTTTTCTATATTCCTGAATTAGTTTATCCCATTGAGTTACATACATACATATAATCACGCCTCTTTCCCAGAGGGGTAGGCAGAGATCACGGATCTCCATTTGCTACGATCATGACAAACCACTTTCGCTTCACTCACTTTCATAACATTTCTCATACATGCTCGTCGGTTTAGGGTACTTTTGAACTGGCCTTTCTGTAAGATTTCTCCAATTTGATCGGAGAAAGTTCGCCTAGGTCTTCCCCTTCCACTCTTTTTATATACACTCTCTTCGTTAATCTTCTTTCATCCATCCTCTCTACATGCCCAAACCACCTTAACATACCCTTCTCAATGTTCGTGACTATATCTCCATCCATTCCACACTTATCTCATATCACACTGTTTCTGACTCTATCATTCAATTTCACTCCACACATACTTCTCAACGCTCTCATTTCTACTGCATTTACTCGACTTTGATGTCTTTTTTGCCACACCCAACTTTCGCTACCATACATAAGTGTGGGCACCAACACTCCCCTATACACAGCCACGCGTGCTTTTTGCGATATTTTCTGGCTGCCCATAAAGGCATTCAGTGCCCCATTCACTCGATTCCCTGCATTCACCTTCCTTTCAATATCTTTCCCATGCTTTCCGTCTCCAGTAAATAGTGTCCCCAAATACACAAACTCTTTAACTTGTTCCAGTCTTTCTTCACCAATCATTATTTCGCAGTCTGTCATAATTTCGTCTTTTTCAAATACCATCACTTTCGTCTTACTTACATTAATCTTCATCCCTTTCCATTCAAAAGATTCATTCATCTTCGTTACCATCATTTGTAACTCCTCAGCAGACGACGCAAGTAGTACAAGGTCGTCAGCATATAGGAGTTGAGTTATATGGTACATATCACTGGTTTATAGAACATACGACATCTCCATGCATAAGTTTGCGCGTACTAAGTAAGTCAGTGGTTTAACCCAAGATTAGTGCACACTATTTAGACGCAGATTGAGTCCTTATTCCGTCTTGGTCGAGTCGGGCGGTACATACATTTTGGACCGTTTTTTTACAGTCAATTGTAAACATATGGGTTCATAAAACTTACCCTTAAATCTATAGGTACATATAAATGCCTATGTCCTGACTGACTTATTCACTCACTCACTCACTCATCAACGCACAGCCGAAACTACTGGGGCTAGAGAGTTGATTTTTGCACAGCAGGTTGCTTTTATAACGTAAGCTAGGGATAATAAGGGATTTTTGAAAATTCCACCCCTAAGGGGGTAAAATAGGGGTGCAAAGTTTGTATGGAGAACCTTTGTTTTTGAACTAGACACTTAAAACTTTTTAGAAAGATTAGTTATTAAATAAAATACAAATAAAGTATTTTAAGCGTTTTGAAAAATTTCACCCCTAAGGGGGTAAAATAGGGGTGCAAAGTTTGTATGGGGAAAACTTTTTTTTTAGGCTAGTGACTTAAAACTTTGTAAAAAGATTACTTATTAGAATACAAATAAAGTACTTTCAGCGTTTTGGAAAAGTTTACTCCTAAGGTGGTAAAAAGGGTTGCAAAATTTGTATAAGGGAAACTCTTTTTTGAGATAGAAGCTTTAAAATTTGTAAAAAGAATACTTATTAAAATACAAATAAAGTGCTTTCAGCGTTTTGGAAAATTCTGCCCCTAAGGGGGTTAAAAAGGGGTGCTAATTTTGTATGGGGGAAACTTTATTTTTTCAGTAAGAGACTTAAAACTTTATAGAAATATTACTTATTAGTGTACAAACAAAGTACTTTCAGCGTTTTTTAAAATTCCACCCCTGAGAGGGTTAAGCAGGGTTGCAAAGTTTATATCAAAAGGTATCTGACGTTATCTGAACCCAATACGAGTGTATTGTAATAATTATGAGTCTATAACGGTGATGTATTCAAGTAAATTAATGTACCATAGCGAACTATTCATCAGCATATAAACCCCAGAGGTTTCCGCTGGTGAAAAAATGTATACCAAAATGTACTAATTACTCAGATTATATTGGTCAATAAAAAAAAAAAATGGCGGAAACTCTTTGTTGAGATAGAAGCTTGAGAAGATTAGGTACTTATTGACATACAAAAAAAATATTCAGCGTTTTAGTAAATTCCACTCCTAAGGGGGTTAAAAGTGGGTGCAACATTTGTATGGAGGAAACATTTTTTTAGCCGACTTACAATTTTGTAGAATGCTCACTAATTAAAATTAAATACTTTCAGCATTTTAAAAACTTCGACCCTTAGGGGTTTATAAGAGGGTGCAACGATTGTATGGAGAAAATATTTTTTTTAGCGAGGGACTTAAAACTTGATTGAAAGATTACTTATTACAATACAAATAAAGTACTTTCAGCGTTTTGGAAAATTCGACCCCTAAGGGGGATAAAAAGTTTATATGGAGGAAACTTTTTTTTGAGCTAGAGACATGAAATAGTGTGGAAAGATTATTAGAATACAAATATACGTGAATTACTTTCAGTGGTTTGGAAAATTCCACCCCTAAGAGGTCAAAAAGTCAGGTGCACTGTTTGTGTGGAGGAAACTTTTTTTAAGGTAGAAACTTAAAACTTTGTAGAATGATTACCTACTTATTAAAATACAAAAAAGGACTGCTAGCGTTTTGGAAAATGCCACCCTTTAAGGGGTTAAAAAGGGGTGCGAGGTTCGTATGGGAAACACTTTTTTTGAGCTAGAGACTTGATAGTTTGTAAAAAAATATACTTATTACAATAAAAAAACTTAGTGTTTTCTTTTAAAATTTTCCCTGAAAAGCGTTAATCGAAGGGGGTTCAAAGTTTGTATGCAGATGCAGAGCAAGAAAATTTTAAAGTATGAGATTTGTAACTTCGATCTTAGCCTGTTTGTTAAAAGACTACAAAACTCATTTCAGCGTGTTTTGAAATTCTCCCCCTAAAGGGGGATTATAAGGGTGTTCAAAGTTTGTATTAAGTCATTTAAAAGTAAGAAATGTGTAACTACGGTTTCAGACTGTTTACTATGAGGGTTCAAATGGGGTTCTAAGTTTGTATAGAGAGCAAGACATTTTGAAAGTAAGAGATTTGTAACTTCGGTTTTAGACTGTTTACTAAAAGACTACAAAACTAATTTCAATGTTTTTAAAAGTTCATTCCTTAAACAAACATTTAGACGATAACATGTTCTACGCGGACGAAGTCGCGGGCAACAGCTAGTCAATTCATACATATGTTTGCACTTGACTTTACATAGTGTCCGTTGTGTTGACATAAGATAACGGCGATTGCTCCCGCGCTAGGCACATACAATAAAACAAATGTCCGATTTGAAATTTCGTTATATTTGAAAAAATATACAAAGAACTAATATTATAATTAATTTGTTCTGTACAATTTAAACTTAGATATCCATGAATACTAATAAATGCGTTACACAATATAGTAGTTAAGTTAGGTATATAACTAAATTATAGCGAATACATATTATAACGCCTGTCGAAAGTAGCCGTACCCGTATCTAATATTCCAGCTTAGACTTTAGTATATAAATGATTAACATAGGACACATCCATTAGTGGGTACAAATGTCAACCGTTACATTATAAAGCCCCTGCTAGACGGTCGCCAACACGCCCCTCCGACCGGGCGGCCTTGGTCGGCACCGACCGCTGTAGTATGAAATTTAGCTGCAAACAACTGTCTACACGGTCGGTGCGGACCAAGGTCGCTCGGTCGGAGGGGCGTGTTGGCGACCGTCTAGCAGGGGCTTAAGTTACCTACATGTAGCCTCGTACCCAATAGAGTAGGTATAGTCAGCGTCAAATACTCTGGAGCAGTCAAAGTGGCCAAATAGTTCGGTACACCATACTAAATGTATGGTGTACCGAACTATTTGACTAGTTTGGTTGCTATAAAGACTACCAGAAGTTAGTTTTCAATGATTGCCCTATGTTTATAGATCCAATGGTAATAGTAGGTAAGCATTGTATAACTAATAATTAAACTCATTCCTCGTTAACTAGTTGACGATGGCACGAGTAAACATTAAGTCATGGCCTTGGTTACATAATGATAATGGACTACGGACTCGCGGGTGCAGACATTGACCCGCGCCTATACG
Source organism: Epinotia brunnichana (assembly GCA_963854355.1). Classification (NCBI taxonomy): domain Eukaryota; kingdom Metazoa; phylum Arthropoda; class Insecta; order Lepidoptera; family Tortricidae; genus Epinotia; species Epinotia brunnichana. Next base: position 24,283,786 of record OY977935.1, read on the forward strand.
ACGAACATGTAATATTCCTAAAACATTATGCCAGCTCAACATTTTGGACGCAAGTTTATTGTCAAAATCGGATCAATTTATGTTTTCAGTCTTCGTAACCCGAGTTTGAACCTGGATGGATTCTCGTTGCCTATTTATAAGAGGAGTGAATATTAAATGATCTTACAGTACCTATGTATCCATTGAGTTATCAATTATCATGTTTCGAAAATATTCATGATAGGAATTCAGGTCTAAAGAAACTAAAACGCTAGAGAAGTCTAGATGGTAAAAACACGCCTGACCTGTTACCAGAACACGGGCACTGCATGGGAATTATAATTCAGAAAGCGTGTTGTTTTCTCTAGGAGTGTAGAGGTCTATAGGTTATAGGTTGTACGCGGGCTGGGTTTCCGCAACTCGACGTCATAAATGCGCCTATTTTGCGTAGGGGTTTTGGCACTACTGTTATTCGTGCCAACCCAGTTCTACCAGGAAGCCTAGCAGACCCTTTATGTATGTAGAGGTCTATTTGATACTTGAAACGTTTAAGCTGGGTCCACATTTGTATCATTTTGCCGATCACGATCATGCGTATCGTATCGAGCTCGTGTAGGTACCTAAGTATGGACGCTCACTTTGGGCACACCGTATCACTACCATCAACGCGTGAAAAAATGCGTCCATACCACACATGAATATAAGGAGATCGGACATGCCGGCCGATTTGTATTGAGTACGCCTGTCGCAAGTACATTAACCCACACAAAGCCCAAGTAATTGACAAGACAAAGCACGAACACATCTAAAACACACACACTTGTATACCTACGCTCTTATTGGACAATACACGCGCATCATATTAGGCATTTTGGGAAGAAACGTAATATTATCTGCGATCAGCACGCGTGCACAGTATGGCAGAGTATGCCCATTGAGCTAACAACTGCGACGCGGCCGCCGGCGGCTTGTCCTCTCTCTAGTATTCTATGCTCTGAGGTCCATACTAAGCGTAGCGTAAGCAGCGGCGTATCGTATCGTATCATAACGCCGTATCATTAAGTGTGGATGCTGTCAAGTGCATACCCATATCTCTTTTGATATCCGCCGGGAAAAACCGCCCCGAGAGCGATCACGGCGTATCGCGTAACTATCGCGTATCAAATCAACTTCGTATCGTGATACAGTATCAAAACACGTCCATACTTACGATCGAGGTATAAAATAAACGCGTGTCAACACCGATCCCTAGCGATCTGATTCGGCGCGCCGCATGATCGCGCTGTTTTTGCGTCCACACTAGCGATCTTGATACGCGTCGTCGTTGCAACGCGACGGAGATACGATACGACGAAATGATACAAATTGGGTCCACATTTTTAAGTGCTAACGAGCACGTCTACTTTTTATTGGATGACAATTTAACATATAACCGAGGCTTTAACTATGGACATTGGATATTTTTTGTCGAATGAAGGGTAAGATCTTGTTAGGTATTCAATCTGAACTAATTTGTATTAACATCTACTCTAGTAGCCTCGCCTGTGCTTGTCCATCGTTTGTAACGGACATACTTCCAAATGAGATTAAATCTAATCACAATCAGGTATTTGAACTAAGAATATTGCTAGCATGGAATGGAACCTATTAATTTTGCACATAAAGCAATAATATCTTTTTTACATTAGGTACCTATACGATTCAATATCGGAAACTAAACCAGACACGAAAAATCACAGCCCGAACATAAAAATAAGTATACCGCATTCTGCCAGCAGTGAGATCGATATGACATTGGAGTTATGTTTATTTTACATTTTGTCCCTTTCTTAATTCTATTACCTTGTGTGTTTGCGCAAGCGTCAAACTCTTGAGCCCCACTTTGAAAAATGAAGCCAATATATCTTTGCAAACTGCAGTACGGGTAAGTATGCGAAATAAAAAAAATTACTGTATCAGAGTATGTACCTTGGCAGAATAAAATTATAATATATTCTTATATGGTTTCATACTTATGGCACTAAATTAGGAATAATTGTAAATTATAGGTACCACCGTCTATGTCATAGCCTTACATACTGTCACAGAATAAGTAATAGTACTACGTACAGAAGGTTCTCTGTTAACAAATTCCCTGTTTAGGTACGCCAAACGTGCCTAAATGTGGCCATCCCGTTCTATCGCATGCAACGCGCAAGCGTCCTGTACCAACACGCGGCAACTATTAATGGGCCGCCAATTTGGCGGCCGCCGGCATGTACTTGTAGCGGCGCGACGGAATCACAGAGTGAACCGCCCCTGACTGTGCAGTAAAAAAAAAAAAAAAAAAAAAACTTTTTCCCTAAAATTTGCACTTTGCGAATTAATAGCTCGTTGTGCACGTTTGTCATCCTCGTCACACAACTCGTGAACTGTGACTCTCACAACTCGTGAATGTGTTTAACTTTCAAAATTAATTGGCTTATTATACATAGTTATTATTATATAAGCCACTGAATTATTAATTAAAATTAGTTATTTTCGCATGCGCTGGCCTTGATAATAACATAATGATCCAAAATGAAAAATATCCATTAAAAGTAATGGAAAAAGGATAAGTGAACATTTAGGGAAGTGACTCATGTTGTAGAATAACCAAAAATGCAAGGTGGGGTGGAATGGTAGATAATTATCCTTAATTAACGCTACCTCAATGCAACTACAATACAAACTATTTAGCTGATTTAGTTACCCATATGCAGGAAAATATACTGCACTCTCGGCTTTAGGGTAAATAACTACCAGAGAAGTGCGAAGCTGCGTTTTCATATATTTGACACCTAGCCGTCACACAGCTCTGGTCGATATTAATTCTTAGTGGTGTACTAAAGATTGTGACTCACAAAATGTCGCAGAACTATCATATATACCTACACCTACGTATAGGCAGATATACAACAAATAACACTGCAGGATAATAATGCTAGATGCATTAATATCATAGTCGACTTCAAATACCTACAAAATGTGCCAGCAATTTGAGTCAAATACGCTATACGAGTATAGTGCCCTTGTTTATTAACTCAGGGGGACGAGATTCCCTTCAAGATGACGGCTTAGTGTTAAGTCATGCGTTTGTAAAATGACGCGACGGAGTGCAATAAAACGTAACAATCTTACATATATTCTGAACACTAAGCCGAAAATGTTGAATTGAAAGTAACTCCCGGCGTTTCCTTCCTTTTTGTCACATATTTCCGCGACAACGCTGGAAACTTTCTAAAAACTCGTTTTTAATAGGAACACAATATAAAAATTGACACAGAACTCCAACTCATGCCCTGAACCATTTTGTCCGTCCACTTGTAACTGACTTTCCTAGATACAAAATATAAGCTGTCATGTGAAAACTTTACAATAAATAAATAAGAATTATTAACATTTACTTAACCTTACAATTAAGCCTAAACTATAATTAGGTAGCTCTTCAATTACGCGGTTTCGTTACAAGTAGACGTACAAACTACCTACAATACGCAATAGTATACCTTTGCAAAATAGCACCGCCATTCAAATTACGATACATTATTTATTATACTTTTTGAAATAATAACATTTTAACATCGAAATTGGTCTTCAACTCTTTGTCAGAACATCACTTCTGATGAATTACCTAGTTACATCACTTTTAGCAGGTATATAAGCTTCTACTAGCACACTTAATTAATTCAGACCACGCTTGTCGTATATAACTTCATATTCATTTTCAACTAACTACAGACAATAGTTGCGCAATGACAATTTTCAAACTATTTAATGGACACAATTTGTGCTCGCACAATTTAGCACTAGTAATATCGGTCCTTACCTACTTGAAGTATTATCATAATATATTTTGTTACTAGAATAGGTATTTATATATCCACTTGTTTGGTGACTTATTAAGATAACACGCAGAGCACATTTAATAATAAGTTGTAAAATGTATTCATAGCAATCAAACAACAGACAAACTACATCTTTCGTCTCAACGAAAAACAATTTCCGCCAGTGCGTTCTTATACAACACCATTATCACCATCGTCAACCACACCACGTCGGTGGAAATGTTCACAAAACCGCTCCAGTCGGGTATTGTTTGGGGTTGCCTCGGGCGGGCGTGAGCGGGCGCCACAGGCAGCAGCATGCGCGCCACAGCGAGTCTCAAGCGGAGGGGTGCACGGCGGACGGCAGCGCGTGCGACGACAGGTGCGTGGAGTCGCTGCGGCGCGGCGGCGCGGGCGGCGGCCGCTTCTTGATGGGCGCGGGCTCCTCGCGGCGCGGCGCCGCGCCCGCCTCGCGCCCGTACACGTTCTCGTACAACGGCTGTTCCACGGCGCTGCCGTAGTGCTCCTGCACCCACATCGACACGCTCGTCTCCTTGTACTCCTCCGACAGCGGATACTCCCGGAAACCCAGTACTTCGTGCGGCGTCGTCGCCGGCTCCAGCTTGCACTTCTGCGCGACCTGCCACTTCTTTCTCATCACCCGCTGCAGATCTTTCAAGAATTCTTTAGGCGGGTTGCTGTTGGAGTCGGCCAACTTCTTCGGCGACGACAATCGCGTGCTTTCGTTGCGTTTCGGCGGCGGCGGCTTACACGGCGACGAAGGCGGCGCGTCCTTCAAGTTGAAGGTAATTTTTTTGTTCTTTTTCGCACTATCTATGCACGTTGGCAAGTCATCCGCGAAATTCACTTTCTTCATCGATCCGGTGCGTTCCTTAGTCGGTTCCGCGAGTATCTTTCTTTGAATCGAAGGGCTACCGTTGCTTAGCTTCTTGTTTTGTAGCTCAGCTAGACACGCACCGTACGCGACGTTCTGTTGGCCGTAGATGCTCTTATCGGAATGGAGTGAAGATGTTCGCGAGGTTCCGGAGCTGACGCTGTCCAGGGAGGGCTGTCGCGGAAAGGAGCGGCTCAGATCAGAGTTTCGGGAGTTAGCTCGGGACAAGCCCGCTCGAGCAGTCTGTTCTATTTGATGCGTGGTGAGTTGGGTAACGATGTCGTGGACACGGCCCGGTTGAGTATCTATGGTGTGTTCGGGGGGTGGAGGAGGGAGGCTGAGCTGGGAGCCGGAGAGATCCTCGATGGGGTCGGGGGGCGGGGGCGGTGGGGGGAGAGAGTCGAGGCTGAGTGAGGAGCTGAACATGGCGTCGGGTTCGTCGGCGGGTGGCGGCGGCAGGTCATCGGGCTCGCGCGCCGGCTCGTAGACCCCGCAGTACCCGTACAGCGCGGATGTGTCCACGGCCATCACCGGCGCCGAGTCGCGCGGTATGCTCTCGTAAATGCCGTAGCACGGGGAAACCGGCTCGTCCCGACTGGGGCTACTCACTAAAGTTGTCCTGCCATAAACTGCAGTATCTGAGGGATCTGAAAAGTAAAATGCTTAGATTAACGAATGGAATCGACGTTATTTCGTAGCAATAAAGTTACCTAATGTACGCGGGTATCCATATAATTATATGGAACCGTTAGTGTACTCGACACATTGAATATGAGGACATGTTAAAGATGATTTTATGAAATGCAGTATGATTGGAGAGCTTTATACATGTACGAAATATCATTTGATATTTAAAAGTAACTTTTCGGTGAACGAGAACATCGTGAGGACACCGGTCTACTCCCATAACTCTCTATCTAGACCGTTTTCCCTCTGGGTTGGCATGTCAGATGGCAGTCGCTTTCGTAAAACTAGTGCTAAAAAGAGGACCCCTGACTCGTTTAGGGCGATACCGGGAAAAACGCTAGAAGGATGATGAGTATGATTGTATAGGTCAGACTACGTACTGATGTGGTGTCGCCGCTTGAGCGTGGAATCGTCACGCGCGGCGCGCGGCGTGCGCGTGAGCGTGCCGCCGTCGCCCCCCTCCCCGCCCCCCTCGCCGCCCTCCTCCGCCTCCTTCTCCGCCATCTCCTTCAGTTGCCGCGTCATCCACGTCAGAGGGATGTTAGGCTTCATCGACGGCTTGCGCTTTATCGTGCCTACAAACGAATATACAGTATGTAAGTAATCTAAATAATAAAAAGCATTGCAAATAATAATAAAAAGCAAACAGTGACCCTGCCTACGAAGCCGGAGGTCCTGGGCTCGAACCCCGGTAAGGGCATTTATTTGTGTGATGAGCAAGTATTTGTTCCTGAGTCATGGATGTTTTCTATGTATATAAGAATAAATGTATCTATACAGGGTGGAAAGTTAAAACGGGGCAGTAAGGGCAGCTACTAGATCCCTTGCCGCCACGCAAAAATGGCAATAGAATTTAATTTTTAAGTGATGACAATCTACATTCTCAGATTTTTGAAAAAAAGTACTGTCAGCGAGAAAAACATCAATTTTGACGATTTTTTTTTAATGCCATTCGATCCCATTCCTATTAAGGATCAAAATACTCGGCGGATCGAATGGCATTCAAAAAAAATCGTCAAAATTAATATTCTTACGCCCGTGTTATACACAATGTTTTTCATTACATTTGCGAGGAAATAAATAACTACAAAAGACAGACAAATCTATGTTTCATACAAGCGCACCAATCAAAAATTGACAACTTCACTTCCAGATCAGTGCGAGTGGAGCGCGCAGCTTCAATATTTCAACCAATTACAGAACAGAACTCTTGTAGCGCGCGGCCACCTAGATTTGCTTTAACCAATCAGATCGCACACAAGCTCATAACTCTCCACAGATATAAAAATCCATAACTCCCGCTGGAGGTATACACCTGCCTATAATACACCCTTTACGAGCAAGTTGATGAAAACACTATTTTTAAGCGATAAAGTTACAAATTTACAGTTTACTGATAATGGGCAGGGTTGTTGCCAAATTTTACGAATCTAGGTCAACTACAGTGTCTGTTAAAATGAATAAAAGGAAGTATATTATTGTATTTGGTGACTTACCCATAGGGAACTCGCAGTCGAAGGCGCTCTCGGAGGCGGTGCCGCCGTCCGACAGACAGCCGCTGGAACTTGAAGACGACGCGCGCGAGTGCCTGCACACAACACACAAGCATTCATGTAATATGCTATACTTAACGTGCTTTCAATATATACGAATACCTACATGTTCAGACACCAGGTTTGTATTGACAACTCTACGACTTTGTAATACGATTAAAACAGAACAATTTCTTCGTAAATATGCCCATTGCAGGACCAGGCAAAACGGTAACAATGATCTGGAATCCATCCTTTAAGAGTCCGCAGTAAGCTCGATTCTCCATACAAACGTAGTTATGCTCTAATTTTAAAACGACTAGTTAGTTAGCTCTGAAACTTTGTACTTAGAATAAATTAAGTACCATCCAGCAGTAGGTCGATCACGTAACGCATTGTACGAACGTCGGGTAGGTCTAAATGTCACTTTTTATATGGAAAAATGACAGTTAAATTGTACCGACGCGCGTTCGGAACGTTATGTGTTTACCCCCCAGGTCTGTAATTAAGTTTCGTTACAATCCAACACGGGGTTTTAAAATGAGAACGAAACGGTTGTATGGGAACTTGAAATTCGGCCGAGCTTACTGCGGACTCTTAATATCAACAGTTCGCAAGGCTTTGTATATGAATATAAGCTATAGTATCCGCAGAATTAAGTGGCGAGTTGGGCAATAAAAGTAACAATGAAACCTTTTGTGCGTAATAATAGCATGATTCTAATAGCACTAGAGCCCTCATCGCGCTTTGCCCCTGCGAGCTCGTTCTGGGCATCTTCGCCGCCTTCTCTGGGGTACATGGCCGAGTGTTGTGGCCCCCACCACTACCTACAATCGAAATACGAAACTAGCAATATCCCCCTCTTCGTCGCTTGAATATGCAAGTGCGACAGAGATAGATGAACGACGCGTTTGATAGTAGCCGCTCAGACGTGAGACTCGCCGCGTCTACGTGGGTGTGGCCTATAGTTGAGCGGGTCGTACCTCCCGCTGCTGATGTCGGAGTTGGCGACACTGGCGTTGCTGGACACCTGTGCGGGGCTGCCCGCGCCCGCCGGCGCCGCGCCTGTCTTCGTCGGGATCGACGTTATCTAAAGAAAGAAAGAAAGCGATTTATTGCCACACATAAATAAAAAACTCATACACATTAATTAAACACACATTTTTTTTTAAATATACAACTAGAAAGGAAAAAAAAACAACACAATGTGGCAATAGGGATGGACTCAGCGTTTGCTGTGCCACCGATTTGATGTCACAGCGCTGGTTTTCAGTCCACCCCCGACGATTACAAAAAATTCAAAAAAAATATTTGCGGGTTTTACTTACAATAACTCCAGTAAGTATTCAAATAAATATACAATAACTAATTAGAAATTAAAATTTAAAAATAAGAATAAAAAACTAAACACACCATGTTTAACCTTAGAATACAATATCGATATAGCTTGATCGTATTGCCGATATTTTATTTACATCTTTACTTATTGACCTTTTAATTCTCTTTAATAAACCATAATTAAAAAATATAGAAAATAGATTTTTTTTGTATTATTATCACTCTAAAATACATTGTATTTTAGTCTCATACCTTACATACCACAAAAACATCTCAATTTCCGGAGATGTGCGCAGATATCACACCTAGATAGATAGATGCATTGCCCGATTGCACATTATGTAATGATCAATTGAATGTGTTCTGTTTTTGATTACTATAATATATATTTAAGCTTAGCCGTTCGCAATATGTTTGTAAACGTGTTAGTCGCTACAGCAGCTTAGCAAAATGTCTTTATTATTAATACTAGCATCTGCCCGCGACTATTCGTCCGCGTGGAACTCGTTTATATCGTTACAAACTTTCGCCTCCTATTTCTGCCCCTTGATTTCCGGGGTAATTTCCGGGATAAAAACTATTCTATGTCCTTCCCAGGGTCTCAAACTATCTCCATACCAGATTTAATCTAAACAAGTTCAGCGATTTAGGCGTGAAAAGGTGACAGACAGAAAGACAGACAGAGTTATTTTCCCATTGTTTATGTTAATAATAATATGGACTAGCCGCTTTCGTGATAGCTTAAATTTTTATCTACGCCCATATCATAAATTCTCTATAATGTACTTGGAAACCATATATAATGACCACCATTATTGCAACCAGTAACGTGACATCAGCGTTTTATCTGTGCCAGTGCAGTGTTATAATTATAATGTATGAAAAATCATAATAAATCGATATCGTTGTTATTATGGAAATCTAGTTGGTCATGTTTTGAAATCTAGTCGGCCATGATTTATAATATGTGGGTAGATAAAGTAGTGTATGTAAGTAACTGTACATAATTAGATATTAAAATACTCGTGTGAATTATGAAACTCGCTGAGGCTCGTTTCATAAACCCACACTCGTGTTTAACGCCCTTCATTATGTACAGTCACATAAACTACAAATATATCACAATAGCATCACTATACGCCGACTTACCGAGCACGAGCGCGCGTGCGCCAGGTGATCCAAGTCCT